>JAOXJK010000032.1:13358374-13390664 GCA_025774025.1 Xenus cinereus
GAGGCTTACTGCTCAAAAAGTCTAACGGGGGGGGTCTTTCAACCCCTTTATGAACGTGGGCAGCGCACCCACCAGCGACGCAGGCCGTGGGTGTCTTTTAAGCGAACGGGTTCGACCTTTCGCCCGTTTTAACAGATGCTGCTCCTGGACCACCCCAAAAAGCTTCTTTAAAGTTAACAACGTTAAGCGTTGGAGGTCACGAGGCCAACTCAAGGTCCTTTTAATTCTGGCCCAAAGGTTAATTAGATCACTGCATCAAAGCACGAATAGACTATACTCAACTTTGCCCTAATGAGGATGGACAGGGGTTTTTTGTTTTTTTTTTTTATATACCTCTTAACTGCACCCTTTATGATAAGGACATCGGGTATGTATCAGGGAGGAAATCTTGCTGTCAGGTCCACAAATCGAGTTACAGGAGCTCTTCTGGCTTTACACCAGTAAGGCAGAAATGCAGTGCTTGGTCCATTTTAATTCTTTTTTTTGTTGGGTTTTTTGGGGGTTTTTTTTGGGTTTTTTTGGTTTTTTTTTTTGTTTGTGAGGTCGGGCATCTGGGTCTCCCTTTACTCTTTCCCCCGTGGCTTCCCAATCCCCCCGAGAGAGTCTGGGGTTCCTCTGCTCCACTTTGAGGAACACCGGCCTCGACGTCCAAACCTGCACGGCAGAGGCGCGACCACCAGAGCCACCGGAAGGAGCCCCACTTTGGAAAATATCACAATATTGTACCTCTGGAGGGCCGAACCAAACGGGAAAGTAGTCTCTGATGTGGCAAGTGTTCCTGAGCTTCCATAATACGTTTATTTGCCAAAAAAAAAAATTAAAAAATAATCCGGATAGAAGAGACCATGGAAACAAGAGCCCCTGATTAACCATTCTGAGGAAAAGCAAAGGCTCTACCTTGTGTCTCCTTCCTCCCAAGCAAACCCCCCCATGGTGCTGGGCTGCAGGTTGCTCCGGTGTGGACTTCTCTCTGGATGGAGCTGTTCAGCTTTGAGTCAGTGCCTCCACCAGAGCTGAGCAGAGAGGCCAGACGTCCCTTCTTTTTGGGGAAATTATCTCCCTGTTGGGCCTCTAGCTGAACACACGACTCTTACCCCTCATCTCTTCCCGAGTCGGATGTGTAATTCCAATCTCCTTTAGGGAGGCCTTCTAGGGGAGAACTTAATCCAAATTATGGTTTCCAGAGGAAAGATGGTTTGACAGATAGACATTTTCCCAGCAAAAAATTTTTTTTTTTTTAAGGAAAACGCCTAACGAGTTCAACATCTGCATTTCGAATCGTGTTATAGCATCTAGGCTAGAAATAAGGCTTCGTATTGATCATTAGACTACTAGGGCTATTGGATGAATCATCGACAGGCAGGGAAAATTTACATTCTCAATATTACCAGACCCCCAGAGCGATTGTCCAGGGTTGGACACGCTCTAAATCTCCCACTCTTGACTTGCCAGGGGAGCGCGACCGGAGTCACTGGGACAAGGAAGCCATCCCTGGGCTGGGAGACAGCAAGGTCTCAGCCCTCCAGGCAAGCAACCCAAGGGAAAGAAGCGAAGAAGAGGGAGCTGGAGAGCTTCTGTGCCGGACAGAAGAACAGAAAACGTAAACCCCTGGCTTGCAGCACGCAACGACATTTTCAGCTTAACAGCAGGGAGCACGAAGGGCCACAATCGCACCTGGTGAGGAACCCACAAGAGGAACAGCCTGAAAACGGTCCCTTCTTCGCGTACTTCTGGGTACCGAAGACATCGACGGAAACCAGGACTGGCTATTTATGATCAGCAGAAAGGCTACATTTATGGGATAATTTATATATAATGAATAATTCAAGCAGCTTTATACGGAGGAGCTTCACCTGCTTGGGCTGTTCGCTTGGGACTCAGTGAGGCTGCATCACCACACATTTTTCAGAGACCCTTCCCTTCCTAAATTTGGTTGTTGTGCGACTGAACTTACAACGCAATCACCAAGTTCAGAGCTATTTATCTCTCTTTTTTTTTTTTTTTTTTTTGTGTGTGTGTGTGTGCCTTGATACAGTCATTTCAGACACTCACTGCTCCCAGACCGCGGCACAAAACATCAACTCAAGGAGAGGAAATTGCTCTCGTAGCATTTTGGGGTTTTCCCCCTGTATTTTTAAATGTATTTCCCCTGTATGTTTAAATGTGTAACGTTATTAAAACAGTATTACTCCCGATACAGACACAAGCCACAGATTGCACTTCTGCTGGACTTTCCCTCCTCGGCCACCTTACCTTCTCAAGAAGCTCCCTATAGTATTTTTTTGGTTTATTTTTTAGTGGTATGACATGCCTAGGCAATGATCCTGTGGAAGAGGAGCTCTACGGACCATCTTCTTGCTCATGTCCTGAGGAGGTACTTACAGAAGCCCCGTTGGTTTTAAGCATTTTCTTCACAGTACAAAGTTTTCCAAAAATCTCACTAACTCCATCATTTAAAAAAAAAAACAAAACAAACTGATAAAATTAATACTCGTAACAAATAATTGTGAAATATATAAATGGATAAGCCAAGCAGCCCTGACCCTGATTCTCTGCTAGGAGAAACTGCTCTTTCTCTGCCAGGGCACCTGCTGAGAACCTCGGCAAGTGTCTCCTCTCCAGGACTGAGGAGCTCCTAACCAGATACCCTCATAACATCTTTCTAATTCTGGCAGAACTGTGCCTTCCGTTGGAAGAAAAACGCTGAGGTCTTACAGACATATAAAAAAAATATACGCGTGTATGTAAAATAAACCTTTACCTATCTAGGCATATCCCTCTACACACACATCTTTATTTGAATAGCTGTTAATCGCTGACATTCCCCAAGGAGGCCACCAGAAAGAATGTCAGGGGCCCCGCTCGTAACCCAGCCAAATACCTGACTATTTAAGGTACTCTGGAGCTGCATGAATCAGAAAGAAAACAGCTCCCCCTACCCATTTTATTAGAAGGCAATAAAATCTGGTGGTGTCTCATTAAATTTAATGAGCCTTCATAAAATAACCATTACACCGTGGAGGTAATGAAAAGAATAACTATGACGGTTAGTAAATAAACCACCGAGGGCGATACTATCAGATGTCCCAGACACCTACCAGGTATCAAACAGGTAAATGGCTCTCAGAAGGAATTATGCGACCTTACGCCCCTTTGTCCCCGTTGCCGTCTGCTTCTACGTCGGTTTTTGAGGAATTTCCTTCCCCTCTTCCCACAGGACATCAGCACGTTCAATGTGCTGCGCCTCCTCGTTTCCCAACTTTCTTTCACACCGGCCGTCGCTTCTGAAAACATCCCTGCAGAAGCTTCTGGGACAAAATCCTCATTTAGTCCATATCAGCATTCTGCACGTCACGGCGACAGCCGCAGGCGCTAAGTTTTAAAAAGGTGGCCCAAAGTCCAAGTCTTCCTCACCTGGCTCACGCATGCCACATAAAATAAAAGAGTTAAGCTAATTACGGGATCAACTCCTCGGAGAGTTTATGAGTGCCCACAAAAAGGCAAGAGGAGGGGCTAAGGAGAGGCCAGCATAAAACTCTAGAAGGTTGCTGTGGGAAACGCCACTTTTGCATTTCCCATTTCGCCCGAAACGGCACGAGGAAAGATTTCAGCACAGTGGGACTATTCACGGGAGCAAACGAGGAAGATTTGATCTGCGGGTTTATTTCTATACCCTTTCTTCTGAGACTCCTCTTGCTCCTACCGAGGTCAACCGTAGGATTATCACTACGTGTGGGTGCAATGTGTCAGAGCTATGTCACACTACCTGCAGTGATTATTTACGTATTTAATTGTGGAACACGAATACAAATACTACATTTTTTTTTTTTCCCCCCACATAAATACATCACGCAGGATCCGGAAGAGGCTGGAGCGTGTCCAGAGGAGAGCCACCAAGCTGGTGAAGGGTCTGGAGAACAAGTCCTACAAGGAGAGGCTGAGGGAACTGGGCATGTTTGGTTTGGAGCAGAGGAGGCTGAGGGGAGACCTCCTTGCCCTCTACAGCTCCCTGAAAGGAGGTTGTAGAGAGGTGGGGGTTGGCCTCTTCTCCCAAGGGAATAATGACAGCAGCAGAGGAAACGGTGTGAAGTTGGGGCAGGGGAGGTTTAGATTAGATCTTAGGAAGAATTACTTTACTGAGACGGTGGTCAGGCACTGGAACAGCCTGCCCAGGGAGGTGGTGGAGTCGCCATCCCTGGAGGTACTTAAGAAACATGTAGACATGGCACTTCAGGGCATGCTCTAGTGCCTGGGATTGTTGGGTTGTGTCTGTTTGTGGGTTTGTTTGTTTGAGGGGGTGTCTTTTTGTGGTTGGACTCAGTGATCTCAAAGGCCCCTTCCAACCATGAAGATTCTGTGATTCTATGCTGAAGCAGAGCTGCTCCAGCACCGCTCAGAAAGCTCGACGCTCCTTCGGTCCAATCTGCGCGTCTCACTACATTACCTACAACCTGTAGGTTACGTCATGCACTGTGATATATTGTGGACTTCACTGCTCATCGTCTTCCGGTGATAGCTGAAGAAAAGAGGTCTATGCTGATCCTTTTAGACTATCAAGGAAACCCTTCACCACTACTGCTCACAGCCATCAATAAACTGTCTGTTAACAATCATGATGTGGCTTAAGTGGATCAATTGTCATTTATGGGTACAATCTTTGTAAAAAAATCTCATTTCTTTAATGGTGTATTTGAGTTTCACAGGCTTACTCTGCTCATCAGGCCCAACCACCAGTTCTGAGGGGTAATTCACACCAACCAACCACTGTCCCTCCACAGACATCATTTATCTACCCACCATTTGTCTTGAGATTTGCAGCTGAGGAAACTTGATGGCTGTGGTGCCCAAACAATAATTGCTGAACATACTTCTCTCATTTACACTTAACAAGAAGGTTGTCTTTTACTTCCAGACCCTGAACTAACTGCAATCATCCACACTGCTGCTTAGGGGCAAGTGCTCTGTTACCCCCCCCCCCCCCAACAGCAGACTCAAGCCAGCCATAGGGCAAACACAAGTACTTTACACTGGCATTTTGTTGCTGGCACTGACGGTTTACAAATAAAATTTACTCGCTTCTTTGCTGTGCCTGGAAAACTTTGATCAAGATGCAAACGTATTTTAAAAGGAGGAACTTCAAATGCAAGAAAAATAACCTACACGAAGACTTTGCAGTAGGTTAAAACCGAACATTAAGCTACCAAGCACATGCTTTAGCTTGTCACTTGAATCACAAAAATCCCATGCTCTATTTGTGAGAAGTGAGCCATAACCTATTTCTTTTTACAAAATATGACTACAAGATGGCCAATTCCTGTAGCTACTGACCGTGTGGCTGTTTCCTCATTGGGACTGCAACAATCACACAAGTGCCTGCAGTGTGTGATGCAACCCCCTCTCGCTCCCCCAAATACTCATGAGGGGAATGGGGAAAACAACAGTTGTAAGGTGATAAACGCGAGGGGAAGGCTGAAGCCCCGCTTAGTGTTTCTCTGATTGAGGGAAAGATGAGCCTCGCAATATATTCCAGTATCAGTGATTAGCAGAAGATTAACAGCTATGAAGACCACAGCAAAATAACTTCACAGTGTTAACTCATTTCCTAATCACAGCTTGGAGCTCACAGCACAAGGAAAAACATTTTTCCCTGTGTGCGCGTATAAATACAAAGGAGCATCATATTCTCTTTCTTTCCCCAGGTATTACCGCGTTTATCTCCCGAACATGAATGGCTATCATGAATTATCTCCACCATCCTGCCTTCTCTCTCTCCCCTCCCCGCTTCCCTGTGAGAGGGGGGGCGGCGGGAGGAGAGCGAAGAAAAGCCGGCACCGTTGGATTCCCTTTCTTCAGCTTTTACCAGCCTTCGGAGGTCAGGATGCTATTGGCTCCTCTCTGCGTGTGAGCTAGAGCTGTTCACTTAGCAACAGAAAGCAGAAGCGGCAGACAGCAAAACTATCCAGCTACGTGTGTGTGTGCACGCCTGTGTGAGAGAGGAGGGGAGAGGGAACGGTTTAGGCGACGTGCTGGGCTGCTGCGTGCGGAGGGTCCCCCCTCCAGCGGTGCCGTGCTCCCCCAGGGATGGCATCCACAGGTGCCGACGCTCGGCATCCCACCCGCTCCCACCCACAGAAAGCAGCTCGAGTGCTCAGCCCATCACGTTTTTTAATATAGGAGCTTAATTAGAGCCTACTAACAACAACAGGCAACCTCAATAGAGCCTGTATTTAATGCACGTCGTAAAGCGTCTTCTGTGCCTGAAACAATATGGATATAAAATGCGATGTGTTAGAGGAAAAAAAAAAATGAGAAAGGAATGAAGCCAGAGCTAAGGTTATGCTAAAAGGACCGATGAGTTGTTTACTTTCATCTACCTTTTCTCCCACTGTCTGTTAAGGCCAAAAAAACCCCCCAAAACTTAACGAACTTCAGTAAGATGCTGTCTGTAGTGTTATTCAACCTCCAGCAGGATGAGCTTACGTCCCAGCTATTTCTAAACAACGGTTTCTTACTGAGAAGGGAAAGAAATAGCAGAGGAAGGCGTAGACAGGAGAAACAAATATTTTTCAGATCTTAGTTCCTTTATGAAACACAAGAGACTTGCGCTGAGAGATTACCGAGTAGAGAGATTATTTCATGATGCCATTCAGAGTGACATAAGAAATTTCATGCAGATCATTCCACAGGGAACACAGAGCCAGCAACCCTCCCATGCGACTGGCATCAGATATTTCCCTTCCCACCACTGCTGTGGAAGAGCTCTGAGCACACACCAGGGAAAGCATCATCTTCTTATACGTAAGACATGTCTCGCTCCTCTCCACCCCATCCCCAAATAAATTAATTGTGGAACCGATGTAACTGACCCTATTCTTTTTCCCCAACTGCTCTACATTTCTGTTCAACTTTAATTTTAAAACTGAACGTAACTTGCTCTATGTGCAGAGTATATTACTGCTCATCTTTCCAATTTTGAACACCTAACCTCTCAAATCAAACCCACTTTGCAAACTGCCGAAGCCTACTTTAGCACAGTAGCTGAACAACTACTTCAGTTCTTCACAGCTCTTAACAGATGGGGTCAAGAAACCCAACCAGGATCCTCTTGCTATTTCAAATGGGGGGCTTAAAAGCAACCAAGTGTGTTGTTTTATCCTTTTCACCTCTTTTGTGTGACAATTCTATTATGTTTTCCTTATATTCAACAATACAATGGATATGTAATAAAGGAAAGGAAACGGTACTTCCTTAGATTCAATATATCCAAAATGTATATGTAATTGTTAAAGAGGAACCTATATTTTTCAAGGAACAGAACTCCAACATGAGTTGCAGGCCTAGTTCTTGTATTATTTTCTCCATAGAAGCACTTCACCTCGCCAACAAAACCTACAGCTTATGTGAACGGGCAGAGGTGGAACAAGCTGGCTATCAAGAGCAGCCCATTGGTACTATAAGAAGCAGGCTAGTGTAAATTAAAAAAAAAAAAAAAAAAAAAAGAAAAAGAAAAAAAGAAGAGGGGGAAGGGAAGGGGCGACTGAGAGGTTTACCTGCCTGAGCAGGACTAAAGAGCACTGTAAAAACCAACAACTCAAAGATGAAAAAGAATCCAAACAGGTTGGAATTGTGGCTACGCAATCCAGTGCCAAAACTGATGTTTGTTGTCGTATAGTATCAAGAGATGGATAAAAAACATAAAGTATTAGAGCTGGTCTCCAATGAAAATGAGCGTCTACAGATGTGACCTGAAAGACACTGCCCAAAACCTCCACTTGAATGGAGGATGAATGTTTGGGGCACCCCGTGGTACCTCTGGGGGCCAGCAGCAGCACTGGGGAGCACAGTCTCCTTGGGCACAGCTGCAGCCCCCCACACCACAGGGCGAAGGTGGCAGGGCCTGGGAAACACCCGCTTTCCTTTCTGTACCTCCTGAATACATGAGTCAGCAGAAAAGGGGTTGATTTTCAGGATGCCCAGGCTGGAAAAAAAGGGGAGAAGTTGTCTACAAGGCGGAGCCTCCTTCAGCAGCCAAGGCTCCGGCTCGGCGTCCAGCAGGGACGGGTGCCTTCCCACCCCGCTCCTCTCCTCCACAATGGTCCCAGTTACGGAACAAAGCTGCGTGGGAGGGAGCTGCCTACCTTGCTGCATAACCTGTTCCTGCTCAGAGCAGCCTCTGCAACCACAATTCACGGTTTCCTTTCCGTCAGTCTGGCAGAAAAGCAGAGTCAACGGCTGACGCCAGCTCACCCTGGGCGAGCAGGGACCCAGCCGAGCTGCTGGGTCACCCTCAGCTCCCACCCATGGCTGCTTCCCAGCTACCTCCTTAGGCTTTCAAGCATTTCCAGTCAGTTTCACCAGCTGCTTGGGTTTTTGTTGTTTCTTTGTTTCCTTTTAAAATCTTTTCGCCTTTTCTTTCAATTCAGATATGTTTTTGCAGGCTACTTCTGCTTTGTATTAGGGTTTTCTTCATTCCTGCCTTTCTGTCTCTTTTCCACTGTGTCTTATTCTTGTAGTAATGATGGGGTTTTAACTTTTATTAGTTTTTGAATCATTGCTAATATACACGAATAAATTAAAGGCGCTACAGGAAGAGGTATGAACATTTGTCCTGAAGATACAAACATCCGTGATCCTCTTACTCCGCTTCCTGTTGTTCCTAAAATTTACACATTTGCTTACATTAGATCAATCCTTCTTTTCACAGCTCTTTACGACTGAAAGGGCCCAAGAGAAATGAGGCCCTGGTGTGGGCACCTTTCCTCCGTCTCTGTCAAACCCTTACCAAAGGCAGTGGGAACGTGAATATTCCCTTACTGGAAACTGCATAATTGTTCGGGTTTTGTAATTTGAAGAAAAGAAATACGGATCTTCTTCACCAGTAATAAGAAAGGCGTAATGTAGAAGCGAGTCACATTAATGCTAACTCTGGACACAAATGAAATGCAGGAAAACACGCAACACGTTACAAGTAGTCTGGATATTACGCAGAAGATGCTCTGTGCGTCTAAAACTTGCGTTCTGTTGTTCTGCTGTCACATGGATGCGATGACCTGCATTCAAGGGAGACACCAAGAGGCTCATCCCGTTCCCTCAAATTCTCCTGGGGCCCCAGTTCTGCAACGTCACCTACAACCCAGGCTGCAGCCTGCCATCATCTCGCCAACCACCGTGGCAGCCAGTGATTTCCCCAGGGGTTTGGCCTGCCTTGCCCTCTGCAGAACTGCTCTGGGAACACACAAGTGCATGGCACCAACAGCTAAGCTCCAGGGAAAGGAGCAGGGATTTTATGACTGCAAAAAGTGCATCTGGGAGTTAGATGGACCTTTTAGAAGGTGCCTTTTGACACTTTTTGGCAGGGAGGTTACTTGAGGCATTTGAATTCGCAGCCGTCTTCTACTAGTACCTAAAGAATTGACTGAAAATGTAAACTTGGGTATTAGATGGCTTTGAGGACTCCTAATGGGATCCATTCGTAACTTTAAATGAAGTCACGGTCATTGTTATCATCTCATGAACGCACAATCTGTTCACAACGTCAATGCAGTTAGCCAAGATGAAAGCCCAGACCCAATAATGCATTTAGGCTTCCAACATCTCATTTTCATCTGTCTGTACAATAGTGCTTTAAGTGGAGAAAAAAAAGGCAAAAAGAGCTGTGATACTGTGGCTCCAAGCTCAGCAGCACTGGGACCCTCCTGCCCGTCAGTTCGTCTGAGGCCTTTTCCTCATCTCTCATCTCTTTGGGGCAGCAAGGGGTTGGAAGTAACCAGCTGGGTCAGAGACCCAGTGCCCACCTCACGTGAAATGCCGAGGTCCCAGGAGCTGGGAGCCAACAGCAACGGCCCTGCTGAAGGCAAGAACTGGGTTCTGCCAAAGGCATCAGCTCCTATTTATTGCTGAGCTCTGAACTCGGGAAGAGCTGGGAGCCAAGAGTAGGATCCTGCGAGATGCAAGATGTGGCATCTCTTAAGGGAGCACAGCACTTGCAGGAATTACAGTCCCAAGCGTATTTCAAATGTAGCGGGTCATTCTCTCGCACTGGCTTCTAGCCCCCCTCCTCATCCCCTGACAGTGGCAGCGCTCCAAATTTCAAAATAAAAAGGTGTGTGGCCTAGTATATGAAGGTGAATCACCACATACGAGGTACCTTCTGTTCTACCCCTCAAGTTGCTTTTCCCAGCACAGAGCCTTGTTTCCACAGGTGAAGCAACGCCACAAGTACCAGACAACATTCCTCCATCTTGCTCACACCGTGAGGAGGGGTTTCATTTGTTTGGTACCTATCGCCAGCAACATGGCCCCAGTCCTTCCTGTATTCCAACACTCCTGAACACACTGAGATGGTCTGGCTGAACAACCTGCAGATTTTGTCCTCTCTCTGAACTTACTGAAGAGACACCAAAGCCCAAGGAGAGGCAGAGCCCATTTGCTGGACCCTTGGGACGACACTAACATGGCCAGCATGGCTCCGAGCAGGGGTGCAGCCAGCTCACCCATCCACCCACCCACCCAGGAACCTGCAGAGATACCAACCGTATCCCATGGCATTGGCACGAGCTCAGGGCTGTCCCATGATTTCCACATTACACATACATAGTTTAAAAGCTCACACTTTAGGTATTGAGTTGCATGCCCAGCTCTGAATTGGCATGACCCGAGGAAGAACTGTGCCTGCTAACAGCCCATCTTTTAATTTGTACTTTAAGTTACCGGAATAAGCTAGGGGTGGGGGGAAGGGAATCATTAAGCAAATCTTTTTTAAAAAAAACAACAACACAAACATTACATTTCCTATATGCTTCAGCAATTTCACTGTAGGAGACAAATCAATACTCTTCTCTTTGGAGTTAAAGATTCTCATTTGGTAAGGGAGAATAGGGGATTTGCCTTAACAAAAACAATATATACTTCTTTAGAAGAAAAATCCCTTCCTTTTATCTAGTTTCTATTTTGTTGATAAAAACTAAGCACACTAGAGGGAAGGATTTTTCTTTATAGACAAGATTTTCATAAACAAACTTGCTCCTTTCACCACATCGAAGGAAAAACAGAAATGTATGCTGAGAACAAGAAAAAGCCTACAGGACAAAACCCATTTAGAAATGGCCTGGATTTCTCTCTCAAAACCCAGCTACCCTCTATCCTTCCCAAGCAGCCATGGATGAACACCTCAGGCCAACAACACACCAAAAATAAAGCAACAACTGAAGTACATGTCCTCGTTCTCTTTGTACGTGATTCAGTTTCAGTCGTGTTTTGGGAGTGTGGGTGGTGGGGGGTACCGCTCTTCACCCAGTCCCTAGTCCTGTTCATGCCCATACACGTTGCCAATACAATCCTGCTGCCTGTGGTGAACATGACATGAACATCCCTTTTGTGCTACAGATGAGAACTGAGGCAGCTGACATAACTCTGCTAAATCAGACAGCAATATGTAAATAGCAGCATGACAACAAAAAGCTCAATTAGTCAACTCCTGGCCTTAAATAATTCTGATTAAATCATTAATCACCTCTTTTTTTAAAAAAAAAAATAATTTAAAAAGTGTCTTACAAAATTATCATAAAAATACATTTACAAGCAATTGTGAACCATTTGGTAAAACTGCTGCTTTATGTCACTCGCATCACTGGGACCAGAACGCCAGCTGAGAATCTCGCTGCTGATGTCAAGTGGTTCCACCAAAAACCAGACTTCTTTTTCAAAGCCTCAGTGGAATGATGGCTCTTATCATGGAAAGAGAATTTCACAAGGCGGAAGAATAATGGCAAAATGCTTTGTGACTGGCAGAGTGAAATCCAGTCCCGCAGACAGTCAGGAAGGCAGCAACAGTAGGTGGTTATCAAGACAGTTTCATCAGACAGTCGAAGGCCATGCGAAGCTTTATAAATCAGTATGAAGAGTTTACAACTGACACACCACTGAACAGAGAACACTAAAGACTTCCCCTGTTCTGAAAAGCTGATTTTTGGCATCAGCCTTCCTGCAGCTTTTAGGTTTTGTTTACAAGAGTTAAAGAGTGGAAGCAGATAGAATCAAATAACCCAGTCTCAAACTCAAGAAAGCATGAATTAAAATCTGTCTCCATGACTGAGGGAAATTATCTGTTGCTGATAATATTCCTCAGATAATAAAAGTCAGGACGTGAAACAGCCTAAGTACTGCAGGGGAACCAAAACAATAAATCATGGCACTAGGCAAGTGTCACATCCTCTACTACCTGAGAGACAGTTTTGCCCACCTGAGGTTGGATGGACCTCACTGCCAGGGTCCTACCCCCTGGTGAGAAACCAAGGGGGAAGATCTGGCCACAGATGCAGGAACCCCAGGCAGGCCCGCCTGGGATTCTGAGACCCACAGTGGCAGCACACAGACAGGAGGAGTGCCCCCAAAACCAACTTCAAATGGAGCAAAAAAGACACCTGCAAACTAGTGCTAAAAAAAAAATTTAAGTCCTATAAGGAAACAAACATGGTATCTTCCTGCAAGCCCAAAATGTGATTCTAGTGACAACTGCAACAATTCAATAATCAACCTTCTACATTTGGAAAGGCAAGAATTGACAAGGGCTTCCAAATAGCAATTCACAATTACACATTTCACTACTCTAACATTACTGAGTAGTAATTGAAACTGGAAAATCTAAAACAACTGATAGATGGCAAAGAATGCAGGAACACCCATATTCTACACTACAAAAAAAAAAAACCCAAAACAAAACAAAACTGAACTTTAATCCCTCTGCCCCTTGCTACCTAACAACATACCATAGTCACTGAAAAAGAAAACTTCCTCTCCACCAATTACTATCAAATGGAGATAACAGAGGCACAAACAAGAAATCCACATGGATTAAGGATGCAGGAACTAGTGATGGGCTCAAAGACCTTGCATATATATATATTTATATATATATATCATTAGCTGAAAACTGTCCCAGGTATGAAAAGGGGAGGACTTCACTCTCCAGCAGAAATACAATGAAGCAAGAGGAACAACCATCCAGATAACACATATATATCCATTTTAGCTATATGAGTAAAAACTTCTGTTAATAGACCCCAAAGAGAAATTCACAGAATATTTTTTGCCTATAATTCAAAAGCTATTCCTCTACTTCAAACAATATACCGGATTTTTCATGCCCTGTGCATTTTTTTTCTAGGGGAAAAAAAAAACCCAAAGAAACAATGAGAGCGAGAGACAAGAGAGACAGTCAGTTCTCATTTTAATAACCTGATTCTTGGAAAGACTGACCCTCCAGAGGAGATAATTAGCAGCCAGACCAGTAATTCTCTTTAGCCACACAAGCACAGCTGTTAACCCTTTCTCTAGAACAGGGATAAAACAGTGATATATATATAAAAAGGATAAGTACAATTGCAGTGTGGCCCTTGTGTGTGACATTCCAACAGCCCAGCATTTTCTTATCAAGCTTGACTGGTCTTGAGAACCTTCTGCATCAAGCAGATGATGTGATGTAAGAATTTAAGATGCCATCTACATGCAAGGAAGTCCAAATGAAAAAAATAGTGCAGTAATTAAGGAAAAAATGCCTATCAAATAAATAGAAGAAAGCCTATATAAGACAAATAGTTTATAAAATGTTTGAAGGAAGGAATATTAAAGGTTTCCCTGTATAGCAAAACCTAGGACAGTTTGGAAGCGAATCACGACAGATACCCAACTTAATGTGCTAATCACACAACACCAAGAAACAGACATCACAGTAGCAGATCTATGATCAAACCATGAGGAATCTGAAAGAAAACCTGAAATGGGACTGAGAGGACAACAAATGGCCAAAATTAAAAGAGGATTTATGGTGTCACAAGAAACAGTAATGTGTTCTAGAGAATTATTGTGAACTGAGTGCCAAATGGAACAGCTTAAAGAACAGAGAGACATAACAGAAGTGTTACCATTGTACCTAAGAAGCAGAGAGTTATGGGCAGCACAGACATCAGTGGGAGTATGTTTTTGGCTATTATAAATCACTACCTCTTCACCATTTTAAAAGCATTCTGGATTTCACAGTGATCTGAAACACTCACATCACTGAGTGCCAGAGAGAGCTATGCTGGTTTACATCTCTGAGGGTAACGGTGCATGATGCTGATGAAGCGAGAGCAGTTTATGCCAGCAAAGGGCAAGCTCCAGTGACTTTGGAGGAGCTCTGGTAGGTCTGGGATACTTGAGGGGCTCCCTCCCCTCTCCACCCTCCCCCACTTAGTTTGAAGGTTTAGACCTTGGGAGTTGTTGAACACTGGGCAGCTCAGCGTCCAGCAGGACACCATACAGACAGAATACACACTAGAAGAAGAAAGTCAACAGACTTTTTTTTGTACTCAAGTTGATCTCCATCTTCCCTGCCTGGGTGGGTCCCCATCAGGGTCCAAATTTTGTCCAGTGAAATAAACGCAGGCTTCCGGCAAGAAAAATAATTCCCATTAGTCTCGAAAGAAGCAAGTTGTAAAACAAGCCAACAAAAGTAGTGGTAACACAATGACATACGCTCTCACCCAATTTAACCGAAAGAATGGACGAGACACGGGGCACGGCACACAGGGTGTCCCTCCCCTGCAGCATACCTTCATATCCACACAGAGATGATCAACCAGAAACAGACACACCGACCCATCCTAAGTTGCTCTGGCACTAGCAACACTGTGGTCCTACCCTTACTGACGTTAAGTTTGTGTGTTATACAGCAGCTGTCCTTAGCGGCTGGATGGTAGAACCATTTGTTATTAAGTGGCTACTCTAGACCCTAACACTTACTTAAACTTCTGTGGCAATAATCTAAACTCATTCCACCCAGGGAGTTTTGCGGTTCATTAACAAACCTTTTTATTTGAAGCCCTGTGAGAGCGACTTGTCCCTTCCAGTGCTGTTTTGCTAGCAAGGACCATCTTGCCTAAATTGCTGGATCAAATCCAGAAAAAAACCCAGCACAGTAACTGAAAGACATTACCATCTGGTGACTGTTCAACATCCTATGTGGACGCTAGCCTGGGTCCAGCACTGGGTGAACAGGTGTCCACATAATACCAAGCCATCACAGTTGTCACTGGTTTGTAATCCCATTTGCAGACTTGACACTCAGGCAGAATACTGAAAGCCTGTCGTCCTTCGGCTGATCCCCCCACCCTCGCGTGTTTGTGCGGAAACCTCCTTACTGCTCCTCTGCCTCACGCTACCCAGGGGCTGGTGGTCCATTCTGTGCTGGATTTCATCGGCTAATACTTCCATTCTCGTCCACTTGAAAAGAACAAGCAAACGGCACTAACAAAAAGAAACGCCCTTGGAAATCCAGTGTTGTGCAAATACACAGGGACTAAGACCTCTCTCTTCACCATTCAGGCTCCAGAAACACCAATACTCCCCACAAAATGCGACTCCGTCATGTAAGCGGTACTGAAACCAGCTATTATGTATGCCCGGTAGAAATACCATTTGCTACCTTTAACTTTAGAGAAAAGAAAAATAACAGACTCCTTCCCTGGGTTCAGTGAGTATCTAAGAAAAATAATAATTTTCTTTGAAAGATGCTGACCCAACCATAAAGTTGTCTTACTAACCTAAAAAGAACATACACATTTGAGTAACAGATGGACGTAAAGTCAATTAAAATTAAAAACAAAAAAAAAAAACCAAAAAAACCAAACAAACAAACAAAAAAAAAAACCAAAATGATACACAGAATAAGGCAGGCTGCAGATTTCACTAGTGTCTGTGAGTCCACAGAAGTAGCTAAGTTTACAAGCATAACAAATGACCCGGATTCAGATGAGCCACAGTAAGTAATTATTTGTGCATTCCTAGATCATAGCAAATTCGAGGTAAAGGCTCATTAATTTACAACTTTCCCACTGGGGTATTCGCTAACACATGGTACAGGGTATTTTCTAAGAGCTTGCACAGAACCACTTAACTGTTCAGCTGAGGCCAGGTAGCTCGTGAAGCCACGATCATCCCTGAGGCACAGGACCCCTGAGCTGAGCGTTAATAACTAACCCCACGTGTGCAGGCAAAAGCATCCTCCATGTGAAAATCCCATATTGGTAGCCACCGCCGTGCGGCACGGCAGAGCAGCGAAGGCTGCCCACGCAGCTCCACGCCACCCAACTTCGTTACAGGCACCTGAATCCCCCCGTTCCACCTAAGGGAAGCACCCTGAACCCTTGACAGCCAAGCTGGTTGGAGCAGTCTGGAACAGAGACTGAGTTAACACTGTCCTCCAACAATGTCTCAGAGGTGAATGTCCAGCTTCCAGCTCATTTAGTTCGCTCCCTCAACAGTCCGCAGAGAACAAGAGCAACGAAGAGCTGTGTTGAGCTCTTTATAACCAGCAAAATGATCTATAAGTACTACAGCCTCCTGTGGACTTACAGCATTAGCCTGCTCCACGGTTAACAAATTAGGAACATCCCCGGCGAGTTTCCAAAGAGCCTCCTCCAAGCAAAGGATGGGCATCCCAGATTCATGCCCTTTTTGGCAAGCGATCCATACTATCTAAATATTTGCCATCTACCATGCCAATAACTCCCTGTTGCTCCTCAAGGCTAGCTATATACCTTGTTCTATATAAACTTGACCAACATTTCCATGTCCAGAAAAGCACAGCCATTCTATACAATGATTAAAGCGAAGCTTTCTAATTAACAAAAAAAGCACTGTGAAGCTTGCTGGAAGGATAAAATACGGTGACCTTCCAAACACCAAGAAGGAACCAGCTTCAGAAATGCTTTGGCAAGGTCTAGAAAATGAGATTCTTAAAGTGAACCTGGAATGACCAAACTTAGTAACTACATCTTTTACCACAGAATGCACATATATAAATCATAGTCTTTGTGTGCAAACAGATAGGGCTTTGCCACGCTGTTGCTCCAGCCTCATAACAGAATTATTCCCTTTACATCATGAAAGTTAATTACACCAACACCCAGCTACAGAAATGCAGTAGAGACTCTGGATTGGGTTTTTTTTTTGTCCTATGCCTGTCTACATATGTTAATATTATGTCTGTATGCACACATACCCATGAATATTCACGTTACACTGAGATTAAACATGAACAGAACAATGAGGATTTTGTCATCTTTAATACAGTCCTGTTATATATAACCTTGCAGCTTAAATATA
The DNA here is from genome assembly GCA_025774025.1 of Xenus cinereus. NCBI lineage: Eukaryota > Metazoa > Chordata > Aves > Charadriiformes > Scolopacidae > Xenus > Xenus cinereus. The sequence goes on from JAOXJK010000032.1 coordinate 13,375,520, forward strand.
AGTTTAAACCTGAATCTCTCACACGCATAAAGAGATATACTTATTTATAGCTACAGCAATAGGGAGACCGCTCAGAAAAGTAGAACATCTTTGGAAAAAGTGGGTGGTGATAAAGCAAAACAGAATCTGCTTTTCAACTTAACTGGCATTTCTGGTCTATGAAAACTGTGAACTTGAATCCTCTTTTTCTGCCCAGTGGAATTCTTTAAATCATCCAACATAACCCTATCTTAGGGATTTCTAATCTGACCTATCCCCTCAATTGCGCTTCGGGAGCTTGGCTGCATTCCGGCCAGCAGAAAATTGTAGGAGGAGGAATGGAAACGGACTGCTCCACACTTCGTGTTCTCATACAAGCGAAAGAGCAACGGAAAGCAGGCAGTGCTGGGGATGGAGCCCAAAGTTACCTTGCCTTACGCTGAGCAAAGATCTCTGAACTCTACTACGACTTCTGGAAGCTCAGGGACACCCTCTCAGAGCTGAGGGTGCCTTACAAAACCCAGAACTGGCCAGCCTCCCCCACGGCTTGATAGCGGCGGCGTAAATTTTGCTCTCGTTTCATAATTCAGGGGAAGGGAACAAGTTCACTGTTGGGAAAGCCAGTCGCTTGAAAGGCTAGTGACTCAAAGTTTACTGCTTCACTGAAAGGGAAGCAAACGCTTGAGAACAGTTCGCATGCTGCTGGGCTGTACCCGGGAGCGCTGCGTGCTGTGTACCAGCGCGGCAGCGTCAGATAGAGCACAGGACACGCTCTGTCTGCAATAAAGGTACACTTGACTGGAAACCCGTACAGCTTGACGGCAAACGCATTGCGGTTTGTGACTTATTCAACTCCACCTTCATCTCTGTTTTTCTCCCTCTAGACTTTTATCTCTAAGGGTCTTCAGGGAAAATTCATGTGTCCGACATTATAAGCACTAGTAAAGAATAATTCAAGATGTTTGTTATACACGGTATGTAGTTTCTAATAGCCAGTACCCCATCACAGGTTATGGTTTAATGTGTAAATCATGTGTCGGTCACGGGTATTTTGTGTGTTATATCGTATTTCCCTATGGAACTGCACAGATTATTTAGAGGCTCTTTTCATGTATCACCAGCTCTCTGTTGTTCCTCTTGGCTCACAGGAACTGCAAGAAAAATAAAGCTGCATCTGCCTCCTCACAATGAAGGTGATGGGAAATGGGTAACAATGAAAAGCCCAGGCCTCAACTTGCTAAACACTGCAGGTAAAATTGGATTTCGCTGCAGTCACCGCAAGGCCTCCCACTTTCTTCAGTGGCACCAGAATTTCATCTATGCACGTGCTGTCTTGGCTTTATCCAGGCACTTACATCATACCAGCCCTGCTAGTTTTAACTACAGCTTTAAAATACTGCAAGCTAATTTCAATATTTAACACTACATCAGAAAGGCTCAGCGAACGATACGAACACGGAGCAGGCCTCCTGCGTCTGCCTCGTGTAGGCAGAGACTCCGTAAAGGCGGCTTATACTTGGGCAGGCTGTGCAAACTGTTCAGCTGGCAAGAAATTCCGCTGACCTCTTGTTTAAGTTAAACTGCAGACTTACAGGGAGATTTGTAAAACATCACCGCTTCTAATATGTTCGGTTTATAATCGAGTAGCTTGTTGATGGCTCACCCAACTCGGTCAGGCACGAAACGTTTTGTGTGGATAAGGCAGATAAAACAGTTGTATTCGTTCCCGTTCCCCGACCTTAGCTGGGCTGGTGGGATTTTTGCATGTTGAGTCAGGCAGAGAGAGCACTTGAAGAATGGGGTTAAAACTAAGTCAGCCTTTCTGTTCTCTCTCAATGATTTTCGATCGATTCCAACCTCTGCTATTGTCAGCTCAGCACAGATCCGCTGTGAAGTTTGCTTTTCTCTGCCTCTTACATTACTGCCACTACCAAGGACTTTGCAGTGCTCCAACCCACCTGACAATTTTGTTCAGGCAAGAGAGACCCAACGTTGCCACTCCGCCGACATAGCAATGCTAATAGGAGTAACATCTTGGTTGTGTCATTGAAATGAATAGTTATGACTTGCTGGATGTGCCGGGAAAAGATCTGCTGAAACAGAGGGAATTGACTAGGTGGTTTCACCTTGGGAGCAGCTGTATTTCAGTCTGGAAACCTCGCGTGTTGTACTGATGCACTGATGTGCTCGTCCACGGGGCCTTGCACACATCCAGGAGAAGAAAAAGATCCTTAAACGTAGAGATGGCACAACAAAGGTTGGCTTTCAACAGAGCCAATACGGGCGGAGGCGTTCCCGCATCCTCTGGAAGACGTGGGAGGCCACACAGAAGCACACTATGGGTCTAGTGCAACACGCAAACCACCAGCTGAAACGTTTCATCTACAGTGGCAGACTGGCAGCATGATATATCATGTTATCGTGACTGTGGTGATAAAAATATATCTGGGAGATACATGAGTTATGTCCTACTGTCTGAAATCTCTGTAGGCCCAGTAACTAAGCAACCTCTAAACCTTTGCATTCCTAATTAGAGTAATGCAAGCCCATTAACTTTGCTTGGACTGATAAGGGTCAGAATTTAACCCAGTATTGGCTTTCTTTTTCCAGTGCTGCCAAAAGTCACACACGATTACCCCACAGGGTACCAACAGCCAAGTGAACACCCAAATGAACCCAATATTAAAGGAGATCCACCTTTTCATGCCTCCCATCTATATGGGAACTGACGTAGTTGTGATCTTTGCTTTGCATGTATAAAAAAAGAAGCCAGGAAACACTGATTTTCATTCACACCTCTGCCACTCCCCTATAGAATGGCCCTGGGTACATCACCTGTACCACTCTTTTGCTTCCTCTCTCTTCCCTATGCCACTGGTGCTATGTCTGCATGCCTCCCATTCTGTCCAACCCACTGAACAATAAAAATGGAATCAATTAAAGCAAAGCAGATGAAGGGAAATGGAAGCAGCAAAATGCTTGCCAGGCGTCACCAGGTGTTTCACTAACACACTCCATACCTTGCCTTCAGTTTTTCTATTTCAGCCCCATTCAACAAAGCGTCCTTATTAGGATACAATCCAAACAAGTACTTAAATACCTACTTAAATGCTGTCGTTAATACAGATGGTTTAAATACTTTTCGGAATGAAACCCTTTAACTGTAAGCTCTTCAGGACAGAAAAAAGGCTTTAGTTTTGGTTTATACAGAATTGAAAAATCAGATAGAAGAATGCTCTTCCCAGCTGCATCGGTTGCTTGCTGACAGCACACACACAAAAAAAAGGAAGCATCTTCTCCCTTCCTCTCAACTTTGTGCTTTGGATGTTAGAGAAGGAACAGACAACAGCAAACACTTACAAATCTCATCAGACAGACCACTAAGCATATGCTCAGAGAAAATCCATGGAGCTGCCATTTCTGGAACAGAATTACAATCATTCAACGTCAGAACTTGCACTTGTACAAGAGAAAGAGTGCTGCTCAATCCATCCCGAAAGGCATTAATATGATTTGTTGCTTGCCCAGTGCTTTGAGGTAAAGAGTCCTCTTTATGCCAATAGCGAAATTGCCAGAACCTCTTTTTCCTGAGTCTCCAAGTGTTGTTCATGGCCTCCTGCTGTGAGTGAACTACCTCCTCCTGACAACAGCTGACTGTAACTTCCACCAATGCCTGTGAGCAGCACTCCTAACAAAAGGCCAAGGGGCCACACCACAAAGCAACCACAGATGATCCAGAAGGGCTTCATGGACCCTGCAGCGCCCCCGAGCCTCGCTGCCCTTTAAAAGGGAGTGTGCTCAAGTCAGCGTTTTTTGAGTTAGGAATTGCATTTTCCCCTCCCTTTCCTTTCAATCATTTAATTAAATCTTTGGTAAAACAAAAACAAACAACAAAAACGCCCCCGCCCTCCCATCTTCCATTTCCATGGCAGAAAGTCCAAGCACACGTTTTGGGTTAGGCAGCCTCCCTCCCAGCTGGGATCCCAGCAAACTGAAATTCATGCATGCGGCAAGGCCGTGAAGAATATTTGCGTGTTGCACAGTCTTAAGCACACACAGGACTCTGAGCGTGGTGGCATGTTCTGTGTCATTTTAATGACGCACAGCCCTGCTGGCTTTCTCTCTCCCCCCCTCCCCAAGCTTTCTGTAGGAGGCATAATTATGTAATAAAATTCCTGTTTCTGCAGCATTCACCCCGTACCAACACAGAAATGCAGGCTTTATTATTCTTCCCAGCTGGTAGGCACTGAATTACTAGTGTTTTAACCCTCTTTGCACTAAACCCTCAGTTTGATTTCTGACTCGCAGCAGCGGGAGAAACAGCCACTGATCATTTCTGGTCTCTCCACTTGTGAGGTTGATTCTCGGCCCTTGAGATCATTTTTATCAGCTCGTAAAACACCTGCTCGTTAAGGATCCAATCTATTTCCCAGGGAAACTTTTAGTCATTGCGGTTGAGTTGCTTCCAGGAGTGGTAATGCCTCGAGCCTCGGGACGGAGCTACTTGACCCGGTTTTGGGCTGCGACCGGCGCCGGGAAGGATGGCACGCACGCTGCCAAAGGGCAAAGGTACAACGGAGCGGTATGTTACAGCTGCAAGGCCTCCGTAAAGGCGAGACCCTCGGCACGTGATGGATACTGAGCGGCTACCTTCCTTTGACATCTCGGTTTCCTTCCTTGAAAGAGCAGGGGGCCACAGGGCTGGCAGGACACATCCTCCCTTGCTTCGGGGAGCCTGGTTGCCAGGCAGGCTTTGGTTCTGAATAGCTGGGCACGGGTTTGCTTTTCAATACCCTGCTTGCCGCTACTCAGGGGTGCAGGTGTTGTGGAAGAGCTGTTAAGCAAAACGTGGACTGAAATCCTCACCGAGATAGGAGCTAGTGGCCAACACGCCTTATTGGTGTCTCTTTGACCAAACGGAGTGCCCTGTCTGTAGTAGAAGGGCCATCCACACCCAGACAGCAAGGCAGTGATCACCCAGAAAGAAAAACATTCCCAGATTTATGCTCTTTCAGACACTTCACCATGAAGGTTTCTGAGCCAGATGCTGCCAAGCTTATGTCCAAACGGGCAAGCATTTACAGTTTATTACCAAATAACCCCTCTTGTGATACAGGAATTCCTACATATGATTTGGAAAGGCATCAGGTACCTGGGAACAGGCACACTACTGGAGCAGCCTCAAGCAAGATCAGGTCTTGACATCTCCCTGTAGTGCCTAGCGCCACAGACCCAAGCGCGTCCAGGACAGCTGAGCAAGGAGGTGCAGGAACGCTCACACGGCCTCTCTCCCCCTGATGCAGAGAAGAACCCGTTCCAGCCTCAGGAAACGCTGCCCTGGAGCCCCAGTTCTTCCACACCTGGGAGAGTGAGCTGCCAGATGAGCTACACCATGTCTGACCCCCGTACCTCCAACTGTTCTCCCTGCAGCGCAGCGACTCCCAGAGCCTTCCCTCCACCCTTCCTCACCGCCGTGATTCTGCCCAGCAAGAGGGGACAGGATTTGGTCCCTCAATGAGGTACTTGTTTCAGAGAAAATTAGCCACCAGCAGGAGCACGCCCGGGAGCAGAACCTGAATTCTGCAGGCTTCAGAGCAGAATTATGCCCCGGCGTTGTGCATCTGTATATCATTTCCACAATTACAATTCGCAGCAGCTTTCTTACTAGAGAACATGGCTGTCGCCACTTTAACAATACTCGTTCATCAACCCTGACTGACCTTCATTCGCAATCTCCCTGAGCAAGTATTTCCAGCTACCTGTCTGCGGCTGACTCGAAACACCCAGCAGCCTAATTCTGGGATACAGATTCCTCCCTAACCCCTTATTCCCATGGAGCTGGGGTACACGATACGTAATCTTCCCAGGCATCTGCACCGAGTAAGGCCAGCTGCGTCACTCAGTTCTTTCTGTTGGCATAAATTTTCACAGCCCACCACAAGCACGGTGCGAGCAGTTCCCCAGCAGCACAGACCAAAAGAATAGCCCTCCTTCCCTCACGTGGAAGTTCTCCGCTTTACCATCATGAGCTGAACGCCTAAAAAACAACGAGCTGAGGACAAGACTACCTTCCCCCCCACCCTGCCCCCTGCACGCTGGCTGATCTGGGCAGCCTCACTGCTTCCACCAGCCCTCCTCCAGCAGGGCTAATGGGGAAGATGATCCCTTGTTGGGTTAGAGGCGTCCCGGGCCATTTCTGCTGCTAGTTAATTTAGCCATCATCTGCTTATCCTGGATCGGGTGCTATAAATACACTCTTGCTTTCATCAGCAACCTCAGTTAAAGTTCCCCACAGCACAGAACGCCAAAGAAATTCTGCGTTCTTAAATAAAGTTATAGACATGAGTTGTGAAATCTTAAGCTCACCTCCTCTTTCATTCCTGTGACCATTTGTTTTTGTTATGTAAAAATGTTTAACTGGGGGAGGAGGGAGAGGAAAGAAAACATTTTTTAAAAAAAATTAGGAAGACAAGTTGAGTTCTGCCCTTTGTCATTCCCCTAGAAAAACACACTTGAATAAAAGGTGGGTTTTTTTCCTGATCCTTGCCACAAGAGATAGTGTGAGACTGGGGAACAGGCAGCAGAAGAAAAGATGATCTGACCTTTGCCTATAAACAGCTTGGGAGGGCGGCGGGGGGAGCTCAGGAAGGTTTTTCCTCCTGTGAAGCTCCAGGCAGCCACAGGAATGCATCTCTAGGAACAGGCTGGCTGCGTAAACTGGATAGAACAAGTTCAGAGCAGTGTTGCAGCTTGCTCTGACGCCGTGTCGGAGGGGGAGAGGGAGGGAGAGTTTCGGCTACAGAGGCAAGCAAGCAGCTGCCGCGGGGCCACCACTTGCACCCTGGGCAGCAGCAAGGGACGGCACAAATTCTGGGGGTGCCCGCCGCAGAAAGGGGGGCGGGGGGGTGGAACAGCTAAGAGAAAGCAGAACAGAGAAAGGCTTTTGTTGCTGGAGCTGCTGCATCTCGAATCCGTGCGCTGGAGCTGCGTTTGTTGCCAAGGCTTGGCTGTGGTCATGAAGAAGCTTGGGTAGGGCTGGGATCAGGCTGAGACATGAAGCTGTGTCCCTCAATAAGCAGGGCTGGGATAGCAACGTTTCCACTTTCTAATGATAAGTCTTATGAACTTTGTGTAACAGGAAGATCAGTGTGTGGGTGTATTTATGTTGAAATTAACTTAAGTTTAATCACATACAGCAAATAGTTGGTTTTCTGTCTACTTTAACAGAGCCTGTTTCCTCCAACAGAAGTACTTGCCTGAACTTGAACGTTAATTCAGATTAAGGTAGGATGTGAAACTAAAGCACAACTGTTGATCCCGAAGAACTGCAACTGTGGGTATCCCCCTGTGGAACAAGAATATCTTGATCCAGCTTGGTTTAGCTTACCTAAACCAGATGACAGCATAAATCACACTTCTGAGATGTCCCCAAAACTATCAATTCCTTGGCATGGCTGAATTCTTATTAATAGATATAATTTCTATTAGGTACAGTTAATGAAGTAGGATTTTTTTTTTTCTTTTGAAGTGTAAAGAAAAATATTTTACTACTCTAACATTTTACTATAGAAATCCAGATACACTTTGTTGGGGGAGGGAGGGAGGAGGGAAGGGTGTTGTGTGTGGTGGGGGCTTCTTTTTTGGCTGAAGAACTGCCCACACTTGGGGGTGCAGTTTGAGCTTCTAAGAGGGTGCAGTCGTTGCCAAGTTTGGTCAGGGCTGGCACCGCTGTGCAAGGACGGCAGCTGACACCCACGGCTCTGTTCTGGGATGGATAACCTCATCAGAGCCTGTTGGCCAGGCCAAAGTGAACGTAAATACTGACAATAACCTGTGTGTGATGGCAGGGAGCAACCTAGTTTTATACTGCCATTGCTTGACTAACTGCCACGGAGGTAACAGCATTAGGAAATAGAGGCAGTGAAAGGTGAATCAAATCCGGTAGTTCTTGGGTGAAGCCCAGTGGAATGGTTTTTCCTCTCAGTCGTGCGAGAGAAAATCTGGAGCACAACAGGCTCCTGCAGATATGGACTTACACTGGTACTGACGACTTTCAACTTGGTCCAGATATTTAAAACACCCTCCAGGAAGATAAATTTATATTCATTCTATAGATCCCATTGATGATACGACCTGATGCACCAAGAATCTAAATGGCATGCCCAAACCTATAAAAGCCAGTGGGGAGAAGGTAAGGAATACCAAGCCTCTTACAGAAGGCAAGAGAAGTTATCTGAACTCTCTACACTGTTGGTTCTATGTATATTCCATATAAAAAAGCCAAACAAACCCACCATACTATTTATATTACTTAATTCTTCCTAATCTGTAAAGCAAATCTAGTAATTCAAATATTTTTTCTTTCAAATTAAAAAAGTTAAAGATCTGTTTAAGCAGTATATATCTGCAGTTGTAAGCAATGCTTAGCTTTTTCATTAAACAGGACTATAATCAAAGTTTTTATGTTGTAAGTATATTTGTGTGCAAATACATTTCTCCTGCAATGGTTAATTTGCAGGAAAGAAGAAGGGAACATGCATGATTAGCACAAATGTAATCAGCATAAAACGATGGGAAGGGAAGACAAATGAAAGTGCTTTAGAAAGGCTGTTGGTAGTGGTGTGCTCTTTCAGATAAAGATTTTTCCCCGCTTCCCTTCCAGGTTAGATTGCGATTTCTCTCTCAGTAAGTTTAGAATGCCTGGGCCAAATTCTTCCTCAGCGTAATTCCACTTGGATTGATTATATCAGGATGAATTTAGCCTAGTGCTTCAAAATCATGCCTAATTTCTTTCTTGGGTAAATCTGAATATAAATTATGAAAGTGAAAAAATGAGATTGAGCAGAGCTAAGTAACTTGAAAAAACAATGCATCTCATCTTTCTGGTTTTAATCAGGCAAAACTCCGACAGAGTTGTACCTAATTAGAGCTAGAGATTTTCTTTCCTTTTTAAGACCCACATTATCTGTTTCTTTTTTGTGTTTCACGCTTGCTATTCTTACAATTAACATTTATAAGCATTATAATGGAAACACATTAGAGAAGGAAAAAAAAAAAAAAAATCTTTTTCAGAATGCCTTTTTGGCTGTTTGTGAATTGCCAGCTTCACAGTGGTACTAGTCAACTTCTACTCTAACTGCAGACTCATTGCACAGGAACAGCCAGCTATAACATAGTGACACCGTGGTTACAAAACTGGAAGGCAAGTTCAGGCAAGTGCTGTCTCCAAAACAACTTTTACTACTTCTTTCTTTTTCAAACTATAGTTCACAAGATTTCATGTCAACTATGAACTCTTAAAGACCATGGTTGTCAGCTTGTTTGTCTTCTCCTTTCATCTTATTTATTTTAGATGCCCTGGCTTCATATTTTCTATAATGACCACTTATGTAGGTGGAGTTTACTATGGTACCAGAACTGCCAAAATTTTAAAAGGCTGTGAGCATTAGAACTGAAACTTCTTGCCAGTTGTGTGAGGATATCCTACTGACAGGCATGTGTTTAAAAACAAAAAACAAAAACAACCAAACACACAAACAAAAACAAATCCAAAACAACCAAAAGCAAAACAAACAAACAAACAAAAAACCCAGAAACACTCATTAAAAATATTTGCAGGCTTCAAAAGAACCATTCAACCGAGAATTGAAAGGTACCCCACCAACACTTTTAAATTTTTTTTTTTTTTTTAAATTCTGGGTGATATACAGCCAGAAAATGAACAAACTTGAAATATCTAAGATAACAGCTATTAAGTTTTTTCAGGAACAATGCTGAAATAAAAAACTTCTGGAAACCTTTTTCTAAGTTATTTAAGTTTCTTTTCGGTGCTTTGCAATTTCTTTCCTTTCCACTACAAAAAAATATACACATGTACAAACTCACACGTGAGAAAGTGATCTCTGTAGGAATCGGGATGAAAACTGAGATTGCAGGAGGTGAGGCAGTAACACAGAGACAGGTACTGGGCTAATGGTTGCCCTCTGCTACAATCCAAACAGGTGGTTCCTCACTCTGAGGCCACATTTGGTTTTTTGGGCTGAAGTGGATAAAGCCACACGCATATGCAAACTTCTGCTGGGGCTGCTACACACAGCAGTGGCAGGGAGGAACCATTTCCAGGGAGGAGAAAGCCACAGCGGGGCAGAGAGTGGGAAGGGGATTAAGTCCGTAACGCTTCTGCTGGGTAGAAGTACACACCAAATTCTGGCAGATCAGATTTCATCACTGCTCCAGTAAACAGAGCCTGTATTTGCCATTTCACCTCGACAGAAGCCTAAAATACAGAAACTATATTCCGTAGTCCCAGAGAAGGGCAGCGTGTGCCCTCCCCACCTTAATAAACAGGGCATATAATCATTAAAGGCCCTTCTGGAATGGGGTTGAAGTTGTTTAAACTATCGCTCCTTCTATCAGATTTACATTTCCCAGACTAACCTTCACCTAGTTTATTGCCAGGTGCCTTTCTGCGAAATGGGAAGCTCTGCTTTGAAGGCCCACTCTAAGGAACCTAGAGGGGCAGTAAAGTTAAAGCAGAAGCCATGGCAACAAAGGGATAAACTGAAGTGACTGCTCCCATAGGAGAAAAAAAAAAAAATAGCCTGAGAGTAGCTGTCCAATGAGGTTTGCTGTGTGAGCATAAGGAACAGGCTGGGAAGCTGCAGAATATAAAGAATTCCTGCTGTGTTTCCCCCAATGTGTCTCCTTTATATTCAAGAGTGTTCACTAAAACAGTTTCTGAATGCATTAGCTTTTCACATCTGGAGACGCGGGTTCAATCATGCATTGGCCTATACGTCTCCATTTCTTACCTAAAGAAAAAAAGTGTATCCATAGACAAGAAGGTATCCAAGGAACCCCACAATAACAAGTCAGGGGAAATAACGCACCTTAACTTCCAAACAGATAGAATCTTGCTACAGATTTTGAGCATCTCTCGTGTTTTCTTATGAACTGCACACAAGCTGTAAAGATCTTCTAGTTTTGGGAACAACTCTTTGGAATGTGAGAATATACAACCATAGAGAAGTACGGATGGATATTTAGGAGATTTAAAGTCACACTCAGGGCACGAAACCCCTTAGCAGCGAGCTATCTTCAACCCTTTCAGAGAAGGTTTGAAAACAAAAGGGAAAGAAAAAAAAAAAAGGCACCACTGTTTCCAGAACAAGGCTATTTTCCAAGCATGGATCAGAGCTAGGCGTATCCACTGCTGACTTTTCGTGCAAAAGTGACTATTTCAGTCTTTCACCAAAGCCTCTTGAAAAGGCTTTCACATGACTACCTCACAAGTACTTGAACATATTGTCAAATATTTATTGTATGCCTGGTTCTGCTTTATCTTTGGGCAACTCCGTCAAAGTCCTTACACTTCAGTGGATGTTTCCCCACACTGAGGGTTCAGACGGACCAAGAGCTTTGGAAACTCCTCTTGGAAGTTTTCCCAGTTCTTCTATACAGGCCTGATTGATAAAACCAATATTGTATCTCTTTTGAGGGTTGGTAATCAGGCTGCTTAGCCCCTCTTCCAGATCATTAGTACTGTTATCGTTCAGTACAGTAGTATGACCCCCAAAGTATTCTGCTGTTAACATTTTCCCATGGTGACAAACCAGCCTTTTTCCTGCTTCCTATCTAAAATAGTTTTTACACCTGTAGTAGGAATATAAAACTCACTCCATGATCACCAATTTTCCCAAATAGCCTCTTCTGACAAACTTTAACAACAACATTTTAGGAGTGTATATAAGTTACAGTATATCTAACATTTCTCCCATTAGTCAATATTTTAACTTTTTCGAAGAATTCTAATAAAATAGACAAAGTTTACACTTTCAGAAAGCTATGCTGGTTTGTGCCTCAGGTACTTTATAATGACATCCGTAATGACTTTCTCAACAATTTTCTTAGGTACTTAAATGAGGGTCATGGGTTTGTAATTCCCTGGATCACCCTTATCATCTTTCCCACCTCAGTAAGAAGAACACTGGCAATCTTCCAGATTCTTCTTATAATAGCTGTAATGATAAATTAAATCACATTTATTTTGGGTTTTTTTTTTCCTGGGAGGTAATTCAGCTAATACTAAAGAAGTTAACTACTAATTTCATAGATTAATGTAGTCCAAATATTAATAATATTGACTACTCTCTACATGTACATACACACATCTGTCAAACTGCTTTAAAAACAAAGCTAGTATCTTTATCTCCATTTTCAAGACAAGGAAAACAAAACATAGACCAAGGCATTATAAGGCAAAGCTACAAGCGGAGTCCAAGTCTCATAGTTGTATCATTGTCTGCTAAATCATGTGTTTCAATGAGGTCTTATTAACAATAAAAGTACCTCTATTCCTGCCAACACTTTACCTTTACCAAAAGTAATACTAAGCTCAAGAGGTATCCCTCTGTATGGAAGACCAGTGTAAGAAGTATTTTACATTCTAATTTTCTCTTCTTAATTGTCCCTCGAGCCTCTTGAGCTATTCAGGCTCATCAGCTCTCCAGTGGATTTCTAATATAATTCTGGAAGAAATTACTCTCTCTTTTTATTTTTTTTAATAATATATTTGTCCTTTTAACTTCCTTTCATCCATCCTGGTCTCTCAGCTTTCCTAGAAAAGCATACTGTTCACTACTTGCAAGAGTCATGTTGAGTTTACTTCCCCCTCACCAACCTATTTCTCTAGCCTGCATAAATATTTGTCCCTTCTCATTTAAGCAATTTTTTAAAATTTTCTCTCCTTCTGCTCCCTTCTCTCCCATTTCACTATAAAGATAAGTGTCATCATTCTGTGTGGTGCTTTTGTTCATATAAACACCTAATGACATTCAGTAGTACCAAGCTGATGGATGTAGAAACCCTACAGCCATCACTTCCACAGAGTAAGCAATTAGGTCCTTAATTTTGTTTTCTGTGCCAGACCCTCAAAATGGGCTAAACCAGAGCTGTTCAGTGCAGCCAAAACTGAGAGAGAAGCTGCTCTTCCTCATACTAAATCAACGGATTACTGCACCTTGTTTCAGGCTCTTTTCAATTAGTGGTAATTCTGTTAGTGGCAACCTGATATTCTTTCATTTCTCTTTCCTGAAAAAACCCTTCTTGAAGCTAGGCATCACATTAACATTAATAAACTTCAGTGGACGTAGCATCTTTTATCTAGAAGGATCCCAAAGAGCTTTGGAAACTCTACCCAGTTTCATTCACTGAAGTGACTCATCCATGAACAGCAGCTGTTTATCAGCACATGGAAACACGGTGCACAATAGCACCAGAGCTGCAAATTGACAATGGAATGAGAAGTTAGGTGAATAAAATAGAATTATTCCACCTGGAATTGGGTTGGACATTACTGTTAACATGCTTTTTCTAGGAAAAGTGTCATGGGATAGCTACTACTTATATAACATTTTTCAAACTCTTGAGTAAGCATTTCATCCAAAATACACAAGGTGAAATTGCAGCTCTTGCTCCAGTGCCCATGTACCAGGGGAAAAGGGAAGGGAGGCTCTCCTGCATGAAGGCTCCCACGATGCAGCAACGGTGAAAAAACAGCTCTACTGCTCACTTCATGGTCCTCCTTGGAGGCGTTTTTAAGCTCCCAAATAAAATAAGCATCCCAAGAAAGACACTTCAGTGGGCCCTTACCATAAACGATTGCAGACCTTCTGGTAGTGCTGTGTTCTTGTGGCCAATGCTAAGGATCCCTGGGCACGCACTTACGAGCATATGGTGGCTCACCTGGGAGAGGCTGATCAAGTTACTTGCTACATAGATGGCTCTGTGTCTTGTAGCCAATCCTGACTTGTAATAACCATCCCATTTTTAGGTAGGTAGGCACCAGATTCAATATACCTAAAACATCAGGCTGTAAACCAGATTGAAAAGCTACCACAGATTCAAAAGCTACAGCAGAAGTGCAGCAAATAGCTCAGGGTGATATCTTGGCCAGTTATCGTAAGTAGAGATGACTTACATTAGGTGTCAGACCACTAGGCCGTGTAAATAATGTCAAAGTTGCTTCAAGCAGCACATCAGCCCAAGATCAGGAGCATGCAAGAGCAGTTTTATTCTGCTCCAGCCTGCACCTTTCTTCAAAACAGACATTCCATGTAAGCTCTCCTTTATTCTTCATCACGCGGTTAACACTACAACACCACCTGGACATGGACTCAAGGCATTTAAGCTGTAGGTACAGGAGCATTACACTTTACAAGAGTGTCCTGTTTTTCAGTAAAATTATCACTTTTCCCTCTCCCCCTACAAGTAGTCATACCAGTGTCTCCACCAAACAGTGACCTGCCCAGACTAACAATTTAAAGATGAGATGAGACAGCATTTCACAGTACAGCATGACCACATCCCTTTCTGAAGGTAGCTACTGGAAGACATACAACAAAGCTGATGAAATGGGTCAGCCATATTTACTTCTAGAATGAAATCTTGTGTTAAAACTCAAGACAGCCTTTCTCTTGAATACTTCATAAAACTAAAACCAACCCCATTCCAAAAATGTTATCTTTTGGGGTCCTGACAGATTTCTTACCCACTCCTACAAGCTATATCCTGTATCATTTACGGCCTGTTTACATTAGTAGGCAGATGGAGCCATTATTGCCCTTCTGGCTGATTTTGCCAGCTCTTTAAACTCTTCTTGAGATGCTGCACTTGCTATCACTGCTTTGATCCAGAGACTGACAGCACAGCACTGCTTACTGCTGCAGCTTTACTGTCTGTCCTGGAATTTTTATCCCTGCCATTTCTCTACTTTACAGTCCTTCACGCTGAAACACTCCTGCAAGAGAGCTCCTGGAATCTTTTATGCAATGCATTACTTTTCCTCAGGTAAAAGCAGCTTCAACCTGCATTTTCTATAGAGTTTGTTATGTGCCAGTATTACAATATTCATTCCCCACACCGTGAATCAGACATGCCAGTCCAGTCTGTTGTGTGATAGCATCGGAGTCTCTTGCTCCCGGACTCTCTCCTACTCAGTCTTTAAAATCTAGTAAAGAAGGAAGTTTTGGTTGTTTCTTATGACCGTTACCGAACAAACTGTTTTCACCTGTTTATACTGCAAGGCAGGATGGAAACACACTGAGGAAGCCCAGTCAGATTCAACTAGTGTTGAATCTCAAGATGTAAAAATAATTTCCAAATAATG
>JAOXJK010000032.1:13400359-13411070 GCA_025774025.1 Xenus cinereus
GGGAAGAAGGAAAGGGGAGGGAGGCTTTAAACGGGGGGTGGGAGGTGGAAAGAAACCCTCAGAGATCCAAAATAAATGATTCTTGATTCACAGGGAGGCAGGAAATACAGCTCACACCCAAACAGAGACTACTCCTCCATGGCAGACAAGCATCCTGATGATTGTGGGCTTTGTTGTTGGGGCAGGAAGCTCCCCCACCCGCTCCGCAGCCCCGGATTGTCCACGGCAGCCACCGGGGCTGGGCTCCCCCCGCTCCCCTCGCAGGAGCCACCGGCTCTTTCAACGCACCCAACTAATACCTTCTCTAATTCCAAGCCCTGACTGCGAACAAGATATTAACAAAAAAAAAAAAAATTAAATATATTTCCTGTGGGTTAAGACAGTTAACAGTGTAGTACAAAACTTAGGGTACGCCACCCTATGGCTTCTGCGTCTTTACTAATAATGTAAAACAACGTGTACTGGTGTAACTGCAACAAGCACAACACTGATACAGCTTGTTTGTGCTGGGACTAATGTTAAAGTGGTTTGTTATTAATTATTTAGGTCTAAGCGTTGTATCAAAAAACTCAAGGATGGAATAATAGTATTTTTACTTGTTATTTTTGACCTAGAGTATGATTAAACTCTTCAAGAGCCAGGAGCTCAATTTTTCATAAAAAACTGGGATGTGAAAACACTGCTTACTTTCAAAGCAGAAAGCAATCTAATAAAATACCTCTTAAAAGGTGTGGGTTTATACCAAGCAATAGCTGCAGTCTCGATGATCTGAGCTGAAAAGATCAGACAGAACCAGAGAGATCTGTCCTCCTGCAATGAGCTGCAAACTTAATCAGGATCCATATCGGTTCAAAATATGTAATCTGTATTGCCCTTCTCCCTCCTCCTCTGCGTGCGCACAGATGGTCAAAACCTTACAGCTAACCCTGAGCAATGGATAATGAGGTAATAACTCTGCCCAGCCTACAGCCTCTGTGGTTACTTCCAAATTAACATCCAAACTGCATTATCAGATTCACAACACCAGAAGCATGAGTTCAGTTCACCAGCCAGACCATCTTGTTAGTCAGGAAATGGTTATAGCAGCTACATTTCTGCACCTATTTTAGCTCTTTAAAGTTGTGTACGGCTACTGTAAACATACACATCAAACCATCTCCATGTTCCAGCTTCAAGAGAATAAGAGCAACAACAAAAAAAACCCCGCTAAAAAAACAAAAACAACCCCCTCCTACCCAGACTTTTCCTGAATACTAATGCTAAAACTATTACAAATGCTAATTTGGTAGCAACAACCTATGATTAAAAAAACAATGAAGCACCTCAAGCACATGAATTAAGGCATCATCTTAAAACACGCTCTTTTCATCTTAAGCTAGAAAACCCTTATATATACATCTGGGCCTTTTTTGCTCTCGATGATCTCAAACCTATATTAAAGATGCAAGTCTTTATGTAAGATAAACTCATGCATTTTGGGCCTGAATGAAAGCTAAAGACACCACAGTACTTTTGAAGAGAACCATAGACAAAGCCAAAAATCTCAGTTGATATTTTTTCTATCAGTAAACACAGAGCGAAGGCAATCTCATGGATTACTGGGATGTCTACTGAGTTAACTCAAACACCATTACCTAATATTCAGCACTTAGTAAAGAACATCACTACTTCACATATGCTTTCAGTCCATAAAGTACTTAAGCAGTTGCAAGGATGCACTTTCACAACACTTCTGAGGCACGGATCTCAAAGTTTTAGTAACACTAATTCATCTTTACAGTTCTTGTTTTATCTCTTTTTTTTAAGTATAGGAAACCAAAGCTCAAAGGTCTGATTTCATTCCTCGTATTGTGCTGCTCACCAACGGCAAAGTTTGAAATAGAAACCTTAGTATAATCAATTCCTTTTCATATGCTCAAACTATCAGACACCACTCCCTTGATACTATGTCAAACTTTTCTATTCTGATCTCATATTTGTGCATAATGTTTAACCTACCTACTGCCTTCCATCAATACAGTGAAAAAGTAGACAAACCCCCCCCAAAATTCTTGCAAACATACTGGCAATTAGAGAGAAAGAACAGATTGCTTGCCCAGAGCCAACTGCTGTTAAACTGCAGGATGTCCCTTTCCCACCCCATCCTTCACTTCAGTCTAAAACACTGAAACATTTAAGACAGGAGCAAAGCCCTAACCTTAGTCAAGTGTGTAGCAAAAAAAAATAATCAGTTACCATAAAAGGTAGGACCAAGAGGTCCTCCACTCTCACCCAGATCAGAACTTGCCTTTACACAATGTGTCTTTGCCAGACCTTGGTTTTATTTTTGCTAATTCATTCTAAATAGTAAATAACTCCCTACATCAATAGTATCCTTGATAGATTCATAAGTCAGGATTTGATTCTAGTTAAACCCTCCATAGCGATCCTTTAGTAAAAAATAAAAGCTCCTCCTACTATCAATAAACACATTTCTACCATCTAAAAACCGAGAGATACATCAAACCAAAACATGTAATGCAGGGTTCTGGAGGATGGAGAAGTCAAATACTAAGTCAGAAAGCACTAAGCCAGGAATTTAAAAAAAATAATTTATTTCTTTTTCATTTGAAAATTGTAGCCATAGCAGATTTGTCATACTTTTCAACTGATAAAACATTTGCATTGCTTGGTTGATGTTTTCCAATTCACAATCCCATGCAATTAAGAATTCCAAGCAATTCCAGCTTCACTGTTGACTGCTAGGCTTACACTAAAAACTCTTCTTCTTGATTACGCTTTGGTTTTAGTGCTTTTCTGTTTATGATCTTGCAAAATATGCCATGATTCCAAAGGTGATGATACAAAACCCCACAATGTCTAGCCAATTGTCTAACCCCAAAACTAAATTCCCATGGACAAAGTATTTCAGGAAACAAATACTTGACATTTGACTAGAATAAAAGTTGTTTAGTTGGGTTTTTTACCGTAATTTTCATTATTCTCTTTGCAAAGAATTGGTCTCCAATAGAGAACGAAGGTAGGTCAATAGCTAGCACAAGGCAGTGATACTTAGCAAAATTACACATATTAACTAATTTTAGTGTCAGGAACTGCTGTAAATCTCAGCAGTTTGAAAGGTGCTGTCAGTTGGAAAGGGAAGGGGTAAGAGTCAGATTCTATTTGGAACTTCATGGAATATAGACTACAAACCCATTAGGAAAGACAACTGCTCTGAAAAAGAAATTACTTTGTAGCAAGTCTAATGGGTATTTTCTATGAGACATCTTGACTTTAAGATTCTATTTCACAGTTTAAGTTTTGATATCCCTTTAACATCTCTACTCTGGTCAACTTTCTACTAGCAATTACATTCCAAGATACAGTCGTGAACACATCACGTTTCCCTCAGTTAGTACCAAGGTTCTAGGGTCTGCTCCAGCTGTCAGCTAGAAGTATTTGCCTTTCTTCCCATTTCTTTTCCATATCAGCCTAACACCATCATCATCTTGAGTTTGAGAAAGCAGAAAAGACATAATAAAGACATATTTGTATATATTTTCCCCTTTAAAACTGTTTTTGCTCATATGAAGGCATAAACACTGTAAAGAACCATCTCCGAGCCATCTACAGCTTTCACAAAAAGCTGCTTTTAAAGCTGCCTCTCTTCCACCTGATCCTATAAACACTGCTGGCAATTTTTCCCCCATGCCTCTAACATATTTTCACTTAGCACCAGTTTGATGTATAAGATCTGACAGCCAGGCAGTTATAGGCCACCTGCATCACTGTCGCCATGACAACAGTGAAAGACAATCCATGATCCTATGCCCTGGTCACACGTTTCAATACAGCTTATCTGTCCAAAGCCACTGAGTCTAATGGAAGAGAGTAATTACAATCTTCCACTCATTGTCAAAATTCTCACCATATAATGCTCTTCAAAATTATTTTATTCCTCTCACATGGCTGCTTTGCAAAAGAAAAAAAACCAAGCCAAAAAAAAAAAAAACCACAAACAAACAAACAAAAAAAACCAAACCACACAACCCCGAAAGAAACCTTAAGTGGGCTTGGGAAGGAGAGAAAGAGAGAAAAGCCAGGCTGTGACTGATACAAAAACGTAGCAGTACGAGCAAACTGCCTCTTTGCAGTGTTAAAGGACTAATCAGAGGCAGGGGAATGTACCAAGAACTGAGAGGGATAAATCAAAATTTCTCTGCTATTCGTAGAGCAACACTCAAGATCCTTTTGGCTTCGCACTGAAGGTGAAAGAGAGGATATCAGCTGCCCTCTTTTCCCCTCCCCTTCCTGGAAAACTTCTTCCTATCAAAACGAACAAGCAGCACAGTGCACTGTGCGGCAGCAACGGCTTCACCGAGCAGCATGGCTCTTCAACCACCACGTCACCATAAACACAGAGGGAACCCTGTGCCCCAGACAGCCGAGTGGCAGCTCCTCCTCTCCATTTCACCCCCTTGAAAAAAAGTTTCAGGCTACCCCTCGCTTTTTCATTCTTGAAGGAGAGGTGCAGGGAACAGCTTAAGAATCGTATCCTTTCTGATCTCCGTCCCTAAAGGATCACTGTGTTCTCTCCGTTTCCGGCAGAAAATGCCGAAACGTTATTCCTTTGTTTATAGCCACAGCCACAATTAGGATGGACTGATGGAGTGCTCTGCCCCAGCCCAGGAGGTCAGGGGAAAATTAGACTCAGTTTGCACCTGTAAAACAGGGACCTGACTCCCCTACCTCATAGTGAGCTGAGAGGACAGCCACGCTAAAGAGCGGAACACAAGTGACAAAGACCAGTGGCACCTATTCTGAACCATGGCAAGTGTTGGACAGCAAGTGCCCAGGACCCTCAATCCTGCAGCAGATGTGAATACAATACCTTCTGGCGCAGAATTGAGTACCGGAGGATCAGGTCACAGCCATAATCAATGACAGAAGGTCCACTTTCTGCTTGATACTCCCTGTCCCAACCTTTCCTTCTCCTCCAAGCACCTTAATGCAAATTGGTCAGACTATCAAAGCTCGGATTCATCAGGCAGGTAATATCTCTTGAATTAGTAAAATACGATAAATCAGAAACAGACAGACAAAAAAGATACAGTAATTTATTAGAATGTTTCATCCACCCATGTCCAAACCACACTAGTAAATAAAAATGTCAGATGACTGCCCGTTTTAGAGACATATTTTTAGTTGGGTGCTTTAGGCCACAGTGTCAGCACCGGGAACTGAATGCTTCATTCACAGCACGTTACTTGCATTTGCCATACACTGCTACCAAGGATCAGCTGACACACAGGGACTCGACTGTACGCTCGGGCCCCAGAGTCCTAACTCTCAACTCCCAAACCACAAGGTAAATAAAAAGCCAGGTTTTTTTGGTCTGTACTTACAGGAACACAAATAGGTCTGAGGACCCTCAGCTCCAGTGTAGTTCAAGCGTGCGTCTGAATACTTGTGTTACCTCCAGCGCTCATGGCAAAATCACTTTAAAGGGAAGCGATGCTGTGATTTAAGGAGTATCTTTTTAACACATTAGCCAAATAAAATGTTATAACCAACGAAGGCAATAGTATCTTTGAGCTTCCATAGAGCTGCGCCTCCCTCCCAAATCACGCTAAAAACTTAGTGCCTGCAGACGGGATGCTGCCCACCAGGGAAAGGCAGCCACCTCTGGGGCTGGGCACCAGAGAGCGCGAAGGCTGCCTACTGGGACTGGGGGGATACCTCCAGAGGGACAGCAGGCACGGCCTGGCATGGGGCTCAGCCTCCACAGCAGGTCCCAGAGAGGAAGAGTTGTGGCATCTCTACCGATGATGAGTAGACAAAACTCCACTTTCACCTGGCTTTTTTAAGACAGAAGGACAGATTTCTCAGCTGGCGTAAATCAGGCACCTCAGCAGACCTGTGCGGACTGACACCAGCCGAGCATCTGGTCCAGGGCTCCTCTCCGCAGAGGGCCGCCTACCCCTTCCTTCTGGCACTGGTTCAGCACCATCTCAAAGGGAAGGGTGCCACCTACAGCACTGCGAACAACTCTTCCTCTAGCACCATGGCTTTTCTTGGACGTCTCCCAGTGAAGAATTAATCAGGTCCAGCTACCTTAAATGGAAGCTTGGCGATTCTTCCATGACAGAGGTAGACCGTGTCCCCAAACTATATTTTTTTTTTTTTCACTTTACAAATGCAGAGGTACAGTCTCTCAAATAGATTCCTTGCCTTTATTTCCTTGGTGTCTTAGTGTTGCAGCGTATTGCCACTACACTTGCATGTCAGTACTATCAAAACCACTGTGCTATCTTAACCAAAAAACAAGTGGGAGTTATCTTAGAGTGTCAAGCATGCTTCAGAACTTCTTCAAAGAAGATTTGGTCCCTGTCCCTCATGCTTCTGCCCTTAATTCCTTTTTCTCTCTCTTCCATGGGAAAGATCAATTCAAATAACATATTTTCACTCTTTTACGAGCCCCATCTTTCTGAGTTCCTGCGTGCGCAACATCCGAACTCCGAAAAGGTATTAACAGCGAGGTGCCACTTCCTGGCTTTAATCTCACTAAACCACTATTAATTCATACAGGAGACGCATAACCAATAGGTAGAGCCTGAAAACCAATTCTCGCTCTTACGGAAGCATGCTGGCTCTATCCGTCATTGCTAATCCGAGATAAATATCCCCGTGCAGAATACACGACACACACAGAGTCCAGAAGGAAGACAAAGAAGTCGAACTAGTCTGACAGAACCCACCTGCCGTTGTTGATGAAACGGTCAGTAAATGAATAGGTACCCATAGCCACTGCAAAAACTAAAAGCATAATTCAGTAAACCAGAATAACAGTTTAACAAAATATAAGCATAAGATCCTCCTTTTTTTTCTTCATGCTCCAGCTTTTATTATGCAAGAATTTTT
Organism: Xenus cinereus; assembly: GCA_025774025.1. NCBI lineage: Eukaryota > Metazoa > Chordata > Aves > Charadriiformes > Scolopacidae > Xenus > Xenus cinereus. The sequence goes on from JAOXJK010000032.1 coordinate 13,407,260, forward strand.
TTTAATTATTGCAAATTTGCAATGAAAAGCAAGCTTTGGTCACAGCGTTGAGACTCTACAAAGTCAGAAAACGGGAAAAATCAGAATTAAAAACTGTTTAATCGCTCTAAAGGACAGACCGTTTCATTGGTAACTGCCTGAGTGTTCTCCCTGCCTGGGGTGACTTTAGGAACGACCTCAATGAGCCAAGGGCCACAACAGCATGCTTCACTGAAGCTTGATGTGGTCAGAAAGCATCTTATCTAGCAAATTCTGGATACTGCGAGGTGAAATCGACTGCTGATGCACCGGGCAGGGCATCTCCACGGCCAGGGGCCTGTGCTTGCGGACAGGATAGAAAGTAGCCACAGGGGGATAACCACAGACCACCACCACGCGGCATCTTTGTACACAGTGCTGGCAACTAGTCTAGAGTGAAAAAAATCACGCTGGAAACATGCCAGGGAAAGGTCACAAGTCTACCTTTGCACTAATCCAGCCATTTTGGTGCTCTGCGCATCTCCTGCAGTTCAGCTGCTGGAACGAACAGAAGCTGGGAAGCTCCTTCACCAGCTTCCCTGGCTCCTACATACCCGCAGTCCAAACATAGGGCTTCTACATGGTGATGTAGGTCCCTTGCTCCCCAAGCCTCGCTCACATCTACACCTGCTGCGAGGATCTAACTCCTTATCACGGAGGGGCACGGGGGAATGGGGACGGCAGGAGACACCGCTTTGGCTGGGATCTGGCGCGTGCACAGGATCACAGAAGACTTTACACTGCGGCTTATTGGCAACAAGCCAGCTGGAAAGGACCAGATGGAGAAGCAAAGTCGGGTGGCCTGATATCAGAAACCCACTGCAGAAACAGGAGGGCAGAAAAACAAACACCCAGTACCAGAAGTCTGCTGTTCTGCTCCTCTTGCACTGTTCAGAGGCATCATTCGGTCTGTTAATACTCTTAACTCCTGCGGCTAAGGGCCATCAAAGACTTTAAACCTGTGTGGAAACCACTGTGACCCAATGAGTCTTCAGAAGAGCAAAATCCTACCACTGAAAGTAACACAGGTCAGAAAATCTTACATAACGTCTTATCTATCTGAATTTATATGTATTTATATATAATATTTATTTATATTTATAGCTATTTATATCTAAATAGACAACTGGAAGCCAAAATGTGATGAGCACAGCAGGCAGGAGAAGAAAACAGAAATGTGAATCATGCTCAGAAGGGAGGGGAGGCATCAGAGAAACAGCAAAAAACAGTGACCAAAGAGACCTGTGTACCTATGCATCACGTGCTTCCCCATCTATCATGCATCTTCTCCATAAGTACAGGTGTCCTCACGGGCAGTTCAAAGCAGCTGAAGCTGCGGGCCAGTGCTGTAGCTGGCAGCAGGCTGAAGAGGAGAGGTTTAATACTTAATACCTGCTTCGCCAGATGAGGTGTTTTCAGACAGACGTACCAGATATGGACGTATCTGCACGTTCAGTACTTGCAAACAGTGACTGCTTCTATACTAATGAGCCACCATGCTCACAAACAGCAAGTCGTATGTTCAACCGGACATGTCGGTTAGACATTTCCAGCTTCACTGTCACTGCACGTGTTAATAAGTATCTAACTGCATTTTTGTTCTGGTATTTATTTATTTATCTATCCTCTCAGGCTTGATTTATTTTCATACAGATGCAGAATCCTGCAGTCATAACAACACTTGTTTGCTAGGCTTTACATCAACCCAAAGACATGCCTAACTTGTGTTGCCTAAGAGCTATTGTTAATAAAAAAAACAAAACACAAACACCACAAAACCCATCCTAAACTAAGTTTAAAGTCTTATTGTGCAGGTTCCTGTGTGTTTCAAAATCTCACCTGAAGTCCAAGGGCTTGCCAGTTTGATGCAGTACAGAGAACAGAAGCTTTGCAGCAGCTGGGACCAATACTTTCCTAGTTTATTTCACAACAAGCATGTGCTTTTCACAGCACTGACCTCCCACTGAAACCAAAAGCTTAGCTATGACAATGACAACTGTTGCAATGAGGTTTCATTCATAGTTGACTAGTAGATACCGATTTACAGGTGTGAAATGCCCTTTTACTACTTTCTCAAATTTGTAAGAAGCATGGTTTTGCTAATAGTAAGAGAGAAAAAAAAGTGTATTCATTAAACTACTGTTTCGGAGATCTAGTACTTGTACACAGTCTGGTGAGCATCCAACCCACATAACTTTAAATCAATGTTCAGTCTTTCCTCAGGAATAAACACAAGAAATCCCCTAACAGATCTTCACCTTCCTGAAAGGCAAGCCACAGCATTCCTCCCTTAGCATTATTTCCCTATCTCCCTACAGCAGACATCAGGCTAATCCTAAGGAATATATGCAGCAGAGAAGGATTAATAAAAACATTTACTTTCCTAATATACAACAATTAACAGATTTGCCAGATGAAAACAGAAACTATGTCATGATCAAAAACTCTCAGCAGTGACCATTCCTGTATGTCAACAAGTAAACTAAAATTAGTTGCAAAGAAAGCCACAAATCACAATCAACTGCGTCTTCTAAAGAGAAGCCTGACTAAAGGGAAACACCTACAATGTGAACCTGGATGCCTTTGCTAATGAGTAATGAGAGGTATTAAATTACAGGCTGCCACAGACACCTCCCCTGAAAAAGCCCAGCTTTTAGGGAAGGTAAAGACTTACGCAACAAACTGCTAACTATGCAGAAACCAACAGAACCCTCTCTATCACTCAGTAATACTGCAAACTCATCTAGAAATATGTGCTGCATTTTTATTCTTACCTAGTGAGCCACAATTTGTAAAGCTATGACCATAATTTTTCATAAATAAATCTGTTTAATTTCTCTTTCCACCCTGGCTTAATGAACAGTTAGACACTATTGACATTGGAGCCATTACCATCTTCTCCTTCCCTTCTCATAATAGATTGCCTTCTTCGTGAGTTTTCATATTTCTCATTAACATTTATTATATTAAACCTTAAACCCGCCTACAGGTGTGAGAGTACTGAATCTAATCTCCGTCTGGAATGCATTGTAGCCACCCGTACAGTCTGCTCCAGGCCCCTGCTGGATCAGGTCCTCAGACCAGATTATCTGGCAGTAACTCTGCCTACCAGTATCTAGAGAAAATGTTATGCTTAACCGAAGTTTCAAACTGCAGGAAAAGCGTTTTCTAGCAAATATTGCGATAATTTCTCACCAAGGCAGGAGGGGGTGAGAGGGCTTCTCAGCTACAGCGATTAAGGAAAAATAATTAAGATTAGAGCCTAGATTATTTATTCTAGCATAACTGAAAGGGGGGGTGACGTGGGGGAATCTGGTGTGAATTTCACAGAGAAGTAAGATCTTTGAACTAATTGTGAACGCCAGTTAGACTTAGGCTGAGCATCCAGGTATCATTAAATGCAGACGTAAACCCTATAGGTATTTATTTATTAACAACTGTGATGCATGGCAGACCATTTCTGCTCTTGTGCTACTCCATTAGGTAGCCATTTTTATTCCTACAAAATAATGAATGACGACTCATTTTTCAAGACTTCACTCAATACAGAAGTTTTGTGCCATGTGGATCTGCAAAGAAATGGCCTGGATGTATCTGTCTACACTCTAACACAAATGGAACCGGGAAACGGAGATCAAGCCACGTTAATCTGTTGCATGTCATCATTTTCCCATTTTTTCCCACAGTCCAATTTTAGAAATTCTATATTTAGTCTATCAAGATTTGATCTTTTTCCATGGTCAGAAAGGAAAGGTTGGTCACAGCTGAGATTTGCTAGTGTTTTTCTAATCAC
>JAOXJK010000032.1:13420318-13432637 GCA_025774025.1 Xenus cinereus
GGGGGGGGAAGGTCATCACCTAATTTAACAAGAGTGCAGAAAATCAGATAGCATAATACACCATAATGCTCTGATGGACTTCAGATCTGGAAAACCAAGAAAACCTGACCCCAAAACCATTGATTTGCCTGATATTTGCTACCAACCACGAGTATGGCCCTGTTAAAAGCCCCAGAATCAAGCTCCGGCTACTCAAGCTGGCAAAAGCTGAGTTCATCACAAGGACCTCATTGACCAGCTGTGGCCAGCACTTGGTGAAGCCAAAGTACACGAGCAGAAGCAAAGTTCTGCTCTCCAGCCTGGTTCAACAAGCCCAACACCCTCTTATGTATTTCTGTCCCTCTATTGCTGCCGATGCCTGCTTTGCTCCACTCTGCCTACCCCGTCTGGGTTCTGCCCATCTCCTGACTCACACTTCCTTAATGAGGTCCTCCCACCCACTCCCTCAGGTCTCTGCATTTTTGATGCATCACCTTCTTGTTTCTCCTTCCCAACTGGAAGGAGCTGACAGCACAGAGAAGACAAACCTTCTGATCTGCCACTACTAGGACGAAAGCTGGGAGGAGACACTGGGGGAAAGACCTACCAAGTTCCTGCTAGTGTGGATGGGAACATGCTCTGAGCCCACATGGGCACTTCCAGCTGGTCTATCAGGGCTACAAGGAGGCAGATTGTAGTTGGTGTGGACAAAATCTTCAGCACATGTTAGCAAGCAAATACTAAGCACATTGAAAGTGTATTTTTCCCCCCCCAAATAATGAAGTAGCTAATGTCCCTCTGCTCTCTATTCCCACTGCTGCTAGAGGGACCACAAGTAGCAGACCACAAGGTGTAATTCAGACCTACTACAGTTTCCCATTGTTACAGTTTCAAGAACTTCCTAAAGGAGCATGGAAAACAGTGTATTTACCCCTCATCTGATTCTCAGATTAAACAAGTAAACTATTTCAGACAAATTTCTCCCAAAGATGCCAACTAAGAATAAAACAGCTTTGAAAATACAAGCAACTGAAAACAGGATTTTAATTTTTTTTTTTTTTTAAATGTACTACATGGCCTTAGGAAGGCAGCCTTATCGTGACCTACACGTGAGTGCAACTGCTGCAACACACAACCTCTGAGGATAATATCCAGATAGTTACAAAACGCTGTAATAAACTGCAATAACATATACATTTGACTTTCTCATCTGCACTCGGGCTACTAATCCATCTCTACTGTAGAGACAGCTATACTTGGCATACTATCTTTTTAAGCAGAAACAGGCAAAATCAACCAACCAACCAAAAAACCAAGAACAACAACAACAAAAAAAACCCACGGCACAAAACCCCCAACCAAGGCCAAAAGCAAGAAAAAGATCCTATCCAAAGTGAATTGTTGCAAAAATTCTATATATGTGCATTATACAATTAATGGTATATGGATCTTGTCTAGTAAAAAAATTAAAATATATTAGATATTGCACAGATAGAAGTTTTAGGCATTTCATTTCCTCCACATCAGGGAAGACATTTAATTCTCAGCTTAAACATTGAATCTTAGAACATGTAAGAACTCTATATCTGTAAAAAAATGCATCTCTTAATAATATGAAATATTTTGTATGAGTTTGTTTATACTATATTACTCTAAAGAGCCCTGTGTATATGACTTAATCATTGTTTTTCACTTACTGGCCTCAGTTATCTTCCCACATTTACAAACATCTAAGTTTGTAGATGAAGAGCTCAGAACAGCTTCTCTCAACTTAAAAAAAAAAAAAAGGTGCATTCTAAAAATAGGGGAAAAATATGAAGTACTTCAGTTAAAATTTGTTACCTATTCTACTGTTATTTGAGATGACCAGCACAATTTGCTCTTGCCATTATCTTTACAGGCAAGCTAGCCGGCCCAAATCTGTTCTGATAAACTCTTTATGTGACTTCACAACATATGTTCACCATGTGTTCACTATCCACAACAGATAAGTCACCAGATTTGGGAAGTAAATAATATTGAAACCAGAAACGTCTTCTCAAGTAACCACAAGTGAAACTTGACATATGGAACACACTGCATTAGAAATACCAATATTGCTAATAGTGTTGTTTACCTGTTATGCTAACAGGTTGGATTCTAACAAGTGAGCTGATTCTGAAACCAAACAACTGAGAAAAGAGGAAAAAACAAACAAACAACACCCCAACTGAACCTCCCATCACCAACTCATTAAAAATTAATTAAATCACCTACGCTAATCAGCACAGTACAATTTCATGAAAAAAAACCAAACCCAAACATTCAGAGAATTATAATTTACATCATCTTTACTAATTCTCATATTACAAAGCAAAGTTGGCAGAAGCTGCTCCACCTGTGATTTTTTTTTTTCCTGGACTACATGAATAAAAATTATTATCATGTTGTCCAGAGTTGGATTCAGACAGAAGGAAGATAAAACTACCTGCACGCATCTTTACCTTGGCCACAGCATCTCACTTGAGTATTACTCCAAGTCCTGTATGTAAGTAAAGGCATCACATTCCACCAATGGTGATACCTTTTATGTAGGCCTTTCATAATTACTTTATCTAGTTTATTATTCTACGTAGAATTAAAACGTGCATAAACACATCTGAATAGCCTGGAAAAAAAAAATGCAGTTACCATAATGTAAAGATCAAGAAAAATCATATTTTTCCTTGCTTTATCAGAGAGACCTAAACAAAGCTACCGATTTTCAGAAGGAAATAAGGGAACAAAAGAAATATGAGCACAAGCACTTTTTTTTTCCCCTCATAGGAAGGACAGCAGTCACCTACCTGATATAAGTCCAGACTGTGGCCAGCACTGGGTCTCCTTTGGACTAGACTGGGGTGAATAGATATTCTCAGCCTTCTTTACAATTCGGATCATCACCTTATCCTTACAAGTAACCGTATCAGTATTTCCACAGATGCTTCCAATAATGCTTTGTCTGGTGTGCCATAAACTGCCGAAGTATTTCACTCCCAAATTAACTACAGCGATGCACCACAACTACCAGGCTTTCAGCTGAACAGAGGACGAGGGCACAGGCAGAGCCGAGAGGCAGGGCTTATTTCACAGCCTTGCTGACATGGGACCTTCTGCCTCCCTTTTCCTCTAGCCTCTCTTCCCCGGTACCACACCGTGCTGTTTCACCTTCCACCAAGAAATAAATACTGGTTTTTCTCCTAGACAGGCCATTTTCTCACTGGCTTAGTACCGCAGCTGAGCTCACCAGGTCAGTGCCAGCACAAGCATAGGACTGCAGCAGGGGGGGAACAGGAGGAGACCAACCTATTTAATGGCAGCAAATTGTTAACTTGCTTCAGCTGCCTCATCTAAGGCAGTAACGTGAAGAGATCATAAAAAGGTTAACTAGCTAGATTTTTCCAGAGACTCTGATGTTTTCAGTACCTGCATAATAAAGTTCTTGTCTTGTACACAGTGTGCCATGAGAAAGCAGATATTTCGTTTGGATAAACTACTTAAAAGACACGCAAACATAATGCATTCTTACTGCTGGCTTTAAGTAACATGAAGTTTTACAGTGAAAAGAGAGTAAGAGACAAGTTTGCCATTCCCCAGGAATCGCTTTTTCAAGATACTTGGTATTTTGACACAAAACGAAGAGCAAAAAAATACCATGTTTCTTGTATTCAAATATCCATAGCAACTATAAAGAAAGATGGTCTATGTCAACTTCCCAGAACCCTTCTCTGGCTGTAACTAGACTGCCATACACTTTATCACAGTAATAGGTGAAGGAGAGGTGAAGCTTTTAACACCACTAGTCAAAATCAATTTTAGTTTTGCTATTCTACATTCACAAATCTCTGTTATCCCTACTCACTGCTGGCATTTCCCACAACAAAGATGTTACTGAGGAGGGCAGTAAACCCTGGTGTGAACATAAAGTTTTTTTGTTTGTTTTGTTGTAAATGAAATGGAGGAGAGAAAATAAATTATTTTGTTTTGTATGATGTAGAATACGCATTAAAATGGGTTCAAAAAAATAAGCCCCAGGCAACTCCCCTGGAGTGAAAAAATGTAAAGCCAAATTCTCTCAGGTCAATTTTCAAAACTGCAGCCACCCAGCCTTTATACTCTTTCAGCTTACAAACTAGTTAATACAAATAAGAAAAAAAAAAAAAAAAGATAGCCCTGCAACCTCAGCATGGTATCTCCACTGTTACTGGAATGCAAAGACTGCAAGCTCAGCCCAGAAATGCGCTGTAATAGAAGGACCTACAGATTATTTTGAACCATTACTTCATATCCAGCCGTGGGTTACATGCCAGAACGCTTGAGCCAATTTGGAGCTCAAACAATGTGGCTGCCGTTCAGTTACAGAAGTCTACAGTCTTCTGCATGAGTCCGCTAAAGTCTTCAAAGCTACATTACCTGCCTCAATGACAAGCAAAAATATGTATAATGAATAGAGATACTGCTTGCCAAAAACATCATTAAAAATCGGTTATTTAATGTCAGTAGCAGTTTTCCCTGGGCTGCCTCGGTTATGCACTGGAATGCAATCCAGAGAAATCAGAACAACAGCCACCAGCTTCAGAGACAAAAATGAACAGCAGCAAAACTCGCAGCTGAAACTTAACAATCTTTTTAGCAGTCTAAAGACAACTACTGCCAGCTACGGCCGTCGGATTTTAAAGTCATTTTCTCAAATACTAGAGAGTCAGTAACCACAATATTCTGCATAAACAGAAGTGGTAGGAAATACTACAATTTCTCTTTTAACTAAGTGCTGGTCTATCCTCCTTAACGTAAGGAAATATCTTAAACGATTTAAAAAAAAACAAAAAACAACAAACTCTAATACTTTCCAGAACTGTTGCAGTGCCTCATCTGCCATAACCACCTCCCTTCCTCCTATAGATTAAACACAATGAAGAAGTGCCAAAACATCACAGTGGATTAGATATGAGCTAAAGGAAAGAGGCTGAAAATATAGAAAACGGGTGCCTATCAGCAGTTCTTAAAAGTATCAGACTAGTGCATCCCCTTTCACTACCAAAACTGATCACTGAAAGACAAAGTGAAAGGATTTATGCCATTTAAAAACGAGTGTCTATGTATACATGTACTGGTTTATATAAACACACATACATAGATACATTGGCTTCTTGTTATGATAATGCCCAGGGTCAGAGTAAGGTTAAGGACCAATTCTCTGCTCTTTACCTGGGTACACAATATCCAAGGACTTTCTGAACAGGCCTGAGATTTTCACAAGCAGCGTAAAGGTGATGCAGGAAAGCTACACCCTCACTGCAGCACTTGACAGCTGTTTGCCCGAATCTAAAGACCAGAGGAAAATGACGTTGAATTGTTTTATTAAACCTGAAACGCTCCCGTATGGCACGTAGTTAAAGCACTGCAGGGAGGAGCCCGAAGTGTGAAGAAGGGAGGAGGGGAAGAGGCACAGCCCAACAGCCCCACCTTCAATCAGTTAAAACGCAACTCCACCAAGCCTCAAGTGCTGGGAGCCTACAGAACCCCCTATGAAAACCTTACAGAAAGCAGCCTTGGTAAAAAAGAAATACAGGAAAGAAAATCGTTGAGCTGTTGGTCTTTCTGCTTATTAGCTTAGTTATTCTGAAAGTCATAAATTCAAACCTCCTTTCTACTCCGCGTACGCTGTGGTTGTGCAGAACTGACGGCAAGCAAACAGCAATAGATCATCTACGCTACCAACAGCACTGCAGCGTCAGCCTCAGCAGTTACACAAACGTACAGAAAACGCAAAGTTCCTATAAGCGGACACATTTCTCTCGGGTCAACTAAACATTAAAGTATTCTTATCTCCTTGCCAATTTTAGCTGTGTGTGGTGGCAAACAAAATCAATACGAAAGAGGGAAGTCTTGAAAGACAGCAGCTCAACCCCTTCCTGTAAGCATAAAATTTCAGCAGCTACTACCTTATTAATTACTGCAAGTTGAAAAAGACACTTCTCTTAACCCCTATGAAACCCGGTTTCAAGTATTCAAAAAGCAAACAGGAGCAGCCTGTGATGACTTTTGAGCTACAAACATTGTGAAAGTGAAGCACGTGAGAGGACGCAAAAGAGTAATCAGTTATATGACTTAGTGATTCACCATCTTAGAAAAACTAGGAAAATAAATACTTCACATTGCTAAGACTCCCAAATCCCCACTGAACGTACAAGTATGCTGCTTATCTGAACCGCCCGTGAGATCCCAGGCTAGAAAACTGATTACGGGTTCATAACTTCAGGCAGAGATTGTACCTCACATTTCAATTCACAAAACAATGCACTCGACGGACTCCAGTCAGCAGTTCGTGGCTGTCAGACCTGTCCTTAAACCTCTGCTAATCCAAGCACATCTCTCACATGAATTATACATACTGGAGTAATATGCAACTAAACGTCATATACATGCAAGCGTTTAAGTAAAAATGAACTCTGACTCCTTTGCTACTTACAGCCTTTCCTGGGTCGGTGTCTGTATTCAGGAGGAGAATCATGTGCACTGACACCAGGTGTTGCCTATCTCAGGTAAAATGTATGCTACCAGGTGAGCGTGTTTTAACTAATAGGTCCCAGATGTTTATCCTCTGATAAGGGTGAAGTTTCACAAGAGGATTAAGGTGGTGTAAGATTGTGCTGCCCACGGGAGGGACAGTCAAACAAATCATGGATCTGATCCAGCTGAAAACTAACCCAGAAGAGAAGAAAGAAAGGTGCCTGCCCTCCCTACCTGCCCGGTGAACCAGCTGCCAGTGGAGGTACAGGAGCAAGGGCTACCATTAGCAAAGGGAGGCAACAAGAAATTGTGGCCACTGACAAGAGCATGAAAGACAGGACTTCTTCAGTGGTGGCAGCTCAGGTTTACACCAGCTTAAGCCACTTGTGAAGCCTTAAGCTTTAGGCCAAGTTACTGTAAATTTAGGTTAACCTAAATGCAACCAATTGTCCGAGCACAATCACGTCTTAATGTTTTTGGCTCTGTGTTAACAAAATGAGTTTTGGCCATGTTTCAGCCAAAGGTTGTTCTTTCTGAACTTGACGATGCCTTGAACTTCACCGCAGGACTTTCACCGTGTGCTACTTGGTCAAGCTGAAGCTTAGATTTCACTACGACTGGCTGCCATGTGTCAAAATACAACTTGCCCTGCTCCAGCTATGGCTCATAATAACCCAACCCACTATCTTTTAAAGGGACACACTTTCTATCAGAGCGTATAAAGGTCATTAGAGGCTAGTCGTGCTTGAAGTGAAGAGTCTCCCCATTCCTTTCAGTTTGCTAAACTGAAACCTGTTGTGCCGACTGGCTGTAAAAGGAGGTCAACACAAAAAATCCTTGTCCTAAAGGACAGTAATCACACGGGAGCATCAAGCGTGAGTTGGTATGAAAAGGAGAAGAAAAATGGGAGAGGCTGTGGGATAAGAAAGACATAGAGATCCACCCTTAGAGGAAGAGTGAAATAAAAAGGGTTACACGATGACTCTTTCTATGATGCATATGAAAGAGAAGGAGCATTGCTGGCCTGGGATTTAATTCTGGTATCATCCTAGTTTTGCATTTACTACTGACTTTACCCCAGTGTGAGCAAGATCAGACATAGCTTATTAACTGAAGAGATGCTTAATCCTACTTAGTCATCAGGCATGAGTAAGGGCTACAGTATTTGACCTCTTGTGGAAAATAAAAAGAAACATCTGAAAAATCATCTTTCTTTTTCATCTTTGCAATGCTAGAGAAATAGATATTTCCTATAGCGTAACTGATGAACTTCTGAGCACCTTTGAAGTAAGTTAAACAGCAATATTACAAGAAAAAGAGCACAAGAAATGTGCACAGGTTTATGAACATACACACAGGTACATATTAAACACAGCAGGTGTAAGCTTTAAGAAACTACTCACAAGACTGACAGCATTCCTTGGCACTCAATTTTATTAATGACATTATCCATGAATCACTAAGACAAATTAAGAAGTTGCACTTTTCACTCCAGATACCTTCTTCAACAAAAATGAGAGACTGGCGAGGAAGGGGGGATTACTTTTCTGTGGTGGAATATTTGCCAACAAGGATGAGATATAATCAGATTTCTATAATTCTGAACATGTCATTCCGACCGTACACAAAGTAAGTGAAAGGATTGGCCTGCCCATCTCCCTGCCCTCAGGTAGAAGGGCAATGTGATCATTAACTTCCATGAGGCAGCACCCAGAGTGGGTAAAAAGCAGTACTGGAAAATACTGTATTTGCCAGCCGTGTTTTCTCTAACTTTAAAGTAATTCTGAATTGGCATAGTATGCTTTGGCAGGGGAACAGAAAAGATGATCTAATAGGTCATTTGACTTCCGTCACTGATTTCTGTGATCTAAATAACATTTTATGCTTATGGTGTTTAAAACTCAATTTTCTAAGGACTGGATTTGCGTTAGAAATGGTCAGTATGACAGTAGCTACCAAGCCCATAATGATGCTAAATGAGAAAAGTCTTGAGGAGTTTTTAAAATAGGAAAAAGTAGCTCCAGCCTTTTTATACTTCACAGTAGAGCTTAGACGCAAATAAAAGTGCATTAGAAGATTAATATGGTAATTACAGATGTATTTGAACAAAAAAGATTACAAAAAATGCACAATAAGAACAACAGTGTCGGGTATAAGAAACGGAAGTGATATAATTTGCAGTATCTATTATATTTTTGGTTATTATATACTTGTGTACTTATTATATACTAAATATACATTATTTACTATTTTATATATAGTGTGTGTATGTGTATATACGCACACACAAAACACCTCTGAACCACACACAACACAACAATACGGATGCAGAGCCAGAAGACTCTTGCACTTCAAGGAGAAAACAAGAGGCAGATTAGCTCGTAAGGAACCAACGAACCGTGTTGATATTTCCTGGAACGGGTCCAATGATGAGCAGCAGAGTTTTGGATGGGCTGCAAACTTTCCCAATACTTCCTTTGAAAACCAAGCTGGTACGGCATTCTAATAATCCAACTCAAAGGCACGGAAAACAACTTTGGCTTTTGCTAGGTTGAACTGGGGGGGGCTGTGTGTGTGTTTCTCCCAGACATTTAGAAACAATTTTAATTTTTGTGCATGTCCCCATCAACGCCTGTACGGGAGCAAACTAGTTCTGAAACCCACTGTTCTCCTCGAGTAGAAGAGGCTGAAGTAGTTATACGCCCAGACATTTCAAAATCAGCAAGTGAAAACTCAGTCTCTAACAAGACGCAAATTCAGAGTAGATCAGCAATTCATGAAATACAGCCAAGCCCATGCTCCTACATCCCTTTCTGAAAAAAGGCTCCCATTGATAACTGCTTGTCAGTTGACATAGAGTCCTAAACAGTGGAAACTGCATAATCCCTTTCATGAACTCGGAGTGAGGGTGTAAACTGTGGGGGTGGAGACAAGGAGCATTGTACAGACTGGAGAGTTTGTACTCCATCAAACGGAGAAAATCAGAGTGCACATCTAAATGATAATCATCTTCTAAAGACCTTTTTTACCCAGCACCTGTGTCCGCACCAGCATCTGGGAGGATTTGTTGGGTGACGGCTGCCCTGACCCAGCACACTTCTCCCCTCCCTTCTCATCGCCTCTCCATGTGGAGAGAGACACACACACACTGATAATACTGGCCTTAAATTTGCCTTGATAAAAAAAAAAAAAAAAAAGAATCAGGAAGAGTATTTCTTGCTGCCCTCCTTGTATTTGTCATTTAATCCAAACTGGCCTCTTCATTTACAAACTGTGTGCTTTAACAATCAGAGGGAAGAATTTAATAATGATTTTGTGTGAAGAGCAAAGCAGTAGCAGATCCATACAACTGGTCCACTGTAAACCTCTCAGGTAGAGTTTACCAAGGAATAAAGAAAGGGAGAAATTCCCAAGATGTAGTTTACTGTTTTCTCATGCCAAAAGAAAACGTTAAAGAAAGTCAAACTGGTTTGGTAAATAAAAATCATGATGTAAAGAAAACATGAAACTTACCAAACTGTTATGACTGCTGGAAAATAAGTTGTTCCTTTTCTTTCTTTTTTTTTTTTTTTTTTGTACTATAAAAATCACAAACATCTCAAAGAAAATACTTTTCAATTGCTTTAAAAGAAGCATTTTCTCAGGTTTTAAGTATTACCTTCACGTACCCATGAATGTTCCCTAACCTTCTTAGATGTTAGACTAAAATCATAACTAAATTCTACAAGTGAAACGAAGCAGACAATGTTTCTAAATTTTTCGGCAACATTTGTGTATACAAAAACGGTCGATGGGAATGGAACATTTTTTTAATAAAGTATTAGAATTTCTCTTTTTAAGATGAAAAGCATAGTGCAGATGGAATACATTTAAACAGCATGAAGACTGTAGCACAAAAACTCAGTTACAATTAATTTCATAGCAAACTACCACTTAATTAGGCTACTTTTAGCTCTTCAAATGTCCCAACCTGAAACAGACTAATAACAGTGAGAGCTGTAATTGCATTTCCTCCTTTTGTTACTTTGTTTCCACAACTTTCACATTATAGCACGGCTCTGTGTCTCTGCCCTAGATCTTCAAGGGAAAGCCAACGATCGAGCTACTTCACTTAAAATCCTGGTCTTTAATGCTTGAGTATTAAAGGTTTTGAGTTTTAAAGGGTGTGGGATGGAGAGGAAAGGACAACCCACCACTAGCAAGGGCCTAGAAGGCTGGATGGGGCTTTGAGCAACCTGGTCTGGTGGGAGGTGTCCCTGTCCATGGCAGGGGGGTTGGAACTTGGTGATCTTTAAGGTCCCTTCCAACTCTAACCATTCCATGATTCTATGATTCTAGAAGCACAGGAGCTCCCCTGGAGCTGGATGAACACCCAGTGCACCACAACGCTTCCCTGGAGCAAAGTAATTCTCAGGTCTCCCTGAGCCTCCACAGCCCCTTTCCTGTACCTTGTGGAGACATGACACGGGATGTGAAGAGGGATTTGAGGACAGTTTGGCTGACGAAAGACAGTCCCTGCTCACGGAGTTCGATTAGCGACCCGGTCACTGCCCTAGGAGCTGCTGTAAACCAAGGCAAAGTGCTGTGGTGCGGGGAGCACGGCGTTATAAGGGCGTATTTAAAAGCCTCGGCCCTGGGGAAAGGCGCCAGGAGGGAGAGGAACATGGTTGTGCCTCGCTGGTAACATCAGGAAAGCAACAAGATGTCAGTGAGGTTTTTCTGCTTCCTGTTTGCGAAGCAACCTCCTCCTCCTCCCCACACACACACACACACACACACCAGCACCACCACCCTGCCGCTTTGTGCGGCTCTTTGCCGGCTCTCCCTCCGGGCTCCCCGGGGCCCGTCCCCCGCTCCCCCGCCCGGGAGCTGTGCCGGGCCGCCGGGGCTGCCCTCCCGGCCGGGAGAAGGCGGGATGCTCGCTCCTCGGCGGCGGGGCGGGAGATGGGGCGGAGGGGGGACGACACGCTGCCCTCGGCTCTGAGCTTTTGTTCGCCGCCGGCGAAGCCATCCCCACCCCCCCGAAAGCGGGGCTGGGCGGGTTAGACAAAGCGCCCGGCGGGAGAGCGAAGGGGGCAAGCCGGGGAAGGGTGCTGCCCGCCGCCGGGGCAGGGCAGGGGCAGGCAGGCACCCAGCCGGCACCACGGCCGGGGGAGGAGATCGACACATGGCTCCCTGCTTTCGCTTGCCGGGGGAAGGGGAGGGGGGGGATAGGGGGAGAGCCGCCGCCGGGACGGCCGCCTCCCCGCCGCTTTGTCACCGAGACACACACACACACAGAGCCCAATACCGGGCGGGGGCCGGCGGCAGCTGCCGCCCCGGCGGACCCTCCCGCTCAGCGGGGGAGGGCGAGAGGGAGGGACGTGCGAGGCTTGTAAACCACACGCTGCCATCGCGCCTCCCTCCTCCCCGCCGCCCATTGTGCGCCCGGCAGACGGCGAACACCCGGCGGCCCTGTGCCCGCCCCCGAGCACCCCCGGCACGGCACGGCACGGCACGGCCCGGGAGGGAGGGACACACACACACACACATCAGGACACACACAGAGTCGCTCCCCCCCCACACCGGCTGAGGCAAACCGAGCCCCCCCCCAAGGAGAACGGGTGCCGGGCGGCCGCGACCTGCCGTCGATAAGGCCCGGGGGGGGAGGTGTTGAGGGGGGGATCGCGGGGGCCCCGGCTCCCCCCGCACCTCCTTTTATTATTCATCATCGGTGCAGCCTGGGAGCGGGGGAGACACTCAAAACGTTAAGAGCTGTTGAATCCTATCCCCGATTCTTAATCCATACTAGCATCTTTCTTAAAGACAA
>JAOXJK010000032.1:13435046-13448770 GCA_025774025.1 Xenus cinereus
GGGATATTGGGGAGGGGGGTGTGTGTATGAGCAGCGGAGCGGCGTGTGCCGTGTTTGCCTCCCCGTGTAAACTGTTGCATAATTGAAGGGGAAGGGAGCGCGGAGCCCGGTGCCTCCCGGAGACGGGGCTGAACTTTCTATTTTAAACAAGGAGGAGAAACATGACACGTCGGGCAAGGAACATTTTTCCGAGCCAAGGGGGTGGCTGCCTCCACAGAGAGCGCGGGTGATTAATGGATCGAGAATAACATCCCGGGAACCCGGGGTTTAAACCGTTTTTGCAGACAAAGCTGTCGCCCGCAGGATTTTTAATTGATTGTTATTTTCTGGCCAGCGCCATGAGATACGGGCTTCCTATTCTTTCTATTCTTTTTTTTTTTTTTTTTTAGCACACCTCTACAAACCAGAATTATCTCAGAGAGGCACCCTTGTTCTCTAATGTGCAGCTGGAAATAAAGAAAATTGGGAACTCATACATTAGTCATGAGATCTGATTTAAACCATCTTCATTTCTGCCGTGGCCGATTAGCATAGGATACTATTTCTAAGCTACTGACAGTGGTAAAGAGCCGTCTTTGTCTTCTTTAAGTGCTCAGCGATATGAAATTTGGTTTTAATTTCACTCCTTTTGCAACAATTCCTGACTGAGATGGAAAATAATTGCGGACAAATAAAATTTGTAATGAGCACCTTGCCAGCCTCGGAACTAACGAGCGTGTTTTCCCGCCCCTTAAAACTTTTCTTTAGCACCAGTTTGAGAACCGGAGTGAAGGGGCTCGCTGTTCTTCGGGATCACCGGATCATCGCAAAACAAACGGGGAAAAACTACAGCTCTGCTCAGAAGCGGCCTAACAGAGAGGGGGGAACTGCAAAATCCTACCTCATTTACCAGTGGTCGGTATCTCTGCTCCTTTGGAGCAGGGGGACGTGTTCTGAACTCTTCAGCAACTGGCCCTCTCCGACTCCAGGAGACAAGAGTCTTGGTTGGTTGTGTAGGAATATATATATATATGAAAAGATCGAATGTAAGAACTGAGGGGGGAGGAGGAGGGGGCTTTCTTGTTTGTTTGGGGTTGGGGGTTGGTTTCTTTTTTGATTGTTTGTTTGTTTTGTAATTGAAATGGAAAGTGCCAGCAGGCCAGAAAGGGAGGAAGCTGTGCAGCGGGTTTAACTTTTAAAAAAGTACTTTTTGGCTTCCTCCGCAGCGCCCCCTGCAGCCCGGCAGCGTGCGGACACCCTCGCCCACAGCCACGGGGGAAAAAACGCAACAAACTCCGCAAAAAGATAAAAACGGTTCTGACACCCAGAGAGTCAGAAATACACGTAAAAACAGCGGTTTGGGTTTTTGAGGTTTGGTGTTTTTTGGGTTTTTTTTGTGTGTTTTTTTTTTTACAGACTGCTTTTTTGGTACATTTTACAGAAGTTGTGCTCTTTTCCTAGCCCTAGGATAAACACCATGCGTCAATCTATAGAGAGTCACACAAACATACCTTAACTCTCAGCGTATCGCTTTGGCAGCAAACATGCTATTTTTAAAGTGCATCCTGGATTGTTATAGAATTAAATTCCAGCCCATTACAAATTCAGGAATGTTTTGGTCCCTTGGTTCTGCCAGGCTGCACAGCCCAGGGACAATCATTCGAGTAACAGAGTTTTGTCATAACCGGTGCTTATTGTTAGAAGTTTTGCAAAGGTTATCAATCACCAGTCTTGGGAAAAAAAAAGCCATCTGAATACATACTAAAACCGGTTAGATTCTGATCAAAAGATATCTTTTACTTGGCTGAGGTTAAAACAAAGCTGAGCAAATACGTCTCCGTCTATTTCCCCACTCATTTTAACAGCAACAGTGGTGGAACTTGCATTATTCTATAGTACAAGCTTTTATAAGATAAAGCACTACCCCCTAAAATCAGCAGAATTAGCATTTCATAAAAAATGTTATTTTACAGCTGTCATCCAGCACCTAAGAGCTAACCACAAATTTTCATTCGACAGGAGAGTTTTCGTTTAAAGCCAAGTATTGAATGGCAATTGTAAAATAGCATAATAGAGAGAAGTTCATTTTGGCATCACTTATTTTAAGGATACTTACACAAACAATTGCCAGCTTCTGAAAAACTAAGGCCAAAATGAGCTATTTAGGGAACTATTTAAATTCAATTTTTGTGAAGGACAACAATTCTGTGAAGCCACTGACTCTGAATAAAAAAAAAACCAGGAAAAAGCCCTCGGATTACAGCCTGGGCAATGCAAGAAATAGAGAGATCTCAGCATTGTTCTACTACTGATTACTGTCATTAAAACAGATAGTCCTCACAGCCCTGACCAAACAACTCTGTTCTGTAATCACAACATTTACATTTATCCTACATTTATGACCGTGGAGTTACGCACGCTCACCTTTTACATAGCAATTTACTTCGCATGCACAAATGTGTATATTTGCTCTATACCTTTCCCCCCCCCCGCACATCAGCCTTAGAAAACCATCTTCAGAACTGGAATTTCAAAAGAATCAAATATATCAGAATTCTAAGTGATGTAAGATGAACTTGCTGATGCCAGCAGTCGAACGCTAATGCTTACCGATATCAGCTGACAGGACACTAATTACTAGTTACAGGAGATGATTGCTTGGTAAAGGATCTATTCAGTGAGTTACGATTTTGAAAAATTATAAAGCACAGGCCTGATCTGTGAAAAGATACGCAGTATGAAAATACAGCATACGTTCTCAAGATGATTATCATGACAGAGATCTGTCTAATTAGGAAGAATCTATTTTAATGCTAAGATATGAAAGAGCCCAGCTGGGAGAGGAATTTAGAGGAAGACACAGAAACATGACTGTTAAGCTGACAGCAAGTGCAGCCTAAGCATGTTCCAATGACAGCTTCTAAAAAAAAATTTCATCTCAGCATTTAATCAATAGTGGCTTCAGAACAAGTACAGCCTTACAGATAATCTAGCTAGTCATATTAGTGGGAGGAGCTCCCTAAATAATATAGAAAATATGCCTTTGCAGAGCAGCACACTGAAACCACTTTCCTTTTGTCAACTGAGCTAGGGGTTATCCAGTAGATGGGCAACGTGAAAAATGCCACCATGAGGATAAATATGAATCCCACTCTCTTAGAAACCACACTTTAGTTCCCGACACTGCCAGTCAGGTTGGAAACTGCAATCGTTGTGGCAGCAAGTTTCAAACCATCTTGGGCAACAGATTAACCTTCAAAGTGGCCGTCTGGGTAGAAACCTTTCTGAAAGCTCCCCCTATAATTAAATGGTTTATGTCTATGTCGATGGATGACATGGTGACACAGGCATCTGCTGGAAGGCGAACCTAGAGTCAACCATGCAGTGCATTTTCACTGATATAACTTTGAAAACCAGCTAACAGACACTTTTTGGGTCTGCAAGAAGCAGCTTGCTTACACAGTGAAAAAAGGTTTCAGAAGATTTCTGCTGAAGGTTTTCTTGGATACAGTGCTATCTAACTGGCCAAATCAGATGTACTTCAGTTACTACCAGAAGCTATTTAAGTGCGTGTTGCCTAACTCACCCGTAGTCAAAAAAGAACAATAATGTCATTTGGAAAGTAGTTAAAGCACAGGCATATAGTTGAGGGTTGACTGAAAACAAAAAACCCTACAACCTCCATGAATGTATCTGTGAAACCCAACTACAGCATGGCAAAAATTCTCATGACAGCTGGGGTGGCCACGAGCCACGGCTGTCAGAACATCCAGAGCTGTAGGAATTCTTCGAGTGATGAACCCAGTCTGAAACAAACAAAATTGCTGTAAATAAATAGGTAAGGAAAAAGTCATCAAGGCTGCAAAGAAACAGAAGAACAAAACAATGAAGGTAGGAAGGGGAAGCAACAAAGAAAATCAGAAAGTGAGTTAAAATTGCAGAAGTCAGAGCTTTAAGGCCTTGCAAGAAATGAAGTGATCACTATACGTAAACACAAGCAAAACCAAAACACTCTCAAAACTACACACTTTCCAGCCTATACCTTTCAGTTTGTAGAACTTGGGGGATCCAAGTCAGAATTTTTACAAAATCTTCCCAGTTTTGAACAACACTGCAGGCTCTGATTCAGCAAAGTACTGTAGCAGGACAAGCACACGGACTGAGACACACACGTACCGAAGTAACTCTGCTGAATCAAGGCTGGAAAAAATATGGGGAAGGAAAGAAAAATGTGTACTTGTTCTCTCCTGTCCTGATTACAGATAGGTCACAACAAGAATACCAAAAAAAAAAAAAGAAAAGTTAACGCCATGAATTGGCATTGTTACCCACGCGCTATCCTGTCAGATTAATGTTATTGAAATAGATCCTAGTTAAGGAAGCAGAATTAAGATAATTAGTCGCGATATATCACAGTATGTCTTTCTGTTATTTTGGAAATCTGGTTCTGGAGCTAACAGCTGTAGGAGATATCCATGGAGAGAGCTAGCAGAGAGCTTGCAGGGGGGGAAAGAAAAATCCTTGTTGGGCACAGGCCCCATCTAAGCCTTTGATCTGTCACACTGATCTCAAGAGAACAACGGGGTTGGAGTGGAGGAGCCAGGGGGATCTAGGAGGGGGGAGAAAGAGAGAGAAGGACAGACATTAGGAAAAATCCCAGAGAGATGCTTCTGGACGTTCTTCACAGCTTGCACTAGAAATATACATGAAGTTAAATTTAAATTTATATTTATTTAGCCATTCTTGTACTGAGTCTGCTCAGTAAAGACTGCCCCATTTCCATTTAGCTTGAATTAACAGGGCAACAAACAAAAAATCCCTCATCAATAAAATGGGATGCAGCTGGGGGAATTTTTTTAAAATTTTTTTCTCTCCAAGGCAATTGCTGTTTAGATGTCAGCCATTTATAAGAATTTCTGAGTGAACATGATCACTTTGAATTTACTGAGTCAGAAGAGAGCCTGAACCTATCGAAAACTATTGTTCATCTGTTCTGCAATCCTTGGCATAACCCATCAAGTTCAATATTCAAACAAGAACATTTTTATAAGTTCTTAAATTGCAGGGAAACAGAAATAAAGGGTCATTTTCCACACTGGTAATTTTTTGTAAGTTCAGTCTTCAAGACAGAGAAATACTGTATTTCCTCCCTGTGCCAATGTGCTGACCAACATCACCGTTGTTTCATCAAAACTGCTATAGTTTACGATCTACAAATATACCTGTCTATAGCATACATTTAAGAACCTATATTAAAAGTACATCGCTGAGATTGCAGTCTTGCAGTCAATGAGTTTAAAACCACCAAAATCAAAGTACTTGTGCAATCTTTATTTGGCTTCCTTGCGCAATCCACAGTATGATGAAGTCTTCAAATACACCCTTACACACTATTTTTCCACAGGATGTTTGCTTCATTCTGTACACAGAACTGTCAGGGCTCACCAGTGAACAGCTATTTAGTACATTTTTTTCCTTTTTGTTCCACATATCACCTCGCATCTATTTATTAATTCAAAGCCCGTTCACAGACATTCATTTCCTCAGAATGGCCACCACTACTACTCCTGAGTGTTTCACACGTACCAATAAACCGATTTTCACAATTCATTGCAAGTGAGAGGACAGTGCTCTTGCTCATGTAAGAGACGGGAAACTGAAACCAAGAAATTAAGCTTAAAAGGTTTTGCTAAAATGCCTCATTTCAGCTGATTTTTTTAAAAGACTTAAACAACTTGAAGTACACTGTGTTTTATAAGGGCAGCCCACATCAACTTCAGTTGAATCTATAGGTGGTTTAGCATTTCTGCTGGGCAGGAGCCCCTTCTCAAGTCAGGCACCTGGAAAACGAGGAACGCAACTAGTGATCATCTGCAAGAAGCAGAGTTTACGTGAACTGAGTAGAATCACTTAAGACAGCTCAAACATTTCAACCCAAATACATATAGTTCAGTAAATTACAGGCAAAACCGGAAATTAGACCTTACAGAAAAGAAAGCAAATATTACATGCTGTTTCTTCAGTAATATTTTAAAAGAAATCTTTTTGTCCCACTTTTTCTGCAGTGGGACTGCAAAATCTTTTTGTCCCACTTTTTCTTTCAAATAGCCTTTGTTGAAGCAAAGTCAAAATATGCTCAATTTAGACGGCTCAGGGAAAGCTCACCTGAAGACAGAAAATGCTAAAGAAGTAAGACATTAAAATAACAAGAAAATCCCTAAAAGGATACAGAAAAGATCTCTGTTCATGTTTGGTCATATTAACCAAAATACAAGACCCATTAACTACTAGCTACATCACAAACCAAGCCTGTGTTCAGGCTATTTCCAGAGTCACTAAAGTTACTAGACAACATTCATCAGAAGTCTAGGACGCCTCCCGTCTTAGCTCAGGCTTGCAGTTAACTAATGGTTTACAGCCAACAACAGCTGATTAGATTCCAGTTAGACAGGAAAAAAAATCCTTCTCATAGTACGAATAGTGAGACTTTAAATAGATTACTTATGGAGGCTGTTGAGCCTCCATCATTGAAAGCTTTAGGAACAAGTTAGACAAATATGTCAGTATGGACACAAATGTAATTGATTTTGCCATGGAACCGTGCAACACATTAAGTGACTTCTCAAGGTTCCTTCTGATTACTTAAACTGTTAATAACTTCATTTATTTACTTCTGACTTTGGTGTGTAATTAGAAGGTTATATAGGAAATATGTGTTGGTTCAGACCACAGGTCCATCTAGCATAGAGCTCTATCTCCCTCAGCAATCCATGGAACACTTACTGCCTCCCAGCCTTCGAACGTTTTCAAGTTAGGTTATGTGATTCAGATTTATGTGATCATTCTGTGATTCTGTATGATTCTGTGATTTATCTCATTAGTAGTCTCTACAGCATCTATTCCAAGGTTCTTCCCAGTCTCTTCTTCCATGTCTATAAAATCTTTGATTATTCTTCCCCGAATGTATCACTTTACAACTATCTACACTGAGTTGCACCTCTCGTTTTATTGTACAGTCAGTCTTTCTGCAAGCTATGCAGTCTCCTTGTCCTTACCACCTTGCAAAGCCTCCTATCATCAGCAAAGCTCTGTCACTTCACTGATTAACTTCCCTTCTCCAGGTCATTTAAGGATATATTGAACAGTACAGGTCCCAAGCTAGACACCGTGTGGAATTTCACTAGTGATCTCCCTCCTGTGCAAGAACTGACCATTTACTTCCATCCAGTGATGGTCTACCCACCGTTCACATCTTCCAAATCATATTCTCATCCATTCCAGTGCCTGCCTTCTTACACCAGCGACATTCTTGTGTTGCTTCGTTTTCCTAAAACACTTTGATAAAAAGTTTTGGCAAAAGCATTTTTCAAATCCAAGTTGACTCTATCAGTCAGATGATCCTACGTATCACTGAGCCCTTCAAGGAACTCAGAGAGCTTTGTTAACTCTCACTGATTAGGTAATATTTATTCCGGTAGATGCTAATTCTTTCTCTTATTACAATATCTACTCCTTTGCCTGGAACACATTGCAAATTTTAGTTTGCTGGATACCCTTGGAACCTTTCTTAATCACTGACATCACATTCTTATTTTCATGTACTGAGGACTATTGAAGAGAGAGGTTATTGCATGCTGCTGTTAGTAAATATTTCATCCCTGAATTCCCTTAGAATTCTTGGGTGAATCCTTCAGATCCTGGAGATTATTCTGTATTCAGCTGCCTTTTGTACCATTAACTCTTCCAAATACTTCAATTTCAGAGACATTCTCTGCAGAGTTCCCTGAATGCCACAAAGGGCTCTGGAAGGACAATTTCCCTGATTTTTTCCACAGCGAACAAGGATGCAAATGGTTCACCTTCTCTCCAGTGACTTTGTCCTCCCTGAGAGTTCATTTCATACCCTTGTCATATTCAGGCTCACCGACAATGGTTTTTTCCTTCCGATGCATTGGAAGAAGGATATTGAACTATTTTTTATGTTCTTAGCTAGTTAGGTATCCGACTAATCTTTTGTCTGCCTAATAATAACTTTAATAGTATATCTCTCAGTGTTTATGATACTTTGGGTTTTTTTCATTTAGATGTGTCTTTAGCTTTTGGAAGGACACCTTCTTCTTTCTAATGGACTCTCTTTTCTGTTTGGCCACGGCCACTTCTTTTTACTTCCTCAGGGATGTCCAGTAAATTGTGTCTGCTTCCTCTTTGGAGTCCTTCTGTAGCCATCATGTCCCCTTCATGGATTTAATTGCCTTGGGTGCCACTCTTTGTTTATTCTTAGTAAACTTTCTCATTTTCACATAGCTCCCCATGTTGAAATGAACACAACAGTGGTGGGCATTTTGGCCTCTATTGCTCCCTGAAGGTATTGAATCCAAGAGTGTTACATCATTCTAAAAGAGCAGTCTTAATGTTCAGCAAGATATATATGCATATATGGATATGGATATAAATGCATATGTACGTGTGCATGTATGTATTCATTATATATAATTGTGCAAATTGCAATATAGGGCAGATGTGGCTGGTAAACTGGGAAGCAACTGTGAAAGGAGTTCTGGTTCTTCCTGGATGTAACCAGACATGAGTGAGGGTTCATTTGGATCTGATCTCATTTCAGAGTTTGCCTGAAATATAGGCTGATAATTATTAGCATGTAGCTCCCAAACCCTTCTAAGCATCATTTTTCCTCTTTGCAGAGCAATTATGAGCCACAGAACAGTGAAGTACCAAAAGGCAGTACCTATGAGTCTTCATTTCAGTCTGCTAACTATATTCGCATCTCCTTTATTTACTCGGAACCACTAACTTTGCAAACTACTGGGGGCACTGCTTTCAAATCATGCTATTATAATTATAGATGATTTTATGGGGTCAACATGCCCGGATAAGGTATTTACATCCTTATTTTCTGGCCCACTTTTGTCTGCATATAACAAATATTTGCGTTGTAACAATGTAACATAGCATGATTTTCATGCAACAGATATTTTAAGGTAACTTTATTAGTTTATTAAGCTTGGGTTGCATTTCATGGCTCAACAAGGCATTCTGTTTGAATAAGGCAATATAGACATAAAACCCATGTTGTTGGGGCTTTGAGCTCACGGGTGTTCCCATGATTCACGTGGTACCTACTCCAGAGAAGCCTAGCACTACAGACCGAGAATACCAAAGCACTATCTTCGCATAAGAACACAATCTATAAACAGTATCCATAAAACAGGAAATAAATAACAACATTTTTCCATGGTGCAGCAGCAAACCCTACATGTATAGAATTTTTTTTGCCTATCTCCTGTCCTATGAGATGTACACTCCGTCCTTTTCCTCTTCACCCTTCTGGCCCCCTCTCCCCTCCCCAGCTTTTTTTTCCCTATTAATCTGTTCATAGAAACAGAACTCTGTAAAAAAGTGTCTTAGCGTTGCATGTCTCACTCACAGGGAGATAACATGTCAGCACAGTAATTTTGCATATTGGTCTACACTGATCTAGGGTCTCCACCATTTTTTCACAGTAACTTGCATATTGGTATTTTGATTTCTAGGTCAGTACGCTGACCACAGTTTAATTTGGGGGGGCAGAGTTACTTGCTTCACTAGACAACCAATTTGTCAAGACCTGCAAATGGAAGAATATAGGAAAGTAGTACCTTTTTATTACAGATTTAGTGGGGTTTTCTTTTGAATCTACATTTCCTTTCTAGAAAAGGAAACACATGCTGCCTCAGCTAGTACGGCACCAGAAGCTTGATGCTTTTTTCTCTGAATTGACCTCTATCAGCCATTGGTAATTATCAGTTCAAGCACGGTCACAGACTTTCCTTCCATAGAGAAGATAAAGCTGAATTGTACACTACGCAGTGGGTAATATTTATCAGCCCTTCCAGAACTCTCACATACTTGATGTAGTTTTATTTAGCAATGCTTTGATGCTAAGTCAAGCTCTGTGTCGCGTATCATCTAAAGCTGGAATACCCAGTAGTTACTCCCTTTAACCCCATCTTACCAGTTTTGTCCCAAGTGTAGCTATGCACATTGCCAGCTGCCAAAAAAAAAAGGGGGCTGGTTTTGGTGGGGTTTCTTTGGTGCTTAATAGCATACTTTCTCTTCAATTTCTATGTCAGCATCCCACCATTCAGTTGCTTATGGATCAGGTATCTTTATGTGCATAAAGGTATCTCATGATCCATGAAAATTAATCAAGTGGAATATTGTATTTATGAAAGCATCTAAGATTGTGCAGATAGGAAAAAAACCAAGACCTGAAGAGCATAGAGTATCATTCCATAAACAGCAAAGATACTGAATTGGCAGAATAAATTATTCTTCAGCTGTCCACATATTTTTTTTTACTAAATGAACAGTCCATTAGAATATGTACTAGCTCTATAGCCTTACTTGTCTGCACATGGTTCTTCAATATAATTTTATAGTAGTGACACTGAGAAGCCAAAAACTGGATACACAGTTTCCCCATTTTTCTCAGTCCTCAGAAAGAGGACTGTCATCTCTCCCACATTACCTGGTACAGTAACTTAATTGGAATTCCATCTCCAAGACACAGTAATAATAGAAGTTTGGTACTCTACCAATATTCAGAATTCCCTTACAGTCACTGCTAATTTACTGATTCTTAGTTCTGCTGAATCAGCATCACTGAAAGTAATGTCTCCCCTTAATCACTGACAGAAAGCAGTGCTTCTGCATGGGCAGAGTCAACAAAGAACAGGATTAGGGCAGACTGACAGTAGCCGTATCAACTCCTGTACAATCGTTTTAAAATTACCTAAAATCACTAACCTTTCACTTCTGGAGCATGAGGTTCAATTCTGTGTTTAGCCACGCATGAAAACGAGTTCAGCAATCTTCCACAGAATCATTCATGTAATTTGCCATGATTGGCAGATTTTGCTGCGGAGAAAAAGCGAATATGAATTAGAAAATAAAAGTGAGGTTTTGTCAGGTTGAAAAATTAAACATCAATAAATCTGAATCTCAGAATCACAGACAGCAAATTTAGATCTGAAAGCTTGGACCTTCGTGCAACCCTCACATGGACAGAGTGAAAAATGGAATAGAGGGCAGGATCACCACAGCATCAACGGAGCAGTCACTGAAACACTAGTGTGAGTAGGATGGTTGCACACCAATGGACTACTCCTGAACTCTACTCCTCAAAATCCATGGAGATGCTCTCAGTAATGCCCACTTGAGTATAGCAGGCAGCTTTGTGTTTCAAACACGCCCTACATTTTGCGAAGGCCAGCAGCCCTGCTTCACCCGTTGCCATGAATCCTGGGGTGCTGCTTAGAACCAAAAAGTTAACAGTCTGTTTCCAGACAGTGAAGAAGACTGTGAGTTCCTCTTTTCCATGAAGGAGCACTTCCTGAACAATAAAGAAATACAAATTAAAACCTATAAATACACATTAAACAGGAAAAATTAGAAAAGGATAAATATAAGAGTGAGAAAGAAGAATGACAACCCCTCATCTGTCATAAATCCTCTTCTCACTCCCTTTGGATGACTAACTCTTAGATCCAAGCCCAAGCCTCCCATATGAAATGAACCCAGGTGACAATCACTGAACTACCTCAGTAAGGACAGTGGATAGCCTTTTGGCTCAGGCTGTGCGTACAACTGCTCCGTCACTAACTTTTTCTCCTTATGTATATATTTTTTTTCTTTGACAAATACTAAATTTTGCATAGCTAGAATTCTTTGAAAGTAACCGTACAATGGTGCGCTGTCATTGCAAAGTTGAAATGGAACTGGAAAAAGATGGTATCTTTTCTCTTACGACCCAAATCAAGACGTCTGATGCCGATGGTTCTTACATTATACACACTTTTAAGAAGGAAAACAATGTTCTTATATTTGTTTACACAACACCAAGGATATGAATTCTGACTCGAGCCCTGTGCATTAGTGTAGTATAAATACTGTAAAACTCCCCTATACCTTTCACTCACTGCTCTGTCTAGAAAAAAGAGCCAACGTGAAATAAAGATAGACAAACACAAGAAGTTGATTGGTTTAACATAAATAGTAGCTGCAACTCCTTCTGTAAGGTTTAACTGGTTTACTTTAATAAAAACAGTAACAGCGTGTGTACAGCAGACATTAACAAAGGGGATGTCTAAAGCACCACCACCTCTGCAGCTCTTCAGATTATATTTAGGACTCCACAGTCATTGTGTTATGTGGGGAACCCTGCAAATAAAACCCGAGCAAACCCAACCATCTTTGTCACCCAGCAAGGAAACTGCTTCTGTTTCCATCCAAAACCTTGCATGAAGACCTGTCAGATTCACAGTGTAATTCAACCTGTTGCATACTAACTTTAATGTACAACAGCTTTCGCCTTGTGCAACGGTAGTCTGTCGTTAAATCTCTAATAAGGATATTCTGAGCTGTGGTTTGTTGTAGAAAATTTTTCAGTTGTAGAAATTTTTTTAATTATTCTTTTCCCTCCTTTTGGATGTGCCTTCCACATCCAAAACCATACACTTAGGCTGGTGTTAGTGTACTTTTGCCTCTCTGGGTTCCCTGACAACGTAGTCTGCTTTTGGGAAGAGCCAGTGCCACTAGCACCAGGAGCAAAATGCCCTGTCATACTCCTATGCTGTAACAAAAAGACAGTCTTCTAGCCCACCTCTCATTTTCTCAATACTACTTCAAGGACTATCATTTAACGACAAAAAATAAACAAAACAAAAGAATGACAGCAAAATCTAAATTAACCATCCTTTGGCTAAATCCAGCAGGCATGTTAGAACCTAGTCCGCCAGAGTCTTATTTAAAAATGGGTGGCTGAAAGGTGCCATAGGATTTATAAAAGGGAAACAGATTGTCTCAGAGGCTGATGCCAAATAACTCATTGCCTGAGTTATCACTCTTCAATCAAAAAGTATATGAAGAAACTACATAAGTCATTTAGACACCAATCACCATGGAGTTATGCTGGCCTCTCATGTCAGTGATGAAACAGCCAAATTCCCTGACAGTGGTGAGTTATTTCTTTTATCGCTGGCAGAGCTGCCAAAAGAATCATCAAGGCTACAGGCATGGAAAACATGAGGCCTCTCCAAATTCGAGTGATAAAAATACAACGTGTTTCATTACTTTACTTTAATCCTTATAATTTAAGTTTTCAAAATAATTACAACAACGTCAACTATAGTTAGGCAACAAAGTGATTAATTTAATTTATTTAATTCCTGCAAGAAAGCTTTCTTCCAGACCATGATCTTCGGGATTCTATTCCCACCTCCCTTGGCCCCCAGTCTTTCTCATAGCTAAACACGTATCTTTCAGCCCTGACAAAGCCAGTACAAAATACTGGGTGTTTTATTACAAATTGTAATTCAGTCACTTTGGAGGTGGATTTTCTTCCTCCAGTTATAATAATGACTTAGTATAGGAAGTTGGTAATTTTTTGTTGCACAGTAACATTGCTAGAGAGGTCACATACTGTAAGCAAGAGTATAGGTGTTTAGAAATATTTCTCTGCCTGGTGTCATTGCCTTTAAAAATCCTAAAAAAAAGTAAAAATATACTCTTTCTCTCATATAGTTTTAAATACTTGTTTTAAAAAGCTAGCACGTACCGTAGAAAAGCAAGTTTTGTGGGCCTGATTTCAATTTGAGCAGAATTTCAGTTAATAATGTTGCACACATAAACCCTCTTTTAACAGTCCATAATATTAAACTGAGGACAGGATTGCTGAAGAACTTTGTTAT
>JAOXJK010000032.1:13448870-13459761 GCA_025774025.1 Xenus cinereus
AAGAACTTTGTTATTTTTTCCCCCCCTATTAAATCAGCGTTACAGACTTTCAGCAGATGTCTTTAATAGACATTGTTATTAAAAAAAGTATTACATCAAATAAATTCAGACCATCTCTTCAGTATTACTTACTTCTACCATTAAGAGCAGATTTTCTCCTGTATCTTCAAATTATTACATTTAAGCCTAATGCAAGCAAACAAAAACTCATCATCTCCAGACACTATAAACTTCTGTCAGCATCCATACTATTCCTATTGTTAAAAAACTGTCACTGCTTCCATTTACTATAACCCCCTATTTTTACAGGTTCAAAAGTTGGCCTTAGGAATGTGTTCTAGTAGAAAAGTTTCAGCCCATAATAATTTTATTATTTAAACATCTATCTTCTTTTCAAGCTCTTGGCTGCCAAAGAGGTTTTGTAGTGTCAGGTATTTTTCTGAGCTTTCATAACTCAAAAATAATGTCATTTTTGAGTTAATGTCTTGCAACGTATCAGCCAATAAATACATATCTTCATATTCTCACTGTTTGGGAAATGTTATTAAATAAAATATTTTTTTCATGGCAAAAAACCCACCACAGGTGATGTCTCTGGGTCAAACTGTCAATAATACTATATGCCTGAGATAGGTACACGAAGTGACATTTATACTCCTGCCATAAAATAAGCCTTGTTGCTCTGATGTGAACATACAGTTCTTTATCTCCAACAATTAGCTACTTATTTACCTAAGTAAATACAGATTTATGAGCTATGGATCGCCTCTCTTTCCTTCACATCTGCACAGGTAACCTGACTATATATAGGCTGAGAGATGTCTGAGTACTCCTGAGTTCCCATGGGAGTACTTTAGGTCTTGACCAAATCTTGTCTTCATATTAGTATTGGCCTTCTCCCCCTCCAGCCCGATTTCCACAGAAACCCAATGCACGATCAGATGGGAACAGCAGCAAGCTCTGGGTCTGGATAAGTAAGAGACAGGATCTAGGTCAACCTTGAGAAACATCTGGAGCCACAATGGGCTTTGGAGTTAGGATTCTCTGGAGTAATTCTACTGAAAGCAGTGAAGTTATTATTACATATTTGTTTATATTTAAAAGTATGTATTTTTTAAAGTGGGTATATTAAAGTAGACGTTGGTCCATCAGCAGTGCATATTACTCTTTCTTACATATTTATTGTATGAGTGAGAGATAGAAACAATGGCATAATTGTTAGGTACTACTTTGGTTAAATCCACCTCCCCATCACAGACCCCTAAATGCTCAACTCTTAATTCTACACTTGTACCAACAAGTGGCTTGTAAGGATAAACGCATTGAACACTGAGGCATGCAATGACTTTGAACTAGAAATACCACTGATGCATGGTTTTGTGTATTTCCTTGATGCTGGAATACAAAAAGATGCCTGAAAGCACATCCAGAAATTCTTAGTACTTTGCCTTAAAGGTCTGAGGACACTTTAGCTTTGAAGAGCATCGTGGCTCTATGAATCTGATCTCAAGTGCTGCATGAATTGTTCATGTAATACAGGTGCTTTAAAAGGTTGGTCACTGTTTGCTCTGCAAATCTTTACAGAGCTGTTCACAATACCTATTTTCCCAGCAGCGGGCTCTTTTCTAGCCATTGAAAAGAACAGTTTAAGGCAATCATTAAGGGTTGTAGGATGAAAATGGAGTGATTGAGTTTGTTTCATAGAGTATTTCAGTTGGAAGGGACCTACGATGATCATCTAGTCCAACTGACTGACCATTTCAGGGCTGACCAAAAGTTAAAGCATGGTATTAAGGGCATTGTCCAAATGCCTTTTAAACACGGACAGGCTTGGGGGAACGACCACCTCCGTAGGAAGCCCATATAGATACACGTACTTCCACACAAGCATCACCTTAGCTTTGGGGTTGAAGGGTCACCAGCTCAGGGTCATAACTACACTACAATCATTGGTTTTAGGCAAGTCCCTAGATTTTCAGGCTTCAGAAAAATAGTCTTCATTCAACAGTAATCATTATTTATGTTAAAATTTCAAGGTCTTTGAAAACTGGCAAGAAATTTTAAAGAAAATGAAAGCTATTTTCTTTATCCTCCTAATTCTGCTTGGGGAAAATATCAGTAAGAATTTTGGAAGTCAAATAGGGAATAAAAAATAAAAGCTAACCAAAAGCTATGCATGCCGCTGCAGTATACTCAAATTCATGCTATGAATTCTGGTACTCTTTCATGGTGTTAGATACTGTTGAATGAAAAAACCTCCTCTTTTAAGCAGGAAAGTGCATCTGAGAAGCTTGTTCAAAGCATCCTAGTTTTAATATCCTCTAGTATTCTCTGGTAGTAAAGCAGCCATAATAACCTTGAGCTGTCCCTGAGACTCGAGTCAGCTGTAGCTGCCAAGCTACATGTAGTATCCACAAACAGCACTGAAGTGTGAGGTATGAAGCACAGAAATTGTTTGAAAGAACTGCTGATGTGATTAGACAACACCTGAATTAATCATACACTTCATGACATAAGATAACTCATCTGGATGGCCCCAAGAAGCGTCTACATCTGAGAAAGAGAGTAAGAGAAAAAAAAAACCAACAAACAACCCCACACCCAAGTCACAGTTCTGCTGTACCCCCAAATATAATCCAGCACAGTAGATAATCTTGCCCACCTTTTTATCTTTTCTCTACTATGCACCCTGGCTGCTTCGTCTGCTAAAGACATAAATCACAGTTGCCTGGAGGGGCCAAAATTTAGAAGGATGCAACCACAGACCAGGGAGTTGATGACTGACTCTGACATCTGAGAATAGCTCTGAGTAAGCTGCTGCTTTTCTATCAAGAGTGTGATCATTTTTTTTCCCCTCTAGGTATACACATTTCATAGCAACACATTCTGTTGCTATTTAGGATTCACTGGCCACTTCCATTACAAATATTTTTTCCCCAAGATTTATAACCAGAGCTTTTGTTACAATGTCCAATGCCAGAGAAAACTTACCTCATTTTGGGTTTCATTGCAAAACCAGGACTATAACCACCTTCACAGAAATTTCCACAATTCTTTTGGTGAGCTTGGGACAATTACTAGGTGATGTTAGAACAATACATACTTTAAGGTCAGCAAAACCTCTTCCACTCCAAATTGATTTAACTGTTTAAAAATCAAAAATATGGAATCCTCTGCATTCAAACAGAATCAGCATTGAGTGGAGGGCTGAATCCAATGATTGAAACCAAATAAAATGTTTGTGTGAACCCCAGTGAGAACCAAAATAGCTGCATTTTGCACTGCTCTATTTATAACTCTATAATTTTAAATGGTAAGACCAAAAATAGCCATTGCAATATGTCAGCTCAATGTAATTTTTCTTTCCAAGAGACATAAATCGGTCTTTTTTTTTTTTTAGAGAGTAGTAAAATAAATAATAAATAGTTTTCCAGATAGCTTTAGAGGGTTTTTTGTTACTAAAGTTTTAGTCCTTTGTGGCAGGAGTTCCTGGCATCTGAGCGGCCTTTCCCTCATCTGACTTCATTTAGGATATACATCTATCGAGAGACTTTCAGAAATATGTAACGATTTAACAAGGCAGCTAGTTCAAGTGGGGGATAATTAGGCTTTCACCCTCCACTTCACTCTGTGCCACTGATTTTACCTCTATCTCCATCCTCATCTCCATTGTACCCTTAAAAGCAGCGGATCTGCGGCCAAGCATTGCACGCTCCCCACAGCCAGCGACTTCCTCTGAAGCTGCGGCGCGTAATTACAACCAGCTGCCAAGGGCTGCCGAGAGCAGGACAAGCAGCACCTTCCTGCCCAGAACGTAACCCCCAGGCTTTGCTTTGTGGACACCCCCAAGGAGGCTCCTGCATTCTCGTAGTAAAAGTTAAGAGAGAGCAACAGTCTTCCCCCACACACGCACTCTTCCCTGTACAAGTTGCCAAAGGGTGGTTTGCAGTTATGTGGCACTAAGGTGACAGAACACTTAGGCGTTGAGGAACTCTATCTCTTAAAATCAAATTTATACCTAAAGAAAGCAATACCAGATGCATTGAACATTCTGCTCAAAACAGAACTTGCATTCTTACACTTACATCGTGTTAGGATTACAAAATTATAGCATCCAGACAGTAAAACTGTATTACATATGGAACTGTAGACTCAACCTGTATAGACAGGTAGATACAGCCCATGTGAAAGAATCCTACGCCAAAGTCACCCTAGGTTTTCTCTTACAGGATGCTGAGCTTCACAGGGGTACGGGAGGGAGCTCTCGTGAGGCTTCACAAACAGAAGTTTCTGCAAAAGGAGAATAGGAAGTATCCCAGAAACCCATGGCATATACAATCAGTCATCCTGGGTAGAGCCAACAGTATTGGCTGCTTCCAGGTGCAATGGTTAATAACAGTAAATGAAAGTATCAGAAATGCCCACGTGATTTAAGAGCATAGCACATATGATCAGAACAGATTTTACACCCTGGGAATATGAAAAAATGATAATAGGGTTTGGTGTTTATATCTCCTCTTTTTTTTTTTTTTTATTTCCTTCCTTCCTTGGTGGAGGAGCACAGTCACAACAGCAAACTAAATCGTCATTCCAAAGTAATGATGGTTTTGTGCCATAGTGTGTAGCTGTAGGGGACTCCTGTCAG
Source organism: Xenus cinereus (assembly GCA_025774025.1). NCBI lineage: Eukaryota > Metazoa > Chordata > Aves > Charadriiformes > Scolopacidae > Xenus > Xenus cinereus. The sequence goes on from JAOXJK010000032.1 coordinate 13,453,516, forward strand.
GTTCACTGTTTGCACCTTCCCTGTGGGTGTAAACACGCCTCAAACACTGCAGCTTTCACACCGTACGTTTCTTTTGCGCTAGCATTGCCTGTACAGCACACATATGGGACCTTTCTCTGCCTCTTATTGCACCACCAGGGCAGCATTGCATCCTCGTCACTTCTCAGGGCTATACTTTTGCATTTAGTGCTTTGGCACTAAAATCGGCTTAAGAAATTGCCCTCCGCTGTTTGCCTCGCTCGCTCTGTTTCTCCTGATTCATTCCACTGATCCCATTCCAGCTGATCCCATGAACAATGGCAAAAGAGGGAAGCAAGAGGTGGTAAATTGTGGTAAAAAAAGGGATGAATGAGCAATGAGCAGATGGGTGGAAAGTGGTAAACATTAAACTATCTTTGCTATTGGAGAACGTGCAAGGAAAAAATGTTCTCAAAGAGCTTGGTTATTGGTAAATCAACTTTACTCCTTTGAATGTTTCTCTCTGTCACACATACTCCATGTTCCACTAGAACACTCGGAGTGGGATCTCAGAGCCTTAAACAGGCTGTGTAAATTTCACTTTAATCTAAGGCAACTGGGAGAGGAAAGCAGAACAGAGGCATGAGAAATGCACGCCACAGCAGAGCACAAGGATAGGAAGGGTGCATATACATTTTATGGCAATGGGGGGTGAAAGAAGAAGAATGCGAACCCAAACCCAAGAGCTTGAAGTACACAAAGGCGTACACAAAGGTTTGCACAAAGAAACATACTCGGAAGAGAACTGGAGGAAGATGTGCTCTGCCCAACACAGGAGCCAGATTCTGACTGCTCTAAAGGTGGTTGTATATTATGAAAGTCACACAGGCAGCACAGGGGAAAGGGCACACATGAACAATCCCACCTGGGTAGCACTTTGCACCCACCGTCACCTGGTGTCAAAGTAAAGGAAGGGGAGGGAAGTAGCAGGAGAGGCATATAGGCATAGACATACACAGTTGGACTGCCTACTTCTTTGTTCTGCCTTTTCAATTTCTGATAACCTTCTGAAACTCAATTCCTTATTGGTCTTCTTTAAGATTAATCCAAATTTCCATTTTTTCCACCTTCAAGGATGGGCTCACATACCTCAAATAAATTCCTAATCTTGACTGTTCATTCTGAACGTTTTCTTCAGCAAGAGCGAGCCCAGCTGACTTTCCCATTCTGGGCAATTTGCAGCTTCCAGTGATGTAGCTATAGGATTTGCTAAAGTAACATTTGCAGGCTCCTAACCATGAACAAGCCTAACATATCAACATAAATGTTCAGGCTCTCATACACCTAATGTTACACAGCACTAACAATTGAGGACTCAACTCAGAGGCCGTGTTATCGTGTAATTACCACTCTGTTGGTGCCAGATCGGTACTTTTCCAATCGAACCACAGAATCTCAGAATAGTTGAGGTCAAGAGATACCCCTGGAGATCACCCACTCCAAGCCCCCTGCTCCAAACCGGTGGCTCAGAGGTGTGTTCAGTTGGGTTTTGAGTATCTACAAGGATGGAGACTTCACAACCTCTCTGGGCACCCCATGCCAGTGCTCGGTCACCCTCACAGCGAAAAAGCCAGTTTTTATGTTTAAATGGATTTTTTTGTATTTCAATTTGAGCCCATTGCCTCTCATCCTGTCACTATATACTACTGACAAGTGTCTGGCTCTATCTTCTTTCATCCTTCCATCAAATGTTTAGGTAATTTATGTAGGAGAAAACATGGAGTAGGAAAAGGTCTACAAACACAAGCCTAAAACATAAAACATCTTCACTTCAGCCTTGACACATAAAAATATGCCCCACTCCCATTTCAATACATCAATATAATTAAAGTTGGAAATTCATCATCTAGCTGTTTCAGTGAGCATTCTGTTTATCTGCTTTACTTATATATTCTCCATATTCCTCCGCCTGCTCAGTAAGCACTGGGATTATTTGATAGCAACTAAGTGTTTACAAACCCACCAACTGGGTTCCACTTAAAAATTTCTCCAGTTTTATTTGTGTGTGTGAAACAGGAGTCCAATCCCGACTAAAGACACACTGCAAAACTCTGACCATTCAGCAACCTATCAGTCAGCAAACTATTTTTGAGCACTTGGTGAAAGCAACAAAATCCTTTAATCCTAGATTTTTTAAAGTGTGATACAAACCAGGAAGTTTCTCATTTTTAGCAAAGGAACAAAAGCTAAATTTCTATCAAGATTTATACATGTACCAGCACGTCTTTCCAGACAGTCTAGGAAAAATCGTCAACAGTGTCGTCAGACTTCAGAAAAATAACCAGTATCTTATTTCAACAAATGCGATTTGATCACTGAGTCCAACCTTCATGAAAGAGAAACACACTTGCAGGTTTGGGGCCTCTTACCCTTTCCCCCAAAAAGCTGACAGCTAAAAGCTTGTAAAAGCTGATGGAGTTTTAAAATGGAAAGTTTGCAACCCCTCATCTGCAATACCCCCCTCACTCCCTTCTCCCAAGTAAATTCTGGAGGAAATGTCCAGGTGGTGATCATGACCAGGATTTCTGCTTGAAAGCATGGTTTTCCTTGTTACCTTCAAATTCTACAAAACTGTTCATCACGCATTCACTGAAAATTCGGTCTTGGCCAACTATTTTCCTCTGTTAGGTTTTGCTCTTAGCAAAGTAAAACAACTATTGCAGTTTTGGCACAGCAGAGTAGGAAAGATTTTTTTTTTTTTTTTTTACACTCTTTTTGCATCAGGAACAGTTATTAACTTGCCCTGAAATCAGGATGTATTAGTGTGGTGTGGGAGACAGTTTCTGGCTGAATTTGCAGGCCTGGTAATTAGAGATAATCTTTTATTTCTATCTGTACATCTTTGAAAGATAATAACCATAGTGCCCAATGACAGCATTTTTACAATTTTCCTTCAGAGAAAAACTTCAATTTCAGGCATGTTAATCATGAAAAAGTCACTCTCATAAAAGTCACTCTCAAGAAAATGAACATAAGATGGAAGTGCAACGAATATAGTAAAAATTCTTATTAGCCTACAGGCTGAAGTAGAGGTGGTGTAAGGCTGTAAAGACACAGGCTAGGCATAGATAGCTGTTCTGATTAAGGGACAAAGCATTAAGAAAGAACACAGCTTGTTAGAGATGTCAATATCAAAGAGTGACTGGAATTACTTAGAATGGTTCAAGGTAATAAATCTTCAGCAAATGGAATGTACTTAAGAAAGGAGAAATTTAGGTCAAATCTCAGGAAAAGATTTCTAACGGTGAAGTACAGAAGGTTATGGAATATTTGCCTGAAGGAAGAGACACAAGGCGTATCCCTGGAGACTTTTAAAACTACGCTGGAAAAAGCACTGAAGTATCTGGTACACAATAATCCTACACCAGGAAGGAGAAAGGCTAGATGATCTAACTGGGCTTTTCCATCTCTGCTTTTTGTGATTCAGTGGTAATTCCACTGGCCAGTTCTAGTTTCAAACACAAAAATCCAACATCGGCTGTAAGCACCCCCTGTTGAATGCAAATGCCGTAGAATAACTTACCTCTTCACCCCAGCACAGAACACAAATGCTCTTCAGAGATTAAAACAGATCCCATGTTTTAAGTTACTTTTATTTGAATATGTCTACATTATGATGAGAAGAAAATATGTTAAAAACGTGAACAGTCATTGTGTTTGTACTTACAGCAGGGATCAGATGTGCTCAACCTGGGTACTCACATTAAAATTTCCAAATTTTGAATGGAAATTGTGCAGATACTGTTTAATTGAGGCAGATTCTGCGGGTAGTGTTATAATGCTGCTCAGTATGAGGAAGAGTGATAGAATGAGATTTTGTGAACTTTCAAAGGCAGGCTTACACCTTTCTTACTTTCTGCTCTTTTTTTGAGCTGATGCTGAAGGAATAAAGGAAAAAAAAAAAAAAGAGGTGGTATATTTTACATAGAGTCCTCTGAAAATCTTACTTTTTCCACTTAAAATAACCACTACCTGGTCTTGATCTCAGGTTTGGAAAAAGCTGCATTTATCCGCCCTTCTGAAATCCACGAAGGCACATGCTGTTCTTTGAAAGCTCTTGCTCTATCACAGTTGATCACAGGTAAGTAGCAAGGACTGGGCCAGCAGTCCCTCTAAACTTTATGGAATAGGTGAATTACATAAATGATACTAGAAATGAGTAAGAGTTGTAGGACCAGATGAAGATATATTAACACAAAACATGCAGAGAGTGCATCTGCATTACCATTTCAGTTTGTATGAGGAGTCTGCTTCTGAAAAGATTTCTCATGATTGTTTCATCCTGGCTGGTTCATGACATGGCACAGTTTGAAGCTGGATTACTTTCAAATAAAACAACTGGACATGCAGTCCATTGCTCCAGACCAGAGCTAGTACAAAGCAAACCATCCTGAAAGGTATATAGTGTGGTCCTCAGCACCAGCTAGAATCACCGTACAGATCCACTGCATCACGCTATTTCCTAGTGCAGATGTAGCCATAACCCCTCTAACAGCCCCCTTCCCAAAACTGATGGGACGAGCAAGATTTTTAGGAAATTAACGGAGAACCTGGAGCAATACCACGCACACTAGAAGCCTGGCTCAGCCGTGACTTCTCCTTTTCAATCTCCTTCCTAAGTCAGGTTCTTTAGATTTTTTCAGCACTTGCATTAACTCAAGTCGAAATCCTGTCGGATGCGTTTACACCCATTCAGAGCATTGGGGAAAGGGATATAGATGTTTCCAGGCGCTGCTAGAAGGCTCCCGCAAGTCAGCTGGGCACTGGCACCACTGAGGGAACTGTTGGGCGCTGCTGCCCAAAATCAAAGCATCCTTTAAACACATCGATGGGACATGGCATCGCAAAGTGTTTCAACACACACACACACACACGCCCCTGAACACAAGAAATAAAACTCAAGAACACCTGATCCTGCAGCATCAGGCCCAGCACCAGAGACCGCCTGCCCATCTCAGGCCAAGAACAAGCCGTTTTATCGTCTAATCTAGCAAACAGTGCCACTGGCCGACAGCCGTAAGGGATTTTTAAGAGAAAAGTCTATAAAGGTGTCTGTGTTTCACATCCCAGCTCTGAAAACCTGCAAGCTTGTATTTGGATCAGCGAACTCCAGCGTACCCACACAGCTACAGCTATCATCTACCTGCTACAAACTCTGGGTGGAAACTCTCTTATCTTTTTTATCACGCTTTTGAGGCATGCTGCCAGTGCGTTAGAGGCACGATCCCCAGCACAGGAAGCAGCCCACGGCCGGCGTCAGGAAAACTCCCTGTCACAGACTGTGCTTCCTTTGCAGAACAGGACCAGGCCTGGGAACTCAAGACTTGGACAGTCACCACCTGAAGCCTCCCGTCGCTTCAGCCTGCATAGAGGGTCACAGCACTGAACTGTGTAAGAGTTGCAATACGCCCTTCGTTTTCGATTCCTGCCCCCGCCACCCCTCTGTCCCCAGCCGCAGAGGCTTTTCCCCTCTGTCCCCCTCAGACCCCTGCAACCCCCGCTTCCCGAGCCCAGGCTCGCCCGGCTCTGCTCGCCGCCTCCCTGCGCAAAACCGCGGCTACCGCCCGCCCTCGGCACCGCTGCCGCCCGGAGGAGCCGGGCAGGCTCCTCCCGCTATGCCGGAGCCACCGCCGCCTCCTCCTCCTCCTCCTTCTCCCCGGGCGGGCTCCTTCAGCCGCGGGGCCACCGGCGCCGCCTCCTTCCCGCCGCGGCCTGGGGCAGGCCCGCCACCTAGGGCCGCTCGGCGGCACTGCGCGGAGCCCGCCCGGCGCCATGACAGGGGGTGGAAAGGCCTGGAGCTGTACAGGGCCCGGGCGGAGGGGGCTGCTCTTTGCACCGGTATCACCGCCGCAGAGAGCAAGTGAAGAGAGATAAAGGGCGAGTGCTTGGACCACCTGAGGTGGGCGAGGTCCTGGAATGACCTTCCCATTGACACAGCAGTTCGTAAAAGTCGTTGCTTCGTGGTGCCATCTGCAGTAGTAATGGCGCGGATGGCCTCTCAGTTTCACGCCCCTGATACCTCTGATAGATCCAGTTGCGGTGGTGTTGGCTGGGGTAGAGTTAGTTTTCTTTGTAGTAGCTGGTATGGGGCTATAGAATGGTTAGGGTTGGAAGGGACCTTAAAGATCATCCAGTTCCAACCCCCCTGCCGTGGACAGGGACACCTCCCACCAGACCAGGTTGCTCAAAGCCCCATCCAGCCTGGCCTTGAACCCCTCCAGGGATGGG
>JAOXJK010000032.1:13459861-13496534 GCA_025774025.1 Xenus cinereus
ACTCTCATACACCTGTAAGGAAAAGTCCACTATAAATCTAAAGGGCATACAAATGCCTACATACACAACCAAATTAACCACACATTTACAGAAGTATATTGGCTGAATGAAAATTATCAAAAAGTGGCACTTTTTTTGCATCTGGCTTTTCCAGAAGAAATCTTGAAATAAATGGTGTGCTTGCATTCCATGAGGACCCTAAAGATAGTTTGCCTCTTTTGCCAAAACTGAGATTTATCAGCAGGCACAATCTCTTTTAGCTGAGTCACTGACCACCATTTCCTAGATGTTTACCTATCCTAGAGCTTACAACTGGTGCCTGGTTTTGCATAAATCAACTTTCCTCTTCTGTAGTCTCCATGCTGATCACACTGAAGTGAACTGAAGTGTCTCCCTGAGAGATGTAACCCTGCATTCCTCCCTGCACATAGTGTATAGCCCTATGTACTCAAAGATAAATCCTCTACTGTATATAAGATTTTGAGTCATGAGCTGCTGCTACTCCAGTTTGTGTTTCTTCAGTTGCTCTGTGCTGTGCCTGGATACCGATATTGAGCCTCACACAACATCACTGAAGCACCAAGCTACTGCTAAATGCTCTCTTAGAGGGCATTTATAAACATTGTTACCTTGCTTTGGGTCTCTGAAAACCTTTGTCCTGAACATTATACCATGCAAACAGTCTAAATGGTCAGATGCTTGAACTGCAATAAATTCTTGCTTAGAACCATCAAATGGTTAGACTTGGAAGGGACCTTAAAGATCACCAAGTTCCAACCCCGCTGCCATGGGCAGGGTCAACTCCCACTAGAGCAGGTTGCTCAAAGCCCCATCCAGCCTGGCCTTAAACACTTCCAGGGATGGGGCATCCATAACTTCCCTGGGCAACCTGCTCCAGTGTCTCACCACCCTCACAGTAAAGAATTTCTTCCTGATATCTAATCTAAATCTCCCCTCTTCCAATTTAAAACCATTACCCCTTGTCCTGTCACTACACTTCCTGACAGAGTCCCTCTCCGGCTCTATGTTTTGGATTTGGGCTGGAAACACAGCTGATAACATCCCTGATAACATGGGAATGTTTCAGTTCTTGCTGAGCAGCGCTTACACAGAGTCAAGGCCTTTTCTGCTCCTCCAGGTTTAGAGGAGACGCAGCTGGGACAGCTGACCCCAGCTACTCCCAGAGGGCTATTCCATACTGTATGACATCATGCTCAGTACATAAAGCTGGGGGAAGAAGGAGGAAGTGGGAGATATTGGGAGTTACGGCATTTTCTCTTCCCAAGTAGCCATTACGTGTGACGGAGCCCTGCTTTCCTGAACACCTGCCCGTCCAAGGGAAGCAGTGAATGAATTCCTTGGTTTGCTTTGCTTGCCTGGGTGGCTTTTGCTTTACTTATTAAACTGTCTTTATCTCAATCCAAGAGTTTTTCCTCACTTTTACTTTTCTGATTCTCTCCCCCATCCCAACCAGTGGACGAGCAGCTGTGTAGTTGCCAGCTGGGGTTAAACCACGACACCAGTCTAGCGAGGGTGAGCTAGTCCAATCGTAAAAGAGCAAACCAAATGTCTTTTGAGTGCTCTCCACGGATGAAGAGGCACAGTGCAAAAATAAGATGGGGAGAGCTCCTACTCACAGGTATGAGATACACGAGGCAGACCTCCAGGACAGGACAAGCAGTATGAATCAGCAGTGTCATTCTGGGAGGGGAAAGGCAAACATCAGATTTGGTGTGTCACAGGAAATTGCTGTGTGAGAGAAGTAAGCCGCCTGCTTTGTTCAGTTCTATTAAGGCATCAGCCATGAGTGCGGCGCTTGGGTTTTGGCACCGCATTTCAAGAATGATGTCGATAACTGGAGAGAGCAGCAGAGAGCAGTGAGAACGATCAGAGGGTTAGAAAACACAACCTACAATGAAAGATCAAAAGAACTGCAATTGTTTAATCTCCAGACGGGAAGACCGAGGAGGCGTATGGTCACAGTTTTCAAAGGAAAGGAGTAATTTGTTCTCCATGCCCGTCATGAACAAGAAGTAATAGATTTAAATTGCAGCAAACTTTTTTACTGATAAGCACAGTGAGACGTTGAAACATACTGCCTGGAGAGGTTGTGGTATATGTGTCACTAGAGAACAAGTTAAACAAATATATTTCAAGACTGACATAAACAGAGTGGAACGCTTAATGAGGACGAAGTTTAAAACAGCTAGAGATCCCTTCAATTTTTTGCTATTATTTTATGAGAGAAAACAATGATTATTTTTTTTTGCTTCAAACACAATTAGGATTCAAAAAGGGGGGCTACTATTTTCATTATTTTTGCTGGCTTACCACATGAACTGAGAAACAGCAAGTATTTCTGTATCTCAGCTCCTTCTATCAATAAAACGGAGGCAGTAATACACAATTTATGAGGATACTGCGAGTCTGTAATGCATTATTGTAACCTTGTGGATGCTGGGAAAGGAGGTGGTATACAAATGTAAAATATTTCCAGACCCTCGGTTTCTTTTTCATACTTGCACTGCTTTAAATACTGTAATTTGTTTTCCTTTCTTCTCAAAGAGTTTATAGGCTAAGTACACAGTGATCTTTACTTGTAACAGAAGTACAGCTCTTCCCAAAGAGGAACAAAACAGAGTTCATGTAGTTTAATAGAACATTGAAGTTGAGAAACGCCTCTAGGTTAAAAAAACCCACAAATCCTAACCATTATATTTCATACTACCACAAATGTCTTTTATCATGTAAATTTCACCAGAAGGAATTTCTAATTCAGAAACAGTGATCCTTTCTGCTCACTTATGCATGTTGAAAGGTCTCCTGGAAAAAATCTACCTCCCCAAAACAATTAGCGAACACGTACAGCCAACACTAGCAGTGAATGTTTAGAAGCTCTGTCCAACTAAAGCAGAGCTGAAGTACCTCATTATACTTCCCTTCCAAAATGCAACAATGGCTTATATTCACAAGAACTTTAAAACTTTCTTTGTTGTTAGTAAGGTTTATACTTAAAGAAACACAGTTCAGGCAAATATGGCATACTGTGTAATCCAGGGAGATAACTGCAGTTCAGATCCACTAAAAACACTGATCCCAAATTAAAATAATTTTTAAAAGCCTTATTGAGACACTTCTTTCTCATCATCCTATTACAAATACATCCTTTCTGCACATTTCTGCAACCATGTCCAAAATAAACCCTGCCTCTTCTTGCCACACCAGTGTCCTGCTCTCCTGTCGGCGTGGCAGCCATTCCTCTCAGTAACCAATACGGAGTCCCACAGCCCAGTTTCTCTGTGGTGGCAGGATGGTGGCCATGGTAGTATAGTGGCAGTGTCACAAACCATGCGTGGGGAAGGCAAGAGGGACAGTGCTGGAGATGAAAATATGGCTATGGTACACCTCAATGCAAGACCTACCGAAAATTGTTGGAAAGCCCTCCTTGGCCCTCAACAGGAACTTAATTCTCACTCGTGTTGTTTGAACTGTAAGGCAGCATTTTCAAGTCCAGTTCTCTCATACATTTTTCCTAAGCACACATGTATATGTATCACTTACTAAACTGACTGGGATTTTTTACACATACCTTGTTCCTCATGTGTGCATCTACATTTAAATGTTTAAGAACACAATCCTGGAAAAATAATTTGAAAAATAATTTCCTTTTAGCATACCAGCTGCTGAGATGATTAAGTCACTAATACTTTGTGAGTTCTCCAGCTCTCAAGAGACCTCTTGCATTCGGTATTATTTGTAGAAGTGCAAAATCCCTAATTCCTATCTAGCTTAAGTCAAAACCCATTGCAATCAACTCACTCTTTTAAAAAAATTATTATTACAAAGAAATCACATCAGAATTGCTGCTACATTCCATTGCTCTTTTTTTTCCACAGCACTGCTTTTAAACTGATTAATTCTTATTCATTAAAACTGAAGATATGTATTACAAACTACATTTAAACTCATACTTGTATTATTTTAACAACTAGAGTTCTGCAAAGGAGTTGGATTACTTTGCTCTATACCGGTACGTTTGAAGATGCAGGGAAAAGTTTTGCAAAGATGTGATCAGCAATGAAACGCTTACACCGTGTAGGAAGTCAAGTAAAGTCAGACACGTAACCCTCGCTTGTGCTTATCAAAAGCCTCCTTTGATTTTGCTGGATCATATACAGCTTTTGCTATTAAATAAATAAAATAACAATAATGAGCAGAAGTGGAAAAGAGAGAAATGATCAAATATATTCTTAATGGAGCTGCTCAACATTTAGTATTATATATGTTATTTTCAACCTTTATTTTTTGCATCTCTCTAAGACTTCAAGTGGTAGCACTGTCACTGCCATCTCTATTCTGTACTTGGGGAAGTGCTTCAACCTTCTTCAAAACTTTTCAATGGGAAAATTTGTGAGAGTCAGTTCTCCTTGACTTCTATCAACTCACTGTTCAATAATACTCTTTTAGTGTGCAAAGCCATTTGCATCGAGAGTTCTTCACTGGTCACAGTCAGAGATTGCGATACTTTCTGGCACCACATAACAGTATAATTCAACGATAAAGCAAATTGGTAAGTTCTACCAAAACTTGTAAATTGTACCTAATCAAAGTCCTAAAATTACAGTTTGTAAACTGGAGTTAGGGAGTACAGTTTCTTGAATCAGCTACAGAGAGGTCAAGGGTAAGGCGAGAATGACTGCAGTTTTGAAAAAGGACCTTGTTTGGGGATACAGTCAGGCTAAAAACTGGAGTAGGGAAGGAAGCAGACACAAACTATCCTGACAAGTAGTGTAGGAATATGAATCAAGGAGGGAAATTAAAGATGAGCAAGGAACTTTGAGGTAACTGCAGCAGATGAAGAAACATTGGACCTGGAAACCAGAGGGCAGAGTTGAGTTTAGGCATGATGAGATGCTAGAATGTCTATGAGAGTTAGTCTGATGCACTAGGACCAAGAACTGATGGAAGGGGAGGGAGGAACTAAAACTGTAAAAAATGTCAAAAGAAAGGAGATGGCAGCCAAGAGCAGTAGGTATTAGGAAGTGGGCAAAGACTGAGTGTAGAATGAGTCACTGCAAAAAGGCCAGAGAAGTGAGAAGTCGGGAAAATGGGAACCAGTATTGATTGCTCGAGGACTGGAATAGGGAGCCTGGAGGAATTAAATGAGGAAGAAGAACTGAGTAGGTGAAGAGAAGGAGCCTGGAACGAGGGCAGACAAGAAAAGGAGGACTAGGAGAAGGACAGGCTGGAGAAGACAGGGTATGAAGGGTCACAGCTGTCCTTTTGACAGAAGCTATCATTGCAAAGCCTGGAGTAGCCCCTGCCACGTCTGAAACCCAACTGTCTTTGGAACCCACTGCCAAAGCCCTTTTGCAGTATACATGGAGAGCATGCATCATAACAAATTCAAGTTTCATAACTTCAGATCTCTTGCAAAAAGTGCAGATGATATGTACATACTCAAATATTAGCAAATGCCAGAAGCATGCAGCCTTTTTTGCGTATGTGTTATGACACTAATTACATGATCATGTGCTACTTTTTCCACAATCCCCTTCCTTAAATAGAGCAGCTCTGGTGACAGAGTTGTACCCCACAAAAAGCTATTCCCCATTTCATTTCTGCTTCGTTTGTTGCTGGAAATGGAAACATAGTAAGTGAAGCTGAGACTTTCAGGAAGAGAAAGGAATATGCCACAGTTAAGACACCTGAAGAATACCCTGGTAAAACATATGCTACTTTTATTCCTGCCTCAAGTTTTCCATGTACTTCTAGTTCCAGTTGCCTGTGATCAGTTTTGCAGTGTATTCTGTCTTGTTGTGTAGCCAATGGGACTTGTGCATTCAAGTTACTGAAGTGCTATATTTAAAGTACTCTAAAACCTCAGATCTTATGAGCATTAAATCAGATGCTTATAATTAATTGATAGTTCAAATATCTTCACGTCTGATTTTATTCTCCATAAAACAGTATTAAGGCCTCATTTCGTTCACACATGGGAACCTTGCATAGCAACTGTCCCTGATAAGCAGCCTCCCTAACATTCTCTAATATAAACTTCTACACTTAAGAAACACTTTGGCATGTTATGGACACACACCTGTAAGGAAAGCCTCAGTTCCTCACTCTGAACAAATAAATAAGCAAAACATTAAAAAAAAAAAAAAAACCACCCAAACAACCACCTCAAAAAGCCTTTATAGTAAAAAGAGCATGTGGCTGTATCACAAACAGGCACCTCCATAACCCTGCTGGATAGGTTAAACAGAAAGGTGGCAGAGGGTTCAGTGCTGGGTTGTACAAATCCTCTAGGGAGGCTGGGCATGCACCTAGGTCATGCTGTATCAAAACTGGAACACTTCCACCCTGTCAGTGCCACCTGTACCTTCACGGTTACAGACTTGTATTTTGATGCACAGATTTATTTCCATTTAACACTGTCCATGCTAGACACCGAGACAGACAAATAGAACCAAAACAACAGAATACAATGATATTCAAATTGTACGCCACAATAAAAAATACAAAAAGGAGAAAATTAAATAGGTTAAATATAAAGTGCTAATTATGACAGTCCTTAATTTCGAATACTTGACTTTGCAGTCATAACAGTGTTATTCGAAAATAGTTGTGTGTGGATAGGGTATGGACAGATATATACATAGAATTATTGTCATAAATGAGTGTCAATAGAAACAGTATGCTCAGTGTACTGATTTTAAATGATATCTTTAAACAATAAATTAATTTGTCAGTGTTTTTACATCTTTGTATTTTATTATAAAAAATACTTTTATTTTGAACAACTAAATGTTGGATGTATTAATGCTAGCTATTTACTAAATATTCATCATTCTCAAAGCTGAAAATTATTCCAAAGCAACTGATCGTTTTATTTGTCAGCTACACATATTAGGGCAACAAGAGCCTCCTTGAAACAGGTTCTTAATCCTCATTAAACTGAAGAGCTGTCAGTAAATATCATGCAAAAAACAAGGCTATTGGTATTAGAATATGTAACAAGAGTTTCAAATCCTGTTGCCCCAAACTTGGTCACAGGAGAAGATATTCTGTCCAATTAGTGAAAGATGAAGACGTCTGGAAGCACGAGGATATAATGATACAAGGACACTTAAAAACAGGGCCCACATTTTAAGTGAGACTATGGGATTTGAGCCAAGATACACGTGTATCAATCCTGATTCAGCTGAATTCCTCTTTTAGAAATGCTGTCTGTGCTTATGATGCTACAGATATTAAGTTCCAATGAAGTAAAAGAGAACTGATGGAAGCTACAGGATATAGAATGAACAGAAGCCTTTGTTCAAATAGACCAAACTATCATCATTTAAGAAAATTAATACTGTATTTTCATCTACTTGCTATAACTTCAAAAGTAGGATACATGATACTATTTATAGCATGCGATGAATAACTTCTTTTCGAATTCTGATACAAGTTTTTTAATAAAATGCATTAGAACAATTACAGAGAAGGTAACAGAAAGTCCATCCAGCCCAGTTTGCTGTGTCTCCAACAGCAAGCAACAGAGTATGGGTAGGAAGAGTATCACTATATACTTGCCATGTTTGTAAACTCTTTGTAGCTCGGGGACTTCCTTGAGCCAAAGTTAGTTCTCAGTCTTTTGTGCTTCAAAAATGCATCCAGTCACTCTTAAGTGAGCACTAACTTTCCTCTCATACTTTCTGAAGAATACAGCATGATAATGCAAAATAAATTGTGCATAGTTTCATGCCAAATTTCAAGATGAGCCGCGATGCAGAACAGATGAACTTTTGAAGAAGGATTAGATAAGCTGCTTAATTAAATGAGTTTAGATTCCTTAGGAAGTCTACTGGGGTTGTTTAAACCCGAGTGAAAAATTCTGCAATAGTAGTAGTAGACATGCACAGTGTCAAGTTAACACTACAATTAGAGGGAAAGGTGAAAAAGAATCTCTCTCTTATGGTAACAGAAAAATCCATCCAGAATTAGTAAATTATGATTAATTTCAACAAACGACAGGAAGGTCAATAACTTTGGAGAGAAAACAGATTAAAAAACTTGCAAAATCAGCTCTTTCACATCTGAGAAAGCTAAAGGCATCCAATGTAAATACAACTGCTGTAATCCCACTGCCCACCCCAAGACAAATTACTGGATTTAGACGAGACAAGGAAGTTTTCAGGATGCATGATTCTAAAATATCTGCGCAAAAACAGAAATGAGAACTATAGTTCCTTTTTAATATATCATGGCTATTGTCTACATTATCTAGTAGCAGGGTCTGATAGGAAAATACTTGTAAAATGTGAGGGGCATAAGATTTACCCACGCTTTATGTTCTTCTTTATATTCTACCTTATTAAACAGCTATTTGATTAAGCAATTTATTGTCAGGCCTTTTTTATTGAGATCCAGAAAGAATCCTGCATCATCTCTGTCTTTCCCTGTCCTGTGCAGAGCACAAGCTCTGGTCTGTTCTACAGCCTGAATGCCCATTAGTGTTTGGAGTATATTTAAGTGTGGTCCTGGTGCCCCAGTGATTTAATTTCATCCAAGAGGAAGTTAGTTTGTACACTCAGAGCAATCCATGTTTTGAACAAAAATCCCGGCAACTGGGGGTGATCATTGCATTTACGATCTGACCAACACAAATGTAAAAGCATCCCTAATTTAAGATTATCAAGTAGACTATCTATGTTTTATGCACAAGTATCATGGACCAAGTTATCAGGAAGAAATGGAAGCCGAGATAGAGAATACAGGAATGAAAGAGAAAATGAGCTTAATTTTTTGAAAGACATGTTTCAGGATTAGGTTAGGCAGTTCATAAGAAAACACTGAAAGGAAATAAATGTACGATAAAAAACCTAGAAAGTAATTTTCTCAGAGAACACAAATTGTTTTGTATAAGAGTTGTATTACAAAAACTGTAGGATAACTTCTGCTTTAACTTACACCAGCACATAGTCATACATATGTGCAGCTTCCCTGGAAATCTTTCCTCAATGTTCTCCAGGTAATTTTCTCCAGAGAAATTAGCTTACAAAATTTCTGCTGCTTTTAGCAGCTGAAAATTTTGAGCATAGAATACTATTCTCTTAGGGATTAAATAATTTTGTAGGAATCACATTGTTGCTGAATCTAAATTTCAGTTTGAATTTTAGATTAAGCTAAAAACATTACATTATTCCAAGTTAAAGGACAGCATGTGCACTACTCCAGACATTTCTACTGTATGTGAGGTTTGGGTCTCTGAGGAAGATGCCACTGACTCCAAAGAATGAATGCTTTTGAACTGGGAGACACACACTAGTTTTATTATTCAATTAAGCTAGCTCCATGAATAAACTTTGCTGTCTACAAACAGCAATGTGCTGTCACAGCTCAGGCCTCTAAACTCCTAAAATTTAAAAAACAAAAGGGGGTGTGGGGAATATCAATTATTTAATTTGCATAACCTGTAAATAGTTTAGAGAATGGATCATATGTAGAAGTTCAACAGCTGCCCGTTGTATAATATATTCAAAATAGGAGTCACTTCTAATTATAGTACTGTTTCTAGTAAGTCTCTAAAGTTACTTTCCTAATATGCCCAGAAGGACTCCCTTTTCACAAAGTGTGTGGCCACAGGTAGCTCTGGGGCAAGAAGGAGCAGATAAAAACAGTGTATTCTTTCAGACCAGGTCAAAGTATCTTCTTGTGGAAAAAGTCCATAATAACTCACAATGAAATTGAAGGAAAGGAAAGACTGATTCCTCCGAAGAAGATGAAGCTCAGTTCAGGTAAATGAATTTATGGGCATGTAGTGAGGCAGAACAGTTACAAAAGCCACAGTCTGCAGTGAGGTCTCAAGGTGAGTCTTTGCAAAAAGACTTCTGTGATTTAATTTGATAAATAAAAAGTGAGAGGGAAGGGAAAAAGTTGTACATGAAGGAAATTTAAAATGCCCGAAAAGGAGGAACAGGTATTGAACTTGTTAACAAAAAAGAAAATAAAGATTTAAAGAACTGTCAGTACAATAATTTCCATCCACTCAATCATAAGCCATATGTTTTCTTCCCTAATCTAAATATTCCTGGTCTTGAAAGAAATGTGGAAAAGTTCCGAATAAGACAAAAGTGAAATAATTAACAATTAGAAAGTTGTTTTCCTATACAAAGCATTGCTTTAATTTTAATTGCTCAAGAAACTCTGTAAAGATGAGGTAAGAAGAATTTATTAATATATTTTAGAAGGAAGATGTCTCATCTGTTTTTGACTTTCTTGAACAAGGAGTTAAGTGGCTGGAAAATGGACAGTGCACAGGAAATTCTTCATTATATAATAAATTGTGAACATGGATTTCAGTTATTTGTGAAGAATGAAATGTCTGGGGAAACCTTTTCACCCAAGAATTTTACAGACTGTCTTTAAAGTAAACTGGATGTATAGACAGGAAAGAACTTAGGAGGAACAGCCAAACTTTATTGATTGAATCATTTAGCAATCCTGGGATAAATCCTGAAAATACTCACTCTCCAAGCTTATCCCAGGCTGCACTTGTTAAGCGATGGCATTAGTAAAACAAATTCAAGATTACTGCAGATTCAGAAAAATAAACCAGAGGAAGCTGGTTGATTAAACACATTGTTGCCCCTTTACCCTGGGCTAAGCCGCCATATATTGCTTCATAAGATCAATGCAAGAGCCACATGATGATACAAGTTGAATATTTCTTCAGCAAGATCGATTTCTCTGCTATAAATATATATATATAGTTGTGATTCTCTGAATGCACTAGGAACAAAAAGCAGCCATTTAGAAATCCTAGCCTGCCTTTTAATCAACACTGTGCTCTAACGAGCTGACTCTCTTGCCTTTCAAATAACCTACACTTCATTGGTTTTCTCACTTTCTGCTTCTGAAATACAGTCACTCGCACCTCTGGTTCAGTGCCTTAGACCCTACATTAACAATCAGCAACAGGGAAATCCCTCATCTCCCGTGTTGGCTTTTCCGTAGTTCTTCACCATGAAGATCATGCTACCACAGGTAACAACTTCTGGTGTTTCACTTCTCTTACTGCAAAAAGAACTAATTCCATAAGGCCCAAGCAAAGCACGCCCAGCAATTTCTTCCATGACTGGCTGGGATATCAGACACACTCCCCGGATGGGTCCCAACCGTCAGTTCTCAGAGTGACTTAGCCCAGGAGGAAAAAAAATTAAGCAACTCAACAACTGACTTCAGGAATGATTTACCTAATTTGTATCAGAACATTTTCATGACAAAAACCAAAATTTATTTCCATCTTGCCCAAGTCATTCCAGAGCTTATTTTTTTTTTTCTCCTTCTGTCCCTATTTTCTTTCAGCAAATCAGGAGAGAGTGTTTCTAGTTAGTCCCTGATGTGGAGTGGCTGGACTAGAATATGAACATTTTGTTCTCATTCATTACTAGAAACTAAAATTGCAAATCATACGTTATTCTAGTATCATGGAAGCTTTTAACTGCACTAGAGACTAATTCTGGGGTCTGTGTTCCTCCTTCCAGGGGACTAGAATATTTCCACTTCTGACAAGCAAGGAGGAAAAATGAGAACCATGCTTTTATCAGCAGCCACATTTTTCACTGAACAGCCAATTCCCTGCTCTCCTGCATGGGAAGGTAACAAACCACTTGCAAGGCTGTCTATAGACACCAGCAGCGTGATTTTGCTTATGCCTAGGCCTACGTTGCAACAGCAACACCACAATACTAAATTTTCCAGTCACGTTACAGCGTGTCCTGAGAACTCCTGAATCCAAAGTGTGCTTCTAATCAACGCTTCATCTCCCGCCTACAAACTTTCTTTCGTACAGCTACTGCTGGAAAAGTTCTGTAGGTTCAATCACTGCCGTAAATTTCAGATAGTGCAAGTAATTTCTCTGTGGAGAGTTTCGATCTCTCCGGTAGCAAGCCAGCACCATCATTTGTGTCCTGTGTCAGCCAGAAGGTTCTAAAAGTGGAGCCCAACATCAAAAGGACTCTGAAATATGGGTGAGCTGAAAGAGCCAAAAACTCTCTTTTCAGTTGTGAAAAATGTTAAATCATACTGTTGACTCCTGGAATGGTTTCCTTTTTTCATCCAGCCTATGCAGTGGTTTTGAAATATAGGTAAGCTTACAGATAAAGCTTCTGTAATGGCAACAGAGCCCTTTAAAAATCTGCAGACCTGTGAGTTTTGGGGGAGTTAGATAGTTCTGCAGAGTTTCCCCCCTCCTGACACCCCCTTCCTCCAAGCAAATTCTTGTCTTGCTGGTTATGCCTAAGGTAGTTTCTCTCTTTACAGAATAACTGCCATTTCTTTTGCTTTAATTACAGATTGGTAGCCTTCAGGTTATTCTAAATCATGTGTGAGAGTATTGATTCCTCTTCAGAGGTGTGGTAAGTGGCAAGACATCTTCTAGGTGTAAAAAGGCTCCTTCTGAGTCTGTAGCATGTCCCAAGAAAAAAAACCAAACCCCATTCATATTGCCCCAGGCCATATCCTACTGGGAAAGAATCTATTTCCTCATCTTTTACAATTATTTTATTTTCAAATGGTCTACAGAGGATCTAATGCTGATAATTTTCCCCAAGTATGTGCAAGACTCAAGAAATGGCCAAGAGTGCCGTTAGATTATTCTGACAGATTTCCCCCGTGATCTGAAAAACTTCTGCCCTCTTTGAAACTGCTAAATTAGCCAGCCCCTACTCCACACATCCATTTTGTGCAGGACCAGTATAATAGAACTTGTGTCTTTGTTATGCTGGGGAAAAACATTCCGATTCCTAAGGAAAAGGTCTCAGACCATTCTGTTCCACCTCATTTGAACATACAGCATAGTGCTGAAATACAATAAACAGAACCTTGACTATCCCCTGATGAGCATTTTTCTATCAGCTGGTACTAGCTCTGCTCGCTCACACTTCGTGAAGTCAACAACCGCAGTTATTTCTTGCAGGGCAAGCAACTGAACATGATCACATTGTTGGTCAGATGCACACAAGCTTCAGCAGGTACAATCCCTTTGGGATTTTTCTTTTAAAATAAATCTTTCTCTCACTGTGAAGCTAGTGTAACTTCTGAGCTTTGAGCTTTTCCTGTCAGATCAGGAAAAAAACATCCCACCCTAGCAATCAAAGCATCTACTACGGGCAACCCTGTATATTTCAGAATTCTCCTTCTCCCCTTCTTTCTTTTATCCTCCAATTATCAACATTTTTTTTCCTTCACTGCATTTTTTCACATTACTGCAATTTCCCATTTTAAAGAACAAATTTCCCTATCTGCACGATTTTCAAAATTGCCATACATGAGATTAAAACCTGCTTCCATCCTTCCCTACAACTGTACTTAGAGGAGTTACAGCAGTGTAATTCCATCTCCCACGGCAGCAGCTCCGGCCTCAGTTGGTTCCAGTCCATGGTAAACTTGCCAGCCCCTCTGGAGTGGCGAGGCCATCCCAGCACTGACCTCAGCCAAGAACAGCTCGAGGACTTTGCCTTTCAAGTTGTGCTCAGCAAAGGATACGTCAGCTCCCACTCTCCTAGGTATGAGAAGATAGGCACTGAAGGAGATAAGACTGGCTTTGGGCCTGATCCCAGGAGACACAGAGCTGATCGTATAAATGCTTAGAGCCAAGAAAACTCTCAGTGCTTTGTTAAATTGGATCCGGAGTAAAACATTTCATTCCAAGTGCATTTTGATACACAAATACATGCTGTACTCCTCAGCCCTTTTAGAGATGTCTCTAATATTGTGTTTTAGTTCTATGTTCTTAAATACAGTTTTCCTTAATTTTAGTATAAAGATGTTGAGAATCCTTCTGGCTTTAGAGAGGGTATTACACATTTTTTTCAAGTTTAAAGAACTACACTGTTCAGTAAATTTAGCTCTTCATATTCCAAAATTACAAGGATAAGTGAAGTTACATCATGTGAATTATGAAGTGATAATGTCTTTAGTTCTGCCCCAATCAGAAGTGTAACTGTTTAAGGCTTGTAATAATCATGTTCAAACATATTCAGATTATAATTACTTTTCTTCTGATAATGATAGACTGTCTGATTGGATGATTACCTATTTGACTTTGATAAGTCTCGAAGGTCAAAGAAGATAATTACAGACATCTGTTTTCAAAGAAAAATAAACTCTTGGAAAATAATATTTAAAGTGACATCTGCAAATAAGCATTTTAGAAGCATGCTGCTCATGTGAAAGTCACAGGCAGGCAAATAAAATAACAAAAGCAAATTCTAAAGTTACTAAGTTATTACACTTCATTTGTGAATATGCAAGCTTTCTTTTCTTACTTACGTAAGCATAAATAACTTCAGTCTGATCAGAATATATTTGAGTAGGCATTAAGAATAAAATTAATGCATGTTCCACACATGTTTAAACCATTCTCATTTGAAAAATAAAACTGATTGTTTAATCAAAGAGGGTAGCAGATTATGTACCCCACCCCAATATCATTATTTCCAAGGAAAGAAGAGGAATATTATTCACAGAAAATAAGCCAAAGTACTTCAGTGCCCTAGCAGACAGTGATCAGAATGAACTCACTTCTTTGATTTGAGCTGTCATGCTCTCTGGTAGCCAAAGGTGTGCTGATCAACAGTTAATACCAAGGCTATGGACTATGGAAGCTTTAATAATTGGCAAACAAACAAATCTAGAGCAAAACTCATATGCATTTCTCTCCGGAAGAAGAAGAGGCAGGAAAAGAGCCATAGGACCTAAGACAAATTTTCGATAAAGCAAATACTCTTCACTCAGATGCTTTTCCTTCGCTTTGTACCCTCTACAGCAGGTTTCTCTTCAGGCAAGTGAGCACAAAAAATGTTGACAAACCAAAATTTTCTGCTCAAACGAACAATAACATCTACATTCCCAATCTTCACCCATTTCTTTTGTGTTCCCAATCTTCACACATTCCTTCTGCACCAACAAAATCCTGTAGTTTAAATAGCTTTTCTCCTCAGCAGGCACTCAAACTGACACTTTGATAGAAACTTCTGTACTGCTCACCTTGCTCATCTGCCTCTACAGAATGTAGGTTTTAATTATATTTGTTTTTTAGAAAAGGTAAACAATTATACTTAGGAACTTTATGGATGCTCCCCAGCAATGAAGACCTTATTTAGTAGTTCAACAAAAACCAGAAGTCACCATAACCTACTAAAGCTAACAGCTGACAATAGACACATCCTCCTCCTGTTCTTTGTAATACCAAGCCATAGTACGATCAGCTTCAATATAGCTACTTTAAATATTCTGTTAGGTTGGTACACACAATCATCCACTTATGTTGATCTGTAACCTTTCCAGTTTTGCAAAACTTCACCTTGCAGTAAAATTCCTAAATTCTGCTGCTTAGAATATGAATAGTGAAAAGAAATCAAGATACCATCACTTGTCTTCCAAACTAGTCTCCAGAGATAGGTTGAAATCAAGTTAGAATCACCTCTTGAACAATGCAGCTATTTGGGTTGCATGATTACAAGTAGATTAGGATCTTGTAAAACCGAGAAACATCCATTCTAAAAGAGATCATATTGAGAAAGAAAAAAAGACTATGCAACAGAATGAGGAAAACCACAAATTCTTGGATGGTGAAAACATGCTGATCAGCATTGTGTCTTGCTCAGGAGGGAACGCGAAAGATAATTTGAATCACTGAATCGTTTAGGTTGGAGAAGACCCTTAAGATCATCAAGTCCAACCATTAAGCTAGGACTGACAAGTTCACCATTAAACACATTGTCCAGCACATTGAGGTGCTGGAGCAGGTCCAGAGGAGGGCAACGAAGCTGTTGAGGGGGTCTAAAGTGTAAGTCTTATGAGGAGAGGCTGAGGGAGCTGGCGTTGTTAAGCCTGGAGAAAAGAAGGCTGAGGGGAGACCTTCTCGCTCTCTACAACTCCCTGAAAGGAGGGTGTGGAGAGGCGGTCGTCACTCTCTTCTCCCAAGTCACAGGCGATAGGCCAAGAGGAAATGGCCTCAAGTTGTGCCAGGGGAGGTTCAGATTGGATATTAGGAAAAATTTTTACGCTCAAAGGGTTATTAAGCATTGGAATGGGCTGCCCAGGGAAGTGGTTGAAGCATTATCCCTGGAGGTATTTAAAAGATGGGTTGACAGAGAGCTTAGAGACATGGTTTAGTGGTAGTTTTTATCAGTTAGGTTGATGGTTGGACTAGATGATCTTAAAGATCCCTTCCAACCTAGACGATTCTGTGATTCTAAACCATGTCCCTAAGCTCCCCCTATTTAGGAAAGTTATTGGCAACATTAGATTCAGGATGCAGGCAGCTGGCCCACATCTTTGGAAAAGCAGCTAAATAGGCTTATATTTTGTACTTTGAAATACTAATCAAAAGATCAGGGGCCTGAAAATTTACAATCCATTCCCAAAAAGAATAACCACACAGTTCAATTTAATTTTAAAGCACAAAAGTGTTATAATCCAAACATAAGCAAATGGAAAATATGGGCAAGTTCGTAGCTTTTTCTACATTTCTTGCAGTTCTGAATATCTGAAAATCTGACAGTCACACAATAATGGATAAATCTTTTCAGTTAAAGTCTGATTTAGAGTATTTTGTTATAGCCCTCCAAATTGTAATAGACACCGGTCTTTTAAAACAAAGCTTATTATCTATTGTCAAGGAAATGAGATGCTGAAGAAAAGTGTACTCAAACTTCGTTAATATATGATAATCAAAACTTAAGATATTCTCTTGAAAATGTAAAGATTTTTTTCTTAAACAAATGCAAGTGAGTATTTGGTAAGTACTGAAACAGGAAAAGCAACCAAACATTAAATGAGAACAGAGATGAGTACTGGCATAGATTAACCCCAACTAAGATTGATATTGTACAAATACGCGATAACAAACAGTTCTTCAGAGAAGGACTAACATCCTAAACAGATGAGCCATATAGATGACAGGAGAAAAGAAAGAGCATAGGACTCATTAATGACTTTGCCCAAACTTATACTAGACATGTTCATCAGTGACACAGTCTGAATTTTTGTCTTCTGATTTCCTAGTTTCTCAACCTCTAGGAAGCATTCCTCTTTTCCTGCTTCCACAGTAGCAGATTAAAAAAAAAGAAACAAAAACATTCGCAACCACAACTCTAATATAGCAAGACAAGAAAGACCTTAACGCAGTCAGCAGTAGGCTAACGCTACGGTGTACACCATCAGAGGTACTACTGCTAAAATAGATACCAAGTGTCTTTGCACAAAGTAGCAAAGTTCTCATTCTCCTTGCCCATTTTCTGATCTCAAGAGCTTTGATCTAATTAGATCATGACTTTGGATTGGGTTTAAAAGAGGACCCAAGGGGCTGGCCATCCACAGACTGAGGGGAAAAAATCTTGGGCTATTCCTTATCTGCCAGGATGGAGGTGGGAAGAGAGAAGCAGAAATTACTTTTCTCATTTGTTGCTTAATCACAAGAAGACTAATGTACAGCTGCTCCTGCTTTGAACAGCTTGACAGTAGAGGAAATAACGCTAAGGCTTCAGGGTGTACTCTGTGTTTTCTGGCACAAGTACTGCCCCTAAGTCAGGTGGGATACGTTTGAAAGGAAAGGGGAGAAGAACTGATCCCTCTGGAATTTTGCTACTTGCCCAGGATCCAGACCTTTCTTCTCTGTTCATTCATCTCCACTCAACAGCATGGTCTTCAAGCTCCTTTTATTCTGTTGCCTACATCAACTAAAGCATGAAAACTGAAGAGGAAGAAATAACTCAACGTAGTGCTGTATGAACCAGAACTATTCTTAAGAAGTGAACATCGAGCACCTGAAAGGAGAAGTGCTGCTCCTGTCCCTAAACGCCTTTGCCACAGAAGATGGGAGAGACAGGGGGGTCACCTTACCAGGTCTTTCTGAAATTAACAGAACTAATTGGAGCTGACTTAAGGGCAGGCTTAAATACAGACTTCAAAGGGAAGCATAAGATGTCCTAAGTGTTCTACCTTGCCTGAAACAGATCTTAAAGCAATTCATTATATTATTACATAATTAGCCGTAGTATGTTATGTCAATCAGAGCAAGCCATAAACAAAAATAATTGATTTGGCATAACATCCTGCAAACATGAGTATCAGCTGTGACAATGTGCCCCTCAATGCAGAACACTTAAAAAACTCAGAGAATATTTCAACAAACACACATATCGATGATTTTGCTTCTTATTTTTACTAGCTCTTAAGAACTTGAACACGCACTTTCCAGTACCTGTAAAATGTTCCATATTTCCAGCCATGACACCAAAACAACATGTGTATAACAAATCCAGAGATCCACATTATGTGTATCTATTGAAAAGCTGCGCCCAAATAATTGTTTTGTTAATCAATGTTACTCTATCCTATGACCAGTACTGGAAAAAACAGAACAACCACCAGTGGACCTCTTTAAATCTTCCTTTTTCCTTTTTTTTTAAAAAAAAAAACAAAAACACAGGCTACTATTGACCATAAAAAAAGTAATTTTTCCATGGGTTAAATGTCATTCAGTGCAAGAGATTGTGCTTCTCTGGAAACAGACTTTGAGCTAGTCTGTCATCTCAGAGAGGGGAAAGAAATTATTTTATAACCAAACTGTGTTTTTAGAGCACAGACCAGGTAGTGGAAGGGAGACTCCCGAATCTGTTTTGACACTTCTGGCAAAAAACCCAACTACTATAGACATGAAAAAGAATAATTAAGTTCAAACTGGATTTTCAGAAGTGCTTAACGTTGGTCCAACCTATGTTTTGACACACAGACCTTTCTATGTAGCCAGTAACAACAATCACATTTGTACTATATCTCTGTAGGCAAATAATTGTACTGCAGCAATATACATTAAGTATTTTAACTGGTAATAAACAAAACATATTTACAAGATATGTGTAAGAAAGTTTTGAATTTCTGAGGGTAAAAGAGGAACAGCTGTCTGGTAATGAATAACAAATAGCAAATCCTTGTTCCTGAGGTAGATGCCTGTTGCAATAACTTCACAAAGGGGAAACTGTAATTCAAGTACATTTGTAATTGCTATTCCTGTTGAAATTTTTATTGAAATATGAGACCCAGGTATAAAATGACACCAAGATAACATAAAAGTTAAATGTTACTCAAGTCTCTCAAGTAGTGTTGGAACTATAGGTGAAATTAATGTGCCACTCAAGAAGCAATGGATTATATTAACCCAACAAACATTATTTCACCTGATGAATGTTTAAGTTTTTTTCTTCCATAAGCTACCTTAGGCAAGGTATAGGATCCTAAGATTCTGGAAGATAATTCAGAACAGCACATTCTTCTGTGGTAACACAATTGACAGGAAAGGAATTTTAATTTCTTTAATGATTGCAGAAGACCTCATCTGCCTCCTTGGATTGTGAAATCTTAACCAGATAGTGTTAACAGAAAAGAGGTATTATGTCATCTGTAACCTTGCATGGCAGGTTAGATGATTTTTGAGCATCCTAAACAGAGAAAAAGTTATAAACCTTTAAGCAGGACACCACGTTATTGCAGCTCATATGAATTTTGAAAGCCAAGAAGTGTTCTGCGGACAGTGACTGACTAGTCACTCTATCCAAAAGGTTCCCAGGTCTGGGCATCATTTCCTTGAATTTCTAAAACCTCATTACGTGCAACTATAACTTTTGTGAATTAAGAACTTATTTTCAGCACCCAACCAAGTAAGAGGAGTAGCTATCAAAATATTGTCTGGTTTGGAGCAGCCAGAGTCCTTCCCTCACATTAACTCTCAAGAAGATTTCATGGGGGAAGTATTCCAAAAAAGTTCTCTGAGCTACAAGCTAGCCTTCACATGAAGTAACATTTTATTCCATAGAAAAGATTCCTTGGGGAACATATGAGAGAGATCCCCGAGAGCAGGGTAATGACTGAGCCAGGATCTAATTATTTTATCTGTTAAGTATAATACCGAGTCAGAACTATGTATCTTTTTAACTGTATAACTTCATTTACAATAAAGCTTTATTCCAGAGACTGAACATCAGAAGATGAAAAGGTCCAATTGTTATCCTTAGAATTTCCAGAGAGTAGCCAATTCTGTCGTCACTTGTTCGCCAGATTCTGTCTGTAATCTTAACTCTAACAAATTGATTTACTTGTACAAGAACTGGGAGAAAATGATGAACTTGTTACTTTAATAGCAACTTTCAGCAAATAACACTCGAAGACCCAAACGTTATCAAGTAAGGAAGGAGAATCGAGTCAAATTTGACTTGTAAATCATTGCTATCAGTGCAACACAGGGCTGGTGAAAACCCATAAATCAGTAAACAGGGCTTGATTAATAATTTAAGCCCAGTCAGCTGCTCTGCTGGCGTTTGAGACAGTGGTGTATTTATTGAGTCCTGCAGGCCCTTATGTTTCAATTTAGCTTATGAGAATCATCACCTGTAAGGGTGGACACACAATACTTATACAAGGTTACAGTACCAACGCTGCTGATTTGAGAAACACTGAAACAGTGAAGAAAAAGACCAACTTTGACCTTATAATCAGATTTATGCAGACAGACTGGCTGCAGTGTGCTGCCATATGAAAGCAGTGCTTTGAAAAACCTTGTTACAGTTTACTGTTTACCTCTTTCATCTGCCTTTTCACCCTTCCTCCCACTTCCTCCCAAATGAACAGTTTGATAACTGTTTTAACAAACACCTGCTTGAGATAGATGACCTGCACTTCCCATTAGAAGTTAATTTGTTCAGCACAGACTACCTGTGTATCTTGCACATTCCTGCTGTACAACATATCTAAAGCCATGACTTTTCTTATCCATCCACACAGCTGAAACTCTGATTCTCATCTTGATTACCACAACATCCCTCTCTTTAGCCTTGACAGATGCAATCTTGTCTGTCTTATTTCATTCAAAATACTACTGCAAAAGATGATTTCTCTTAGTTCATTCTTCTGACCGGGCCATATCTCTCCTTGTAGTTTTCAAATAGCAGCTGCTTCCCTACTACTAACTCAACTCACTCATTTTGATTCCTAAGGCTTCCCAGTTCTCTTCCTCCCTCATCTTCTTGTGCTGTACCGAGGTGCTCCATTGCGATCACACTGCGATGCGAGCTTGCATGCCTAATCGTTACATTCCCGAGCTTTCTGCCGCGCTTCCCCTGGTGATTAGGAGATCCCTGAAGATAGCTGCAACATATTGGCGATATCGCCCCATTATCTTTCTCCACAATTCCCTTCAGAACCTTCTTTACCTTCATGCCCTAAAGAAAAACCTTTGACAATAGTCAGGCTGTCAGTGTGCTGAAAACACTGCCTGGCATATTGCCAACGTCACCCCACTGTTTCCTCACGTTTCCTCCTCTTTTTAGTTTGTCTTAATTGCAGCCTCTTTGGAGCGGTGATCTTTTTGTTCTGTATTTGTACGGCACAAAACACAGTGAAATCCCCATCTGTGGCTAAGGATCAGGTACACAACATAAACGTAAACAATAACGAAACTAAAGAGATTCACAGTTTCTTTGAGAAAATACTGCAGGGCAGAGCCTGAGGAGCTGCCAGTAAGTTCAAATCATATTTGTAAAAAGCACTACATTTATGTAAATTATGCTGGTACACTTTGTGATTTCTAAAGGACATCATCATATTTCTACGTAGCATTTCTGGCAAAATGTTCTTTAAAATTATATTTTAGGGGAAATCAAAAATATTTTAGAGATAAAAATTAGGAAAAAGCATTTTTTTCAAGGCTGTTGGCACAGTTGTAAGCAAGAACCTCACAAATTACTGCACTCTAGACTAAATCCAGAAGTAAGTTTTATTATGGTACAGAGCATTATAAATCTTTTTTTCTCCCCTGTGTCTCATGAGTTCTAGTATTTGAGGCAAACATCTCACCTGTCCATCTGCAGAGCTTTTCTTTATTCTTTGTTCCACGTGAATGAATTTATTACAGCCAGTTACGCAACCCAGTCCAGCTCTCCCCCAAAGCACATTTCCTATCACTTTATCCAGCCTGGTTCCCAGAGGTTTTGGTGATTGAGCAGATTTGCACACCTGTTCTAAGCTGGCTACGGTTGTCCAATACTCAAAACAGCCTGATCTGGATTAAATTTTACCACTTTAAATTCCACCCCTTTACTTCTAGCATACCACTCCGTATAACTGTCCTCCATCCTTGCTACTTACCTAGCCCAAAGATCCAGAAATATGTGGCTTTGCTAAGGTAAAGCCATAAAACTCCTCTAATCTCTCCTCATATATAGTATTTCTTCTCAGGATGTGTTTCATAATGAATCTAGTACTGACCAGGACATGGGGAACTCACGATAAGTTCCCAGTTCTGCTGCCAGACTTCCACTTAAGGAGGCATTCTCTATATCCCTTTCTGTTAAACAGGGATCACAGTATCCGCTTGTTTTGTAAAGTGCCTTATACAATAAGATGAAATCTGAATAAAACCAGTAGAGTTTGAGGTATGGGAGATAAGTGATACCAATACAGCTTCCTTTTTTTTTTTTTTTCTTTTTTTTTGTGATTTTTAACTACCTAGTTTGGGCACACTTAGAAAAATATCAAAAGCAAAGATATAGATAAAATGTCCAAACTTGTTTTTAAACATTCATACTGAATTTGCTACTCATTTCTATTTCCACAATTCAATTCAAAAGCTCACTCTGGAAAGAGCTCTTTTGTACACAGAGAATTCATGATTGTCAAGAGACAATTTATGCTCAAAACAGAGCATGCTGAATGACTACACCTTCTTGCATGTTTCCAATGTTCTTTAAAGTTTATGCAACTTTTTCATATAGCCAGCATTCTTTATTCATCAGTTTTATCTTTTGCTACAGGAAGAAAACAGCCAGCTACTAGGCATATCCTTTTGTCCATGACTTCACATCTTACCTACTCTTCAGGTGTTATTACCTCAGGAATCAATTAAAAATCAACTGAAACATTTCTCAATAACGTTTGGAAGACCTACAAATCAAATGTCTCCCATCACAGAAACGGTTCCAAAGTTCTGTAAACCCACATGAATTCTTTCCAAATCCCTTGCTAATTTCAGCATTCTTCTTTCTTTTCTTATACATGAAATGCTGCGTGGCTTTCCAAGACATATCATGACTGTTCTCCCTAGTCTTTGCTTGCTCTCACTAGTCTTTGCTTGCCATTGCCTATTCTCGTGCGACAGAGAATAAGCAGAAGTATCCCGTATTCTTCAGCACGCCTTTCTCTTACTGAGCTACCGGGCTTGCATTAGAAAGGGCAGCTAACATGATCGGTCAGGTTACTGACCTCTATCCTAAACACACTCTTATCAAATATAGTGTTAATCTTATCATACTATTGCTTTTCCAGAAAAGGAAGAAAATCATAAAAAGTACCCTTTTACCATACTGTCCAAAATGACTTAAGACTCAAATATCACTAAAATTATTTCTAAAAGATAAGTGCTATTCATAGAATCATAGAGTCATCTAGGTTGGAAGGGACCTTCAAGATCATCTAGTCCAACCATCAACCCAACTCTGACAAAAAAAACATCCCTAAACCATGTCCCCCAGCACCATATCAACCCATCTTTTGAACACCTCCAGGAATGGTGCCTCAACCCCTTCCCTGGGAAGCCCATTCCAATGCTTGATAACCCTTTCAGTGTAAAAGTTTTTCCTAATATCCAACCTGAACCTCCTCTGGTGCAACTTGACAACTTATCGCCACATTAAACACAATACCTAGTTAGTGAACCTCCATATGGTGTAACTGTCAGCATACACAGAAGAAACTGCATGGCCTCCTAAAAGAGGTCATAGGAAAACTCTCTTAAAATCATGGCATTTAAGAGATTTGTACTTTATTTATCCCCATATTTAACAAATGGTCACACGCTTGAGCTACTGAAAAATAACTGGAAGAACAGTGATGACCTACATGCAACTCTAACAGTCTTACAGTGAGTGTGGATATAAAGACAATGAGTTGTTGCATGTTGAATGCTTTGCCTCAATACACACACTGAGACGGAAAGAAGGAGAAAGCGTGTGCATCGCCACTAAATTGCCTCCTGTGACTAATCCATGCTCTTGATGTGACTCAGTGACCCTAGTGCACTACAGCAACTAAACCACCATGGCTTTATACAGAAACTCAGTTTTTTGGGTCCTATCATCATTAGAGTAACACCTTCTTAGTTGCTATGCTTATTGCTTAGCCACCGGAAGAGCTTGAATTCCTAGTATTTATTCATCTATCCCAAGGCTGAACTTTCCAAAGATGTGTGCACAGACGACAATTGCACTGTTTACTTGAGCCTCATCACACAAAACCGATTTAAATTAGCTAAATGTGCTGAGGGTACTAGTCTCACAGCATAAGAGGGCTAAAATTAGGGGTGAACAACAACAAAAAGCAGAAGTAGAAATGCTGAGGTTTGACTTCCTTGGTCTGCATGTGTAAGAATTCTGTTGATTTTTATTACTCTGGCAGTCCTAGAATAGAGTAAACATTCCCTCCAAACCCAGGAGCTTTTATAGGTGTCCTGGTTTGAGGTAAAACAGAACCAATTATCTCTTTTGTAATTTTACTTTTTAGCTAGGCCTCTTGTAACTAACTAAAGTCTGAAATTAAGAGCATGTTGTTCAGAAACTGTTCACTCTCACAGTGATAAGACCTGATTATACCAAGGAATGGTATGCAGAGAGGCCCTTGTGTATACTTATTGCTATAACAACCAAGGTCAACTAATTTTGTTATTTGCCCCATTAGAGGTTTGGAAACGGAAAAGCGTAGAGGGGTCACACCTGTAGAAAGGAGCGGACAGAACAGGTGACCCAAAACTGACCAACAGGGTATTCCATCCCATCTGCATCAAGCTCAGTATAGAAGGTGGGGGATCAAAGGGTCAAGTCTCTTTCTTCAATGGCCGATGTCCAAGGAGGACCCTGTCTGTTCATCTGCCTTTGATCACGATCTGAGCATTCCTGACTCCAGATCCTGAATCCAGCTCCTGTCCATCACCGAGTCCAGTCTGGGACTTTTCCCTGTGCCTTCTGGTGATGTGATCATCATCCTGGGAGCTTGATACGGTTTTGTATATACTGTATATTTTTAAAAATTCTTTTTATTATTATTATTAATTATTATTTCATTATTCGTTTATAATTTCATTAAAGTAGCTTAGCTCTTTTTCTAAACTCATAAATCTTTTTCTCTCTTCCTCTCCTCTCTTTGGACAGAGATGGGGGAAGGGGACATCTGTCATTCTGATTGGCCAATCCGGCCAAAACCACAATAGGTTTGTTTAGTTCCACTTTCTATTCTACTCAGAAACGTGTTTTGTAAAAATAAAAATTTAATAATACTTACAAAAACTTTACACAAACATTAGGTATATTTAGCAGAGCGAAATGCAGCTGAACTACCCTTGGACTTTCCAAACTATTCTGTAGTAACTGATCGTAGATGCGTTCCTAGCACGCCTCAACTACGTTGCAGAATGTGTTAGCTTAACTCACCTTTGTGAGCTGCTCTTTGAGCATATGAAAATACTTACTGCCTCATCCATAATTTAAAATCAATGACACTATATCAGGGTAATGATTTAGTAAAATGTATTTCTCCATTAGCTGCTGGTAATTGGAGGCTGACCGTGCTCTCTGCTGACCCAAGCAACAACTGTCACAGCAACTTCAATTAAAAAAAAGAAGTTGAAAAGTCTCTCAATCAGACTTCTTTTTCAAACAAGCCGAAAGAAACGCTTCCCTTTTAAAAAAAGAAAACACTGCCCTCCTTTGGATCAGACATCAACACTCTTCAGTTTAGAATATAGCAGGAAAACCTCTTCTGGAGGAGAGAAGCCTGGTATCTCATCCTTTAGCTGATTCCTGTGTAAGGTACATTGTGGAAGAAACTTTGCAAACCACAGGTTACATTTTGTTCTAAAATACCAGAGTACAATTGTACTGTAGTTTAAAGCAAAATGTGAGAAAGCTTGCTGGTTTGCTTTTATAAGAGACAGAATCGTTTTAATAATTTTTACAAGGTTGTAGGTATACCTGAAGAGAAAAGTAAGTGGCATTGCAAAACAGAATTTTTGCCTGCTATTTCCAGATGTAAATAAATACAGCTTATGTAAGGTCATTAAAAATCAGGTGAAAGATGGAAACTAGATAAACAATAATTAACCTAATTAGAAATCAGAGCAACTATCAGTGATCAAAATTTAGCAAAAAAATTAATTAAGGTTTAAAATCTTATCTAAAAGATATCCCCCTCAAAACCCACATGTCATGCCACATTTGCTGTGGACCTGGAGATGGGAATATTTATTAAATTTAACACTTTATGCAGTAGTCCCTGGATCCAGTCCCAGTGTGAATGACAATGGGCACACTTCTAGACACTTGTTTAGGGACATTACAAAATGGATTGGCAATGTCTTCCCTACTTTCAGTAGAGAGGATAATTTGCATACAAAGCAACAGATTTTAGGAAACATAGGTAGCACTCTCAGCTAATCAAACAAAATAGCTGTCGAGATCTGGTTGTCACACACATGCAAAGTGTACAACACACAGAGCATGAATAATTAGCATTAATGAATGTCAAACTCATTGCTGAAAACTGGGTGTTGATTCAGAACACTGCTGGAGTATGGAACTACCACTCCACTGGGAACTAATTCAAGGAGAGGGACTGAAGTCTATTGGAGAAGTCAAAGATGAAGGGGACCTTCTGTGAAAAGAGTATTACAATAAGACATGGGGTTTTTTCTGTTTGTAAGGCAAATACACCCTCTGACAGTTTTATCTGACTAACGAGAAAAGTACTGTGAAGAGTCACATTCTGAGAGGTTGCTTAGGTGGGACTGAGTAGCATCCTAGCATCTGGCTCTTCATACACTAGCTGGAGGTACAGAACTAGTAAGTCTTTTTTACAAAGAATCCATGGAGCTTAGAAAAGCTGTTTATTGCTTGTACAAGCTGACTCAATCTTCACTTTCTGTCTGAAATTGTTCCACTAGATGCTAGCTCTGAAGTTACTGCACTCAATTTCTAAAGGACAAAACTCCTGATAACATAATTATAAAGCAATTCTTCATTTTCCACTGGGAAGGCATAATTTCATGTTAAGTCGTTCATTGTAATTTCCCTAAAAGTAAGGCCAGATTTCCTACCTATCCCTCTCCACTGGACTCTTTCCTTATCTTTATGATCAAAGAGTAGGGAGCTGTGAACCACAATACAAAGGTGAGCTACTGCCCATCAAATAATAATAATTTGCCCCTGTGGGAGGCAGCCTACTATACTGGGCCTGCCAGAACTCAGCAGGAATCAGAACTTGCACTAAGCGACTCACAACAGAAACAGGGTCAAGTAGAGGGCTGAGAAGGTAAGAAAAGGTAAAGGCACACAGAAAGAGGGAAGGAGCAGGAGTAGGGCTGAGGAGGAACCGTGAAGCTGGGACACTGAAAAGTGTGCAGTAGAATGAGGCAAGGAGGGGGAAAAAAACGTATTTCTGCTTTGGTCTGCAGAAATATTCTTCCCTAAGATACATAAAACCAGGGGCATTCAGGGCTGCTTTATATTTTAGTAGATACAAAGCTCTTCAGCAGTTAAACCTGTGAAACTGCATTAAAGATCAGATTCCCCTCAGTGGCTAAAACTGCATCTCCAAGAAAAACAGAGGAGACCCAACACCATGGGAAGCTAACAGATGTGCTGCTGCCATTGTCCCTTGCTTTTCACTATGACAGAACAGCTTTCTGGTCCATCCCATATTATACAGAAACTTCAACTGGGGCAGATGGAGGAAGACTTCTTGCTGCTGCCTCACGTGGTCCATTTTTGGCCCGTACCATGATAATCCCACCACTAGACTTGCAATGTTTGAGAGCAACTTTTCTGGTTTTTGATAACAGACATTCACATACAATATGTACTGTAAATATTGCATGGGTCTTTCAAGTGGTTTTCACTAAATGAGATAATGTTAACAACTCTTGCCATTTTATCCTAGACTGTATTAACATTATGGTGTATTTTTTCCAGTCTCAGCTCTTGAACTGATAAACTTTCATAACATCTTTGCTTTGATACTCTCTAAAAAGGAAAAGAGATTTTCTTGGGCCTGAAGAGATGTTAGAAACATTAATGCTCATGGCTAAAGAATGCAAAGACTAATAAAATAATCCCAATATTTATTATTTTTTGAGGCTGAACCATTTACAGAGTAGCATTTTTGAATCTTTGGGTTTGGCATTACTGTCACAGCTTCATTCTTTCCTTCTTAAATAGCTTACTTTGCTTGGAAATGGAGTTTGTTCACTACACATTTACTGTTTTCTCTTTTCCCCTTCTACTTTCAGCTTTCCCAAACCCAAACCGGAAACCTTCAGTCCAATGTGACATGAATCCCACTTGGAAAGTTGGCAAGGGAAGGCACTCAAAAACAAATGTAAGAGATAATACCTTGTAACAACCACTTCCACAGTCTCAAAAAAAATTTTTAAGCTCCTAAATAAAAAAAACCCACCTTGATAAAACATTTTCATAAAGTGAGATACAGGAGCAAAGTAGGTCCTCCACCATTTAAGTGTTGTGATTCAAGGAATTAGATTAAAGTAATAGAATTCTTTCTTAATACATTCAGGTATTTCTCATTTGTGTTTAGCTTCTGCCATGGTTCATGGGTATCATTCTTTCAAACTTTCATTCCTTATCACAGGTTTTGCACTTTAAAATAATAACAAAAAAAGATTCTCATATGATTTCAGACAATTTTTTAAGGAAACACCAACTATTGTAAGACTCATGATCTGGGCACAATTCTGTTAAAGTCACTGGGAAACAGCCCATTTTATAGGGGGAAAGATGTGCTCAAAGATCCCTTCTGCCTCCAAGAAACTATTTTTTCATACATGTGGTCTCTCAATTGAGATTTCTCTGCTATTGTATTATTATTATAAGCATTATTGATCATCAAGTCCATTAAAAGCATTAGTCACCTTAAATAATTCAGCTCTCCAGACTAGCTTCAGTCACAGATGCCATCAACAATAACCTTCCAGGAGACTTGTGCTACAGACAAGCCAGCATAGCTGCAACTTAAATAAACAACGTTCAAGAATAAGGAAGACAAAAATGATTGAGCAAACGTGTCACATGATTACATTCCACAGGGGATTTCTGTGAGTATAATATAATAACCTCAGAGTTTTAGAAACCAGGAATGTGACGACAGGACATGGGGCATCCGTATTTGTTTAAGTATGGGACTTTGAAAAAGTGTATATGTACATGTACGGACTTTGTCCTTCTTGTTGTCAGCCTTTTAGTATCTGACTGCTGACGGAGTGACACCTTACTCTGCAGAGTGCTCCACTGGCAGTTCAGCAGGCGCGGTGCAGCAGCCTGTTCAGGCACTTTGGGGAGTGTTTCGGGTAGGTGACAGACCACGAGGAAGGCAGCAGCAGAGAAACTGACAAAACGCCACATTTGTTTTAGCTAATAAATCCTCGAGGTTTTGGAATTCTGCCTGGTACTCTGGACCCAGTCCTCTTCACCAGTTGCATATTACAGAGCTGTGAACAAGCCAAAATACCCCATGAAAGAAAAAGTCCCTTGGTGCCCAGCATATGCAGTTCTACATGAGCCTCTTCCAGAGCCGCAGCAACACTAGACACCCCAGTCAGAGTATTTGCAACGCAGCTGATCAAGCCCAAGGTAGGCAGAACTCAGGCCATGAAGAGATCACATTTGATTTTTCAAAAAAGGTTTGAAATGGCAAAATACTTAAAAATATCTCCCCTAATTTTTCCCCCCTGTGAAGTGCTAAGATTCAGAGAGAAGATACAAAAGAGCCAGTAGGCTGACACATGGTTGGCCTGTGTGCCAGTGTCTACTGTGCCACTGCAGCCCAGGGCTCATGAAAGCCAACTTACCCTGCTCCTGAAGCTAGCAGTAATTCTGAAGCCAGCACTGAAACCTGTGTTGCTAGAGCTAGCTAGTTTGACTACTTAGACAGTCTATCTCAGCACCTGAACTGTCCTGCAGGAAGTTTCTGTGGCTGCATTGAGATCCACCTGTCTTTGCAATCCTCTTGCAAAGCAAAATCTATTCATATTGAATTAATTTAATTGTTGGTTAATCAACAAACTTTGATTGGATTAAATCTCCCCCATCCATTTGACAATGACAATTTTAATGACTACACATTTAAAATCTGAAGTGTTTTGCACTTCACTGTGGAACAGAAGAAAAACACAGGTTAGCTGGTTACAGACCTGGAGGGCTCTAGGAAGGACCAAGGAGGAGAAATTCTTATGTTCTGACGGGTCACACTCACTTTAGAAGGATGTTAGTGATCAGGCACATTAGAGAACACTGTCAAAAGCATAAGGAACACATACCCTGGGAGACAGTATGCTCTGCCAAACTCTCTGCATCTCTGTATTACAAAGAGGTGGAGGAAACCTTTAGCGAGGAGGAAACCTTTACGGCTACAGAGTAATGAAAGAAAAAACAGTGTCTTGTCAGTTTCTACACCAGTACACTCCAGTGAGACAACCAATAACTTCCTAGTATCTCTAATGAACACAATGAAAAATTATTATTGATGTAGAAATTACTTGAGCCAACGCCGTTCCTGAATTACTGCCGGCTCTAGAATTATAGATCAATGGAGTGGAAGTAGAACGGGCTTTCATTCAAAGGGAAAAAGCAGATTGATCATTCCAAAGTCCAGTGAAGAGTCCTGCTCTGCTGCATGCTGCGCCTGCCAAGTCACCTAGTTAAGAATTATGAGATGTAGCAGATGAAATAAAAAGGAGCAGAAAATGGAAGAGGACACATTAGTAAAATATAGATAGGCTCACCCATTGCCCAGTCACTGCCTGGTTTTACAGGAATCAGAATTAAACTTTAAGGAGTATTTGAAGTAGTCTGAAGCAGTAGATGTATTTTATTTTTTTTAATTTAGTGGGCAAATGTCCTCCAAATCTAGACAGGAGCATGACAGGAAATCTGAGAGTAGAATGGACAAGTGTGAAGCAAAGCAGGTCTATTTTAAGACATCCATACCAGATGTTATGAACAAGTCACTCATTTTCAGACAGCAGATCCAAATTTTTAAAAAATTACTCATGCAGAAACAAACAACATGTATGCATTTATCAAAATTAAATGTGATGAGTGGATATGAATGCAAGTGGGCAGTTGTTGTGGGTGGTTTCCAGGTGACCGATTGCGGATGCAGCTTCAGAAGCATCATTTGCAAATAATGATGCTCATTTGCATAGCACACCCTCGAAGTGTATCTCAAAATTTGCAAGACTATCTCATCCACAACATGGCCTGTAAGTATCTTAAACTGGCAAGTGGTGAGCGAGGAGGGAAGCAGGAAGGAGCGAGGGGAGAGTACACACCTAAGAGACTTACTGACAAGCATAAATACACCTCAGTTTACAGGTTAAATCTGTGAATGACACATTTAATACATTTCTGTCACCACCTTAGTAAACTGTTGTTCTGCAAGTAGGTTACTGTCATACAGTGTCAGTCAGACAAGCTTTGAACATCCTGTGAATTTACTAATACTATTACTGCTTTATTAGCGTGCACTAAACACATGCCACAGTTCCTTTCTGTCAAAGTTCATTAAAACAGAAATGCACTGGCAGCTGTCATTCCCTAACAAGGCACGTATTTTTAAAATGCTGTGTTTTATATACAGTGTGAAACTGATACATTGGATGCATTTTTATGATGTTTTGTGTAAGAAAAATAGTTCTGAACACTTTGTTGTATGCTAGAAAGTACCGGCAACTTTGTACAAATGTGTATTACCCAATTGTACAGTCAGAGCTTTACTCAGAGGTAATCGTCTTGAAAAAAATACAAGTCAAAAGGAATATTTTTGATTTTGTTTTTAAATGTCCTGACTAAAACCAGGAGGATACAATATCTCCTAAGACTGCAAAACATAGTTTTCCTATTTCAGAACCCTTTAGCAGCTTACTTAGTATACTGCCTTGCTTACATCATATACATCCACGTTCGCAAAACTTGTCTTCAAATTGGACTCTTCATCAAACCACTGTGTAACAAAACCAGATGGATGCATTAATATTGTACGGTGCAACCTGATGGAAGATTAACTGTTACACCTGTGTTGCAGCAAGGACCTAACCTACCTAGAGTACTCTGACTCTGTCCCAGTATTCTCTGAAATCAACAGAAACCTTCTTTTACTTGATAGTTTTTCTGAATTTAAAAAAAAAAGTATCTTTTCT
Source organism: Xenus cinereus (assembly GCA_025774025.1). Classification (NCBI taxonomy): domain Eukaryota; kingdom Metazoa; phylum Chordata; class Aves; order Charadriiformes; family Scolopacidae; genus Xenus; species Xenus cinereus. The sequence continues at coordinate 13,492,170 of JAOXJK010000032.1, forward strand.
ATTATTGATACTCAGACAGTATCAGAGCAACAACAGGCGTCTCTATACAATTATACCTTTAGAACAAGGGGTCAGTGAGGTTTTGACGGGTGGTGCAGACAGCAAAAATGTCTCTCAACTGACTAACCTCCTGTCTCCGACCCCACTCTTCCCTCTTGCCTTTCCAAGTTAGAAAAATATTTGAAATAGAGCCACTGAAAATTGTTTCCAAAAGGCGCTGCAGCTGTGGACTCCCAGAGATAACAAATTAGCACTGTAACAGGAAACAAGGGAAGCAGGTGAAACGGGCTGGTGAATGTTTTGATGTTGTAGCTCAGTTCATAAAAGCAAAGCTGAAACCTGCAAAAAATGAGTGGTACTGAAGTCTGCCTCAACCGCGCTATAAGCACTGTTAACACTCTTAGTATAAATAGGAGTCACAGCACACGCTGTGGTTTAGCTAAAACGTTCCATACATCTGTACTTAACTCTGAGCCAACTTCCTTTTCAGGTCACCATTAAATCATTTTAATTAGGAAATAGTTACATGGTACTTACAGTAATAAAAATGTGAACCTACTACCAGGCAGGTTTAGCTACGGTGTTTTAAATCTAAGGACCTTAACCCTCCTGCAATTGTGTACTTGGCACAAAGTTGCCTGATCAGCTACAAAATCCTGAGCTTCAAGAATCATTTCACCATGAAACCTGAAGACATTCTTGGGTATTTATCTACTGCTTTTGTGACCGTCATACCCAGACAGCAATCTGCTAATGGGCTTTTTATCAATACTCACCAAAACTGGGCTAGCATGTGGCTACATCAAGTGATGCTATTGCTATAAAAGTCAAACAAAAGGCTCGGAGGAGTGGCTGGCTGTAGGAGAGGCTGTCCCCACACTTCCCCTACCCTCAACCTCCTCTGACAGTTTATGCCACCTATTTTAAAAGGCAGCTGGGTACGAGGTGCTAGGTACTCTACAACCTCCGTTCAACTTATTAACAAAACCCTCAGAAAGATGAGCTGATGTTTCACAATCAAATTAACTTTTACATTAATGTCCATTACTGCAGTGCAAATAATTCACACGTGGATATAGCTAAATTCATTGTGCTCTGGCAGTTAATTCCATTACACAGCTTGCTTTTAAGCTGGTCAGAGTTCCTCTGTCTGCTGCTGCTCCTTTATGTTCTTCCTTACAAAACAAACATGGTGACAGCAAGAAACGGGTACTTTTACTTTATATTTAAATGGCATCTCCTATCCAAAGTCCTTATTTCACTAATAAAATATCAGGCCACCACCAAAGAAAACATTTCTCACTACAGCACTCACAAAAACAAGCAAGCTACAGATATAGTTCTACAGCACCTTTAAAATTATAAAACACAGGTGTATGTTTAAATATGAAAAAAAAAAATCTTCTGAGTAAGAAACAAGATCATGTCTGTAAAGTCTTCTTAGTCCCCATATTAGTCCCCATCCCTCTCTGTTGGTAAATGAGTCTCCATTTCCATGAATAAGCTGTGTAGGTCTCCCAAAAACCTGATTCCCAAGGTTGAAAGGGTGAAAGGCCTTTTGTAAAACAGTGCAGCTCCAGAGTCCCACTCTGGTCTTTGGTTATACGCACATGCATACAACTCGATACACCCACCCAAACACATGTTCCTACACTTTCTGCTCTTTCCTCCTTCAGAGGTAGAGGCGCTGCTTGAGGAAACAAAGCAAGCAATCTGTCCAAAGGCCTTTCTTTCAAAGGGAGCTTTAATGAGCTCTGAAACACTTGCAGAGCAGCCCTATTTTTGAGCCTTGGAGTCTTGATTCTGTAGGGAAGGAAGAATAACTCCTCAGGTAACCTGCTCTTTGGTGCCACACGGAGTGGAACGCACTTGGCAGAAAGGCAAGAGCCTGACTCCAGAAGTTGCATGGATCAGTCCATCTCACACGAGGCAGCCAAACTCCTCCCTGAATCATATTCTCCTTCACCCTGAGGAGTCTTTCTTACTTGCTCTTATTAAAATACAGCTTTTACTCTGCATCACTTTCACTAATGGCTTTGATCTAGACATGAGTAACAACTGCACAACATCCGTGTTCGCTAGGCTACTATGAGAATCTGTCTAAAACCAGCTAATAATTTACATAGAAATTGTATCTACCAGAGGGAGCCCGCATGGCCAATATAATAGAACAATATTGGCACAGGCAAGAAAAGTTAATTAAAACTTTTAGATGAGGGCTATACAGTTCAGGCAAGATAAAACCCTTAGTTCCACAGGCGTATGATTTTATAAGATGCAGAGGTAACAGATTATATAATTGCATGTGTTTTTAGGATCTGCCCTTCCAAACGGAGACTTTGAAATGCTTCTACTTACATAACATGTCTGTGAACAGTAGAAGACATAATAAAGACAAAAGATCAAAATGTTTTCTAACTTTATTATTATCATCATGATGAGAGCTTTGAAGCTTGCTGTTGCATCACTGAAAGAAGAAAAGAAAGAAAACTGATCAAGACCCGCCTTGTGACGTTCAAGGATAAAAAAAGCTAAAATAAAAACTAAGCAGTTAAAGAATCAGAAGAAAAAAATAAGTAGCAGCATTACATTTATCATTTCTGTAAGCTGCACCAATTCCAACGCTTAGTGTCTTTGGCCCTTTGTACTACCAAGTTACATGCATTTACCTTTGTATATAGAAGCTGTCTCCAGAGTCCAAATCAAGACTATGTTGAAAGTGTGAAAAGCAAACTGTAAATTCTGAAAACTATCTCATTCTTTACTTGGACAGTGCTTCACAAAACTAAGATTCAATTTTTAGTGAGACTTCAGAAACGTTCCCAATTACAATCAAGAAAAAAACCTATTTGTCAACATCCTAAACTTACAGCCTTATTCTGAATACAAATTAAAAAATGGGTAGATTCTGAACGTACAACCCCCTGAAAATGAAGTGGTTCCACTATTCACTGTCTTTAATCAAGACCAGGGCCATTCATACTTTTAAATTAATTGCAAGAAAACATGCTATTCCAGGAGTACAAAAGAAAGTTATTTCCAAATCGGTTAGTAGTTTGAAGTGAATTTCTAGTTCATATGTTCAAACTATGTCTATTTTTCTTTAAGAAGCAAAACAAGAAGACTAAAGTGGGGTTTTCTTTGAACTTGATCTCTCTTCCTTCTGGCCATCTGCTACCACAGAATGTCACATGCTCGCTTATACAGCTTCACTTGTTCACATTACCTGATTGGTTTTGATGCAACTATTCATGTAAGTAAAATTACATTCGTAAGTACTCAAAGGATTTTAACTTTGCTGCTCCCAAATCTATCCATTGCATTTGCTTAGACTGTAAGTAACATTTTTTGAACACTTTCTTTCCCTCTTTTCTCTATAAAAAAACCCCTCCAACAAAAAAAACAAACCCAAACATACACAGCCCCAGAGAAAAATCAAGAACAACAACAAAAAAAACATAGCTAGGGTGAATACACAGCTCTTTCACAGAAAGAGCCTGCAATAACAGTGTTTGCTCAGCACGTATCTGCCAAAGCAGTTAGAACTCAAAAACCTTCTAGCTTAACAATTTCCGGAAAAGAGCTCAAGGTTCAGATGAGATACCACACCGAGTAAGACGTGGGTAGTTGCCAACAGTATCCGGTAACACCTGTGTGTTGGACTCATTAAAGATTTAACCAAAGAAGTCACATGCACACTGAAAAATGGCTGACAACTGCCATGCCTAATGCATGTCTCAAAAACTTTGAAAAACGGAAGGAAAATGGAGTTACCTCTGGATGAGGAAGATGGCACTTTCACCAACATTTCTTTGGCAGATGACTCAGGTAAGAAACTACAGTAATCTACTGATATCATACAAATTCCATGGGCTGAATAATAGCACCGGGTGAGCGCACGAACCTGTAGATCCCGATTACCAGGTATAATGTATTTTTAGCGAATGCCCTCAAGTAAACTTTTCTAGTCGTGTAGTTGAATAAACCTTGTGATTAGTGAGGAATTGGGATTTTGAGGGTATGGAAGCTACTACAGTTTTAACATAATAGCATATGGGAATATATATTCGTCATCCGAGCACACGTAGCCTGTCACTGTTTAGAAAGAAAAGGTTACAGAAACGTTAATTCAGTGGTTACTACTATCGAGACAATACAGATAATGCTGGCCTTTCCTCCGGAATATGGAACAATAATCTCTTTGACATATTCTAGGGAGAGTGATGCAAATTAATTGGTAATGGAAATAAGCTGATCCATTTAAATCCCCACTATTAAGCATTTAATTGTTTTAAAAGAAACTACAAAAGGAAAGACTGCCTTCTTCCCCCCTTCCCTCCCCATGACCCGCCCCCCCTCCGCCTT
>JAOXJK010000032.1:13519726-13532532 GCA_025774025.1 Xenus cinereus
TGGTGAAAAAAAAAAAAAAGCCCCTTCTTCCTAGTCTTTCAGGTAATCTTAGTCATTAATTGCAAACACGGAAGGTACAAATCAGCAAAAAGCACAATTATTTCTTTCCTTAGAAGATGATCAGATCCTTGTACCCACCTCAGTTATGTTTATAAACTTTAGTACTTTTAGTAGTGAAACACTCGTCATTAGCAAAAACCGAAATAAAACCAGTCAAATCTTTCAAATCAATAACCTGAGTGTAAAAGGTATTGTACAGGTACAAATGTTCTCCTTACCAGTCATCTGGTTTAACAGCATTTGGATCGGGTATTTTTGGTCTCTCATCCCAATCTTCAGGCTTCTTCTCACTGGGATCCTCTATTTCTCTGGGAGGGTTTACTGGAGGAACCATATCTTCAAGAAGACTTCCTTTACTGACAACTGTCTGGTCAATTAACATTTCGAATGTATCGTCTGGCTTTAACACTGAATTGAAGAAATTTGTATTAAAGACATAAGGGAAATATTAATGTCACAAATATTTTTAACCAAAAATCTATATATTAAACACAGACTTAGACAGGTAACAGCAAAGAGGATCCTCACTAGCAGAGCAGGAGATGGACTCCCCACCCAGGTACTGGATCTGGACACAAAACTTCAAATTTGCTACTATGGGGATATTGGACCAGTATCAGGCCCCAAAAATGAAACCCCTAGCAAACTGCTGAAACACATCCAAGCACATTCTAAGAGATATTTTTCAAAAACCTACTACTTGGCCAAAATTCTGCTTTACTTATTTATTCAAAACCACAGACAATGAAAGACAGAACTCTGCCCCAAAAGGCATCTCTGGTACCAAATTACAGTTTCACACCTGAAAGCATGGAAACACAAGAACTGTGTCAGTAACACAGGTGAAGGATCCTCAAAGCAGTATTGTCGCTGATTGAAATCTGACAGCCATTTCCCTCAAATGGCAGACTGAGAATACAGAAAATTATATTCAAACGTTTAAGTATTTTAGCAAGTGTGAGTAACTGAGAAGGCAGGGTCACAGAACTGAGCACTGTGAGGCTCTTGGTAAGAGAGGTTGTATCCAAATCCATTTCTAATTACCAGTGAGCACATTTATAGGTCCTTAACAAGTGCATTCAAATACCCATTCAACACAATGAAGAATGTTAATTCAAAGTAATTGCTATTCCACTTTTATGACAGTTTTATAAAAATAGGTGATGAAAACTAAAGTAATAGTCTTACCCTGAGGGACTGATACTATCTAATGATGCTCTTGCAGCCTAAATTTTCAACAGTATTAAAATATCCATAAATGCAAAAAAATTAACCCCCCGTATCACTTCAAATACAATACAAAGAATCAATTTTTAAACTTATGTTACCAGTCACATAATGCATCAGAATTATACAGCTCCATGGAGTCTATTTGAACAATTATAAACAGAATAAACGCAATTTGAGCTCAAATATCTTTAATCATAATTTCTAATGAACAGCCCAAATACAGGAACACAGGCATTCCTTTACCACAAGAACAGTGTTTTCTTTCACTTATTCCTATTATCTAAAAGTGAAAGTTTGTTATGGCACACTACTGTAAATTATTTTAAAGAACAGTAAGTTTGCTCAAGGCACAGCAGTTGAACATGAACGTTATTATTCAGTGGAAGTTCAAAAGTGTAGTCAATTTTGCTGGATTTGCAGCATGGCACAGGTAAGTCCATTCTTCTCTAATCATTTACTCTTCACCAGAAGTTAGAAAGAGGGGGGGAAAGAACTAAGAAATTAAACTTTCATCTCTGTTATACTGTTCACTGGTATGGGAAGAGATGTCACATGAATTAAAACCAGCCCCTATTTGTTCATCTTCAGAGAACAGGGTGACACACCTGTTCACGGACACTGCGGCAGATGCAGGTGTTAGTGAGAACTCTTCATACGTGGAGGAGAGTTGTGTGCGGCATCCTGCAGATTTAACTGAATTCCTGTGAACTCTAATGCCTTTCTAGAATATTGGCCGGTTTGGGGTTTTTTAATATCTTAACAAAAATATTTTTATCATAATAAGTACTAAAAGTATTAATCAATTCCTCATGCTAAAGGCTCGCCAGGGCTGATATGTTTTTTCCTGTAATTGAGTATTAAACAGCAACATTTTAAAGTCACTTCTATGTCCTGCAATTAAGCTCAGTCATTAAATCATTTAAGACCTGTCCTTAAATAATTTCAGCCCAAATCATTAAGCAACCCCCCCCTCAGAATTAATGGACTATTACACACAAAAAAGCAGACTCCTTTCCAATTTAAACTTATAAGAATTAAACAATACCAAGAGTATATAGATGCGTCTTCTTGTCCAAATAGAATTTTTTTAGGTCTACGTCGGGACGTTTTGCATGTTTTTCATCATATTCTCCAGTTTTAGGATTCTTATGTCTGAAGATAAAGTGCAGTTTGTAATCTTCTCCACATTTATCTGGTCCAAACATAATAGTATAAGGTGTTTTGTCAAAAAAGTATTCCTGTAGAAGCAAGAAAGCTGAGCATGTGTTATACTGTACATTTCATGAGGGTAGTTCTTTTCCCTGATGCTGTGGCATACAGCACAGTTACCTTTTTCTAAAAGGTAACCGAAAACTGGTAGAGTAAGTCATGAAAGGAATTAAACAGTTGCTTGAGTTGCTGGGTGCTCTCTGTTCTCAGGGAATGGGCTAACTGTAGAGACCACTTAAGCCTCTTCAAGGAAAGATGAATATATTTATTTAGACCTTACCCTTATGTTAAGTGGAAATGCCTGTGAGAAATCAAAAAACCCAAATAACTATGAACTTCTATAAACATTACACTAAAAGATAGAAGGGAACTAGTTACTGTTCTTTTACCACTTTTATTTTTCAGTACAGATAAAACCCAGGATATTATTACCCAGTATTTTATCAGTCTTCTCGCTCCACGTTAAGTAACAAACAACTCTGAAAACATCAGATATAGTTACTCTCCTTCAGAGCATGTTGCAGTAAGCTGTTTAGATATGTCAGTATTTTTCAACTATTTATATGATTTTTGTATTTGGAACATGCAGTAACATGCTGCCTTATATTCTTAAGCAATCACTTGAAGAAAAAAGATCACTTGATTCCTGGAAGTTTTCTTCTTGAAAGATATATTCTGACATCAATGTATTGTTTGAAACAAGCCTGTACTTTTAAAATTTTTGAATGCAGAGTATAACATTTTCACTGTATGCACCACAGAAGTGAATGTATTCTAAGTCTGGCCCCTTTCACAACATTCAGCAGTCTTAGAAAAATGTCACCACTAAGAATTAACAATAATTAACTGACTGTTCTAATAGCAATAAGCATATATACAGCATTGAGGCATGTCCAATTTTGAAGTTAAAAAAAAGAGAGAACATTGACTCTTTTAAGTTACCTCATCACACAGCCGTGAAACTCCAAAAAAAATTCAGGATGAATTGTGAGCCAGGCCATAAACAGGCAGATTTTTGCATTTGCTGTCTTCTGGTTTACCTTCTAATAAGATGACAGATACTGGAAGATTACAGTTTCATGTGTAATTGAGCTGAATATCGTGATCTCAAACCTTCTTCTAAGATGTAAAACTTTTCAGTTTTACTATCATTTACACATCTTTCCATTGTGAAAGACGCCATGCCTCTACTTGCTCTCCTGCCATCTGTATTTTTAATACTTATCTATTAGTACTCAAGTTGAGCATAAAACACCCACTGGCATATAAACTTTAGGAAAAGAGAAGAGCACTAGGAAGTCGCACTAAAGTTTTTATTAGTACATCTTAGAAATGCTTACAAGCAACTTCTTATGCGTGTTGCCATATCCTAGACTCTTTCAGAGGTACATATTATCCCTTATATCTCATGAAGAGTCCCACTGTTAAGTGGTTTGCAGATCAGGTTGAGCAATGTCTTGAGCAATCTCCTCTTCATTTTGCACAGGGCACCACACATCACTGCTGTTCTCCTCAGTACTTGAAAGTCAAGCTTATGGCCTCATGGGTCAAGGCAGCAGCAGCAGGCAGGCACAGAGCCCCCCAGGGATAAAAGCACAGATGAAAAATCTTACCCAAAGAGGAAGTAATGAATTCTGCCCACGCTCTTATTACAAGTTTTTTTCCAGACTGTTCCCTATTGTTTTTTGCATGAGCTTGTCTTTCTAGTTTACCAAATCTTGGTGAGCAAATGGTATAGCCTGATGCATCTCAAACCCAATAACTTCTAAAACCTATAGAGGTTGTAACTGTGATTGCCTCACAAACTTCTGTCACCATACTACTGAATGTGGGGCTCAACAGCACCAATTAGCCACAAACCTGTAGTAGTTAGAACAGCCAGACTTTAAGTGGCAACCTACTTCAGGACTGAAAGTACCCTTATCACTTCATGTCTGTACTGCCAAGTCAGCGCAAGTTCCTTCTAGCTCATGATGTAACATTTTTAAATACACACTGGCCATTCCAAGTCTGTTCAAATGAAAATCCTATCCTATAACTGCTGCTATGTACCAAAAGCACCAGCTCCCATCATAGCAGCTGCAGCAATTGTTGTACATATCAGCCATCCCTACTCTGTCAACACAACATTTGCATTGCACGACCTCCTAGGCCACCATTCACTGCTAGTTATTAATGTAAAAAAACCAAACAAAGTTGCTAAAATATCCTTCATCACAGACTAGACAGCTTATATCTACACCCCAGTCTAATGGCAGAAATACTAAAAGCAGAAATAACCATTTCATGTGCCAGAACAGGCAGCGTTATAAGTGAGAAATACCTGATGGCATTGGCATAGTAATAAAGAGTTTTGCAGACAAGTTTGGAAAGGACAGGCAAGTTCAAATCAAGAACTACCTACACAACCTACAATCAAGAAACAACCTACACAATGGTCTAATACACTAAGGCTCTTAATTTTTCACACCTGAGTATTCAGACCTTTTCCTGGGAACAGAGATTCTCCAACACTTTCAGTTTCTAAATCCAAGTCATGGCCCTTTCTAAGATGCCATGTAGAAAAAAAAACAAACCCGTTCCACAAGTTACAAGTTGAGATTCTATGGCTTTTATTATTGCAGAAAGTCAGACTAAATAGATACAAGAGTTGTTTGTCCTTGATACAAAACATCTCTCCTGCAAAACTCAGAGGAGTGTGTTATTCACAGCAAACTGGTCATTCTAACCTTCTGAAATTCACATTTTGAGATTTCTTGTGTGAATATAGATCTTAATAGCTTATGTTAAGTTTTAGACTACCTATAGGTTTTATTAAAATAAATGGAAATTATAATAAGAATAAAGTTATCGATATTCCATCAGTACAAAATGCCCAACTCAGAAGGTTTTGTATATATATAATCAATTATATGTATATTATTATCTTGCCCAATCTTCTGCTTATGCATTTCAGAAGATTTTAAGAATTTAGGATGCATTAGGAATTAATTTCTTACTGACATTCCACAAGAACAATTAGGCATTCCTCAAATGAACAACTGATGGCAATTGTTAAGTAAGAGGACATACCAGATTCAAGTCATCACTACTGGAGAGAAGTTTAATATATGCACCACCACAGTCAATGCCTTCTTGAAAATTCACTTCGTATCTGGACAAAGAGCAAGTTAAAAAAAAAAAAAAAAACCAGGATCAGACAAACACAGATTCATTTCTAATCTGCAATACTAATTATGAATACATTAAGACCATGTATTAGTCACTACCATCAAAACACTTCTACATGACCAAAAGGTTTTAATCACCACACAAGCTAATATAGCAGTGACATCAGTCAAAAAACACCATGGTAGCATGTGCTACAGTTGGTATCGCCAGTAAGAAAAGTTTCAAGGTGGCACCAACCAAAATGCAAACATCAAAGCGAAGCAGAAATGGGCAAGAGTTCTAGAAAGTTTGTATCATCTTTGAAACTGACCATATGACAGGCTGAATTTAACCAGAGGAATTATCTGGATATGTGTGAAAGTACACCAAAGCAAGTCTGAGTATCAGAAAGAAGTAATCATATTGCCACGGTGCTCATCATCACTAATATTACCATCATACGTTCCAGATTCAAGTTGCTTTTATGGAGCTACACAGAGGTATTTTGTAAATGGAAAAACACTACTCAAACCACATATGATTTAGATCTCTTAGAGGAAGACTGAAAATTAATTAGCTTTTTTGGAAATCTTGTAAAAGACCAGATTTCTGTCCAAAAATATTTCAAAAGAGTTTAAATATCACTTATTAAGACTTGTACTACAATCTTACTTGATTATTAAATCATTCATATTACAGTTTTGATAGCCCTGGATATGACAGGGAAATGCAATACTGAAATCAGTATTTTTCTACAGGGATTCACATTACTTTCTTGACTTAAAGATTGTAAAAATAATAAATATTAAGTACAAAATCTGAGGGATTACTTACTGAACAATCAAAGGTTTATCATCGAAAATAAATGCCTTTGTTAGCATAGCTGATATTGCATGATGCTTTGCCACTGATTTTAACACTAATCCTTTGTCTCCAGGCACTGTGTTTTCTTTCAGCTCTTCTACTTCCCATCTTCCTAAAACACACACACAGAGTCTTTGAAGAAAAAATGTAGGCTGAAGTAAAAAAATTGTAGCCTTGTTGAAAGCAAAGAGTTAACAGAAATAAAGACTAGTTGCACTGAAGTAGGGAAGAAATCTTGACATCTGATGTCAAAGAAGTCAAACAATAATCATTCAATTCATTACTGGTAATTCTATCGTGGATGCAAAACATTACTCAAGTCCAGCTTACGCGTCCCCAAACGGACACTCTACAGCACTCAAATAGATAAAAAAATTAAAAAATAAAACAATAATTGTACACAAATTTGCTGCTCACATCTTTCTATCTAATCAGTGACAAAATGTTTTAACCAGCACTTTTCAAGAATTAGAAACCACTAGAATTCCATTTCCACAGTTAGATGATAAAACAAGAACTGTGTCATGCCAAAGATCCATCTAACCCAATGTTCTGGCTCAGACAGCAAAAAGGAAAGAAACCTTAGGGAAAAAGAGTGCACGCAATTGTAACAATAAGAAGTGACAAGCTATTTCTTTTTTCTTTCCCCAAGTAGCTGTTTCCACAGCAGAAAAAAAAATCCCAGTTTCATAACTGTTATAGGAAAAAGAAAGTTATCAAAGTTTCAGTTTTATGTGTAAAACAGAATTTTCCAACTAAAAAAAGTCAGTCATGGACTCCAAAGAAGGAAAGAACCCCATCCTTATCATAATCCACCCTAAACCAATGAAATTGAATAGGCAAACATACACACCTAACAAAAAATGTTTTTACATCACAGAATTTAATTAAGTTTATTGCACAAACCTGTAGCATGTGTGAATATCCACTAGCTTCCTGTTTAATTGCAATATTGTATGAGAGAATCAATACATTTTAGATATGACATTTTATTTAAGCCTAAAGCTTGCATTGCTAATGTTTCAAAGCTCTAGTTTATATTTAATTAGTTTTATTGTAAAAATCTAATTCAGCCTTAAGAAATGGGCACATAGTTGAAGAGATGCCTACCCTTTGGGTATGCGCAGCTCTACACAGAAAAGCTTGCTCTCTCATTTCACCAAAAAGGTATTTGTCCTAGTTAATTAAGATAATGCTAGCTTTTAATATTTGAAAGATAGCACATGTGTAAAGTACACATTCCTTTCTCTTCTCCAATTTACAGAGATCTGCAAGAAAACTTCAATATTGTAGACCTATATCTTTAGATTGCGGTATGCCACAGTGCCTAAAGGAACATAAAATACTTGTCCAGATTTTAGATTTGTTCCTACCATCACCACATAAAAAGCATGAGTCACAAGGCACTGTGTAAGATAGACACCTGCACAATTCTTCCCCTCCTGCTTATATAGGATGAGAATCTTTCAGGCCAAATCGAGTTACATGGGCGATGAAGCTTCCCCAACTCCACCCCAATCTTTCCAAGAATTATCAGATTTGATCTTAAACAAACAGGCCTACAGCTTCAAAAATAAAAGATTATATAATTATAAATTCTCCAAGTTTGGGAAAAATACAGTTGATTACACATGTGGGCAATAGCCAATGAACAAGATTTCCAAAAGGGCACTTATATTTTTTCGGAGATTAGCAGCACAAGATTCACTTATGTTTTTTTTTCCAGGAATGAACACAGCACAAATGAAAGACTACTTTTATAATTCACTGCAATGTGTGAAAAAAAGCCTGTGTCAACATAAACAAAGGCAAGAAAACATGCTGAGTTCTACAGCATGTGCTTTAGAGGAGGTTCATAAACTGTGAAATCCAAATGAAACAGCTATTTACTTTTAATTCAACTGAAGTGCAATTTGTGAAAGGTCATTAAGGAAGGGCAGATATGTATGTCAACAACAAATCCCCAGTTTCTTCTAGTCTGCTAAACAGGAGGGAGGAACCCCTCATCTTCAACAGTGTTCTTTCCTAGAAACCAAGACCAAGCAATAACAGCAGGCAAAAACACCACCACCAAAAAAAAAAAATTAGATTGGAAAATAATTCAAAAAAGTCTTTTCACCACAGTCTCCGTTAAATGTTGAATTGCCTGGGTGTCTTTAAGCAAATATGACTGTTTTGATGTTAGAGACAATTTCTACCTAATATGAGGCCAAGTAATCAGAGAGATGTTAGTTCTTCTAAGCATCTCATTTGTATGGGTATCTCCTCTGCAACTTCTTTACCAGTTATTTCTGGTAACTGCTAAACCTAAAAACATCTGTTCTGTACTGTCTTGCACACCAAAGTCCTACAAGATACATTCACTTACCGCTTTCTATTAACATTAATTGATTTCATTTGAGAGAAGAACAGTAGCAAATACTTTTCTGTTGCAGGAGAAACTTCTTCTGTTCTCCCCACTTTCTTTTGAATAAAATAAACTCACGTTGCAGAATTATTGCCACAGATCACACAACTGTCAACAATATAAAATTGCATTCAGGCAGGCAATTCTAGCTTAGAAATTTATAAGTCAAGTGCAAACCCCAATGATATAAACCATCAAAACAATTTTTTTCATTATCACTTTCCAAATTTTTTTTTTTTAGACTACTGTAGAATAAACTGTACAGGAACCACTGAAGAACCCTACATTCCAGCACAGACAACCTGAAAAAGTATTTTAAAGAAAAATATCATTCAGCTTAACTTTTTTGTTTCAGAGGCTAGACTGGGAGATCAAACCACAAATCAGCAGGAAAGAGGCAGCAACATGGAGCATGTTGCTTTAGAAACATGTTTAACAATTGAAATTGAAGTGGTAAATCTCTCTGATATGATTTCAGAGGAGGTAGCTCTCAAGAAGCAGTATTCAATACTGAATAGTCAGATGCCGGAGAATACTCTAGTATCCTTCATTGCAGTAGATTGTTGGAAAGATAAAAAAAAATTAAATCTTCACACTTAAGTAAGCCAATGAGCAACATTTCACACCTCAGTTTCAGGGTAACAGACATTATACAAACTTACGTATTTTTTACTTATGTCACCTGGGTTTTCAAAGTTCATTTCAGTGTAAGGGGTAGGTTTTTTTCCTCAAAGAGCAACAGAACATCAGAAACTATAGAGTGGAAGCAAACATTAAAACCGCTTACCATCATATTTAGCAATGTTATCATCTGTGTCTTCTTTCTTGGTTTTAGACAACACCCACCTAAAACAAGAAGCGTACTAGTCATTTAACTATCTATGCAAAGCTGTATTACTTAACAAGGCTGTGAACCTGTGATAATGATTTTGCCATTCATGGAACTTTGTGTAGTTAAAGAACATGAAAAGAAAAATTAAAATAGGTTAGTTTAATGGAGCATTTTAAAATACTCCCTAAGAATGTAAATGAATATACAATTATAGCTCTAAAGTAATTTAACCATCCTGAATAAACTTCAGTTATATATACAACCTGAGTCTGGCAGAATGTCAGACTATTAGATAAGCACAGAATGTCAAAGATACGTGGAAAATAGCAAGGTTCAAGTGTAAAACCTTCAATATGATAAGGAAAGGGGAAAAATCACCCAAAGAAGCCTTAATACTATCTGACAGCAACAGTACACACAGACAGCCAGGGATTAAGGGGAAAAGGTACAAGTACCCAAATGACAAATGCAATCATGCACTGAACAGATTCCAAATGGATCACACACAGGGGATCCCACCAGGGCAAACAAACTCCTGATCTCCTTGATACTATGAATGAGGCAAACTCAGCTTATCAAAATGAGGTTACCAAAAAAATATGCACATACTCTACGCACAAAGTGTTCATTTGAATGAGAGGGGAAAAAAAAAAAGGAAAAGAAGGACAAACTACCCTCATCTGATCACACAGTGGTTCTAGCCTGAGCCATGCACAGGACTATCTTAAACCAACAGTGTCACTGAACTCTTCATTGTATCAACTACAATACTACATTCTCATTATTAATTCTGTAAAGAACTATTTGCATTCATTCTGAACTATACTCTGCTTGGAGTATTTCAGGGATGAATGCTTTATATTTTCTGCTTGAATTGCAGCCAGATTTGTTCACTGTTAACAGAGAGGCTGGAAAAGCTTCACAGTATCTGTGGCAAACCAGATCCTTCATCTACCAGGAGAAAGACCACTGAGGAAATAACACATCTCTAAAAGTCACACACAAGATTTTCAAGGCCTATTCTCAAAAAAGCAACTCTATTCTGGTGATTTACTTATTCGTATAATATGTACTCTTTTCTCTGATTTTAAGGAAGAAAGGCAACATGCTGTTTACTTTCTCATACATCTTAGGTTTTGTTCCATCAACTTCAGTAACATATGAAAACACCTTTTTTTGTAATCCTTCACAAATCAAGACATAGGTCTTTTATTCAACAGAATCAAAGTGTACGGGGAAAAAGAAAAATAATAACAAGATCTGATTTGTCATTAAAAACCAGAGACTTACCTTCACATTTCAAAAGCTTTTCTCACAGCAAGAAAGTACTCTAACAACTCATCACACCAGCTCTTACTAAAGATATTTCTACTGCGCTCACAGATTCTACCTGGGTGCACACTCACTTAACTTGAGCTAGTGACAATATGCTAGCCCGGCTTGATTCCAAAAAGAAAAGTCAGTGATCATAAAGACCACGTTTACCTGGTACCCATTTGTTTTCCTTGGTATTCTACACCCTTTATATCTGAGCTAGAAAGACAATCGAAAGCCAAGTTGTTTTACAACTAAAAGTAGGAAGTCTACTCCAGAAATAGAAAGTAATATATTATATTCACTCTTATTGACACTGCATTGGTGGCAACTGACTACAGCTCACAATACACAGCTTTTCATTGAGCAACACAAGTCACCCAGTAGCAGTTACACCTTACCTTGCCATACTGATGGAAGAAAACTTACAAGATACAGGCAAAACAAATTTCTAACTTAAGAATTGTTGAGATAAACCTGAAGAACTACCTAGGGACACTTCAGCAGTCCCATAAATATCTAATTCTTATTGAGTATGGCAAGCAATACAATAAATCAATAAAAAAATCTACTAAAAAAAAGGCTTCCCCAATAGAGGTTTTATCTATAATGCTGAAGGCGCTGCCTTCTTACACATACCCAAGTGCACGTGAAGAGGAAGAAAGTTTGCTATTGCAGTGTAGTGGCTATGCACTTCACCTTGCAGCTAGTTAAACTCAAGTGGCTAAATCTTCAAACTGTATTATTTTTCTTAATGTCCATAAACCCAGAGTTTATTAAAACCTTCCATAAAACAGAAAAAATAGCAACATACCTGAAACGTTAACTGTCCAGCTTAACATTATGATGTATTTGGAGCAAGCATTACCAGCCTTCCCAATTCTAACCCCTGTAAAAATTAATTTTTATAAAGATACTAGAAGAAAAATGAATACAAATTAAGTTCTGCCACCATATGTTAAACTGCCGAAAGTAAAAGTTTAGCATTTTAAGGCATAAACTTACCCAGAAAATTCTCCATCAAAGGTTTCTGTAAAATACACTTCCCCAGTTGGCTTTGGAGTCTGGTACACAACCTAAAAGACATGTACAGACACGTGCTCTTAACGTAAATTACAGTTTTTCCATTTGAAATGCACTGTCATACCTCCAAGAAGTAGCCCATACAGACAGACCACCAGATTTTGTTCATTAGAAACATCTAGCAGCATAAAACACCTTTCCCTGCTCCCCAAGCCCCTCTTCTTTCTACAGTTTGGGCGCATCCCTCTAGCAGTGAGCAATTTCATGTCTGTGAATTTTAAAAATTGCTTCCCGTGTTCATAACTAAAGTAGTTACACATCTTATGTGTAACAAAACCCCAGAAAATTTACTGAACTCGCACCAGTTCTCTGCTTTCCCTACTTCTTTCTATATATGTTTTCCATTCTTCTGTTTTCCTGTCTACCTGGCACATGACAGTTGTGCTACACACTAAAAAGAAAAAGTTGAAAAAATAATTTATGAATATTGCCCACACCTATTACATAGTATAGCATAACAAATACAAAAAGATTTTCTGGGAATAAAGACAGTGTCAAAAGTCAGCTGTGACTGATGAAAACAAGAAACTGGTCTAAAGTCAAAATCTCAGTAAGACCAAAACGCTTTCTGCTTTCTTCTTAGTGAAACCGCTCAAAAGGAAGCAGTCTTTGAGAAATAAGGAGTTAAAACGTAAGCTGGGTTCCTTCTTTGAATCT
>JAOXJK010000032.1:13554871-13583889 GCA_025774025.1 Xenus cinereus
CCCCCCCTTTACCTCCTTTTCCCAGCGCTTTCAGCTTCTTTCATGTTCTTTTTTCCCTGTTGCTTCCCTAAAAGCACAAAACAAGATGTGTATTTCTAGCCTAGATGTATTGGATAGTAGGTTCCAGAGGATAACAGAGACAGACTCCATGACAGAGAACGTGTATGGAAAAAGCGCCGGGAAAAACCCAGACAACTCAGGAGGACAAGACTCCTTGTGTATCAGGGGAATCCTGATCTCCCCTTTATGGGCAATTCCTCTGCTTCCACTCACTGGAAGCAAAAATCTTGCAGAACAAGCTCTGATTTCAGGCTAAAGTAAGCTAAACTTATGGTAAAGTACAGATTTTTTAGTCTACGCTGCAAGTTGTGCTATTCCAGGTGCTTGGTGATCCTCATCATCTGGACCGAGGCATGTTCAGTAACAGCTGGCGTTGCCTTTCATCTCCACACCGTTGCAGTAAGTGCTGCCCACCCAGGCCAATTTTAAGACCAGCCTAACCCCCTGTGCTGTCCAAACAGTGAGCAGAAGCCTGGGGAAGAGTAAGAATATGGGCCAGCTTCATTTTCCCGGCTTCCAGTAGTGTGTTTTATAAGGAAAAGTTTTGAGGGAATTTTAAACTTTGCTCTTCAGGTTGGAGATCTGTCTTAGATTATTAATTTCCACAGTGAATTTTTTATGTGGTCCACAGTGAAGGTTTTGTTCTCTCTTCTGAAACGCTTCATGTGGCTTGGGGTGGATAGCACGTCATGGCCAGGGTGTTATCATTATTTTAGTGCAAATGGGGATGAACCATTTCCTTGTGCAAAGGGCAGTGCTCACTCTGCTTTTGGCAAAGCATCTTCTAAGGCCCAGTGAATTGTCTTAATTCTGGTTCTCACTCAATGTGATCTTTGGGTTTTGTCTCTTTTTTTTTTTTTTTCATGAGAGGCTGCTGTGGTTTCTTAATCCTTAGGTCCATGGAGGTGGCTGCTATCTCCTGGGAAGATGGAAGTGGGAACTGCCCTCTTCCTTTCTTTTCTCCATGCTTTCTTGCATCATCTCTGGGACCAAAAAGGTGACCTGCTAGCCCAGAGAAGAGGAGGAAAGCAGGATGAAATAAGCGACTTGAGTAGGGCCGTCTGGAGGGAAAATGTGAAGGCATGAATTTGCTGATGGCGATGAATTGTTTCCATCACTCACGTTTTGGAGAGCGCCAGCAAAATAGATGATGGATACATTGCTGGTTCTTTTCAAGATAAAAAAGCCCTTGACTGTTTCATGGGTTTGTATGAAGGGTAAATGCTACACTAAGCTGTTTGACAGCAGGACATGGGTGTTGTTATCACCTCTTGTCCTCCCTCTACTTCAAATTTCCATTTTTATTTAAAGCTATTTTCTCTCCTTACAATAGATGAAAAACCTAGAGTTATCTCCAAGGTGATCACTGGCCTGGCTGTCTCTTTCCAAGGCCTGTAACACAGGTAATTGGGGGAAAGTCAAGTAACAGGGAGAATGTGAAGGAAGCTCAGAGGAGGCAACCAACGGCCTCGTGTCCAAGTGGGAGGAGAGTTACGAGGCCTCCAATAACCATGAGATGGAGGCAGCAACCTGCCTTTGGATTTATGTGTGGGAGCAAAATAAACAAGGCTCCCCCTGAAGTCGAATCTCTCTTTTGCTCTCTCAGAAAAAGCAAAAACATATGAGCCATAGGAGAAAGGGACACTGCAGGTTGTAGTGTAAGGAGGACACGAAGAGAAGAGAGAGATACCTTCTTTCCTATCAGCACTTGGTGAAAATTCATTACTGGTGTCTGCTTGAATCTGGATTCGGAGGGGAAAAGGCTGGCCTATCGCAAACCCGCTGCGAGCTATCAGCTCCCTCCTCTCTAGGTGACATGGCAGGTGAATAATCTCTTTCAAACAGTTGCTTTTATTCATGGAGACTGAAGCTTCCTTTTGAAACATCAAATCCGACAACGGAATTATGGGTGGTGTGCAATGGGAGAAATCATCCTTTCTTTCGGTGCTGAGTTGCTCAGAAGAGGAAAAAAACCCCAAAAAAACAGCTCCCAGAAGCCGTTCAACTTTTGTGGAGGTTTGATAAAACCATCCCTGCTTCTTGTTGGTTTTTTATTTTCTTTCAATGCTGCTTAGCTGCATCTGTAATAAAGGGAAAGGATTTCCACGGGCTGTTGCTAGCTAGAGTTCTGCTGGGGGTGGCTTTGTGCTCTGCGTGCCGTTTCCCCCTCTCCTCCAGCATGCCATGTGGCTCTTGCCTTCAAGCTGTTGGGGTTTTTTTTTATTATTTTTTAATTATTTTTAAGGAGAGGCTTTTTCTTCTACAGAGATAAACATGATGACTTTTTCATAAGTGTGGAAAAGCCAATAACTCAGAAGTGCTTCCAACGCCCAGCTCTTATTTGATTGTCCTTTGCACAAACAAGGGACAGTTAATAACTGTCCATGTGGGAGATATTTGATTGATTCCATGCAGCAGGGTTGCAGGGAGTTGCAGTGGGTTTGGGGTTTTTTTTTGTTTTGGTTGGGTTTTTTTTAAAGTAGAAGTATATAAGGGAAAATTACTTATTTCATTCTCCCAGAACTGTTATAATATTAAACTTGTCTTCCAGAGGTGTAACTATTTTCTGATTCAGTTGACGATCCCTCCTCTTTAAGCGAAATTATTATCCTCTGCCATAGTATAAATTACATGTCAGACTCTTTTTAGGCAGTTTCAGGCTGGTTAGTTCAGAGACAGCGCTGCAAAAAGAAGCCGATTGGGTTTTATTGGGGGACAACTTTCTTTCTTTCCAGAGTTGGCCGTTGTGTATTGTAATGTAATTTCCTATGCGGAGTCAAGCTTACGTGGTTTGACAGGCCCAGACAAATGTAATATCCCACCAGGATCCAAGGCAGCTTTTCTGTAGCGATACTCACTCTTATTTACTTATTTATTCTGTTTTGAAGTGAAGGTGGCTCTTACTTAATAAAAAAGCATACTGAGATCCCAGTGCTGTGTGATAACGGAGGATTTATTCCTGTTGGGTTTAGAAAGGAGCACCAGTCAACAGCAGCAAGCTGGTCGTTCATGTGCTGCAATATGCATTTTCAGAAATCCTTCCCCCTTTTCACTCTTTTCAGTTCTTTTTCCTTTGCGTGGGATTGGAAATAACCCTGGGTAGAGGGTTTACTCTGGATCTGACCGTGCTCCCGCCTTGCCCGTGAAGACAAAAGCTGCTCACTCCCTGGGGGCAGAGGAGGTGATGGGAGGATCACGTGAGATCTCAGACCTCCACATGGATAACAACAGAGCTAATGGGATGAGGAGCTGGTCTTGGCCATGATGAGGTGGGAAGGACAGGGGATGGTGGGAGAGGGTAGGAGGTAGCTGAGCTGCGCTCGCCGATCCTGTGCCAGCAGAGATTCAAGGCTGAGAGAGCAGAAAGGAGCTCATGTTGTCATGAATAAATCATACTGTGGTGGCAGCACTTGGGAACAAAACAGCTTCTGCATGGGCTGGTCTATAAGCAGTGGGTCTTAAAAAGGTAAATTGAATTAAGAGGTTCAGAGAGCACCCTCTTGAGCTTTTGGACTAGTTCTGGGTGGGGTGCATGGTCTCTGCTTCTGTACAGGGCTTTGGAGAAAGGCCGAGAGCTGCCTCTAGGGTGGATTCATGGATTCAGAGGGAGAACATTCCTCTGTCCGTTTTCATCAGGTAGTTTCCTTGAAGGGGAAAGCATGACCAATCCTAAAACTAAACTGTCACCTCCTCAGGTATCTAGGTCTCTTTCTGCCTGGTCTGTGTCCAGCTAAGAGGGTGTCTGGTTGGTAGCCTGGTTTGGTGTCTTATTTTTACATTTCCCAATGCTGACAACAGAGGTGTCCACGAAGACTTGAAAAGTCCATCAATTCTGCAATAGGGCTGAGAATTGGATTTGGGCAGATATCAGGGTTCAGATTTCAGCCCCTGGGCATAAGCCTGAACCAAGTCTGCAAATCAAATACTTTGGGGTGATGGGGAGCTTATAGCTTGCAGGGAACTACATCTTTTAAATAATAATTTATGCCTGTGTTTCCACTCCTGTATTTTTCATCCTTTTAGTTGTTGTTTCTTTGCCTCTAGACAGCAATGTCTTATATTGGGATGGAATGATATCTGAACTCAAAGACAAGCAAATAGCTAGAGACAGGATATTGGGAATTCTTCCCAAATTGGTTGTTGTGGTTGTTGGCCACATAATATTTCCTCTACTCTAACTGAGCATCTGAATCACCATTTCTCACCAGCTGACAAAAGTCAAGCAGGAGGTGTGGTCTCCACCTTGGAGGCCAGCAGACTTCCAGTAAGGTCCATGGCACAGGGAGCTGAGGGACGTTGCGTCTCCCAGAGCCGACTGTGAGATCTAGGTGACAACACAGTGGGTGAGCTCTTATGACTTCAGGGTTCTATTTGTGCCCTTGCCACCAAATTGCTCCGCAACCTTGGTCAAATCACTTGACCCGGTGTCTTCTTAGAAGATAAGGCAGTTTGCTCTGTTAACATGCATGTTAAAGAGGAAAGGTTGAGCTCTCCAGGATGGAATAGCAAGTCTGTTCTAAAGGTATGGCTTTCTAAATCTAACAAAATTTTGGGGTTTTTTTGCTTGTTTGGGATTTTTTTTGTTTTGGTTTTGGTTGTTTCTCGTGAATGTGCTACTCTGACCTTGCAGATGCAATCTAACCTACTGACCAAAAACCCTTGTACCCATGCATGTACCCTGCGCAGTGGTAGAATGATTATGCATGAAAGTTAATCCCCAGCTGGTGGACAGCACGGTCTAGCATGTTGAGTGTCACGGTGTTGGCGTTATTCTCTTCTCCTGCTTACCTTGTGCATGACACTGTAGGAAAAAACCCACAGCACTTATATTTTTGTACGTTTTTTCCCCCCCATTCCCAGAAATGCCTACTTAGATGGAGGTTTTCTCAGCCAGGGACCACTTCCAACAGTGTACACTGCCTGGCACAATGGGATCCTGCTCTTGGTTATGACCTCTAAACGTTGCTATAATAATAATAATAGTATGTGGCTTTTGGCACATCACCTATTAATCACAGCAGCTGTCAGGCAAAGCATTAAATGGGAATAGCTCCCTGCAAGAAAAAACAAATACAACAACACCCTGTGGCTTGTGGAGCATGAATCTACACTCTGGAGGGTGCCAGAGAAGGGAGGAAGGGCTAAGCCGTGACATTTCACTCAAATTTGTTAACCTTGGCTGGCGTTCAGACGCACAGCGTTCAAGCCAAGGAGGCACTGAGGATGGGGGTCTCTGGAGGGAGCAAGCTTTGTTAAATATTTACAGTGAGCAGAAGCTGAAGTGAAGGTGCACGGAGGCATCGGGGAGGGAATTTGCCAGTAGGGAAGAAGCATTCGCGAGGAGCGACCGGGATGGTTTATTCGCTGCCACTGTATTTAATCCCTGCGGTGGAATTTTCTTCCCCAAATCCGCCTGTGGGCTTTTTGAAACTGTGCAGACCTCGAGCATCCAGGATGCCCTGAGTCAGGGAGCTTCGTGACGGCGTGTTGGGCAAAGAAGTAGCCCCCAACATTTTAAGCCCATCTCACCCATCAGCTCCACTGGGTGATCCCCGTCGGAAAAAGCAGTGAGGTCGGTCAGGAACTTCATGGCAAGTCCGCAAAATTCGTGTTGCGGTGGTCTGTTGTGACACTTGTTTATGGGGTACGGCATAGATACTTTCTAGAAGCAGGATGGGTAAATGCAGTCAAAATTTACTCTCCAGAGACAGTCCCTGAAAATTGCTCCATGTTTATGTTTGCAAAATTTCCTGGTGTTAAACTGGTCCATCTGCGGAAAGCAAACTGGTCCTTTAGAGCATCTGCAGAAAGCAAACCCAAACAAAGTGAGATTACTGTCAATTTGTGTTTATTTGAATTACTGGAGAAGTCCTAGTCATGGATCAGGGGTAAACATGTACAAATAATTGATTTTAGGTTCACCGGTTGAAAGCAAAAACACATTGAAAAATCTTTTAGTTGACCTAAAAGGTTTTCTTCCAGTTTTCTGTTGACATAAAGGCATTTTAAAAAGAAACAAAAGAAGGTATTGCTTTAACACAGGGCCCAGTTAAATATTTGGAGCCTAATGAATTATTTTTTCATCACTTTGATATTTTTTAATTTTTGTAATTTCAAAAATCAATTAAAATTCCTTCAAAAATAACATATCAACACATTTAATTTTAAAATTTTACGAAGAAACTCCTCAAACTTTTCAGAACTGTTGATAAGGTTTTGGTTTTTTTTGCTGTGGGTAATGCTTACCCTGTGTTGATTGATGACAACTGTGTACGAGTCAAAATCTCTGTCCAACTTTAATCCAGACCCCAATGTGACAGATGCTGTATAAATAGTGAGCGTGAAGATTTTTTAACAAAGGTTTGTGACACTTTCTCCTTGAGGAATTTTTTTGCAGAGCTCTTTCAGAGCTGAGACTAAGGGCATTAGGCAGTTTTGATTGCTTGGGTTACAATATTTAAATTTGCCGTGCGAAATCCCAAGGGGGGGTTGAAGTGAACTTGAACTAGAAGCTGATTTAAGCCATCTAAACCAGACCTGCCATTCTGGAGTTGAACCAGAACGGATTTTAAACATTTTCTTCTTGGACTCCTTAGAAATAACAGCGTTACAAACAACATGAAAACTGCCATGAGGTCTCATCTGGTAATTGGGCACCTTGCAGGCTCCGGGTAGCAAAGAACAAAGCGCACTTCAACTAGACCAGTGAAAATAACCGTTTTTTATAAGTAAGATCCCCTGCCTCCGGTGTCGAGGATTTGAGCTAGTCACCTCCTCCGTGTGTCCCCTCCGCGCGGCCCCGTTGTCACATCTTATGGTACCGACCACAGCAGCGGCCTCCAGACCTTTTCCCACCGCTCCTGCCTCCACCGTGGTTTGATGTCTGCAGGCAGCATGGGCAGCTCGTGGGTTTGGGGGCAGTTTTGCCAAACCACCAAGGGCTAAGCTTGGTGACAGCAGGTCGAGGAGGCTGCGAAGCTGCTTGGATCGAGATTTTCTGGAAGGGGAAGCGAGTGTAAGGATGGTTGCAGAGATTTGGGTGCCCGGAGCACCGCCCTCCACCCCCATGGCTTAGGTCTCACGGCAGCTTCGCCCCAGCTACCAAAGCCCCATGGAAAAAAACAATCACTGCCATTTCCCAAAGGTGTCCCCTGCCTCTGGGGATGCACGGCCCCATCCATCCCGGTGCAGATACAGTGTGGACCCCAGCAGACTTTATTGGCAAATGCTGCCACTGATTAAAACAGGCTTGAGCTGCTGTAGGAACGAGAGGTTGCCATGGAAACAGTCTCTTGATGTGTCCAGGTTTTGAAACTGTTTTTCCCTCCTCTCTCCTCCTTTTTTGCTGTTGTTTTGTTGGAGATGCGCTCTCCTGGGGCGATGTGTTGCAGATGGGCCCTTGGGACTGGGAAGGCACCGAGAGGAACTGCTCAGGTCAGGGAGGGCTGTTCAACTCCCTCACTGATGGTCCAGCGACAGGGCAGAACTTGTAGGGACCCCAGCAGAGTGGGATCTGGATGGCCCCCAGAGAGTCACAATGGTGGCAGGGTGCTGGTCACCAAGGGGAGCGGTGGAGATATCCCAGGGAAATCCTCCTCCCGAAGGCCCCTGTCTGGGATGCTGGTGGCATCTGAAGGGCTCTGCATCAGAGGGGTCACTCCCTGGGGCATTCATCTAATCTAATGGTGCTGTCTCCATCACCTCATTGAGCTTGGGAATGGTGACCATGGTGGGAAACCATCTTTTGAACAATGGGAAATCAAGCGAGTGCCCTAAGAAGTGCTGAGAGACAGAAGTGGACCCTCTCTTCTTCCTTTCCCCACCCTTCCCTGGGCTCCCTGTCTTGGTAGAGGTGCTTTCATTTTGCTCAAATGCGTGCAAAAACACCCTGCCCCTGGGATAGTTGTTACTGTGCAGCTGTGTTGAAGAGCCGTTGATGACCGGTGCAAAGCTTTGAGGAGCATTTTCCTTCTAGATCATTCAGCTCACGTTACATATTTCATACCTTTATTTTTATTTTTACCACCCCCCTGGTTTGTTTTGCTTTGTGTTTTCTATTCAACCACAGAGTCGTATTCATAAACACAGACTCCTCCCTGTGTGAGTGTTTCATCCACTTTTGCTTTTGTCCCCTCCCTGGGAAATCCCCTGGCTCTTTCCCAGACCCATCCCAAGCACTTCAAATTCTGGGTGGGAAACCTCTCCCTGCCAGAGCTTGAGTATGTTACTGCATCTGGAGCAGGGCTGGGGAACCCTAACGTGGGGTGTCCGTTCAGTCCTGTTCTAAAGAACTTCCTACCAACCAGCATCTCCGAACTTGTGTGATTACTCAAGCTTTCTGGATGGAGATGTAGCGAAACAGACTGGTTAATGTCATCATTTCAAAGCGGAGTGTCCAGGCTGAGTTGTTGTTTAAGCCTTCTCTGAAATCCAAGCTAAACTTCCATGGACTATCTAAAAAACATGTGGAGATGGTGATAATTTTGCTCACTGAGTAAGGCATCTCGTGTCCCAGTCCAGACTTCCTCAGCAGAACTGGTGCCCTCTGGTTAAGCATGCTGCAATCCCTTGTATATTGATCATTGCAGCAGGTGAGAACTACATCCTCAAAAAACATAGTCCCATCTACTTTAGGTAGGTTCCTGTCTACCTAAGCGAGCTTCCTGGCCACCCTTGGGCTTTCAGTGGCAATGAAGAGCCATTAGTGTGTCTGGGGCTGGTCTCTCTCTATCTGAGCTCTGAATTGCTCTCCAAAGGTACGTCTTCATCTCATTGCCTGATGCAGCAGCATCGAGCGACTAGTTTCCCAAGTTAACCTTAAATTTATGTGATAGGAATTCAGGTCTGAATACTCGCTGCGACGATGAATCTCAGAGTGAGTTCATTTGAAAATGTCTTGTCGCTTATCTGTGTAATTCCCCAAGCTTGGGTTGCACTGTCTGATTTATATTAAAAGATAGCGTGGGTGTTTTTATACAAGGATCTCTTAATGCTTCACCTGCCCACAAAGCCCTGGTAAGTGGGGAGGGCAGGAGACCATCAGCCAAGCTGAAGCTTAGAAGGAACCTCTAAGAAGCCACTGCTCCAGCCCTTTTGCTCCTCTTCCAAGATCGTATGAAATGCCTGTACATCCACACATTGCGTGTTACTTTCCATGCCTGATTTTCAAATTTCAAGTCCTCCTGCAAAGCTTGGACAGATTCTCACTTTCATGGCATCATAAAAGGGAACGGAGAAGCCCTAGAGTCCTTCTGCAAGAACGTCTCAATCAAAGGTGTCATGAAAGGGGTTTAATTTCAAAAGCTCTGAATTACACCTAGATCAGGAAGGACGTGGTAATGGTGGATTTGCTGAGCTCAGGAGGTTAAAGAATGAAGGAGAATTCACAGTTAACATCTGTGACACACTGAGTCAGGATGAGAGAGCAGTCATAGTCAGAGCAAATATCAAAGGCATTTCCCACATCTCATGCTTTTGGGAGATTTTTAATTACTCTGATGTTTGTTAAGAGTCGCTTACGGCCAAATAAGTGAATTCTTAAATTTGAAGATGCTTCCCTGCTCCCAGAAATAACGGCTGAGCAGCAAATCGACCCTGGCGTGTATGGCAAGGAAGATGCAGCGAGCTTAGGGCTTCTCTGAAGCCAGCTCAAATATCAGTTCACGCAGCGGTCCCTGCCTCCAGCCACACGAGGATGACGATGGGAGAATGGCTTTGAAATCCTCCCGAGAAAAGCATTCAAGACCCTGTTCTCCTGGGTAAATGTCTCCTTTCCTGGCATTGTGTTCCCTGGGAGCTCTAATACAAGAGGTGGCAGGTGGTGAACCTGTTGCGCGGGGAGGGATGGGGGAATCGGATAGGTGAAATTAGGCAGGTGTTTAGCAGGGCAAACAGCAGCCATTCAGCGCTGGGTTTCCTCGCTTCACCTCCAAGCCACCTGGAGAAACCCGGAGACTCCGGTGTCACAGCATTGCTGCGCACGTCATTTGGAAAAATATTGAAATAATGGGTGGCCCGGGCCGCAGGGGTGAAATATCAAGCAGGACTTGGATGGGAGAGCTCAGGTGCGTAGCCCGTGTTAGCTCCAGATGCGTGCACACAACCAGAACTGCAGCTCCTTGTGGCGAGGAGGTCTGGTCGGAGGGACAGGGGTTTTGGTAGAGGACTCCATGTGTTGTGGACACAGGTCTGTTCCACTGTGCAGGGTTCTTCTTGGTGTCTTCGCTTGCTTGCAGTTTCATGATATCCTTCTGGTGGCACGCTGGAGCCTCCCTTAGCTGGGGACTATTGCATAAGCCTCGCTGGGGACCTCGCGAGCAGATTAATTCCTTGAGCATCTTCCCTCTTGCCGCCGGTGAATTCTGCTGCTCAGACGAGATCCAGGGAGACAGCTGGGCAGGGCTGAGCCTGAAACCTCCCCCAGACAGATAAAGCACGGGAGAAAGAAAGATATTTCTCTCTCCCAAGCCCAGGACTGCTATCTTTTTTGGGGGGGAAACCCT
This sequence comes from Xenus cinereus, assembly GCA_025774025.1. Lineage (NCBI taxonomy): Eukaryota > Metazoa > Chordata > Aves > Charadriiformes > Scolopacidae > Xenus > Xenus cinereus. The sequence continues at coordinate 13,565,434 of JAOXJK010000032.1, forward strand.
TCCTTGTGGCAGCTTGCAGGGGCGAGTTGCAGGAGGGACCTCTCTCCAGGTACCTCGTGATGACGATGGTAAGAGAGTCAAGTTAAGGCAAAGACAGAGTGCAGTTAAGCCCCCCTCCCTCCCTCAGGCAGAGCTCAGCCTGCAAAAAGGCTTTGGATTCGGTGGCCTGTAATTATGTAATTCTTCCTCGTTATCTTTTCTAATTGTTCTCAGCGCTGTTTCCTAAACTGATTGGAAACAATGGCAGACGGGGATGAAGTGGGAGGCAGACGTGAGCATGGCAGGCTGCCAGCGTAGTACAACGCTTTCCAGAAAGGGAGAGAGAGAGAGAGAGAGAAGGGAAGGAGAAAGAAAGAAAGAAAGAAAATAAATAAATAAAAAAAATCCACGGTGGAAACTTGGATGCCAGGACACGGATGGAGGGGACACCTGAACCGCTGCCAGGCTGGGAGGCGCTGGCGGGGGATGTCTCATTCAGGCTCCTGCGTATGTGATCTGTATTACATTCAAGAAATTTCAAGCCTTCCCCCATCCCCGACACACCTCTCCTCCCCCAGAGCTTTGCTGTTTTTCCTCTATTCCCGTACTCGAATGACGCAGGTTGAACCCTCACGGGGGGTGTGTGGGGCTGTGTGGGCTTTCCCCCATCTCCTGGGGACGCTGTGGTCCTCTCCCCTCGGCATTGAGTTGTTTGTTTGCTTGCAGAGGGGGGAGAAATAAAAGGAAAAAAGGTGTGGGGGGGCCAGTTTGGTATGTGGCATTTGGGGGTGGCTGCGCAGGGCAGCAGGAGGGGCCTGGGGGGTGAGATCTTGCGATGAGTTTTCTTCCTCTTTGGCAGCTGGTTTCAGGGGAACCGTGGGGCGCTGCTCCCCAGAAGTCAGTTGTTGTTATGTTGACTCTCGTTTTCTCTGCAAATATCTTGCCGCTCTTCACCCGCTGCTCTCTCCCCGTGTGGGTGACGGGTTTTTTTTTTTTTTTTGCAATGACGTGCAGGCCAGAGGTGTTTGGGGATCCGGCAGAGACTTGGTCTGACAACCCTCTGCTCTTCTTTCACCGAAAGTCCTGTTTTGCCAACACAGGGGGAAAGGGGAGCGTGTTATTTCTGTCTAGAGAGGGCCAAAACAAGCCCCCGTCTTCCAGGCATAAAGTCTGAGCGTCGGTTTCTCGAGGCAGGGGGAGAAGACAGATGTCGGTGGGGTGATGTGCCATCCCACAGGGTGGGACCACCAAACGGCAGCATCACATCCCCCCGGGATGAGCAGGGCTCGTTTATGGGATGGGAGGCAGCCTTACCCCCTTTATCCATGTGGGATCAGCGCCAGGCACCGGAGGAGGCTTTGGGTCAACCCTGGATGCTGGTGCTAACTTGCCCTCCTCATCCCGGTCTCCGGGTGCCTAATCTCCATCTAGTGCTGTCAGCTGGGAGCTCGGCGAGTCGCTGACGGAGCAGAGAGGCAGCCGAGGGGGAAGGAGGAATTAATTTATCAGAGCTGTCCTCTCTTCCTCCAAACCCAGTGCTGTTCTGCTGTTTTTCCATCGCCGCTGCCTTCTCCGCGTGCCTGCAGGCTGCCGCTGCCAACACCATCCCAGCTGGCCAGCCTCTCTGGCTTCTGTGCATGGCTCTCCGGGATGGAGAGGAGAAATGCTGCTTCAGGCTTGCTCTCGATGTCGGATCAGAGGTTTCCTTACTGCTGTGGCCTGAGCGGGGTTGGGGAGACGGGGCTGTTAGGAACAAGAGCTGGAGGCTGTGGGGAAGGTGGTTCATCTCCATCAACACGTTCGAATTTGAGGGTTTTGAGCTGTTTTGAGCAGGAGTGGTTGAGAAATGGCCAGAAGGAGCAGCTGGAAAGTAGTGGAAGTTTAGAGGTGAAAGACAGAAGAATGGACACCTACCTCCACCTCTGGTTCCTCCTGTTTCCCAGGAGAAATTATTCAGTCCATGCCTGGAGGTAAATAGGGGTGAGGGCTAGGAGGGTAGTCAAAGTGTGAACCCCCATGGTGACAGGAGGGACAGACCACAGCAGCGATCTATTTCCAGATGGCAAAAGCAATCTGCCTGGGTAGAGCTAGAAGGAAACATCTTGGAGTGGTGGTTTGGAGCACAGGTATTTTGGACCTGCCTGCCTATACTTTCCACCAGAGGAGTCTGTATCCAGTATGACCAAGGGGAGAAAAAAAAAAGAAACCCCAAACTCGGCTAGTCAGCCAAAGGATAGACATTAATGGCCGTTGAGTCCTCTTTTGAGTGTACACCGATCTTCATCCGGGGAGACCTTACTCCTGTGTCAGCCCTGCTTCCTTTGCAGAGCTCTGCAACTCATCTCATGCTTTCTAGCATGTAGTGCCAGCAGTGACTGTCCCACTGGCTCACAGAAGGCAGATGGGATTTTTTCTTCTGTGCTGGGAACACACCAGGAGTCAGGATAAAGTCTGGGACGTGTTGTGTCACATACAGGCTGTGATGTGGTCCCATCTGAGAGCTGTACCACGAGTTAGGGAATGGTTTAATGGGCGATTTTCGGGCTGGATGTAGCCCCTGGCACAGTCCTCTCTAGCTTTATCTCCTGTAATCTCTGCAGCTCTGGTGGTAGCAGGGGTGAGGGAATGGCAAACAAATGCATCACAGCCCCCAGCAAACACCTCCCTGTGTGCCCCTCCACCAGATGTGATCCACCATGAGCTGACGCTGTGGGTCTGGAGAAATTATTTGCTTTTGCATGAACCTGAAGAGCGCAACTCGGGTTTCTCAAAGGCTGGAGCAGCACCTTTTGCTATCTCCTAAATGTATCCTGGATTTGCTCAGCGCTGACAGGCGCGCAACAGGACGGCTGGCAGATATAGAATCACAGAATGGTTTGGGTTGGAAGGGACCTTAAATATCATGTAGTTCCAACCCCCCTGCCATGGGCAGGGACACCTCCCACCAGACCAGGTTGCTCAAAGCCCCATCCAACCTGGCCTTCAACACTTCCAGGGATGGGGCATCCACAGCTTCTCTGGGCAACCTGTTCCAGTGCCTCACCACCCTCAGTGTAAAAAACGCCTTCCTTATGTTCAATCTAAATCTACCCTCCTTCAATTTAAGACTGTTGCCCCTGTCCTGTCACAACAGGCCCTGGTAGAAAGTCTTTCTTGGTCTTTTTTATAAAACTTTAAGTACTGAAAGGCTACAGTACAGCCTCCCTGGAGCCTTCTCTTGTCCAGGCTGAAGAGCCCAACTCTCTCAGCCTGTCTTCATAGCATTTCATCCCTCTGATCATTTTGTGGCCCTCCTCCTGATCTGTTCCAACAGGTTTTTTTTGTACTGGGGACCCTAGAACTGGATGATGGTTCACAGGAGGTAAACATGATGAAGTTTCTGAACCACACAGAGATCTGATGGCTCTGATCATCACAAACTGTCTTTTCCAGCTCGGTGAGCAGATGTAGCTGAATCTTGGTATGTTGATACTCACGTGCCAGACACCCATCACCACAGGATGGCACATAAAAGCCACAAACAGGTGCCCCGTTGACTGTCCCATGAGACACAGCATGTGATCACTTAGTGACACTCTTAATCACTTGGAAAGGGGAAAGTATGAACATTTCTGTCAGCTTGCTTTCTCTGGCACCTATAGAAAGTCCACCGCTCTAATCTGTCAAGCAGAGGAGGAGCAGCAGCTGGGATCTCTGTCCTTCTACCAGCCTCCATTTTCTGCATTCTCACGAGTAGTCCCAATAGGTCACGCCACTGGTCATTCCCTCCCGTGGGCAGTGTGAGACTTACTTGCTTACTTGCCTCTATAGGTTTTTGCTACCCACAGCAATTGAAACTGCAATCGCAGAAGCGAAACTCACTAGAAACTTGCTGATGCCACTCCGCTTTGCCTTGGCCAGAGCGCACTGCTTGCCTTTCAGGAACACAGTGTCATTTTAGGTATTAATCAGGTCTTAGAAGCTAGAACAATCATTTAAAAAATAAAAATAAAATGTTTCATCTATCAGGTGGAAACTGGCACACATTAGGCAGGTCTGGAATGAGTGATATTAACATAATAGTATCTTTTTTTAATCCTGTTATCACAGGCAGGCAGGAACCTAAATTAGAGGTACTTGAGGCTCACTGTAACTCCTATGAGCCAGCCTAACCCATGGAGTAGGATCTCAAAGCTTACTCCCTCTCTGTACGAAGCAGGAATGGAGACTCCTCAGTGGCATTACTAAGTGTAAAACCAGGGACCCTCCGCTATCTCCAGGGGTCATCCCTGCTACACATCTCTGCTTGTTTGTTCCTCTCTCCTCAATCTCCTGCTCTGCACAACTCCTGTCTGTCTCCTCTGCCTTCTTTATCAACACAAAAGTAACATGGGCGAACACCTGGAATGGCTGCACTAATCAAATAAAACTCTTGAACCTTAAAAATCAAGAAGGAGCAGAACCTCTGGTCAGTCCTCTGTGGCACAGTCTGTTATACAAGAAGAGTGTGAGTAGTGACCAGCACCAAAGACTGGTGAAAGGAAGAATGCAAAAGGATATGAAGAAATACTTAACATATCATTGGGCTCACCTGTAGTGCTAGAAATGGCACCTGTTTCTTTCATTTTCAGGGAAAGGTATCATTTAGTTCATCCAGCCTACACGTTTCCCTGCATTACTTTTTTTCAGGCAAACAAACATTTTTTTTCCCCCAGGAAGTAAAAGATTTAAAGCAAAATGCTTAAGTTCTGCTTCCTGAAAGAGAGGAATTGGTGCGCAAAATGCAGAACAACTCTGGTTGTAAAATTGTACGCTTTACTGACTCTCATATTAGAAGGTCAGCAGAAGGTCACAAGAAGTGATAGTCCACATAGGTTTATGTATTCAAACTTTTCTTTGGTGCTGCACAGTTGCCTGTGTGACCAGATGTGAGCTTGTGCTGTCCATGTTCTGAGCTGACGGAGGCAAAACAGCTCTGGTGTGGAAATCTGAATTTCTGTGAGTCAGGCCTCTCCATGTGCCCCAATGGGCTCAAACACTGTGCCACTCTATGCAGATCAGCAGCACAGCTTTCCCCCAAAATTCCAAAGTAAGGCAGGTTTGAGACATTTCTATTCAGCTTATTAAAATAAATTATTTTGTCACAGGGACTGTTTGAATATTACTTCTGTTCATACATTCACAGACATACTTACTGCATCCTTTTCTGGATTGCACACTTTAACCCAGAGCAGGTGGTCTATAAGCCAGTCTATGGGCTTATCTTTATAGAACATGAGAAAAAATTCCACTATGAGTGGGAGGTCTTCTGATTTAAACAATTTTCCTGAAAGCAAGACAAGAAGTTGCATATTCAGATATTTTTGTTGCTGTTTAAAAATCACCAGCTTTATGTTTACTCCAGCCTTAAAAACATGTATGTAATTCTGAAATTTAGTGGAAATTCCACACAGACTCCAGCTTTGGAGACATGCTTATCTTCCACCTTGTTGGGATTTTGAAAATATTTCCATTCCATGCCTGGGAATATTCTCACATAGTCAACCAGCCGACTGATAAAGCACACAGTTATATCCTAGTTCCAACCACAAACCTGCCACTCACCTGTATCAGTGTGTCAGATGAAATTAAATCCATATAATTCCTCAAAATGCTAGACATGAGATTTCACTGGCAATACTATACTGAATACCTTTAAATTAAAACCCAGCTATGAAAAATGTTGCTTTTAAAATACTATCAGTGTTCATTTAGTTCTCTTGCTATTTGTATTAGCGGGTTTTGTTAGATTTTTTTTGTTTGACCAAACACTTACAAGGTGTTATCACAAGTAAATTGTATTAGAACCGCAGAAAAAATATAGAAAGACACTTACTACTAAAAATAATAAAATCCCTTCCCTATGATATGGGATGCATGTTCTGCTCCAGAAAGGAAAGGAAGATTATTTTTTTTATAAATTGTTCAAATTCCATTCTTGACAGGAAGACTACATGCTATAGGGGCATACAGTACCCTGAGGTGGAACAATTTGCTTCTTATGGGAACTCAACTACTAGATCCTCTGCTGAGGAGATTCTGCACTAAAAAGACAGTTTTAAAGAGCACAAAAAGTAAAAGACTTTCAATGGGAGCTTTCCTGAAGAACCAAGGAAGTTTTGATATGGGAGTCCTACCATGCTTTGGAATGTAATTCTGAGTGAGACCAACTCAACCTAGACAGCTCCAAATCCAATTCACCCTGCTGAGCTCTTAATACTTACCGATAAATCCAAGCTGGGAGAACTCAAGAATCATCCACTCTTGGGACTGTTTAGCAGCAAAGTTTTTTATACTTTGAAAATAATCAGATTTGGCTAAAATATCATCTTCCATCTGGCGGGGAAAAAAAAAGCAACAAAAAAAAGAGAAGGCAAGTGGTAGTTTTATTGCTTGCAGAGAGGGTGGTGATGTTGCCACATGTAAGCAATAACTGCATTGTGTTTGATTGCTGTACAGTGTGTACTGAAGCTGTGCCAAAATACAACGGATTGCTATTTATCTTCTACAGATATCTCTGTTTCAGTACCAGTCGTTAAATATTTATTTACAGGAGCGATTGTAACACCATGAGTGCTTCTCGCTTTTTCAAGACAGGAGGACTTAAAGAGATCTCACATTAAGCAAAACGATAAAGGTTAAGGAAGAAAACAGTAGATAGCGTGTACTGAAGCTGTATAAGCAGCGGGAACAAACTGTTTGAAAAGAGAAGCGTCTAAAGCAGATGGTTGAAAGCTCTGTGGAGTAGCCTGGCCAGACCTCATCGTACCTAAAGGGTGGCTGAGAAGAGCTGTGGATGATTACCGAGACGCTAGTAGAAAGCAAGTTGTTTCAGGGAATACTAGTAACGAAAGAAGGAACATGCTGTGAAGCACACTGTAGGACAGGCATACACAGAGCTTTCGAGGTGTTGCGAATGCTGACACTGAATGCAGTGATAGAGCCAGCTAAAGGATAGTTGGAAAAGGAGACCGACATCCATCAAGAATTGGCTGCATTTTTTGCATGGTTTTCAGAGAAGGATGTGGGATCTGAAAAGCCAGAAGCTGTTCCAGTTCCTAAAGTCCAAACAAGGAGTTTAGAGGTAATGACACAAAGGAAATAAATGAATTCCAGAAATAATTAAGGAGCAAGTAATTCAAGGTTTGAATTTGGTATGTGTGCCAAAAAAACACGGGAAGAGGAGACTAAGCCTCCAGGAAAATGTTGGGGTGCGCCGTAATAATACAGTTCATTTGATCTAACTGCTGTACTTCTTTGACCCTGGTGCTTGTCTGGTGGCACTGGAATCTGATTGAGAAAGCTAAATAAGTAGAAAATTAATGCTATCAGAAACAAAAAAAATTGCATGATTTCCTGCTGGTTTTGCGTCCTCGGCTCACTCGGCGCAGAGTCAGCAGCAAGAGCATGAGAGAGCAAGGCCCAGGGCTTTTAGCTGAATGTGGCCATTACTACAAGCGTAGGGCTGGGGTGGGAGAAATGCACTGTCAACAGGGAACCCAGGAGGAAGTAGGGTGAAGTTTGAAAGACAAGATTAAGAGCTCTGTTTTGACCCTGTCAGCTTTTGCTGATGATAAAGATAGCAAAAACAGATAGATGGACACAAACTGATCAAGATAAATGCTTATTAACAGATTCTGAGATCTGGGGACAGAGTTGAGGTAACAAGTTATGCAGAAGAGAAACAAAAAAAAACCAACCCCCAAAACATCAGTTTATCAGAAATCTGGCATAAAATGAACGAGCTAAGAGGATTACTCAGTAGTAGTTGTAAAGGGAGAAGAGCAAGGAATAAAAGACAATTTCAGAGAATCCTTGATGAGAAATTGAGGCGCACCCAAAAAAGGACAAAAGGCAGCGGGAGGAGTATCTCAAAAACCTAATGAGACCACCACATCAAGAAATACTAGAAGAAACTGTACAAAAGTAGTAGAGATGAAAAATATAAAGGCTGTGATGCAAAGTGGGTGTGAATGTGGTTATGAACTGAAAGTAGTTTTGCATAGTGAGAAGTCTGAAACAGTTTTTTCTGAAGCTGACAGTTAAAAGTGAATATCAGAGAACGAAGTTTGATATCCTACGTAGCACAGGACATTAAAAGTTGTTTATTTAACCCTGTACTGAGCCCCATATTTTGTATTCAACTAAAGCACATCTTCTTGAAGAGCATCTGCCATTGCTTAGAGATTTCAGTATCAGTTCTTTTTCAGTAAGTTATAGTCTCTGTAATTATCCTGAACATTTAGCATGTGGTATCCAAATTCTAATTTTAATTTTTCTGGCTTCAGCTTGTTTTTTTATACACTCTTCTCTACCAGAGGAGATTATGCAGTGGCTGTACACAGCTGGATCAGGAAGTTTAAGATATGAACTGCCTAGTTCATTTGCTCCATTGCCATGAGAAGGCCAGAAGACATGATTGCAGCTAATTTCCCTTCACTCATCAGTACTTTGGGATGAAAAAAGATATGTGCACAATAGCAAGGCTGTGCGAATTTCCTAAATGATAGAGAATAAATGGATTTCCATTCATTTTTCTTATATGGGTTATCTAAGAGAAGTAAAAACAAAGAAGCAAGAAAAGAAGTGGTAGCATACAATGGCAGTGTAGGCATCAGACTGGAAAGTATCTTCCTTTCTAAATTATATTAGGGTATTTTTGTATTTTGTATCACCGTTCAACAAATATGGCAAGACTGTTAAGCTGAAAAAAATTACTCTCTCAAAGTTATTCCTTTTAGGAACTCTAGCACATAACAGGCTTGATCTAGAGTCTTGTGGAGGGGAAGAAAAAAAATCAATACAAAGACTCCTAATGACTTCACTGAGTTATTGCTCAAGCCTTAAACCCATTAGGGGAACACACTAGAGAAAATACAATGGTGTTCAGATAAATGCTGCTGGCAATGTATATTACTAGTATATACATATAATTTATATATAAATACACAAAGCTCCCCCAGCCTCCACAAGGAAGAAACTTATGAGGTACAGAAAGCATAGCAGTAGTTCAGTTACCTAAGTTTGAAGATTATAACAGATTTTAACTGAAGATACTAAAAAATTTATTTAATGTTTTATTTTGGGTTCATCTGTGTGCTAATAGAAAACACTTCCTAAAACCTGCTGTATCTGAGTTTCTCAAAGATGCTTTCAGATTTGAAATGTTTAATCACTTCAGAATGAACTAAGTCTCTATGGGCACAAAGAATAAATGCGTCTCCTCACTACTAGGTTGGTATTTGAATACCTGCTTTTATGGCTATGTTAAGATCCCATTATCTTTTTTCTGACAAGTGTCTCAAGGGGCCCTGGGGGACTCCAGGAAGCATAGTAGAAGTGGGAACAAGCATTTCAAAGTTCTCTTGTTTTTTATTGATTAAGAAAACTTAATCAGTAAGTTAAAAACTTAAGAAAACTTAAAACAAAAAAGCCCAAAAGAAGCAATAGCTGGTTAAGGAGGGAAAAAAGAAAAAAAAAAAAAAAACAGAAAAAAAAAGGCAAAGAAGAAGAGATGCTTCAAGTAGATGAGATGACTGATGGGATCTATTGCCTTTTTTCAAAGTTTATGTTTGATCAGTAGGTTAAGGCTCATCCACAGCATAACCCTCTTAGCCACGGTGGACTTCACAAAGCTACTTGCTTAAATCCTGACTCAGCAGTGTCCTAGAATGAGTGCTTACATGTTTATTCAGCTAAGATCTTGCCTGGCTCATGATATCATGTAGACATCAAGAGTAATTACATATGCTTATCTTCTTTCAAAATTCAGAGTTTAATATCAGTCACCCAAATTCTACTATTCCTGACAAAACAGTAAATAAAATCTAATGTATTGCAAGTTTCCCATAAGATTACTGAAGTAAATCTTGGTGCCAGGCTGAAGAAAGGGATTTTTTAGGTTGTTTGCTATCCATTAGTATAGGCTTCCAAACAGAGATAGATGATAACTATCTTTATGGCAGCATGTCTTCCTTCTTTTCAGCTGTACTCTATGGAGAATTTCCCTGGGCAGACCAGCATCTGTGCTAGAGAAGTAGCTGCAGGCTGAGCACGCAAATGGAGAAGTGGATATACTAGATAAGGATATGAGGAAAGCCTAGTTTCTTTCTAAGAAAATTCCAAATACAGCCATAACTATCATCAGACCATCACAATCCAGGCTTTGGTCTGAATAGCACAGTTCAGTCCTTATATAATGTCCCAGATAAGAAAACACATACTCACAAATGTCTTTAAAAATACAAACACATAAGTAAGTCATTTCCATGCAAACATGCATGCTTGGAGAACTTTATAATAGAAAAGCACATTAGGTGTCTGGCAGCATGATTAACATTTGCCTTCACCGTGTTCCCCATGCCTTAATGCTCTAGTGCACTTAGTATTGGGTAGCGTTCTTAAAAATATACAAAAGTCACAGAAAAATACTTCATTTTCCAGTAAACCTTAACTGTTCAATAGACAACACTTTTCTTTGTCCGCCTGTCTTCTGAGTGCCTGTGCCAAGTTCGAGAAGAGAGCGTAGACTCTTGAGAAGCCCAGCTCAAATGCGTTTGTGCTAAATGCTGACAAAATTGTATGAGATGCTGGCTCTTGTGGTCTTCTGCTTCTGAGAATCTTGTGATGTACTTATGTGATACAGTCTGAGGCCTGTTCAAGCAGCAGAAGAGCCAGGAAAACTAAGAAGTACGAAAACACTCTCCTGAGCTTTTTAAACAACTGTTGACATTGACGAGCTACATGAAATTTTTTGGATCTGTTCCATTACTGAACAGTCATGATCAATTTTGGAATCTCTGGTGGTGATTATTGTCTTTATGGAGGGCAAATTAGCACAAATCTAGAACGATGGCTAAACCTAAGCATGAATACATGTTTAGTCTAACATTCTAGATCTTCTAGAGAATTTAGAATTTGTACCAACTTGCAGTTTAACCTTGTCTCCAGTGTCACTATACTGGTGTGTTTCCCTATCTATAAGGGTTTTATGGTTCATTGTGTTCTGGGCTGTAACAGGGACCTACCAGCACTATTCTACCTTGCTGCACCAAGTGAAAACACATTAAAATCTGACTCTCTTAACCTAATCAAATAAGGGTTTCATGCTTCAGTTACCTTGTTATTCAACCTCACAAATGACAGGAAGGTACAGGTGGATTTAATCAAATAGTACCTGGCTGCAAGATGTATATAAACATAGAAATATGTGAATGCTTGAAAAGAGCACAGGAAAAATACACAGAAATTGACAATAGACTGCTGTTTTTATCGACACCTTTGAAAGAAATTAAAATTGTCAAAGCTAATAATCAGTACAGATCTATTGCAGCTATTTAATAGTAATGTGAACATACCTGTAAGTAAAACGTTCCCTTAGGTTGGGCATATAGCATTAAAAAGCTATAATCCAAATTCTGCTTAGTTCTCCACCTAAACATAAGCAGCAAATTCTGATAAGCTTTTTTTTGGAGGGTTGCAAGAGTTATTTCTAAGCTAAAAGCACTTCTAATTCTCTGCAGTTTTTCTCTACAGTAATACTGTAAGGTTGAGTATTCTAACTCATTGAGTGAATAAAAATTCCTCTATAATCAGTGTAAACATTTGTAAATAATTTTACTTTCCTATAAAAGTTAACATCAACGAAGCAAAAAAAATTTATCTATGTCAATGCAGCGTGAAACAAAATATCTAACAAGTATATTCATGTCAAATGACTTAAAGATTCTACTCATTATATTATGAACAGTAGAGATTAACATACAGTGATTATTTAAAGATTTAGAATTAAATGCTTTTACTGATGAATAGCATAGAAAACAGGTTGATAAACTTCATTTTCAGGTTTAACTGTAAACACAATTTTTTTTCTACAAAGTATAGTCTCTCATTTTACCGGAGGATGAAGCATGATGATCAATGCTAAAAGACTAGAGAGCAATTTATCAGGATTTAATTAACATAAGTGTATCTGATTCAGATCTAATCATATCTGAAACTTAAGTACATAAACATGTTTGTGCTCTGAAAGATAAAAAGGTTGTCTTTAAACCCAATATATATGCATACATACACATGCTGATTTCCATCAACCTAAATTTTCAGTATTGCAGCTCTCTTGCTGCATTGTTGGGGTAGCTTCTGATAAATTAGTTACTGTTGATCAAAAGAAGATTACTTTCCTGCTGTAAATCAATTTGGTTAGGTTATAATCTCTGTCTCATTGAATTTGGGGTGCCCGAGCAAATGAAATCACCAGTTAGGATATATTATTAACAGTAGCATAAAAAGCCCATGATCACCCAAAGTTAGGTCATTAATTAAACCCACAGGAGTTGTTACTAGTTAGCTAAGGGGCCTCATGGAGTTTCTCTTGTGTATTCACAGAGCCTCTCCCTTAACTGTCACATAAAACATTTTCCTGTTTTTTCCTTTATGACCAGATCATCTAGCCTATCACCTCTTGTCATTATCCATGTGGTTTAAAACCTGTGGGATGCCTAGAGTCAAGACCCAAAGGAGAAGCCTTGGCTCTCACCCTGAAGCTGATGTGCAGCATAGCTTTTCTCAAGATCCACTTGTGTAACAATTTTTTTAAAAAGCACACTTGAGGTCAGTTAGCTCGGAAATACAAAAACATTATCACCTCAGTGTTGACTTTTGCAGTATTTTCCATTTTATACTCTTAGCAAAATCTCTTAGGATTTATACAGCTATCTTACCTTACTCTGTCCTCTGAATCCCCAAGTGTTTTCTTCATGTTGGAAAGAACTGGATAATAAGAAGCCGGAGGAGAAATAACCTCTAGGACTCCAGACTGGACTTCTCTGGGGAAGCTGTGAAGAGAAGCTTAGTGAGACCCCATTCCTCAAAAAGACTTTAGAGGGCAACCACAGAAAGCAGCCCCTGAGATTTAGGTCTGCTCTTCCGTAAGTGGAATTTACAATTCTAGCAGTTCTTTGCCACAGAGATTGTAAATTAGGAGCCAACTGTCAGAACGGGCAGGACTGTAACTCATCAAAGTCACAGAAAATGCTGGAGGTGTGTCTCAGAAATCCTGCCCCTCCTGCATCTGTAGATCCTTCCTTCTTGTAATCCTGAGATGGTTGCCAAACTGCAGCAGTAATTCACAACCAAATCCACTATCCAGAACTACGCACAACTATTCCCCCTTGCATAAGAGCTCCTGGCTTCCTTACACTTGCTCTAAGTCTAATTCTAATATCTTAGTCTAAGTCTAATATCTAAATGATACTGTCCTGGAATGCGGGTTTTGTACGGGGAGTCTAGTTCTAGTCTCTGCTCCAAGGATTAAATTTTCCATTTAAAAAGTAATTGAAAAAACGTGTAAGCAACTTTGGGAGCCAAACCTGGAAGTCAAATGTCCATCTTCCTCCAGAATATGTAAAAAAATATAAATCTTCCATTTTTAATAGGTATAGGATCATGGAAATAAGGAGTTCTCAGAAGTGAGCTCCCCATTTTCTATCACTCATGAAAAAAGGCTAACATTAAAAATCAAGCACATCCCAGTACAAGCATGCTCATGAAAAAGAATCTCAATCTTAAAGTGTAACACTGACAGAGCATCTACTCTGCAGTAGTATTTTCAAAAACCGTAACAAAATCATAAAAAATTATCTAAGTGCTTAAGTTACTATATGTATTGTACCTTCTTGCACTCAACAGTCCTGATGGAGGACCACCTCTTCCCCTTGTCCTGGCTGCAGTACTCCCAGCTGAGCTAATCCCTCTGGAGGCAGAAGGCTACTGCTGTTGCTTAGCCAGCAGGCTCAGCTTGGGGAGCCTTCTGGGGGAAACCTGCACCCTAAATACACTCTGGAAAACCCCCGAGTAGAACAGGACCTGCAGTAAAGCCTCAAAAGTGAAGGAAAAGGGAAACCTCTCTGGGGATCGCACTCATTTTTAATTTTATTTTATTTTTGTTTTTCTTAATATTCTAAAAATGTTGATGCAGAGACTGAGAGCTGTCTCGTAGTCATTTTAAAGGAGGAGAGAGGGGAACGGCTGTTTCACTTCAAGTTCTGGCCGAAGTGGGGTTCAGTCAGAGTGACTAATTCACAAATGAGCTGGTGCACTAAGGAAACCAGCAATACCAGTACTGCAGCACAACACAGATTCCATCTCCTGCTTTTTTCAGTCAGTTGTGCTTCAGGGCCTTTAGCCTTACCTCTAAGGTTTTTCAGGTGCACATGATGCCATAAATGTCTACAGGAAAGAACGATAAAAGCAAGCAAAACTGCAGCGGGACTCAAGCCGTCATTTGATAACTCCTAACATTAATTTGGCACAGCAAAGAATACCCATCTCATGTTACCCATCAAATAATAGTATATAACATTATAAATAGAATCAGATTGCTGTCCAAAATTTGTTGCTTTCATGAAAAAGAGGATAATGAGGAAACAGAACACCTAGAAAACATGACAGACATCAGAATGCCTCGCAGGGCTGTGGAGTCAGCGGGGACCCAATACACGTAGCCACTGGTGCCTTGAATTGCATCATTAATTTCATGTGGAAAAGATTGAGGTCCAAGTAAATATTTATCAGAGCCTTAAACTGAGACCTTGCCTGATTAAGTTAAGGCCTATTTATGAAATAAGAAAAGGAAAATAAACTGACACACATCTTTCTGTTCTGAATTTCACAGTGTGTTACAATACACACATTAAGAGCGCACCTTTGCCTCATTTCTTAGCAGTTCCATTGCAGTATGGCAGAGTTGTAATTTATTGCTGAAATGCTCTAATTCTTTCCATAAAAGCTCAAAATGTGTCTACTAGCTGTTCAGTATTACACTCCATGGGACTTACCTGGTTTTGATACTTTCTGCAACACTGTTAACATATTCTGCATTCACCTAAAGAAAAGAAGGGGCGGTTCATTTCAAGTCACCCACTTTTGTATTAAGCAAAATTTTGTAGGGAATATTTAATAGCAAAAACCTTCATTTTTTATTCTCCAATTCTTTTCATTTCAAACAAAACCAGTATCTTGGAGCAGCATTTCTACTAAAGGACTACTACTACTAAAAGTCAACTGAACTTTTAACGTAATTGAAAGTAGAACCAAACTATCTCCAGCTATGGTTTCTGCATTTTGGTTTTTGACTGCTTCTGCAGGAGACCAAGCCATTTTCTGCATAAAACTGTTCTACAGCTTTCACTTATGCCAGAAAAGTACACTCATATAACTGTCAGTAAATAGTGTCGTTTCAGGTTAATCATCCAAAAATCACAAAAGATGCCTGAGGCTGTTGAGAAAAGTCACTTAAGCAAAATTTTCTAAAGCTAGCAATACTTAAAATTTTTATTTAGAGTTTCTTCCTAATTTAACAAACTTATGGCTCTTAGTCTGGAAGTTTTGAGGTCACAGTTATTCACTGCTGCTGTTTCATAAAGAATAGCAGTTTTGGTGTGGAAAACACATCTGTTAACTACATTAAACAGCGCTAATTTTTACGGATTTTGAAAGCAATACAATTCCTATCTTAGCAGTTCAGAGTTTTTTTTAAATTCACAAATAATTGTTACCAGCTATACATTAAATTTGTGATAAGTATGCAATGTGATAAGTAATGAACTGTGATCAGAAAAAAAATACCAACAACTTTGAAACTCACTTCCAGT
Organism: Xenus cinereus; assembly: GCA_025774025.1. Taxonomy (NCBI): domain Eukaryota; kingdom Metazoa; phylum Chordata; class Aves; order Charadriiformes; family Scolopacidae; genus Xenus; species Xenus cinereus. The sequence goes on from JAOXJK010000032.1 coordinate 13,581,084, forward strand.
TAATAAGTTACTCTGACTTAATCCATGATGTAAATATTTAACTCGATTTTCTGAAACTTTCTGGGAAGAATTAAGGTGTGGATTTATGATCAGTGAACGCACTTTCATACTTAAATGTTCTTATGGCCTCCCTTATCAGGACGATCCATCTGTGCTAATTTACAGCATGGCTTTGGGGATGGGAGAAAGGGGCAGTTTAACCCTAAATTGGCTGAAAGGGACTATTACTACAACCAGAGCTATTGTTTGCTAAAAGTGCCACATTAGAGCTGTCCACAGTGGGGAAACTGTACTATTCAGAAGTTAACCCTTAAAAACTCAGAGAACTGTCTGAAGCCCTGTAATAAAAGGTTTATCTGAATAGCAGCTAAGCAGAGCTCATCATTGCCAGGGCTCTTCGCTGGGAAATAGCAGCTGTAAAATAAATTCAGCTCCTGAGAATCATGCTGAAGAGAACTAGAGCCATCAAAATTGGGCCTATCTACTTCTCGGTGTGATCCAAACAGAAAAGTGTTTGGAACAGAAAAAGTCATGACCTAATTTAATAAAGTGAACTATGTTCTGTTTGACAGTATTACAGTTGCAAAAGCTGCTCTAAGTGATGACTGAACTAAAAAGGCAAACTTTTAACTGTTAATGGATACATGTATGAAACTTAATGTTGTTTATGGAAGGACAAAGAAGTATGAAGAATAAATATGAAGCCTGAATAACTGCGCAGTCTTTTTACCTGCAAGTAACTGTCACCAGCTATTTCCCTTCTGTAGCTTTTTCCAGTGTGATCAAGACATTTTGGACTGAGAAAAAAATTCATTTACCCCTAATATTTTACCTCTGCCACTGTTTACTTTCCTGGACATGGAACTGTTCAAGTCTCTGAACAGTTTTCTTATTCACAAGAAATGACAATACACATGCAGAAGGCAAGTATGTCAAGGCACTTTGCAAGACAGATGTTATCAAACCAGCAACTAAATGATCTGAATTTTTGGTAGACTGAGTAAGTTTACTTTTTTCAGGTTCAATGGAACTTTTTTGTGGAGGATTTACACTTCATTCTTGAAGTGGAATACTTTCAGAGATAATTTATGAGTTCACATGGTTTTATTTGAAAACCTGACAGCAACAACTGTGTTTCTAAATGTAATACGAATTTTTAGCCTTCGATCACCTTAGTTACAGGGGGTTTTCCACACAGGAGCACTAACCGCTCAGTATCTCCTGCAGCCATGAAGAAATCCCTCCCAGAGGCCTAGCTAACAATATTTGACAGCCTCTCCTCCACTACTACGCTAAGACATAAATCTCCATATTGTCTTTCTATGTGTACTGCACCTTTCCATGCAAACTTACCTCTGCTACAAAGACGATAATTACACAGTCATTCTTCTGCTCTTCAGAAAGCTCGTACAGTAGGGAATGCAGTGTATTAATCAGATAATCTTGTTTTTCCCTTTTCACAGTAGGAATACCCATCACCAGTGAGACTGCAAAGAAAGAAGTCCACAAGCCACGTAATTTGTAGTTGGGTAAAGGGAAACTGAAATTACATTTTAATTTTGATTTGATGTGACCATGAGACTTAGTGACAGTTAATATTCCTATAGCACTGTGGCAGCATTTGCTTTATTACCTGGAAGGAGAGATACCTCCAGCTAAGTTTAGGTTAGAGACACCTGCACCAGATCTGCACTGTGTAGACTGTCAACATTTGAGAACTTGGGAGATATTACTACCTCTGGCAAACACACAGGTATCTGCTATTGAGTTTCAAAAGTGGGTTTTGCAAAATAAGTTTTCGCTCTTGGTATGGAGTTGGAGATCTGAGTAGTAAGTTAAACCAACACCGCTTTACTGTGCAAGTTGTCACAGGAGGTGAGCGCTGTGTACGTCAGAAAGGAATCCAAAAATCAAAATCTCAGAAATCTTCCTGAGCAGTTTAAGTTACATCAATCCATGGCTTTGACATAATCGATAATAAGAAGAAAAAAACTTAAATGTTATTAAGAAGAAAGGAACTGAAATTGTCTCTGGCAAAGACTCCACTAGTAGCAAACCTGTGCTTTATTACATCATTCGATTGTAAGCAGTACCTCTCTTTTTTCATTGGTGAGGGCACAACTGGAGTCAGTGACCTAATAATAAGGCTCAGTAAACCTGTAGAATTCTTAGTCCTTGCAGAAGAGTCCTATTGATCAAAACCTCATGAGGCTGGTAAGGAAGCAGCAGATTTTGAAGGAAAGGAGTGGGTGCAGTTAGCGACTGGCTCCAGACTTCATCATTTGTGCCAGCATCAGCTCAAAAATGCCAAAGTTCCAACGTTCCTTCCCAGCACATAACCTGCTAAACCACTGGAGGTTTGTTTGGTTTTACATGCTGAAGGTCAACCTGTACTTGTTAAAGTGTGGTCTTACCATTGTGATTTTCATGTGTGAATAAATGAAAATTAAACATGCAGCAAATACAGTATACTTTTTACTTTTATTAGTTATTTCTTTTCTTTGGTTTTTTTTTTTTGCTTGCTTGCTTGTGAACATATCTGGTTTTCTGTGGTTTTTTTGCAAATCACTTTGCTGACTACCTGTTGTCTTTTGCATACTACAGGCACATAGCTCTCACTCCAGTGAGAACCACAGCAGTACACACCACTAGCCCATGTTAGGAAAGAGGTTTTCAGACTTAATGTGTGTTTCCTGCTTTCCAGGTTATAGCCTGCATCCAGAGTGACATAGGTCAAAGTGACTTCAGTTCTCAGCTGCTGTATCTGTCTACCTGGATTTAGAGATGTTGCAGTGGTTCAACCCTA
>JAOXJK010000032.1:13584251-13599135 GCA_025774025.1 Xenus cinereus
GAAAAGGTTTATCAGAACTATTTGGGGAATGCTTGAAATTGGGATGAGAGTGGTAAAAATGCTTTTGCCATCCCCATTAAAATGTATTGTTTGGCAACATTATAAAGTTCAGGGAGAAAACCCTCTCCGAACTTTCAGTATGCCTCATTGGTAGAACTTAGTATAAAATATAAACAGACAGAAAATATAAGCCAAACTTTATTTCCTACCTCCAGTTCTCTGTTGCCCAAAAATAACATTTGGAAAAATGGCATCTTCATATTCTCGAAGGTGAGGTAGATAGTAGTACATGTTTGTAAGGTGCATGGGGAACTTTCTGGTGAGGTATGACGCTTTCCACTTCATATCATCTTAAAGAAAAAACAAACCCACATAGACACATAAATTAAAAAGCCAAGCAGTGAAGCTTATTATTTCAACTGTTTTCCTCAGTACTACAGGTTACCACACACAGGTTATTCAAACAGAACTTCTCCTCAGAAGTGATTATACATCATACGTTATCACCCTGCTGCAGTAACACAGAGATAATTGTCCGGTAAGACCCACCCCACTCAGGTGATGGTGCAGAGCTGCAAGCCTGAACGCCCTGGGAACCCTGCCTGCATTTCCCTGTGCCTAAACACTTGCAGGATTGAGTCATCTTAAAACAAAATAAGCAGTTATTTTAAAAGCAGCAGAAAAAAAAAAGTTGGTTTGTTTGGGTTTTTTTTTCACAGTTGGCAAGCAACATTTAAATTGAAAGAAACACAGATTCTGATTAATAACTTCCTTAATTAGCTAACAAACTTAAATGCGTTCTCCAAAATGTCACAAATGGTGGTTTTCAGGACTCAAACTGAAGTTCTCAGGTTATAAAAGTCCTATGGCAAAAAGACAACCAAATCCAGGCCTTTAGAAAATATTTGAGAAACAAAAGACAGTAGCAGTTGAGATGAAATAAAGATGAAAATAATTGGAATACTTACTCATGTTGAAATAAATCAAGCATGACCTTATAGAAATTATGCTATTTTTTAAAAATAAGCCATATAAAAACCAAGTACCATTAATTTACTAATTTATCTTCCTTGATAGAAACATTCCTGAATGTTCCAGTCGTGGTAAAAATTCTTTAAAATCAATTTAATAAAAACTTGAACAACTTAATTCTAAAATCATTATAAAACCAATCATAAGCTTGCAAAAAAAAAAAATGTGCTTAATGTAAGATACCTGTAGGGACAGAGATGATATGCAGTATGCAATTTTAAAAAAGGTATTTGAATAGATTAAAACGAAGACTATATTTACAAAGAATAGCAAATGATCTTTCTAATATTTAAGAAAACTGCTTAGTAAAAAAAACTGAAGATCACTCCAGACTTTATTTACCAGTTGTCTAAAGGCTTAAGTCTTACTTTCCTGGCACAGGCAGCATATGGTTTTCATACTAGAATTTTGTCTGTCATTCTCTGTTGCTGAATTTGTCTGTACCCTACAACGTATATGTCTTTTTGCTCTGAAAGAAAAATAAAACTCTAGTGAATTTATCTAAGGTAATTCATGCTTCAGTGGGTGCCTCCTGCAGACACTTTATCAGTTGTGCAAAGAGGCTGGTGCTAGGGCACTTCTCGGTATCAGAACAAAACTTCAATTCGTTGTAGCCAACAAAATCATGTTCACAGCCTTCCAAGCTGCAAAAAACTTCAAAACCCACAGTTTCACAGTAAGCAAAGCAACAGAAGGTTTATTGACTTAAATGGAAAGTTATTTTTTCTAAGAAATTCATCTAAGGTGACTCCCCAAATTTAGCAGCCTTCAAAGTTACTTAAAACAAGTCTTAAAAATGCCCATCATCAGCTTTATTCACTCAGCTCAGATCAATGAAGAATAATGTTTGTTTGAAGTTTTTCAACTTCCAAATGGTATTCTCACTGAAAATTAGGACTCGACAGAGTCCCCACTCTACAGAAAACATTTTTTTTTTAAAAAATTAAAAAAACCAAAAACCACCAATCAACATATACATACATGTCCAGACATTTGTGCATGAGAGAGCGAGCCACAACTCCTCTTCCTCTGCTTTGTCATTAAATATACAGGCATTTAGCTGCATAGAAACTTTTTTATTTTTAAAACCATGTTCATAACTTCTCATGGACTTTGCATTTTTATTTGGAAGTAGTATCTATCAAGGTTTGGCCAACGGACTTTAGTTTTATTCCATATAATAAAACTTGGCTGGAACGGGAAGCAGAAGAGTAAAAATCAAAGGTAAACTATTCAATGATTTTAAGAAATTTCTGCTTTGAATCCTATGAATTGACAGCTTTAATACTTTGTGATATGCAGCTGGCTCCAATAAGAATGAAGAGCAGAGGAAAGGGGAACTTGCACTCTCCTCTACTGGTATTATGTGTGCTAGGCAGTAACTCTCCATCCACAGTATGTGGGGACACTGGCAGCTGACAACATGGTCACTATTCTAAAGCTTGTAAGGCCACAACCCTGCCAACACTCAAGCATTTGTTTATATGCAACTGAACGGTCCTGCTGAATTAATATCAAAATAAACAGACAAAAAGAGGCAGAGAAGAACAGGATAAGAAATGAAGCTGGAATGCACCTTGTTCCTTCTTCCCCTGTAGGAGTCCTGATTAATTCCCTATTTTAATCTGATAACAGCCACTGTACTGAACGCAAATAAGGATTTTTAAAAAGTAGTTTTCAGTAGCATCCAGACTCTTTTTGAAGTCGGTGTGTCTTGTGGAACGTGTCCAGCACAGAGATGCCCCTTCCAGTTTTCCTTCTCTCCCCATAGAAGTAGCTCTTCCAATCTGAACAGGGAGGAAGGCAGATCCCGCGCTACTACACCATTGCTTCTAGGGGACAGAATCTGCCGAATCTGTTGTATGTAACTACAGCGTGCAGACAGATGGGCACGCACAACAGTCTGTAGGGCAAGGATCTAATTTACTTTTAAATAAATAAGAAGTTTAATTAAACAATGAGAAGAAGCCAGATCACTTGAGTAAACGTAACTGCGCATTGGTTTCCCTCTAAAAAAATCCAAAAACAAAGAAACACAAATTCAAGAGGCAACATTCTTGGGCTGTATCCAGCCCGTAAGACCTCATGGGGCTTCTCAACTCCTGCGTTCAGGCAAGCACCCAGCTGTATGCAGGCTGCTACCTCGGTGCCTGGGGTCTGCTGGCAGGATGGCAAAACCCTTACGGCCAAAATTGTCCCCAAAAAGTCACTCCACCTGGACAGTAGGGGGACCAGGACTATAGAACATCTGAGGAGGTCTGCTTCCTTCCAGGTTAGGCACAGCCCTGTTACTTATCGGGGCGTAGTGGCATAGTGAAATATAATATAAAAATAGCTTGTTCAGTGCTCTCTAGTTGGCAGCAAGAGAGGTATAAGCACTGTAAATAACTCGTGTACAGCTTTGGCACTATGACACTACTGTAGTCTATTATGTCCCCTTTTCTTCCCCTCGCCTTATTTGTTTAGTTACCAACAGATCCTATTTAAAGAGGGACTACAGATTACTTCCCCACCCTTTTTTTAAAGTCAAAACTTCCGCCTATATGCTAACATAACCAAATAAATGATTTTTCTCCCTACACCAGTGATGAAGAAACATGAGCACACAAAACTTTGAAGCATTAATGCAGTACATTCTTATACACACAAACCTGTATGATTTATCGTCAAGTTCATTCTTTTTGCGACTACACGTTTAATTTCATCTAGGGTACTGCTCAGTTCGTGTGATCTTTTTTTATTTTCCTTTTCAGCATACAGAAGTCGTTGACGAAGTTCCAGGAACTGGCTTTGGTACATGTCAAAGTCATTTCCTGCAATGAGAACATAATTTCTTTTCAAAGAGGTGAATTATATGATGGAATAAAGAGAAAGTTTAATAGGAGATGGTCCAGAAGACATAACCAGGAGTGTATAAACAAAAATAAAAGAGGCTGCTCAGAGTTTATTCATAGAACAAAGAAGTCTGGAAGAGTACTTAGAAGCAGAGTTTTGGGAACAGGGCTGGGCAAAGGCTTGCAATTGAAGACAAGAATCTGATGCCCATAATAAGGAAAAAGTCAGCGAAAGACCATGAGTTGCAGGGGAAGGTGCTATCCAGTAAAGCCAATAAACATTTTTCACTAAGTGACAAATCCTGATGAACCTTTTCACGCAGAAGAGTGTAATTATGGAATGGCTTATCATTTGTATAAAACACTATTAATATTAAAATACAGATATTAAAGTATTCAGTCTTCATCTATGAGTTGAAAAGTGCCTTAAGTATATTAAGAACTATTAGTAAAGATGATTATTTGAACTTCTGGATATATTTAATTAGATAACAACTGAAACTGTGCTCTAGGTTGAAGGATACCTTCATAATACATAGCCCACCCTTGATGAAATATTCTACAGTCACATTGGTGTTAGAAACACTGCAGTCTCAGTCATGGTTATCAGACACCTCTGCTGTTCTGCACAGGTTTCTCACAATGTCAATGTAATGTTTACAGCGGATCCACTTTCCTAAGAAGCAAGTACTGTCAGAACTTCTCAGTTATCACAGATGATATACCAGACTCATACCTCTCAGTGCCTCCACTGTCTCATTGCCACGTGAACAAAGATTGTTAGCCTTATTAAAATTATTATAAGGCGACACTTGAATAATGTCACTCACTTTGCAATAGGAAGTAAAGAAAGTAGAGGGAAGAAGGAGACTTCTACTTCATTTTTTAAAAAAATAAGTTTTATAATACTGCTTTTTTATTGGGTTGTGGGTTTTTTTTGTTTGGTTTGGTTTTTTTTAAGTTAAATGCTGTTATTTAAACATTTCTCCCATTCTATTTGTGGACTGTGCTGAGTCCCATCCTTGGCAGGACTCATTTTCTAGGACCCACCATTGTTTCTCAGCAAAGGTGAATTTCCAGGGATTCTAGCCTGTAAAAGAGACAACAACAAAGACCAAGCCCACAATCTCAGGATATATACATGTTATCACAGGATGCAACTTACTGCTTCTGAAAAGGGAATAAATCCTTTTATAATGGAGGTGCTTCAAACCTAAACGCTGGAAAGTGCTGGAAAGCATTCCACTGACATTTCCAGTGCTATAATACAATAAGATTTTTCTAAAACAAACTAAAAATCCCCTCAGTACAACTATATTATAGGAAGAATCAATAAATAAATTGTGGATGAATAATAACATTGTAGTCCCTCTCTTTACAATTCTTTCAGCTACCCAGTGTCAGTGTGACTCAAAACTACTCGTGTGACTACTGGGCTGACATTTTGGCAAGCACCAAGTAGTAATTGTAGTTTTATTTGCTTACTTACAGGTGAGCCTACCAAAACACCATAGATGACACTGGGAAATGAAAGGTCAATACTCAACTATTACTGAGTGCACCCCAAGAAGCTGGCATTTGTAATCAGCATTTTCTATTCAGGGCAGAAGAGAAAAACCACATTTTTGAGCCTTTCAGAATTGAAGCCTGTGTTCGGTTAGTAGAACAAGACTCTTAGGAACTGCTTATCTCATTTGATTTTGACAGCTGGGGAATCAAGGAACGTAGCATTCACTCACCCTTAGCAAAGAATGTGTTTGTTATTATAAACGTATGTAGTTTGAAATAGAACATGAAGTGTTATTGGAGCATATGTAAACAAGCAATATTAACTATTAGTAAACCTTTGGCAAAAAAATGTGTGTTTGGAAAGCAGTACTGAACTTTTTGTATTTTGCTGTGCAATAAGGTACTGTCCTGAATAATATTTATTATTGATATAATTGTAGCAAGCCAAGAAGAAAAAATTTGAATCATTATGAAGCTAAATACTCTAAGTATTTAAATAGTCATTAAGTTTACATGGATTTTAGCACATGTGTGTAAAGTGTCGCTCTTTAAGCATCTAAGGATCTACAGAGAACTAAAACAGCTAAAATTGCTTGCTTGGAAAGAAGCAGACAGGGCATTTTCAGAACTTCAGCTCACTCTGGCAAGGAGGGCCAGGAGAAATACAGACCTTTGGCTGTATCGTGACACACTGCCTGGCCCCAGTGATAGTCTGACTTGGCAACACCTTGTCTACAAATGGTTCTATCAGCAACAGGGACTGTCAAGATAAAACTGAAAATAGAGAGATGAAGACCTAAGCCAAAAGTAAATGAAGGTAAAGGGAAAGCGGAATCACTCTGCTGGGCTAAGGAAACCCTACTAGGAAATTTCAATGGGGCTACGATGGCTACAAGCCAGGGGAGAAAAAAAAACAAGAGCTAACCAGACTCTGATAGCACTCAAATCTTTTGCAACAAATTTTCAGCTCTACTACAGCATTTCCTCTGACTGTTTACTACATATTGTCATATATACTTACAGTAATATGTAATTCTAAGTAAAATGTAATTCTAAGCTGGCAATACTTAAAATAGTTTTAAATGCAAATCTTGTGCTATTTCCCAATAGATACATATATATAACTCTCCGCACCAAAAACTGAAACTGTTTAGAAATAATACTAATCTCTAAAGCAAATACTCATTCTGAAAGTCAACCCATTTTTTTCTCTTAGCTCTACACATGCATCGTTCCCATTATCATAAATGCTTCCAGTTTTATTAACAATTAATTTCTGGCAACATCTAAGAGCTGTGGAACAATTCATCACTATCTCCTCCTTGCATTCAAATAAAAAAAAAAATTAAAATCAGAAGCGGCAGAAAGGTGGCGAAAAAAATCACTCCATAGTCTACCAGTGACCTTTGTTCCTATTTCTTGATTACAAGCTATGCTGCTTATGATACCCAATGACATTTTCTTGCAGAAACTGAATTCTGGTTAATGCCATTTTTAAAAGAAAATTATATAAGCACACTAACTTTAAAAGATCTTGTCACACTCTGCGCTTGGAACTACTGCTCGCTGTTCAGGTTAATGAAGCATATTAAGCCATTGAGGCATGCATTGCACTAATAGCTGTGACGGTTTGTTATCTTCCTGCAACTGATCTAAAACAGAGAGACCTTTCTAAATCTTGTTACGCGATTTGCAAGATTGGGTTTTGTTCTCTCAGAGTGAGGAGGAAAAAAATTGCCCAAACAATGCCTCTGTCTTAGTTTAGAACAGCCAGTTCTTACACAAACACTTAAATTCAACAATGTGCTAAACTCTAAGGGTATTTAAGCACCTTTCCAGGTAAGGACGCCTTCCTGAATTTGTGCACGATCTTTAAATATTTTGTTTATAGTATTACAGCACAGAATTATTTGTGTCTCCCAACAGGTTAAAGACAGCCAAGAAAAATTAACGTAAAGTCAGAAGCTGCTTCACCTGCATTGGGTACATTCACCCATTATGCTCAATGTTCATCAGAACTGGGGTAGCACCGATTGTTGAGCTTTAAGCATAGGACACAGCATGTCTTAATGCATATCCTAAATATTTGGGGGCCTCTGAAATCAGTCAGTGCTGAGGTTGGCTTATTTTACACAGCTGAAAAGGGAAGGTGAAGTGAGCAGGTCAAGAAGCTTCTAATTGTTCCCACTCATCTGTCCCATCCATGCCCTGACGGCAACTGGCCTGCAGGGACTATTGCTGCAGCAGATGGCGGAGGCTGCAAGTAGGAGGAGAAAGATTAATTTCAGCCAGGCACAAATCTCAGCCGGCTGGCTGAAACCTTTGCCCGGCTGTGACACAGCAATATCAAACGTGCAGGCTTGGTAAGGCAAAGCACGGGGCTTAACAGGCAGCGAGGACTCTCTCACCAAGTTTTTATAGCTCTCTAGGTAGGCGTCTGAGCAAGCAGAGGAACCGGCAGCAGGATGTTCAGAATTTGTCTTTGACAGTATCCACATTAGGAATCACTTTCCTGTATCAAAACAGCCAACCAACCACCATACAAAGTTAAAGGCAGATCGAAGTTAATAACCGAATTTTAAAACCACATTCAACTGTACAATGAACGTGGACTCACTGTTGGGTTTGGCATAGAAAACTTTTTACTGAACCCTTTACATACCATATCTAACTGAAAATAGACAAGTGAACTTGTTTCAAAGAAAATACAACTTAAGTTCTAATATTTTCTTAGATGTTTGCAAACAATCCTCATTTTAGATTTGTCTTTTTCTATTTTAGAATGTAGTGAAAAGTGATCTTAAAACATTCAGTCAGAACATCACTATATAGGAAAGCAATAGTATTAAAATAAGTGGAAAACCGTATAAATTGAATGGATATTGTATGGTGTTTGGCCACAATTGGCATACTTTGTTTTTAACATAGTAATGCTAGTAACACGATATAGGTTCTTAATAGCAGTGGAAAATTCTGATTTGAATATGGCCTTTATCAGATAAATAAAAAGTACCCATTCACTTCAAGCAACCGTTATTGCTTCGTTCTGGTTAGAATTTTGAATATTTTGATTGTTGCTACATCAGGCAGAACAGTAACTCATTTATACACACATTTAATTAAATGCCTAGCCACTAACTAAAGTATTTCTGGATAAAACTGTGTTCCTCAAGACTCTGTGCAACATTAGGAACACGTGAAGGTCTTACGTTTACACTTGTTTAAGTACAGGTTGTGATGAGACACTGCAGGGCAAACAAAGAGAGGTCTGAAATGTTCCCTTTCTCTACTAAAACCAACAGTAACTGGTCTCATTTTGTATCTGAATCTTTATAGGATTTATGATTCAGTTCCTCTACTTTTGAGGACAAGGCAGCCACTATTCTGCCTGAAGTAATTGCAAGAAGCAACAGACTCTTAGTTCAGTAAATTACACATTTAGAAGCCAGTAAAACGATACAGCTAGTTTCCTTGGATATGAATTCTGATATAAAATTTGGGATCCGTAAATACTAAGTCTTAGGTCCCATTTGAGTTTGTTGTATATTTGGGTTTGGTTTTTTTAAATACCTAAATGCCAAACTACACAAAGAAACGGAGTAAGCAATTGGGGGACTGCAGAAATTCTCCCTTAACCACACTGTGCATTTCGGCCACATCCTGACTGATGTTGGGGCAAACCCCCGGTGTGCAGTAACCTCTGTATGCTCTCAGTTCCACTGGAAGGAAACGTATGCATGAAGGCAAGGAGGGAAGGGGAGGCAAGTAGCCTACCAGTCAACGGGGACAAGTGGGGAGAATGGTGGTTAAACACAGCCTAACAGGGCTAGAGATGGCAGGAAAATTGGCTTCTGCATGTTCATAAATCTGGATAAGCTGTACTGGCTGAAATGAGAATGGTGTAATTCAAGACTCCTTATCAAATCTGTCAGTTTGCCACTATTTAATTGATGCTTTGAGCCAGAGTGTACCAGTTGGATCCGGACAGGAAGCCTGCAAAGAACTCCATCACAAATGAGAGAATCTCTTGGGGACCTGGCCTGGGCACACAGCAAGAGCAGGGGTTGGCCAGCAGAAGCAAAGCATCACGCCATGGGCCGAAGACTATTGGAAATAAAATAAATGTATGATCAGCTGTTTGAGCTAGCATTCTAGCTAACACAGTAACATATTTTAACTGCAAAAAATTACTTTCATCAGAAATACCTTTTTGACCCTTTGTACCCCTTTTCCTGATGAAAAGTTTTGTGAAATAATGAAAAGTTTGATATGTTAAACAATTTGATAAACCTTAAATATACTTCTGTGAATGCAATTAAGTATGAACAGTTTCTCTTCTTCACCCCACCTCAAAGAAATAACTAAAGAAAGCCAAGTTTCACAATGTTTGACTCAACATGCATATATTAACACACTTACATTCCTGTGACATTATATTTTAGCATCACTTTCTCCTAGCTTCCAGACAAAGCTTAGTTTTAATTTACTTGGATAAAGTATCCCACAAATTTAGGTGAAGAGGGCAGCAACATGTTACAAATGAATTCAAAGAGATCTAATCTTGTACCTCTTAGAAGCAATGTGAAGAAGCGCTGCCATGTGAGATGAACTGATCTACCTCATTGCTGTGACTTCTAAAAAATTCATTGTTATTCAGCCAAGGCACCAAAGTTTCTTTTTATTCAGGAATAGTCTTTCCTCTGAACAAACTTTATGCAAGTTCATAATGAGTTTGTAACGCACTCTTGACTTTTACTGTTTTTCAAGATTTGCTACTTCTATAAATTTACTTTCGTATTTCTTTATACCTGTGATACTTTTTCTGATTTATATTTACATGGAAAACAGTAGCTAAAGCTGTGTGAGAAGATCACTGCATGTATTCCCATAACTACAAATCCTTATGAAGGGTATTTATATGAGAGCAAACAGTTTTGGTCAGGTGAATTACCAAGTGGATTGTAACTCAGTTGCACAACAGTAGGAACATCTGCATCGTTCCTGACAGCAGCCCTTCCTATCCCCAGATGCAAAGTTTGCTTCAGCCAGGTTTTTCTTGGGGCTGGGGGAGGGGCCAAAATGCTCACAGCAAAACCATGCAGGATGTGGGACAGGTATTGCTACAGTAGTTCACTTGCTGATTACTTGCTAATAGCAGCCCGTGTTCACAAACACTCTAGAGGATGTTGGAGGAATCACCATGCAAGTTTAGACAGACAGTATCAGGCTTTGCTAAACATCTAGCGATATCTCTGTAATTACTTTTATCTCTTCTTGGGTTTTGCCGCAAAAATATCAGCCTATTTAAAATTAAACCTCTGCTTATATTTATAAAGCAATGGAAAAAGCGACTATGAAAACATCTTCATAAGGATAGTTAAAACATATATAGTATTATTCACAATAGCAGAAGTCTAGTGACTATGGTAGATTCTGAATTTTCATTTCTAAAGCGCGTGCGTGATGCAGGAGCATCTTCCTTGCCATGCCAGTTCAAGTTACCCGTACTCGAGTTAAGTCTCACAACCGCAAGTCAACACTGGGGCTGCACTGAGTGGTTAGAAGCAGCACCAAACAGCCAGTGCTGTCACTGGCAGCAGACACATTTCACCTCAAATCTCTGAAGCTAGCTGGCCCCTTCGTATAAGGTGTTTAAATGTTGCTGGCTGAAGCTATCGATTTTTATTTGCACAGAAATCGGGACAGAGCGAATACCCGATTTACGCTCCCAGGGCTGAAAGGCCCTCAGACTGCAGACAAAATGAACTGTATTTTACAGGGCTATTCAGTACTTTTCATATTACGGAAGTTCTGAAGAACTTTTCATGAAGATTACTTGTTATCCCAATGTCACTACAATCCAAGAAACAATAACTGGATAGAAACAGGAGGGAACACTGCAGACCTGCTGCTTAGTGGTCTATGCTGTAGTTAAAGATCAAGAGCAGCCCAAATGTTTAAAGAAGGAAACTGAAGTAAGAGGACATTTAACAAATTGGTTGAAGAAAATAAGCCAGAGAAGAACATTTGACAAATGAGTGAAAGAGATGGGAGCTGACAAGCTGGGACAGTACTTGACCTCTCTCAGTGACGGGCAGGATAAGTGAAAAAGACATTAGAAAAGTAAAGAAACATCGCAGCTTGCGATGCGAGAGAAGCGGGACCTCCTGTAGTGGCATGTCAGTGGAGAGGCAAGTTCAGCAGCGCAATGGGGAGACATTTTACAATATCTAAGCAGAGGTATCTGTCTGTTTGCAGAGAAAAATACTAACTTCAAACCACCTTCTTAAGCAGATATTCTGTATCTGAGCATAAGTTGGTTTGCTCCCAATGCTTCTCTCTGTGGAAAAAACTAACAACATTGGGCTGTTCCTGGAGTTTTCTGGATGGCTAGAAGGCTTCTGCCTTTTAACATCACTCAAGAGCAAAGACTATCTTTACAGCAAAATAAACTTACTACAAAGTCATTCACCCCATGCTGTTACCTCCCCCTTTAGTTACTAGTATACACGCTTTTATTTACACATTTGTGAGATTTACGAAGCTTTAGAGAGAATGTGTCCCTGAACACTACATATTTACATTTGTAAGGGTTAAAAGCTTGTTGAGAAAATAGGTGCTAATAATAATAATTAGGAAAATTATACCATCGGAGAGGAATTAGCTACTCTGTTTACTGTGGAGGAGGAGACAACTGTGGAAAGAGAAAAGATAAACCAACACATATACATATTTACAACACCGCATATTACCCTCTCCCCCCCAAAAAAAAACCAAACAAAAAACCCAAAGCGAAACACCCCAGTATGGAACACCAGCAGAGAAAGGACAAAAAGAAAGTGGAATGAAAATGGAATTTCAGCAACAAGGAGTCACAAAATACGAGTCACAAGATAACATGGTGATAGGAGTGGTAACTGCGGATGGGACAAAGGCTTTCATTCTATCATCTCTTGGATCTTGGTTTCTTAAGACACACCCTGCTTCTCCTTCTGTTTCTCCTTCCCCACTCCCAGCCCGATTGCCACTGAGGAAAGGGTTAAGTGTTGCAAGATAAACAACCACGGAGTTGACAAGAAACATAAAGGCAGGAGGATCAGCACCGTCTCAACTCTATTCAATATTCCCTTGTGGGGCCACGATTTCTACCACTGCTTCTACTTGTTACAGAAAAAATTAAGTTAAATAAAGTAACAGCTATTCAGAGTTCGGTGTTCATCGTGGAAATTCCAAATGAGCTTATTTTAATTCTTCTGCATCTATAAAACCACACCTTTTGTAAAGACGTATACAGGAAGCACTTCAAGATACACTCTCTCACCGTCACCCCAAACTGTCAAATAATAAGCCATGTCTGCAAGGCCCCACAGGTACCATCTGGAGAGATCTTCTAATTTATTTCAAGAAAATAACATCAGTTTTATATTTCCTACATGGACTCGGAGAATCTCAGATGAGGCTTTCTGTAGATCTATCCAACATGTGCCACCTACAAAACTTTTTAAAAAGATATTATGCAATCTTAAAGTTTATAAATAAAAATATAAACAACTTGGGCATGTTTTCCTCTGGATTGAACATTGCATTCTGGTGCTGGGAAAGGAACTGTACAGGAGGCACAAATACAACTGCAGCACGGTTAGTGGTCCTCCCTGAGTAATATTCAGAAAAAGAACGCTTAAGAAGTGAGAGCCACGGTGATCACATTTAGACTTGTTCTTCCCATCCTAACGTAGGATGGTTGTTAGTAACTTTTACTATTTTTTTTTCTTAATTTGGTTTGTGGTTTGGGTTTTTTTTTTTAAATTTAAAAAAAGGACAGGTTTGACGCAAGGATCCACTCCCATCAGCTGTTAGGCAAGCTGGTAACTCGGTGCTCGTACGCCACGACACTGGGCAACAGGTGAGACCATAGAATCGTTTAGGTTGGAAGAGACCCTTGGGATCATCGAGTCCAACCATCTACCCTGCTCACAAAGTTCTCCCCTACACCATATCCCCCAACACCACATCTAAATGGCTCTTAAACACATACAAGGATGGTGACTCAACCACCTCCCTGGGCAGCCTATTCGAGGGGACGAGCCTCCTGCTGGCACCCGGTTCCTCTTTCCCCGGGGCTGCCGCCGAGCCGAGCCGAGCCGTGGGGGGCAACCCGGACTAACGCCCCGACCCGGGAGGCTCTCCGTTACCGGTCCCCCATCCGCGGGAGCTCCGGGAGGGGACGGACGCTGCCACAAGCCGGTCCGGGCGGACGGACGGACCCCGGCCGTCGGAAGGGAGCCCAGCCCCGCCGCGTCCCCCCCCCGGCGGCAGGGAGGCAAGCAGGTGCCGCCGGGTCGCTCGCCCTTCTCGCCTCGCCCGGTTCCCCCCGCTCCTCTCACCTCGGGCGCCACGCCAGGCCGCGTACCACAGGAGGGGGAAGGCGGCACCGAGGCACAGCACCGTCAGGAGCCGGCCGAGCCGGGACCGCATCTCCCGGCGGGGCTCTGCCCGCTCGCCCCCCGCGGCCGCCTCCTCGCCCAGCCGCCGGCTCCACGGGCAACTGCCGGCCGGGCGTGTCGGCGCCGCGCTAACCCGCCCGCCTCCGGGGCCCGGAGCCCGGGGCCGTGCCCTCTCCCGTCACCCCGGGCACCCCGCTTCCCGGCGAGGCAGAGCTAACCATGCGTTTATTTGCATATCGCTTAATAGCTCGTACCGGGCAGCCAAGCTGTAGCCTACAATTAACACGTGTGTCCAGCACAGGCAGGTAAAAGAATCTGTTACAGGGACACAGTTTTAGCGGAACCACCCACGTTTTATGACGAAAAAAACCCCTCATTTTCATACCTGATCGGGTGGTTTTCACTTTGACGTGTTCCCTACCTGCTCACAAATCTGACCTCCCTTCCCCCCCGTTCCACACCTGCGACAAAGAAAATACGGTTTCCCGTTCTGTTTTGCAAAGATCTAACTTCTGAAATCATCCAGGACTTGGTCAGGTGCTAAAAAAGCAGTAAGCTGACTGCTACCTGTTACCTCTTTCCTTGATGTATTACTAGCATGTATAACTCATTACCTTATTTACCCAAAGGTTATAGTATTTATAGAATTATGTTTGATATTGATACAATTACCTATTCCCTCCTTTTATCTATTTGTTTATTTAACAATTGCATCCTGACTTAAACAAAAACCCTAAATCCTTTGGAGCAGCATCGTGTCGAGCAAATCAAACACTGGTGTCCGGACACAAGCGTGCTGGAGTCCTGCTGTGACTGCTGCCTTCACGTGCCGCTCTTCATACTGCCCACAGCGTAACTATGTCCCTCTCTGAAAGTTAATCCTGCACTCCCCAAACCGTACACGGTAACCTTCCCGCGTTTGAATGATGATATGGATGGGTTTGCTTCTCTGTTTACTAATTCCTTTGGATCGATGGGCTGAGGCCGATGGGATGAGGTTAACCAAGGCCAAGTGTTGGGTCCTGCCCTTGGGTCACACCAACCCCCTGCAGCGCTACAGGCTGG
>JAOXJK010000032.1:13617143-13661205 GCA_025774025.1 Xenus cinereus
AATGTAAGAGAATATTACCCAGGTAATATTGCTACTCTCTACTAATCTCTACTGCTGCAAGCGGTAGAGATTGATTACTGCTTTATGTCAGTTACTCTTGAAATCTTCACTTTAAAAGAAGTTCTGTTTTAAGCTTTAAAAAAAAACACCCCTCCAAAAATAAATAAATAAATAAATAGAACCACCAAACAAACCCAAAAAACCAGAAGGCTTTTCTTTGAAAGACCTGGAAGTTAACTCTTCAAGCAACTCTTAAGTGCAAGCATTTTTGTTCAGGAGAGCAGAACTCCAGGAACAAAACTGAGATTTGGAGAAGAACTCTGGAGAAAGAGAAACCCCGATACGTTTTAGTGTCCCTTTTTGGTTTTTTAATGCTCATCTTTACCTCTGTGTCTTTCACCACGCCCTGACCTCCATATAAACCACATCAAGTAATTAACTTGTTTTTTCAGTTCCACTTGTATTTCTCAGGTAGCCTTTGTTTCTACTCCTGAATTTTGGGGGCCAAACGCTTCTATTGATGTACCAAAGTGCTGCGCTATGAGAAGTACACGGCCTCGCCTGCAGCAACGTTTCGTTCCTCAGAAGCCTAGAGCAGGCGCTGCGCTACAGAACCCCAGTGTCAAGTCGGTCAGTCACGCAAACACCAGCTACTGTGGAAAATGGGATGAGGAAGCAGCTATTCGGGAAATGTGAACTGAGATACCGAGTACTGCAGAAGAGCGAACAACCAGAGGTTAATTATCTTGTGATGTGACGTGCTTTGAGATGTTACCTGCCACCATGTACTGGGAACATCTTGCGCTGCAACTAAGTCTAGTGTCCTGCATTTAATTCCCTGTACTCCCAGCTCTGAAACACTCTCACGCAGCCACCAGCATGTCACACGTTTCCATTAGCCATAGTCTAACATAATAGTCACTGCCACAGTTTTGTTCTACTTATTTGCTGTCGGGTTAATTTATGTTTTCAGTATTGAATAAATCAGCATCTTAAATGAGCATTAAAAGTCACAATTGCTGCTTGGAGTCCATAACATTTGACTCAAGATGGAAAGAAATACAAATAGCCTAAAAGAAACGTTTCCCTCCAACAGAGGACGAGGCTCAGTAACAGACGGGACTTTCCTCCTCGCTATAACGCTTCCCCTCGGCGTGTATGGGAGCTGGTGAGCCCCAGCCACGGGCCGGCCCTCTCCCTCAGCGCCGGGCACTGATGCCAGGGTCCAGAAGAAGGCTCCGGGCATGGGAAGCTCGTGCTCCGCCTCAGCAACGGGCCAGGAGATCAGGCTGAGCTCACCTACCAACCCCTTGCTATTCCTCAGCATTTCCTCATTTTTTTCCAGATGTTTTAGTCTAAGCCCAACTAGTCCATTTTTTCTTACAGAAACAGATACAATAGCATCAAGTATTTTTTATCGTAAAAAGGCATCTCCTAGCTACATTATACCTCGTTATTACTGAATTACCAAGAACTAGAACAGACAAGAGATGATGGTTAAGTCACTCACAGAGATGCCAGAAGTTTGGAGAGTAACAGCACAGGAACTCATCTTTCCTTTCTGTCCCACAACCCCCTTACACACCACACCGCATAGACGGTACCAGCCCCTGACATCTTCATTTACGGCACAACACCTGACGTCCTATCACAGAAGTTCCAATATCACCAAATAAGAACCCCTAAGGTGCTTTTCTCTTTACAATCAGTTTTGATGTTAAATTTTCAGTAAGTTTAACACATCGCATAAGGAGCTTTCTGTCTGCTTGCCCAGCACTCGTGTAACACAAACCTTCACCAGCCTCAAAAACACAACCTTCATCTCTAACGCCGAGCAAGCAAGCAGGAGCCACGAGATGCTACACTGAAGGAAACAGGCACCATTGAACATTTATATGCTATCGGCATCTGAGTAACTTGAAAGACAGATTGAAAAAAAAAAAAAAAAGCTTGAGAAGAATATTTCTTTAAAGCTTTTTTTAACTAAACTCTGCAGTTCACAGATTGAGGAGACCCTGTCTCAAATCACACAAAGACGCTTCTAAAGCCCTACTGACTTGCTTGTGCAGCGTAACCACACATACAGATAAGACTTTCAAAATATTCACTCACGTTTTCTTGAAGGTTCCACGTCACCGTTTGCTGGTCAGTTGAACTCTTCTGTAGCTCTCCTCTCACCAGCTCCCAGCCAGCTATGAAGAACAGGTCAGAGCAGATCTTGTCCTCCAGCAGGCAACTGCCAGGTGTCCATTCGGTGTGGCCCTAATCAGGTGAGCAGCCTCACCCAAAAAATCTGGAGAAAATCACCTCACCTGGCTGCTACCTGTAGCAAAGCCATTCTTAAAGGTGACCTGGCTTACACTGAGGAGCTTTGGTGACCCAATCAGGAAGGTAAGGAAGGCTTCTAGAGCAAACCGAAAAGAAGTTGCCTTGTAGAAGGGCTCCTGTTGCCCCAGAGTCCCACTTGTGGGTGTCTCTTCTCCTTACGGGGGCTGTAACAACAAAACAACCTTCATGGTGCGCTGTACCCCCAGCCCTGTGGGTGGGTGGGTGTGGAGCAAAGCTGGCAAACCCTTTTTAAGATCCAAAACAGGTTTTCACGGGTGGCCTGTGCATTTCTAGGGCCCGTGGAAGATTGCCCATAGGCTTACATTCACCTTGCCACTACAGACACTTAAAAGAAAAACAATTTAGGGATCTGCAAACTTGAAAAGGTCAACTTAGCCTGCTTAGGGATGTTAACCCTTAGTGCTGAAGACTTTTGTGATAATCAGCTGCCAGGCATTACAATAAAGCACTCTGCTCTGGCCTTGGCATCTTAAAACAAAGTCATATTCTTCAAAACGGTGATTACAGGTTCAAAAGAGTATCATTACTTGACACACATTAACTCATCTACACAGTCTCATATGCAGAAAGGCTATATTGCTTTTTCATACTGCTGTATGTACTCTATATATGGCTAAATTATAAAGGAGAGAATTCTACTCCCGAGAGAAGGAAAGAATATCAACAGTAAACTGACTGAGACAAGGGAGAGATGAGCGCTGCTCAGAAATTAACAGCTGTGTTTTGCAAATTAACTTTACATACACACAAATAAAAGGTTAAGTTTCAAAACTGTAGTTCACCGAACAGAGCCCGTCCAGTGCTGTTCTGTCACTGCCACGGCTCTTGAGGCTGATCCCTGCAAAAAACGTTCTCCTATATAAAGCACGCCCAGTGAGCTGCAGCAACGCGTAGATGGGTCATAAAATACCTGGGGGTCTCAAAAAGCAGTAACAACTGTCATCACCAAACGCGAGCAGGGAAAACCGCTCACTGCAACGGGGCAGCGTGAGAGAAGCCTGCACGGGGTTGCTTGTTGCAGATGGAATTAAACACGTTCAAGTGTTAAACAAAACCAGGCATGGAAAGAACAAACGCTTCTGTTCTGAAACCTGGTGTTGAAGATCCGGAGTCATTTGTCTCGTGTAATAAACCGCCATCACCTACTTTTCCCTCTAGCATGATTTTAATAGTTAAAAATCAAATCTGTGCAGAGTGTACTTTATTTGTTCACATTACCTATTTGTGGTTAAACACCACTTCATCTGACAGTTTAAAAGCATTCTTTTAAAACAAAAGAATTCAACATAGCTTCTGCTAAAAAATCTGCAAGTTACATGGATGCAATATACAGGAGTATAAAAAAATCAACAGTATTCTACAGAAAATATTTTCAAAACAGCAAATAAAGATTAGGCATGTAGGCATGATCCTGAACTGAACAAATATGAATTAGAAAACAGCTAACAAAATTAAAAAAAAAAATTCCTGAATATCTGTACAAAAAAAAGCAAGGATTCAAAGTGCAGGTGCTCCAGTTTTCATTTTAACATATTATTCAGTAAGTTGATACAGGATACTATTCATTTTATATAAAGTGACAGTGTTCTCAGTAAGACTTAAACATTCAGTTACATTATCTTGCAGATTTTTCTCATTACTGCTACTTTACACTGTTGTAAATGAAGACTTACGCAATACAGGTTTTTATTTTCTTAATCTAACAAGAATATAATAGGTTGGTGGTAAAGGTTAGTTTGAAGAGCTAAGCTATATGTGCTGTAGATCCAGCCTTAAAAGTATATATATATATATATTTTTTTATTTTTTTAACTTTTAAAAACAGTTTTCAGTTTTTAAAAAGAGACTCTACCAATTCTGTTCTGGGACCTGCATACCCTGTCTTTGGAGCACACCAGCAAAGCTTCCAAGCCCACTGGTTAGGAATACAGCTCCAGGCAGGGTCACACTGGAGATCTTTGCGTGGTGGCCGCAGGCGGGAAAGGGCTTTCTCTCTGCTGGGTTTGGTGCTGCCAGAGGCCACCCAACCCAGGGAAAAGGCAGATGGGCTCTGCCTTCTGTCGGAGCAGAAACCATCACATTTCACCACGTTTGCCTGATGCGCCGGCTAGGCTTGGGATGGACTTCTCACTGTTATTTGAGCGTACCAGGCTCAAGCAGAGGAAGTTAGGAGCCAGGCAGGGGTCACTGAAGTGATCTTTCATCCATTTAAAAAAAAATAAAAAATTGAAGCAGACGTTAAAACCCATTATCCTCTATGAAAAAAGATAAAAACGTTATATGAACTCAAATTACCCTTCAGGGATGTTGCCTGGAACTTAATTCCACCTACAGTCCTATTCAGGTTGACAGTGTCCCTTTAAATTTTAGGTACTTCTTGTTTTGTTCATTTTTTTCCCCCAAGAATCAGATCTCTACATAATGTCTATTTTAAAAATGCACATAAATATTGGCATTAAGTTTACGATTAGAAATTAAGAACTAATCTTTACCATTTCATATTGACAGCAAGGTTAATAATACACACACTTCACTGACAAATGTTAATTTTTTTCTGTATTTTGAATAAAATTTGCATTTGTGTAACATTTCCCACAGAAAGAGTGATTATACTTCAAGATAGTTAAGTCTGCACCCCAACATTTTCACATTAGTGAAAACAATCATGTTTTGAAAATACCAGGGCCTGTGCCAGGTACTAATAAATACAGAATAAAAAAAAAATAAATAAAAAAAAAGACTCCCTTTTATCCCGACATAGTCGAGATTTCATAGTCGCTGGCCGAGGTTATTGGTTTACCCATCATCCTTACGTTTTTAGCGTTAGTAATCCTAGCCATCATGGACACAGGCTTGTCAAAGTACCTAACCAGCGCTGGCTCAGTCAAAAGGGAGGCTAAAAATTGTTCAAAGGTAATGGCCCAGTCTCTGTCGATGCTAGTGCTCCTTCGAAGAGAAGTGGTGTGGTTGCTCCGTACCAAAACGGTGTCTTCACCGATGTCCTCGCAGTGCAGCTTTTCCTCTTCATGCGAACCTGCACTCAGTACCGAGTAGGAGGACATGGAACTATCATCTTTTGTATCATCATCGGAAATGAGCATGGAAGAACAGGCTCCGTTGTCCCTGGGAGAAGAGTCTTCGAGCTTAATGTCTTCCATCTGCATGCCCAGGGTGCTGTCGGTGCCAACGGCCTCCTCATCGTTGGTGACGAGGCCGCTTTGGAACGGCTTGTGCTGTTCGAGGGGGTACTGCTGGTGCTCCTTCTTCGGAAACAGCTCGCTCTGAATGGTTTTGCTGCAACCGTTACTGCTGCCGTCTGTCTCCTTCGTGGGCTGGACGCTGAAGAGCTTACCCACCTCCCCTATCTCCAAAAGCAAGCTCGTCACAGCAGCCGTGGCGTGGTACAGGTCTTGTTCGTTGGGGTCTTCGCTGAACATATTGTACATTGTCTTGCACAGTTCAATGAACTGTCCCTAAACACAGAGGGAGGAAATGCTAATGAGAGAGCAGAAAACAAATCAGATCGAGATCTACTCAATCAGTTTCAAAAGTCTGGAATGGTGGTATGACACATTAGTCTATGTGATTAAACTGAAACTGGAAACAATTAGGTGCGGTCTAGAAAGCATTTGCTCTGACCGGGCAGCCAGATGCGTTGCCTCTCAAAAGCTATTTAGAATAAACTGTTGGATGTTTCTTCCAACATATGACAAATTAATTTCTCTGCGGCCACAGGAGGGCAACAGAGAGCACTGAAACACTAAGCATTCATTTTGCTGGATAGTCTTGTAGGAATGACGCTCAGTATAACTAGGGGTCTGATAAAACTATTGAGAACTAATGAAAAATTAAGTAAGAGAGCTGCAGCACTCCATATTAACAGTGGTAACTTAGTGGGACGTGAGTCTTTTGGAATTCAAAACTCAGGAATTAAATAGGAAGATGGTTTGCTTAGGGCTACCTTAAGTAAGAAGACTTGTTCTACAGGGAATAAACCTTCCCTATGTGCTCTGGAGGAAAGGGCTGTCCCAGTGGGTCTCCTCCTCCTTAGCAGCTATGGATCTAAGGGCAATGAGACTGGCAGTATACAAACTACAAAATATTAAATGCTGCTTTCAGGTAATGTGTAGTAGACGTTATGAGCTAGCTGAGGATATTCAGTGTCATCTCACCCTTTGTCTAGAGATCAAAATAAGTTATCATTCCTGCATGTGTGTATCTCATTTTTAGAATGTTTTGGGAGCTGAATGTCAGTTAAAGTATGCTGAAAACAACTTACTTCTGTAGTCAGCTGACTGCTGCTCTGCTAAAAAAAGTATCTGCCTCAAAATAAAACCTTCATTTAGTGTTAATGTATCGAATATTTATAGGCATGTGAAGAAAGTTTAAAGTTAATGAAAAATAAGTAACTGTCAGCAGAAGTACCTGATTCAGTTTGGGCAACTCCTTTGTGTTTTTTGCTTTGGATTTATTCTCCTGGCTCCACATTCTCAGATAATTTCGATTCTCTTGTGAGCTCTTCTTGCCTATTGTCAACAAATTACCCAGAGATGCAAGAAAAGTCCATGAAGAAACCTTAAATTAATACTTTTTTTTTTCCATTTTCAAAAGGAGCATCTTTACAAGAAATGAAAGATGTAATTCAAACGGAGACACCATGCATACCTTTGTCTGTTTTCAGACTCACTGTAACAAACCCATCATCTACTCCTTTGTTCCTGCTGTCTAGGCCAACAACTAGGAAGTGGAGGGGCAGGGGGAGAGAGAGATCAGTGTGGTTTCAGATACATACATACTTTTCATGTGTACAGTGCAAAATAAAGAAAACGTTTACACTGCAGAAAATGCAGAGTAAAAAGGATAGGACTAAATGATGATTTTTGCTTAAGTCTGTTGACAAATTCCATATAATTAATAATATAAATACCAAGACAGGGCCCATCTTCGGTTTTGCTTGTGTAGTATGATGATTATTAGCCTGTGTTACCACAACACAAACAGCTTCTAGCATGATATATGTTTGCTGATTATATTAGTGAATCTTCTTTTGTCTGTCAGGACTTAAAATTGCCATCTCTGGTCTACTAATTCTTACGTGTATTTTCAAACAACCTTCCTTCCCCTTGTAATCTGAAGGATGGGCAATATTTCTCTTGTATCAGTGAGAAACTTAACATGAAATATCTCAGGAAAGAGAATGCCATTTAAGACAACAATGATTAGACCCAGGTTGTCCTTAGGGCACAAAAATATTTCAAACTGCTGAACTATGTTTTGATATACCTTTTGGCTTCAGTTTTTTAGAATATTTTAAGTTCTGATCCAAATATATCTTGAAAGCCAATATATTTATTCTCATTCTCCATCTTAGCACAAAATCACTCCTACTGCAACACACTGATGACATCATTCTGAGAGTGCTTCTGCAATGCACAGTCCAGTGGAGTTCTTAGTGTACACATGCCTGCACCTCTGACGATATCAAAATATATACAGAGACTACATATTTCTTTTTACGGACAATACTTTGCTTACAGAGTTTAACCCAATAAAAAAGTAGCTTCCTGTGAAGACACGTTGTCTGAAATTCTTTACCTCATCTTCTCATGCCTGAGACAAAGGATGCCTACCGTGTGTACATTCTGGTGTGATGTCTTCAAAAAAGTACTGAGTAGCTTCAAAAGCAGAGTCTGGCTCTTCTTGCTCAGGGGATGGATCTAAGCAATACAATAAAATTCTTTCATTAAAATTTTCATCCTTTAATTAAAAACTAGAACATGTTTCCATTGATACATTTAGAATTGTCAGTTTCCACCAGTGAAAGCGTGAGGATGTGATGGGTTAGGAATCATCTCTCTTCAGCTCTCAGGAGATGAACAACTGAACCTGCAGTGTCTCCTCACTGATACTCAGCTTTTTGCCTTCAAAGCCTGGCTTGCCCATCTTCCCATGCCTACTTCCATTAAGTTCTTCTGTGCAGCTCCTAGCATGTCCTAAGCCCGGCATGAACCCTTTCCTAGCTGGAAACAGTCTGTTGTGATTTGGTATGAGTTTACCAGTCCCTGAATACCAGAAGCTGCAGTCTTAAAAATGGATCTTGTCAGTTATAATTCACTAAAACTGTATTTTTTTTCCAGTTAAATCAATGAATCACTCAAGTCTACCTCCAGCACAGCCAGCTGTGAGCCCTTAGGGATGCCTGTTCAAAGCACGTGAAGGTGAATGTCCTCTCAAAGCTTTTAGATATCTTTACCAGAGGACATAAATATGCACAAGAATTAAACTACCCATACACTTACAACATACTTAAATCGCAGATTCGGTGAGGACAGCAACAGGTTCTTTTTGGCAGACGCGTGACAAGCCAGAGGGGATATAGTTCCAGGACACCGTTTTCTTCAGGGACAAAGCTGGTTTTGAGATGTTTCCATCCCCTCTGCACCCTAAGCTACCTTTCTCACTTAGCCGAGTCCAACAGTTCGTACAGCTCCCTGGAAAACACATCTGTGGAATGACCTGGAGCTTCCCTCTGCAAAGGGAGGGGAAGCTCCAGGTCATTCCATAAATATGTCCCAGAGAGGAAACCAAGAAGAAAGTCTGGGGACAGAAACGAGTAGTCAGGGCATGCAGGAACATTTTAAAGTGGATGCACTGTTAAATAAAGTGCATTATGTTAACAAATGCTGAAGAACACTGTATTTGTTGTGCATGGGGGAAGTCACCAACCCCAGCTAAACAGGCGAGAGACACATATAAATAGCCTGTTTGTGGCCAGAGCAATAGACGGCTGCATGGGTGCTTTCAGACTTTCCAAATACATGACTGGTTATGGTAGAAGCTCTCTTGTTTTACTGCCACATAAACAGCTACAATGATTCCCACAAATTAATTTTTAATTGGGAAAGCTAGTCATAAACAACTCTGCTCCAAATTTCTGTTCTCAACAAGACAGCTATTTTAACATCATTTACTTACCAGGCAAAACATGCATTCTGTACAGTAGCTTCAGCTTCTCTGTAAGATCTCCATGGCATGCTGCACCTAAACAACATTATATACGGTATGTTAATACTCAGCATTCAATGCTATTCTATTTTTTTTATTATTGGTACAATATTTTGCTTTAGAAGTTGCTACATTCACTCTGGGAAGAGCTGTACTCCCTTTACAGCCTAAGATCATAAGGCAGTCACTTGACTTCTAAGATCATACGGCCTGCAGTAGAAATAGCAAGAGAACACAGACCACCTCATCTGAATTTTGTACTTCAACCCCGAGTCCTTCATTAAAATGCTATTTTATAATGCTCAAAAATAATCTATGATCTTCACATTACCACTCAGAAAGGCCTCCAGCTGAAAGTTAAGAAGATCTTTTTGTATGGACTTTAAACTTTCTGATCTGAGGATCAAATAACATCACATGACTTGGAACAGCAAGATATTTATCAAAAAAAGAGGGAGAAATTCAAGTAAACAGCATTTATCACAGCTTAGCCATGGGCTAAACTGATGTTGAGGCAATACTTTCTACTGATTTATCCACCTCAACCCCTATTCCTCTCTGGTCTACACTAAAATTAGCTGTATGAAATCCAAGCGGTCTATTGTAACCCCGCCTTCCAATTAAATAAATGGATATTAGCTAATTTTAAAGTACAGAAATAACCAATAATCAAGACTTCTTCATAAATCTTACTTGTTATGATGTTTGATTCATAAACAAATGTATTAGGTTACACAGAGATTTATCTTACCTTACAGGCTACCGTGTCAACTTACCTCTGCTATGCAAAACACAAAAATACAAAGCATGGCTTGGCAAATACTAACAATCACAGTCTACTGTACAGCTTAAGACTACAATAAATACAGACGTTAGGCCAAACAACTGAGTACATCTACATCAGCCATTTTGCTTTCAACTTGGTCCTTTTTAAGCACAAACCTCCCTATGTCCCTATCTGGTGTACCATACCTTGCAGATAACGCTTCCTCTTCTGGTGAAACTACTACGTCTTAGGTCATGCACCCAGGTACCACAAGAAGTGTCCCACTGCTAAAGGTGACATGACATAACCAAAGCACAGAATGGGCTGCAGTTCTGTGTCCTCCGGCAATGGCTAGGGATACATTTCCCAAAATAGGATTCAAAGCACAGGATATCTAGTGACACGTGTACGCTTGCTCCTCTCCCTGTCCCCGGGTGTGAAGAGAACTGAAAAAGCTCAACTGATACTGCTTTTTGCCTGACATGCATCTGTGTGCGCTTCATAATGCCAGGCCCTTTTTTCCCCTCAAAATGTACATGAATGAAGACAACACAACATGGGACAAGCCTACCAAAGATATTATCTGGACTCTCACATGAGACAACCCTCTGGGTCTCCCTCGGGAGAGATCAGAAAGTTTTACAAAGGGAAGAACAACTTACTGGCAATTTGCAGGAACTGCCTGACTGTTAGCTGCAGTGGGCTACCCAAGATCTGAGGACTGATGCTGTATTAAGCCACAAAAAAAACTGGGCCACGTTCATAAAGACAAACCTCTGGTAGATGTGCCCCTCTTGTGGAGGGTTAGGGGAAACCTTTGTATGGGTGGATACCTCAGCTCAGGTCACCATTTTGACCCGTACACTGCAGTACAGGGATAATTTCATAGGAGAGCCAGAGAATTCAGTGGCATCCTGCATGGCCCCTGCATCCCTGAACAGCAAAGCAGATGACCCTGCTGAGGGCCTGTGAACAGCACTGGGGAAGCAACAAGACCATTCTTAGTCCCAACCAGAAATACTTCCGTCTTGACACCCTGGAGTCACAGGTCTTAAAACCTTCAACAACTTTCAACAAGTCTTGTCTTTTTGCAGTACGAGTCTCAGATGATCCATCACCAGTTTTTATCCAGAAGTTCTAAATTTACTTTGTGGTGAGAGAAGAAACTGTGCTTGGAAGAGCATGACTACAGCCTTTGAATCCTTCTACCTGAAACTGCAACAGTGAAAGCTGTCACCTTCACACTGCAACCAATGCCCTCTTATCCCTCTGAGGGCTTGACCACCACACCTCTTTTCATGGCATGGCAAGGAACAACCTTGCCCAAGCCACCCTTCTGACTGTTCTCCTTCCATCAACATTATTATGCAGGTGTCAAGATTTTTCTGGGCATAATGTCATACGTGCACAGTTTTCCCCCTGTCTTTTTTGAAGCTGTTAACAAAGTAATTAAACAGGTCAGAACTTTATTCTGCTAATATAAAACTTGGTAGCAACATGAAAGTGTTGGCTTCAGTTACTCTTTTGAACGCAGGTGGAGGAGTGTGGAGTGTTTGTACAGCATTTAGCTGTCTCAAAGGATCAGAGGAGCAGTGAGGTTAACACTCTGCTTTCCAATATCCCCCTGCAACCCATTTTTGAGGAAAAGCTGTTTACAGAAATAAATATACATTCATGTACTCCTTGAGAGACAACTTTCATGGTAACAACTTTCGCACGAGGCTGTGGGGTGTGCTGCAGTGTCCAGCAGTCACTGGAGAGGTGAAAGAGCTGCATGGTCTGAGAAGGGAGATTTGCGAAAACATGGCGGGAGGCAGGGGGGTGACTTCAAGTCGATGTGGAAATCTCTCTAGCTTACTACGATCTTGAGTCAAACACTGACATGCTACAATCCAGTGTGATATGGTACAGGTGAGCTTCTTCACGAGTGTATACCCCAAACAGCTCATAACTGAGGCTGACAACCCTTTCTGAGCGGTGTAACTCCTACAGCAAACTGACCAAGATCACTCCTTTATTTGAACTTGCAGTAGCAAGACGCAGAGTAAATGTACAGAAGAATATGCCAGGTTGTTCCACCTTTGCTCAGCAGAGGCCCTAGAGGCACCTGAAGGAGGAGGCTCGAGCCATTTGCTGCAGGGGCTATGAAAAGGAAATGGAGATTCCCCATTGCAATCACAGCGCTCTCACACCCCAAGGATTTCACGCTGACACAGAAAGGGCCATGAGCCTGTGCTGGGACACGCAGCAGCCCTTTTCACCTCCTCTTCACAGAGCTCCTAGAGGGAGTCAGTGGCATCAAAGAGAGGCTTCAACTGAACAAATCCTTATGGCCACATGGAGTAAGGCTGTTGAAAGAGAAATGGAAATGCTTCAGGTGCTTCAGGTGCCGTGGCTGCTTCAGCCGTCAACAAGCACCCTCTGCGACGGGCCATGCCTAGGAAGTACCTGATCAGGATGCTTCCTTGAGGGAAGACAGACTCACATAACCAGGGCCAGAGGCCAATACTGCTGTTTGGACACAGTAAGAAGAGAGAAGATGGCGCCCACAGGTCACTTCCAGAACACCCATCCTCTGACCATACTTTCTGGGACAGCCACAAGGAAAAGACAACACCGTCCCCTGTTGAGCAGATGCATCTTGCTTCAACAAAAGATATTCCTCAATTAAGAGATTTTCCCAGCCAAGGCATACTGGGTTGGTGAGGCAGACTGAAGCAGCTGATGTTTGTGGAATTTTTAAAAGTCCTGGGGCATGGTGAAATATGCTCAAACAAATCCCATGTTGTTTTTGTTGACTGTGTTGTCCTTCCTACCATTCATGTGCTTCTTAAACAAAAAAGGGGTTGGGGAGGTTGTCTTTCTAAAAATAAAGTTTTCAAGCTGTGCCACACTGGGCTTAGTTTCTGAAAAAAATGTGGTTTTGCTGAGCAGTTTGATTGTTTAAGCCCATTTAAGGTTTTAGTTCAGTTAAGTTTACAGCCACATTTGTGCTTTTTACATTTATTTCTGCTTACAGTGCTCAGCACTGTTACTTGTTCTTATTACTCATTATTGGTTCTAAAAAATGCTGTCTCAACCAATAACTGGTTGGTAACAGCATCCTGTAAGAGGAAGAGTAGTTAATCCATGGGTCGTGTCTCAAAAGACCATTAAGTGTTACCTGGCATCTAGTCCCTCAAATACAATTCAGAAATGCATCATAGGAAGCACTGCTTTTTTGGGTGGTGTGAAGGAGAGGTGTGCCATCTATTTTACTGTCACACAGCTATTTTTCACCTGAGAGAGAACAGGTGTTACCACTGCTGTACAGAGGTTTTAATGCAAGACTGCATTTGGAGACCTAATGCTTAAAAATACTGTTACAAAAAGTTGCTGAAAGCCAGACCGGGAAACCTCTTCTCCCTCAAAAAGGATCAAAATGTAAAGCTGGAAGAAATGTCAGATTGCCATGAAGTAACACATGATAGATAGTGAGATGTTGGTCACTTACAGGGAATAATTCATGCTATTTTAAAAAAACAGAGTGGCCGGCTCCTGCCTCGTCTTTGCTTCTTCATGTTAATCCTGGGGCTTGCACATTCCCTTTGTTGTGATACTGACTTTCATGTCTTGAAATCTTTCTTTTTGAAGACTTGCATAGGCCGTAATCTCCTTTAACGACATTTATTCTCCCTGTCTGACCTGCACATCCACCTTCTCTTTTTCAGGTGACTTCCATCCTGCTCTCTCTCTCTCAGGCTGCAGGCTTGGTTATGGATTTCAGAAGTAATATAAGCAGTGCCTCTCACTGCGTCTATTGTGAGGTGTGCTACCTTCCCCTCACACAGGGACACATGTATGTGGGGTGTCAGCAGACTTCTGAAGAGAAGCACTTTTATTCAGGGGCAAACACCATTAGCATCCTCACTCTACCCTTCTCTTACACATGCACAGAAATTTCTCAAAGTCTTCTTCCTGAACAAGCAAGGGAGCAAATGCCACCTCTACCCCCTTTCCAGAGGCGGTGGCACTGACAAAAGGTATAAATTCCCAACTCTCAGGGCAAGTTTAAGGAGCAGATAACAAAACGCAGTGCCACGGAGAGCGCAACACTGCAGAAGAACATACAAAAGACTTTCCCAAAGGAAATACTTTGATTAGAAGTAAATCACACTGGCAAGCACACAAGCTGAAGGTCATTTTCGTGTTGAGAGTTATCAATCAGGGAAATCCTCAGACCCTAACGGATTTGTAGTCCACGTGTGGTTCTTCTGCCAGTGCGATACAGCACTGGGTAATGTACAGCACCTACTGAGACGAGCCTAAACCCCAGTGGGAACCACTGTCGCAGGCATCATAAAATGAACTGAACAGTGGCATGAGTAGCTCTTAAAAGACTTATGCAAATTGGCATACATCAAACTCAGACTCATTATCTGATCGCTAATATAACTTCCATGTTTCTGAAGGACTGGATCCGCTTTAGAAACAAACTGGTTTGGTCAGATTATTTTGAGAGTGCTGTGACTCCTCCTTACTTAGCCCAGAGACGAATTCACGGAAGTTGATGAGCAAGTCTCCGTTTTCGTCAAGAAGCCTGAATAAGCGTGCAGCTAACACATCTGAATGCGTTCCACATGCCCAAGGGAAGAGGAGAGCAAACATCCCCTTGAACTGTTCAAAGTCGATACGGTACTGCTCCAGATAGGGCAAGCTGGGATCGTGCCGGTCAACAGCATTGCTGTTTCCTCCCCAGTAGCAGCTGGTCAGATGTTCTGCCTGAATAGAAGGCAAATGGTGTGAGATTGTCATCACCTCTGAAAACAACTCATCACTATCAATGATTAAAAAAAATATTCCAAACAACTCATACACACACATTCTTAAAACAACACAGGACTAGTAGATGTATTTCCATCTACCCAGCCCTTGCACTTCTGCAAGGGATTTCTCCTCCAACCAGATCAAAAAGACATCCCCCTACAAAAAAAGAAGATAAAGCAAAACTTTTTCTGCTTCCCAGGCAGATGAAACATGAAACACCTGTTCACTGAGAGAAACTGAAACACTCTTTCATTTCAGAGCATATGAAAATGGCTGTTTATTTGGAATATTTTTTTGTTGAATTATATAGTCTCAACATACTGTAGAAAGTCCTACTCTTACAGTCTTCCTGGAGTCAGTGAAAGTTCTGGAGCTGATTTGGGTGCAATCTAGTTCAAAATGATTCAGAAGCTTAGAGAAAGAGATTGTAGCACTGCACAGTGATCAACACTGGTGGGTGGACTGTCTGACTTGGTCTCACTGATTCCATGGAAGACTGAAAGAAGGCACTGCAGGATTTGGACAATTGTAAAACCTCTCATTACAGATGGGAAATTGAAAGGAAAAAAATCCCTCATGGTATACCAAGAAAATCTCTGTTATAACAAAGCAGAGGAAGAAAGTATCTTGTTTTAAGGCACTGTGCATGAAAGTAAAGCCAAAGCATTTTAACTGCTCACCTTTTTGATCATGTGTGGATCTAATAGTGTTGCTGTACAATCAACTAAAAAGACACATCACTTTGTGACACTAAACTTCCATATAATACAGTATACATGAAAGCATTAACAATGGCAAAAATCAGCTATTGTGATATAGAAGTATGAACTGTCTGAGACAATAGAATAAAGGTCCAAAACTTGGGTCAAGAAGACAAGAGACATACAGACTAATCAAAAGCCTCTATCTGTTCACTTTTTCATTATAATAGTTTTCATCCATATATTCATTTTTTCCAGGGGCAAATCATTTAGTGAATGACTTATTTCCTGAGCTGGATTTTATTGTGTATACTCAATAATACAGTAGCTAATTCAATTTGTATTAAGATACCCGACAGTAACTCACAGACTCAACCTTGGCTTTAGAAAAGACACACAGCCCCATATCAAAAATGAACGTTTGCATTTCCTGCAGGCACATAATCTTATCTTCGCTTAGCTTTACCTTGAAAAGAGCATACAGTTCCTCCAGTTCATCGATAGTAAAAGAAGTCTCTGTCACAATAGTTCGTACCTTTTGAAACACAACATTAACAGTTACGGATTTGAAACCCATGTCTCAATTGAAAAGCTAATTTAAATTTCAGAAATGACTGACCTTAATCTTTGCAAAGAACATTATTTCAGTACTTACCACATTGCGCTTTGTAGTATCTTCCAGGGTTTGGATAACTTTCAGCCTTTGTTTGAATCTCATTTGTTCAATTAAATCTGCTCGGATACTTCCAAATTTCTTAAAAGAGAAAAAGTAGTGCAGGATAGTCTGTGTATTAATATCTAGAATACTTAGTTTGCCATTAATATACTTGAGAAATTAATTTAATTATGTGATATACTACAAATGGTGTATTTAAAAAACTTCTGTTAAGGCATTTTTCTAACACATGTCAAAGTTACAAGGACTTTAGGAATATATCGCTAGATTTTATTTTCCTTAAGAACTTGTTTTCAATTAATTTGAAAGGTCTTTATTAAGTTACAAATCTTTACATTTCAAACCATAATCTCAGTAGTTAGAGATTTGCCAAGCAAGAAATTTCTATGAATAGATTGTTTCATAGCTCCTTCTGCAGGGTTTTATTTCAACTTGTCCTGGAATACCTCTTAATTGCTACAGAGAGAGAAGATATTTAAACTAACTGGATCTCTAACAGCTGATAAAGTATAGCAGTCCTTACATTCATGAGAATCTGAAACCAACTATCAAGAATACAACATCCCTTAGGAAGAAGAGTCTCTAAAGTGCCCAAGTCTTGTTTTTAGAAGTTTTTTTCCACAGTGCACATAATAGTCTCAGGGAGCTCCTGCATATATTACAGAAGCATCCTAGTGCAAAACCTCTTAGAATAATATTCCATGTTTTTGTATGCAGATGAATACCAAATCCCTAAGATTTATTTTTGTGAACTGTAAGTAGAAGTTTTTTGCCATCAAAAAACCACTTTTAACATACTGAGAAATGCACAGATAACCAGTAGGAATGATAACACCAGACATAAAGTATGCCACATGTAAAACTAAAAAGGGGGTGGCAAGATATGCCTTCATACAGAATGGATTTATATTTTCTGTGCAAGTGTATCTACATAAGCAGGTCACAATTTGCTAGCACATGCTTGTGTGACCAAATTAACGCTAAAGCTGCATTTATCTGTACAGCTGTGCACCTTCATCATGTACCTCGGGAGTAAAAAAAATGTTTCATGTACTTGGAGCATTTTGCAAATAAAGTAGTGAAAAACTGGAATCTAGATAAACATCCGTGAATATCAAGCACCACAGAGGTCACAAAACCTAGAAAAGAAAGGTCTTTTGTGGCTCCAAGGCCTCATCTATTCCAATAATCAGGGCTTATTCTCTGCTCTGGAAGCCAAATGAGATGGTCTGCTCACATCCATACAACTAAAACTCATGTAGCCTACAGAAAAGTAAGACTGCATGCAATTGCCTTCTGGGAATGGTCCCTTGCCCATCTTAAGTTTCAAACCATATGAGGAATTGTTGGAAGCATGTCACTGTTCTAGGTCAAAACCGTGCCAGATTTGTGAGTGTCATTGTTTAGTTAAATGGCCAAGATCCAGATACTACTGTAAATATAGTTTAAGTGTTTAAAGACTATTTTTTTCCCAAATTAACTAACACACAGATCAAAGGAGTTAAGCACATAATACATATACACCCCCATTGACAGTTAGTGAACTATGCACAGGCTTTTAAAGCTGTAGAGATTATGCATTATTTAAGTCATTTCTATTGTAATTATTATAATGCCAGGCTCTATGGCTTCTAAATTAATTGCAAAATTGAATGAAAAGATAAGAGATTTCTTACTAAAAGGTATTTGCAGTAAATGAAAAAATTACTGACAGGGTAAAATGTACTTGTTATGTACATTCTCTTATTGCAAGAATGCTTCTTTTTTTAAAAAGCAGCAAGTCAGTTCCATATCATCACAGAGGGGAGTGCCAATCACTTAATTACTAAAAAATTCCTATGCATCACTTCAGCTTTCACTGGAGACTTCTCATACATACATCTGACATGATTGCCCAAGAGCTGGACAGGATCAGAGCATGATCCAGTGTTGTGCTTTTCCTAGTGCTACGCCTTCACCGAGTTCTCAGACTTATCACTTTTCCGTGACAAATATCATAGGATAGTCTGCAAGGGACAAGGTTTCTCCCCTCCTTGGGGGTGGTGCTTGTTTCAGGGAGGGCAAAGGACTTCAAGAAAAAGCATTTTCTTCAGCTGTAGGCCTTCCTCTTTTTTTTGTATACAATAAATGTCTAGAAGATTAAGGATAGGTGTTTACTCAGTAAGTACCTTTAACAGCTTAAATTCTAAAAATAGTAAAGATACACTCACTCCCTTGGTATTTTGTTCTTTATAGCTGCAACAAATCTAACAGTCAGTTCTCTGCTCTGACTGCACACAAATAATTGAGGAACATAACAGTCATTGAGTGACAGATGCATTGAAGTTTTTTATCTTCGTAGTTTACTATTGAATTGCTGGCATGTTTTTTAATAATCAAATCAACCAACAACAACTCTCCTGAAACTAAGTCTCTCTTTGCAGCCAACTCCTCCTTTCCTCGGAGTTCTTCACTCCCCATGCTATTTGTTTTGCCCGATTATACCAGAGTACAGCTGGTTATTTATCTAGAAGGAGCTGATAAGGTTCTGTGATGCAAAAGCCCCAAAACCTGGCTCTGTGTGTAGTCAGGTTATTAATCTACAAGCAGCAAAGCCAATGGAAGCTGTCTTCATCATGAGGAAATCAGAAAAATACAAGGGAAACAGAATTTCACATAGATGTCCTTCTCTCTATTCTAACATGGTGCAAAAGAGAAGAATTCTACATCTAACTTGATTCAGTTTGCCCTTCAGTGTAGAATGCACTAAGGACTACCTACTTTCTTGTTAAATAGGTATCACGTTATTAAAGCAAGGAGGTTTTAGGCACATAGGAAACACCTCTGGAACAGCTGTCATATTGCTAAACGAACCTACATCTTGAACTAAAAATACTAATTTGCCCTGCATGTCAATGGAAGGAGAAAAGGAAATTAAGGAGGATAACTCTTTAAAGTTATTTAATTTTTATTTTAAAAAATCAATATGTCAGTGTAATTTTCAGGGGTATATTAACTGACGGCTTATTTTTAAAACTTAAGGTGGAAGAAACTGGTTTGCAAATTTGACATTTTTTGCAGGCTTTGTCCTATGCTTTAATGAATACTAGTTATTACCATCTCTTTTCCCTTGAAATTTTTTTTTTTTTAGCTTTGATGATACAGAACCTAGTGGCCCATGGTCATAATCAGCACTTGCTGGAAAAGAAAGGTAGAAGAAACGAAGTTCCACTGTAACAGAAGGTCTTCTGAAATCATATAGATTTCACTAACATTTCAGTTTGCAAAAGCATAAAAAAGGTTAGATGTGATTAACCTCTTTTGAATTAGAAATTCAGCCTTTTGTTTGTAAATCACTTTTTTGTTGCGAGCTGCTCTCCTTTGATGCTACAGACTTCCATACAAAACAGCTCCAATTAAAAGAAAGACTAACCCCTCTCCCCTGCCCTATTTCAGACTTCTGAGATGAGCCTGTATTTCTTTTATGGTCTTTCAGTTAAAACCAAAGCCAAACTGCAGAGTATCAAATTCCTCTGTAAAGCAGAACTACCGTGGGTTGGCAAATTCCTGTTAAGAAATCATATCCTACCTCATAGGAAGACCTGATTAGTCTGAAGATATCCACCTCGGGATAAGGCTCTACATCATCACTGAGCAGCGAGTGAAGATGAGGAATGGGTGGAAGAGTGCTGTCCTTATTAGTTACGCTGTCCAAATATCTGGTGGGGAATAAAAAAAAAAGATATGAGATACCCAAGATTCATTTGTACCCCCTCCCTTCTGAGGGTTAACAGAATAAGGGTTACATATAGGGTATTAAATGTAAAAATGATCAAGCTGCTCCCTGCTAATGACCTACATAATTTTTGACAACAAGGGGTCAGTGTGCTTCAGTGTAAATAACCCCTGCCCTACTACTGCCCAGCCTTGCTGTAAGGGGCTTTTTAAGGGCCTGTTCCACCCACCAGTGCAGCTGCTGTAGATCATCTATCTTCTACCCTGCAGCTGCAGAACACTTAAATCCTCAGCAAGCACTGGAATTTACTTCAGAGACAACAAAACCACAGTCATCTTTAATCCCAAAAAACCTGAAACCAGACTTCAGTAAGGCTATATTAATGAAACTTATTAGGAAAAAAAATGCCAAAATTTCAGCAGCATCTTGAAAACAAAATGCTACTGTCAAACATAAGGAAATCAGAACCTACACTCAGCAGTATTAGTTTTCATTAAATGATTCAATCCAGTCTATTTTTCAGCCTCCTATTTCACTGAAATCCTTTCATTCAAGAGCCTGCCTAATTCTTCTGACTTCTGTTTAGTCCATTCCCAAAACAACTGCCCTTGAGATCAAGGCTTTTTCTTAGCAGCATTTAAAAGGCTGCAGGCAAAAGATGAAGTAACAAAACTCATGTAAACAACAAAAATAATCAACCAAAATAAGTTTCTATAATGAGGTTTGGGAAGTCTACTTGAATGTCTTGAAAGAAGAATTTGTGTCTTTTTGGTCACTTAACATTATTTTAAGATAAAATAAAGAGTACCCTATATGGGTGAAAGGGGACTATAATCGCGTAAAAGATTTACATATATGGTACCGGCTTAAATTGAGCATTTCAATATAGAAGACAAAAGAAAAGCAAGTGAAAAGAAAAATAAAATGAAGATACTTTATTTTCCATAGTAAATACCTTCCCAAGACTGTCATGGCTTCTCCATCATCTTTACAGTTAAGCAGCTTGTCTACATTAGCATCGAGGACAGCAAGCGCTAATTGAAATATCACCTTTATTCCTTCACAGAAGAAACAATCCACAACCACCACTGCACTTTCAAATGGCATTACACTGAGGAAAAGAGTGAGGAACCAGGACAGGGAAATGGTGGATATTACACCCAAGTCCTGCATGCAGTCGTAAAGCTGTGGAACATAGTCACGAGCCAACTCTTCAAAGACACCCTGATCCACCAATGCTCCTGTTGAAAATAAATAAGATTGGATGTCCATTAATTTGGGAGCAACTGACCACATCACCATTTAGAAGAGAAAAATAC
Source organism: Xenus cinereus (assembly GCA_025774025.1). Classification (NCBI taxonomy): domain Eukaryota; kingdom Metazoa; phylum Chordata; class Aves; order Charadriiformes; family Scolopacidae; genus Xenus; species Xenus cinereus. The sequence continues at coordinate 13,638,481 of JAOXJK010000032.1, forward strand.
ATGTACATATATTCTCTCTATATCAATACAAAATGTAAGAATAGTTTACATGATACTTACACACATTTTCTCACTTTCAGATAAATAACAGATTCTATTCCACTTCTGAGCTGTACATACAAACTGAACTGTATTTTGTTTTAATTATACACTTCGTAAGAGCTAAGAAAGGGTCAATTTGGTCAAGCACCTACAGAAGTTATATGATGACTTAGTACTTACCATTACTAATTAGAGTAGGACTTCTCAGCATCACCTGAGCATTTGGATTTATTTCAAGAGAACCCTGTGTGATATATCTATCTACATATCTATACCCTAACATCAGTGCCTTAGCAGGCAGAAAGAATAATTTCTAAGGCTAAATGAGTATCTCAAGCATTTGTGAGCTACAGTAAAGACAGTTTCCACGATAAACTGAAGAGCCATTCACTTCCACATACACAAGGAAACCGTCATCTGACAACAATAGCTTTCAGATACTTGTGCTCTTTCAAATCAGAGGTAAACAGGCAAAGACTTCTACTGAAAATTGCCAAAGCTCCTGTTTCCACTTTACCTTAATTAGGTAACAGGATCATCTAAAATTCAAATTTTAGTCTCCTATCTCCTTTTTATTTACTTTGTTTAAGCCTACTTTAGAATGCCATCTAACCCTAAGCGAAAAACTACTATCACAGTATCTGTTTAGGGAGTTGCTTCTATGCTCCTAAGCAAGCCATCTTGCCACTAGGATTCACAGCTGTATCTGTGTTACACATACCTCTACACATATGATTGTTTCAATAGAAGTAATACCAATTCATTTGGTTAATATTTATACTGTCATTTCAGAAAACTTCCCCATAACATACCAACAACTCTTGTGTTGTAGTAGTCAGGTAGCATACGTTCACACAGAGCCACCAGCAGCCAGAAAGCTTCCTCCTCTTTTGCATAAAGGAGGAGTACTGAAGTTACAATATTCATAGCCTAAAAGAACGAGAAATAAAAATTGCTAGACCCATTTATTCAATATCTAGCACAGTAACTGGGCAGATTAGTGGTTACTACAGTTAGGAAAATAGCTACACCACCACCTGCAGACTCCAAGTGTCTTCCTTGAAACAGGCAGTGTTTTCCCAGTGCTTAGAGGAAGGCTTGAGAAAGCCTCAAATAAACCACAGAAAATTGTTAGGTTTCGTTTGTTTTTTTTAAAATAAAACAATAAATCAAGATTTCTTTTCATACTCAAGGACCTACTCAGGTCTGCAAGCATCCAGTTACGCTGCTACTGATATTCTGCCAATAGGTGCTGTGGGGGAACCTGTGTCTGAGGCAGACAAAATGCCTCCTCCAGCACTAATGATGGCAGCTGCTGTACCACCCCTTGCAGAGGCAGCCTGCGCTCCCCAGGCTTTCTGCTCCAGCGAAAAGGTGAAGACACGGCATCTGTCAGCTGAGGCAAACGCCTGTAATAGCGTCAGTCACGAACAACCAGAGCATAGTGAAACAAAAGTCTCTTGCTGTTGCTCACCCTCCATGTTTGACTGTGTACACGACAGTTTTTTATGGCCCGTTTCACTCCATTTCAGATATCACAGCATTGTACAATGGCATGTGAATTGTTTGCTTACAGACTTTGATTAGACCTTCCTTAGTCTGAAGAAATTAAGTATTTCAGTACCATTTTCTTCTCAGTTTGCCTCCTAAGGAATTAGCTGCTCATTTCAGATCCTGTAACATTTTAAGACTCAAGCTTGATCATTACCTGTTTGAAACAGCAACTAAGGTTTCAACTGAAACTGAAAACAACATTACAACTTTGTCAAAGTCTATGTTATTCCCTTTTATCTTGTCTACCACGTATGAAATACTTCAGTGCCTGAATTCTCACTGTAACTGTGAATCAGCATTCTGAATGCCTTGGACCAAGTTCCAAGGCTACTAACAATTGATGTGACAGTTTTAGGATCCAGGATCACAGTGTCTTTCTACTGTTCCTCTGTTAAACAACCTTTACAAAAAGTTACGGTAGCTATTACTTAGTATTATATTTGTTATTAATTATAAATTAAATAAATTATGACAGTATCTGTTAGAATTGTTTGCTTTCACTTACTCATGTTGCATCTAGGAGTCTTAACAGTCAAGACATTAATCAGGCTTCTTAATACTCATGAATTAAAGTTTCCTTTTTGCAAAAATAGGTAGGAATGCAAAAAAAGGGCCTGGGTGATAAGTCAAAGTTACATAGCAAGAAAGAATGATTTGGGTCCAGAAATTAAAGTGACCTGAATCACAAGCGTAAGAACTACAAAACCATGCACTGGTCAGCATTAACTCTACAAATGCATGGCTGTGATGCATGGTGATAAGATATCTTCTGCGGTGCTTTATTTTGGGGTTTTTTATTAACTTTGTTTTGAATGATGGAATGGAATTACTGGAGAAGGTAAAGGAGGTTCTGGAGGGTTACTGCAACTAATAAAGTGAATAAGTAGACAAAAATTTAAGGCTGAACAATCAAAGTTGGTATTTTCGTTTTGTTTTTTTTTTTCTGCTTAAAAGAACCTGTCTTCAGGGCCCATTTGTCATTTTCTGTAGATGCACTTAAGGACAGCTCTGTTGTTACCCTCTGTCCAGTTTCTAGATTTATGGGCAGAAAATATGCTTACAGAAAGCTATGCCTATCTCTCAGCATGCACTGCTAATACTTCTGTTAGAGTAGGTCCTTGTGTCAAATTGCTCTGACCTCAGCATTGCTGTAACTCGGCAGCATTGAGGCTCTACCCCACAGCATTACACATACATTGGTGTACTCCTGTACATCACTGAAGAAATAGGGGTATAAGGAAAGAACTGGAATTCCAGAAATTGAAGGAGTACCAAGGTATTTCAATTACCTGACAATATCCAATGTTGGGATTCCTAAAAGCATAAGCTGTCAAGACTCTCCTTAGAGCAGCAATACCCATCTCATTCTGGAAGGCAGGGTGTTCCGGAAGGGAGCGGTGCAGATCCCTCTCTATCTCTTCCGTAGCAAGATTGTACTTCCCCATCGATTTCTCCACTAGGTCTTCATAATAGCCAGGATGAGTGGCCATTTCATTAATGGCTCCTAGTAGTAGGAAAACAATATTAAAAGAAAAAGGCAATGGTTAGCAGATACGGTATCCCAACATGATGGTCTTCTGCTACCCTTTCATCTTGAATGTCACCAACAACCATTTTGAAACCACATATGAAACGTTATTTTTGTAAAGGTGATGAAAAAAAAAAAAAAAAGATGTGCTTAGGTGACTGAGGTATCACCCTTTCTTGTCTTCTCCTCAAGGCATTTTATAATGAAGTAAAAAAAGGGGGGGAGGGGGGGAGAAGATAAAGCCTCTCTCTTTTTTAGCCAGAAATAAACAGCGGGCATGAAGAACAAACCAGCTGTGCAGTCATGGGGTATCATGAGCTCTCCCTTCAGGTGGCTGTGGGTTTGATTATCCTAAATAACTCGAAACATGCCTTTGAGAAAGCTACTTGCCCTAAGGAGGGGGTAGATTAATGCTTGATTGCAGAAAGTATGATATTCTCAGCCAAAAGCAAGAGACAGGAACTCCTCAGCTCTATTCCTGCTTCTGAAAATGACTCTGTCATCTTGGGCAAGGCACCTACCCTGTCTTAGGGATACTATTGCCTGCTCATGGAGTTGCTATGAGATTTCACTGCTGACTTTAAAACCTCCCTGGAAATGAAAATCTCAGCAGCAAATCAAGTGTCAGTAGCACAAAGTAATGCACATGGAAAATACTAATTATACATACACCATGAAAATTGGTCCAAATTAGCTATTAATTAGACACAGGACAGATCTGTGCATTACAGTGCACATTTTCCCAAAACATTTGCTTGATGCCCAGCAGCACAAAGAAGATGTACAAGATTAAGCATTATTACGGAAGAGATCAAAAACAAACCAGAAAGCATTACAAAGTCCCTGGTGTGCTCATATCCTAAATGTTGCAGGTAGCCCCCCCTACCTTGGGAGGGACAGAGCTAGAGAGGGCATACAGTAAATGAAAGGTTATGAAGAAAGCCTGAGGTATGGAGTGATTTCCACATAACTACTAATAAAATGAATAAAATTCTTCAACATCGGAAAAAAACCCAAGGGGACACAGATCTAGAGAATCCCTGCTGGCACAGAAGACAGACATAAATATTTTCTCATCACTTTTCCAATAATGGGGGCACCTAATAAAATAACTTTTTTTTATATTATTAAAAAAAAAAAAAAGAAAAATAGTGTTTCTGTGCAACATGCTTAAAATTTTGGAATTCCTTGCCACAAGTTGCTATGAAGGCCAAAAGCTTAATTGGATTCAGAAATGACTAAATAAATGGTAATTAGGCCTGCTGGTGGTTGTTGAACATCTAGAAGCCCCTACACTGCAGGCTTTTGCTAATAGAGTGCGCGTTCTGCTTTTTTATATTCTCCCCTAATTATTTGATATTGTTTGAGAAAGGGTATTCACTGGTCTAAACAGAACTCTTCTCTAAACCAGTCTGGCGCCTGCTAACAATCATGGCCTTCCTTGCTCCAAGTATTTTTAGATGCTTATTATCTGTACCTTTAAACACCTCCAAAATCCTTTCTTCCCTCATGATTTTGCTTATATCCCACTGTCACGTTCAAATGAATTCCTACCTGAAAATAGCAGCCAAAGTTCCCCCCTCATGCTTTCTGGAATGCCCTTCAGCACAAGGTCTCTGGTTTTCTCTGTACGATACATGCAGACTCCTTGGCCATATTCAGCAAAGTGTATCTTCCAGGCCTGTTCTTTCAGGAACTCTTTAGCCTAAAAGCAAAGAGAGGCAGGCATAAAGAAGCAGCTTCTTTTTCTAACGCTCTGCCTCACTGAAGTGCGAAGCGTGAAAAAGCCTGAAACGTCCTAACTTTTCAAGTGAGCAACAAGTAACTTGGCTACAGCCCAATTCTCTTCTTAATGGGCTACCTCCTCCCTTTTTTTAGTTTCTATTCCAGTAGAACTTGCTGTCAAAAGAATATTGTTGAAGCAGTTGTACTTAAGAGCAGGCATATAACCTCTCCTTGATTAACATCCAACTTTGCTTTTTAATGTAATGAAGTTGTTTCTATTGGTAAAAAAGACAGCATGTTCCATGCTTTATTTCAGTGAAAAATACTGCCTCTTAAGTGTCTGGCAGAATGAAACCCTTTCAGTCAGGCACAGCACTTTGGGGTATATTTTACCAGCTTGGGGTTGAACTCCTCAGGTGACCTCCGGCGATACATTGTCATTAAAGCTTGAGTTGCTGTTGGAATGCCATTGTCATTGAGATTGAACTGTCGCTCTCCCTCCGACTCAGAGCTCAGACTTTTATGAGGGCTGGCAGAAGTTAAACTACTTGATCTTGTAAACACCTGTAGAAAGCAGTCACAAGCAATACAGACATGGGGCTGAGCCAGAGCCTGGACTTTTCAGTTCATTTTACTTCCAAATTTATATATGCCAACAGCTAACAAAAACTGAGCAAATTAAATCACCCAGGTACATTCACAGGCTGAGCATATGTCAGCAGAAATTAAATCAGCGTAGAATAACCAAATTGTTTCCAGTTTCTCAATAGCTTCTCCCCTCCAAGTAATCAAATCCTATAATTAAAATTGCTAAGGTAGTGTGAACTTAAGTAGCCCTGGGCAATCAAACCAGCTCCCACCAACACCACAGTATTATTGACTGGCCAGGTGGCTCCTTGACTGTCCAGAATGTAAGATTTATATATCACATATATTATATATGTGTGTGTGTGTGTACACATACACGCTTATATCTTTATATGTGTTTATACAGACATGCATAAAATAAATTATTTTGTTCTCATCACTTTAAAAAAGTTCTACAGAAAATTCAACACTGTCACATTGTGATTTGAAAGAAAAATATTTTCTCAAACAGCTTTGAAAATTTATCACGCTAAGATCTCAAATAGCAGTTCACACCAAATGCCTGAAATCTAAATTAAGTCATGCATGTCTATGTATGTAGTTATTACTAAGTGTAACAATAATGCTTGCAATTATTGATTTGTGTTTAAAATTCAGTAGGTAGAATATGTAAATACATTCAGGACAAAAGACAAGACAAAGTTTCAGCATTGTACATACACGCATATGTGCTCTGGTATACAACTACAATACCACACTAATTATACCTCACTAACAACCAAGCAAGTAAAAAACTGACTTCTAAGATTTAGATGGCAAACAAGGTAGAGCTACTCAATGCAATACTAAGGTTCGGGTTACTACAGGCTTGGAATGGGAGATCTACCTCCATAAAACCAAAGTGACGCACTACAAAACCTTTCTCTGCTTTGAGATCTGAACTGCTAAACTTTGCTGAGTTTAAACAGATCTGACGGAGTTGTGATATGAAGCACCCAAATTTCATATATAAAACCTAGGACTTCAGCAGAAGGCTTGATATTCACAGTGACTGAGAAAAGTTTATCTAATCATATCCTTTAAGAACCGTTTATTGTGCATAGGTAAATAGGGAGGTGGTTCAGAATAGGGCCATCTGATGTGCAGGACAGGGTCTGGCTTTTTTTTTTGTTAGTTCAAATGTTCTAAAGTTCACTAACAGTGGACATGCAAACTTGCTCAGCGCGGACGTTGTTTTCTGAAGAATCAAAGTATGAGATTTAGCAGCTAAAGTCTTGAATAAAAAGAGTTTCATATCAACTGATAAATTCTTCAAATTATTAAAATTCCACAATTACATTTTTACTTGGACAAGTCGATAGATATTAAACAGTATTATTCAATTAACCAGTTAGTTAACTATGACACTTTCCAAGAAGATATACTGTAATTTCAGAATGTGGCAGCAGGACTTAGGAGTAGCTCTCTTAGGTCTAACATGAAAAAAAAGATATCTTAATCATAACATTTTAACTGTGCAGCTTAAGGAAGCTAAAGGCATTAACACAAAAGAGGTTACATTACTGTGTACAAAGATTTAGTTTTAAAAAAACTCAAGGAATTTTTCCTGGCTTTTCTCTTCCTGCACCAGTTAAAATCCCCTTCTAGCAAACAATTCATGTTCCTTCCACATACCTCATCATCTGAGCTGATATAGCTTCCAGAAATATTTCTTTCCAAGTATATTTTTGAAGTGGTTTGTTGCAGAAAGTCTGAGATTCTCTGTACAAGAAAGTCTCTGTCTTTCAAGTTGGCAAAAAGGAATGTCATTCTATTTTTCGTGCTGATGGATAACGGGCTGGGCAGCACACTGGAGCTGTCTGCCTTTTCCACTATTGTCACCTATGGAGAAACAGTAGCTACAGCTTAAGATCTTTAATTAATCAAGTTGCTTGGTCTAAGAAATCATTGTAATACAATAAATCCATGCCCCTTGCCCCCTTACATTAAATCACTACGGATATCCCTCTGTGGGAAAACAGGATTTAGATGCATGGACTTACAAGTCTGAAAGATGAAGACAGTCATCCCTCAAACAACTGGCTCCAGTACATTCTCCCCCAAAACTCCTTTGCACTGCTTAGTTTGTTTTCCTCGGGCCTCGTTTTAAAAGAATCAGTAATTTTTTTTTTTCCGTGGGATGCGGATCTATAGATGTTTTTATAGGACCTCCGAATCCCTCTCATGCTCCCCAACACCAGTACAGGCTGAATCAACAAAGACTTTTGCTTAGTTTTTATTGCCAATATATGTGAGTGAGCCATTTTGGGGCTAACACTCCTGTTCTAGTACTGTATTATAGTTGCATACTGTGATAACAACTATTACTGCAACTATATTTTCACAGTACACAGAAACCAGCAACACAGGGAAACTAACCCCCATACCTTTCTTTACAAAGGAAAACATGTAACCCTGTGAGGTGGAGATTGCTGTTTGGCCTTCAACTGTTAGCGAAACGGTCACTAATCTAACTGAACCCCAACCTGCAAACAGTACTCACACCACAATCTACTGAGCACAGGGCAATAGTTCCCCAACTTTTGGTAAAGCATGTTAGCACAAACAAAACTCTGGGATAAGTGGATGAATTATAGAACAACTGTGTGTTCTAAACATTATCAATTGTTAGGCCGAAAAACAAATAAACCAATCAATCAAGTTTGTGCGTTTCACAGATTGAACAAAAAAATCACAATTTTAAGTCCTTTTAACCACTGCTTTTATGGCTTTAAACCATTTCCAGGTAATGAAAACTCTCTTACTGCCTTCAGAATAGAAGAGGGCATATTTCAGTTTGCTAGGTCCTTTTACTTTTTCTCTTTTTTTAAAACCCTTCTTAAAACAGAGATCTATGGTAAGACATTAGTGCTATAATATTAATATCTCTCTAGCTAAAAGGATAGGATAACCATTTTTCACACAATATTTTCTTTGAAGATACATTTAAAGACTGCAGTATACAGCCCAGATACTAAATCACTCCTCTGTCCTTTCAAATTCCTTTTATTTTTCCGTTGACTACAAATCTATTAGTTATTCATTAGCTTAAAGGGCCACTAACAGCATACTGAAGTTAGCTAAAATTGTTCCTATGTCATTTTTCTGTTCCACTGAAAAACTGTTTGAGTGTAATCAGCACAAAAGACAGACAAGTTCTAGAGGCACAGGACAGACATTATAGCAAGCATACTCTGCTATAATGAGAGCCAATATTCATATATTTCCTACTCAAGTAGAGACACACATGCATCTGAAGTGCTGATCTTGCAGACGGTGAGCGGTGCAGTCAGGCACTGAAAACCATCTTTTCCTATCATCATTTCTGAATCAATGCTTCACTATTGTCTCATCTGTCTAAACATCTCCAGGATATCAGAGAATACTGGAATTAGGTTAAGGTCTGTCCCAAAGCTTTAAGTAAACAGGAAGCTTCCCTTTAATTATTAAAGGTACTGATCAGTTGTTCTGAGGACTGACGCTACCCAGTGTGTTACTATTGTCCTTGCTGGTGCTGAGACTTAACCTGTTCCCACAAAGCTCTTATTCCTTCAGCTATTTCTTTCTCTTAAAGCTTTAGAGCTGCTTTGAATCCCATGATGCTGCGGCTGTTGTTATCAAAAGCAGTTGCTGAATCTGCATCCAGGAAAAGAGATCCTGTTAAATGCAGACTCTGTTCTCCTCCTCCACCACTTTACCTGGAGGACCCTTGCTCCCTTGGAGTTCTAGACAAACAGTGCAACCATAATTAAATGTGTCTTCCAAAATAACCAAAGTCATTGCAACACACTGTGGAGAAGCTGCACTTCAAAGTTTCCAAACAAATAGCATTTGTTTTTATTCTTAGTGATTTGGGGGGGAAACAGTGCCTTGAAATATTCCATGTTTCTTCAGTCAAGCCAAACTGTCCTTGGTTACATCAGCTTTGCTACTATTTCCAAGACTTATTTTATACATTTTTCCACTAACTCACAGATCAAGTCAACCATAAAAAAAACCTCCCCAACATGTTTTTTTTTATTGCATGAAACTGAAATTCTTTTTACTGGACATCTGCTTTAAGCCGACAGCTTTAAAAAGGGAAGCACACCAATTTATAAAATGCTGACAAATATTTTCCATACACAGGAATAAATAATTGCAAGTCTGTGTGAAGAGACAATTCAGATCTCTATGATTATGAATCTTTTTATAACTCACAAAACCAAACCTTATCTGATAAATTCTTTAACTGAAGTTCCACTCATCAATCTAGGAAGTTTTATCATCCATCCCTCCCTAGAGGCACAAAAATGGGGCTGTAAATCAGAATACGGGAAGGACTCACGAAGGTTGTAAAAACTGACAGAGAAAACTCCCTGTGAATTTTAGTAGTAGAAACTTTCAACTAAGACGCACAGTCATTAAATATTACTTAGAACACATCAGAATAGTATACTCACAAGAGATTAAAGGGATGAAAAGAGGTTTTTCTCCAATGATGAAAAAAACATCAAAGCTAGGCTGCAATTTCCAGTAAGATATTGCTTTATTATTTGCCCTACAAATTTACAAATACAAATATTTACCTCTCGAAGGGGGATAATAAGGCTGCATAAGTTCTCTTCTTTACTAGTAAAGCAAATGTAGTTTGTAGAAACAAACATCTGACCCAAAATATGCATTTTGTTGAATGGAGTCCAGAGAGTACAGTCTGTGTGTCCATCTAATTTCTCATCCTTGGGAAGTCGGAACAACGCACGGTATCTCTCACTCTTTGCTCTGGCATCAAGATCCCTAAAAAAAAGCCCCACAGAAAGCTCTTCGTGTTTTAAGAAACACATACCAAATTTTAACTCGGTTAAGTGTGGAATGTACAGCAAAACAGTGGAATTAGATTGCATAGAGGGGATATATATCATCTCTGCTGTAGGAAGATTCTAAAACTACGTGAAAAAAAAATCTGCCAGGAATGACTCAGGTACATTGATCCTAACTTCTCAGAGGGGACAGGCTGGGTGATCTTTTCACATTCAGCCTTACTTTCTGAGAACATATACAAAAATGCTTCTTTGAGGCTTATTTATTAACACAATGGAATAATTAGGGCTAGAGTCTGTTAATAATTTCAAGACTTAGCCTTGATGATGCATTCCATGCAAAACATTGAATAGTTAAAAAGAGAAACCGAAATGATATAATGCATGTCAGACGTCACTAAGTAATGAGAAACATAAACAAGCACTGATTACAATTCTGTATGGTTCACTAACATAATCAACACACAAAAAAATGAAAAATTAAGAAGAAACTACCAAATTGCAGTATGATACCTAGAAAAGAAGCAGAAATATTTTCCAGACAATTTTAAGTCCCTTAGAATTTTATGTCATTTTTTTGTGTCTCTTACCGAAAATAAGTTCTAGATAGGCTTTATCATCCAGAGTAATTTTTTCACTTCTAGCTATAGGACGCGGTATGAATGTTAGGCACATTTCTTAATAACACTTAAATCGCTTCATTACCTTCCCCTGGTAACACAAAAGGGCCTTACAAGAGATAATTTAAAAATGAGAATTTGGCTCAAATATATTTCTTTTATTTTTGCAACATGTTCATATTAAAATGTTGTCTCTTTCCTATTCCAGCAGCAGACCCAGTAATTATATATAAATAATTATTCAGAAATTTACCACTGCTGGAATCAATCATTCCTTTTCAAGTAACAGTAAATGGCAGCAACATTAGAAAACTTTTTGACAAAATGCTGCAAGTAAAAGGATTGAGAAGAAATAAACGAGTAAGATCCAGTGCTACTTACCTTTTTAGTGCAGATACTTTTTTTGGAGATTTCTTTTTCAGCTTTGGTAATGACCTGTCTTGTTCAAATCCTTCATTGTCCAAAAGCTGTCGCATAGCTATATTGGCAAGCTGTTCCATTAGTTTAAATGTCTCACTGATATTAAGGAATACTGAGAAGAAATGTTCACTTGACCTTGTGCTCACTTTGATCATATCAGGGAAGAGCAACGTAGCATTCTTCTCAAGTTGAGTGATATCGACCCAGCGGATAACTAACTTTGCTGAACAGAAGCAAACAAACAAACAAAAAAAGATTCAGTAAAAAAATTAGCATATTCAAAAGCATTTATGTTCCTCTTCTGATAAAATATATTCAGCTGAGATTTTCTTTCATCTTGAAAAGTTGGGAGGACAGTTTGTACAAAAAAACCCCATGATCACCTGACAAACAGCAGAAAAAAAGAGTTTAAATATCATTTACTTCTGTACAGAACACTACACAAAAGCGTTACAATGCTAGGTGGGCTAACATAATTTATCATTCCCACAGCACTTGCTCAGACTCTGATGTCCTCTTTTCCTATGGAAGCAAAGAAACATAGTCTAAACACATCAGACAGGCTTGTGTTAATTTTATATTTAAAAGTTTCAAATATTACAGTGATGACAGATCCTTGTCTCTTCCTCCGACTCCACTACAGGTTAGGATATTGTCCTTAAAACAGGGACTAAATCTCTATTTGTTTTTTGTCAAAAAAAAATAATAAAATAAAAAAAAATCAGTCCAGTCATTCATTAAGGTATCACAGCTCAACAGAAATACCTGTGACTGATCCATTGCCCATAACCAAGTACTGCAGACTTTCTCACTTCCACACTACTTAGAATTAACTCCTCTAGAGAAGACGGGTTGCATCCACACTATGTAGTTCTTAATCCCAGATCTCCTCTGAGCCCTTTGTGGTGCTCTGGTGTTGTCCAAGAGTAAATGTGGCATTTGAGGTTGCAAAGTCTGCCAGACTAATACTGGAAGATTGTATAAGAGCAGAAGGAGCCAAAACTGGTGTGATCTCAGCCCTATTCCCTTTTGGGTACGGTCCCTGAAGTAAACCATGCCTCTAAATGAAGCTCAGGTACTGTTTTACAGAGAACCACTTGGAGAAATACAAAACAAACAAGGGAACAAGCGCACAACTAGGCACCGTGACAACTGGGGAATTGCTCCCTGCTCCTCTTTTCCTGAGCAATGTCTTTGCACCCCCAGCGGTTCAGCTGGTGAACAGTAACAAATTACAGAAGATTTCTAACAATTCTTCGATGCACAGACCACCATCCCACTGTAAAACATACCTTCCCTGCCCATGAGGAAAGAGTAAAAGCAAAGGTGATTAATGCTGAGATACACCCAGCCCTGACGAGGAACCTTCCCCTTCCAGTAACTGCAGGAATAGTAGTTCACTAATTTCTCTTCTTCCGGCATCCCAAATAGCTTGTGAAATTTCACTATGGCTTCCTTAAATTTTTCTGTGTCATCATCCTCCTTGATGCCATTGATTTTGTTGTATTCAGCAATGATGCCCTAGTAGGGAGTGAAAGAAGTACATAGCATGTTAGTTGCCATGGGGTATCAGACATCCTTAGTACCATTGCCGTCTGGGCCAGAGGCCACAACAGTTACTGCAATGTCAAGAAAGTCTTTTATCTCTTTTTCTTCTGTGCATTCTTTTGCTTACATAGTTATTTACTTTATTCAAGGCTGTCTTTCTCATGACCTTGCTCCCTACTATACCTATGTCAAAAGCAGCCAAATACCAGCCACTTGCCAGTACCCTGTTTTAAATTAACCAGTCTATCTCAAATACTCCTAACAACTTTGTAAAGCCCCTACGATTTCTAATATTTTCCACTTCCACATTCTCCCTGAGGAGACAGGGATAGGATTTCACCAGAAAATTTTCTTCTGAAAGGAAAGAAAAAAGGAAAAAAGGATCTGCTGTTCATTAGGGAAAATATCAAATGACTTTTATGACCCCTCTTAGCAGACCTTGAGCAAAAGAGAAGAGCAAGAGGAAAAAAAAAAAAAGAAGTATCTCCTACTAGATAACTGGCTGGATGGAAAAATAATTCACACTTTCACGCGCACAAGACCTTCATCAAATTTGAATTGGCAGAAGTCTGGTGAAAAGCTGCTTTTTGATACCTCAAACACTATGGTTCCTTCTGTTCTATACTGAAGTTCTGGTCTATTCGCTTATTTTCCCAATCTCTTTTATGAATCTACCCTATTGCCTTCTATATTAAAGTTATAAAAAGGGAAGTAACTTGTTGTCCTCAAATTGCTCCATATTTACATGGAAAGCAGAGTATAAGGCAGCAAACCATCATTCACATTTAATATTTGTCCAACTCTAAAGAGTAACAATTTCCTTAAAGGATTGTTTCCATAACCATCTATAGCCCTCAGACCTGATTCACTAGTAAAAACACGAACAAGACAGAAGCATCAGGGCAATTAATTTTAGAACATATAACGTTTGAAGCCCTGCCTATATGTATATATACATTTTTATTTTTTTTTAATCACACCGCTGTTGCTACGTGCGCTAATCCCAGTTTCCCAAATTTTTACATACACGTTGCTATTTAGAATCTGGTTTTCCTTCAAAAAGGTGGAGCAGCCGGGAGACTACCAAGTCAAATTTGTTTAGAATTCACATCAGTTTTCCTTCCACAGTCACATTTATTATTAACCACATTTATAATAATATATTTAACTACCTGTATTTTTCCTCTGACAAATGTATTTATGTCATTCTCATTTTCAAAGATTGAAAGAGTTTGCAACAAATTCTGTTCAAGCCATTCCCAGTGTTCAGTGATTTCCTTCCTTGAGCAACCTGTATATAAAAAAAAAAACCAAACCACAAAATGTCACAAAACAAATAATTCACCAATGTCAGTGTCCTCTTAATCATAAACAGAAGATTCTAATAAAACTCGCCAGTAACTGGAGATGCAATATGTCACCAGATGCCGTGCCCCTGGAAATTCCAAAATTTTCTCCCACAGTCTTTGATTTCATAATAAATAGATAGCAATCTTCAAGATTATTCTGTGAGAAGTACAAACTACTTATGTCAGTATCATGAGCAAAGTTCCCTTACATTTAGAACTCTAACCACAATAATGGCATCAAGCTGCTCAACGTCACATTAAAGAGTTAACAGAAGTATTACCTGCATCTGTCATAAACTGACAAAAAATCCCAACAGTTGTATATTCTACCATTGGTTCCCAATTCTTCACCATTATTTACATCTATAAATTATGAAACAGTGATAAAATTTCAGGCGTAAAAGCTGAAAAGGATAATTTTCCTGACAAATCTATTACAATGTCTCTTCCTCAAAGGAACAGTATTGAAAGACCTCTAAGAAAGCTGTATCTTTTGGGGGGAAGAAGGTTTTCAGAGGTGGTTTACTTTTAATGATGAAAGAATAAGCTAAAGTTCGATGACCCTAGTTTCCTTCAGAGAACAAAGGGGGTCAAGTGAGATATCTTTCATACTGAGGAACCAGCATACATGTAGTCTGTAAAGTAGTACAGAACAGGGATGAAAAAGTTCCTCATATGAACTAGAGTTTATATATGCAAATTTTAGCTTCTATTTTACTTGAGATGGATTGTAATAAAAATAACTTCCATTTTGATCCCTTCTTGACACGCTGCAGAATAAAGTTGTTAGTGCTCTTCAGGATCTCTCTGTGCTCACCCCAAAGGAAGTAGAAATTCAAGTACTCACAAAAAAAAATTGCTTCCCCCAAATAGGATGTTGAGGGAATTATATGGAAAATGGGACTTTTAAATATTTTCAGAAAACAAACATTACGTGTTCATACAGGAACATCTGTACCTGAAGCTTGATTAAAGGTATCTCAATCCATCTAGGAAATAGCATCAATACTATGTCATCTTTTTGTTCAAATCACAGATTTGGCTCATTTTATTCAGAACTAGCAGGTAAATGTACCTACCTGCTAACTAATGCCCAGAGAACCCAACAAAGCAAAGGGGCTCATGTGAAGCAACCACTAGAAAGAAGTAAAATTACAACAAATGGTTGCTAATAACTTCTTCAGCTTCCCTACAGGCACAAATTGCCACATGTCTGTGCATAAGTGTTTCCATGGTTTGTAGCAGAACTCAATGCAACTATCTTGAATACATACCAAAAAATCGTTTTACTGGTTGTTCAGCAACAAATGATGGGGAAAAATATTCTTTCTACAGTATACAAACAGAGCTTCACACAACTCCAATGGAAGTAACAGAACGCAATGTTCTGTGCAACTTCCAGGGGAATTTCACAATCCTAGTTGTAGTATGGATACATATATCATGCTGCAGAATAGCTTGCATATGTAACTAATATTTCAGAATCACAAGTGATCAGCACTGCTGCTTCTTCTTAAAACTACTGGATGCAACCAGACCTTTCTGGAACTCAGGAGGTAGTCTAAAGACTAATTTATGTCTTCTTGGCTTTCACACTGCTGTGAAAAGCATTGATGAAATACATGAGCTGTGCATATAAAACTAGACTGTCATCAGAAAAATCACTCATCTCTTGAAAAGCAGTGACAAGCAGTGCAGACACACTATGATGATGAAGTGTTTCTTAAAGCTATTTCTTGTTCGCGGTTCATCAATTATTTTTCACTTCTGATGAAACAGCTTCCATTGATTATTCTCACCTGTAACAACTCATCTCATTCTTTCAATTTCTTTTTGTCCACGCTGTCTGTTTACTTTCCCAGTCTCATCTACAGCAGATCATTTAATCAGGCCAAAATCCACACCCCAGTTCTCATCAATTTATCATCGCAGTCTAGATCTTTCTTTTTGCTTTATTCACTCAGGATTAAAACACACTTTTGCTGCAATGTTTTAAACTACAGGTCTATTTTAACTCTGCTACTGGCAAGTCTTTGTGTATCTTAGCACATTAGAAGCATTTACCATTTTGCCATCATTGGCCTTCTAGGCAAATTAAGCAATATGTCTAACTCAGGGAAGGAAAAAACCACATGTAACTGTTAAACCACAGCACTTTGGAATATAGAGCCCTCGAGACTGCCAGGAAATAAAAGGGAAAATAGCTTCAAGACATACTAATTGCTCCTTCCCTTCATCTAAATGGTAGCCTCAGCTTATGGTGTGCTCCGTAGGTGAAGTGGTGTAATGGTGGCCAGCATCCCTGGTAGACTGAGCTATTCTCTTCAGTCTTCAGGGAGGAAACTAGTAAATGTGTAAAACAGAAGTTGGATAACTAAGGGAGGTCTTGAGCACTAGCAGACTGAGGAGGGACACTCAGTATGCAAGGCTGATCACGTTTTGAATTTCTAGGCCAATAAAAAATTAATATGCTTAAAACTGTTCTTTAAAAGTTGTCAATAACATCTTTCCAGTACAGTTCAGTAGACAGAACTCTAACTTGTGACACGTTCAACACAACACTGCGCTGAAGAAAGGGCTGTTAACAAACCTCCTTTACAGAGCTATAGAGCCTCGGATCTACCACTTAGTGTTCTCATGCAGCATAGATCAGTAGAGTTAATACTCAAGAAAATTCATATCCAAAATGAATTATAAACAAATCTGGGGTCTAAACATAACCTAAATAGCCATTTTAGAGCAAATAAAACCCCTTGGATCACTTTTTACCCTCTAAATAGTCTTGTGCAGAACAAGACCAAATGTCATGCAGCACAAACGAACCAGGAAATAATCACGCTTCTTCCAGTCACTCTGTATAGCTACTTACTGAAGATGGAGATTATTGCTTTAGGGAAGGCAGGGGAAAATATGACAAATTTCTGTAAAAACAAGAGGTTACAAGTACCAAACAACCACCAGTCTACTCCTAGAGGAGCAGGGACAGCTGTACAATGCAGGCCAAATCAGAATTGCACAGCTAAATGCAGTCAAAATCCCTTAGTAACCTGTATAATAGTAACCTTGATCAGTTCAGAAGGAATTGCTTCGGTTGCCAATTCATAAAATAATGACAGTGCAGAGCCTTAGGCAACACTGGACTCTCAGCTTCAAGGCTCTGTAGACAAATAATTTGGTCTCTGTAAAATTTTACCTCCCTGGAAGAGTCACACTATTCCCCTCAGGTGACAAGACTAAGCTTATGCAGTCTTATAATTTAATAAAAATAATTAAGCCAGTCAACCAGCTAGATATCAGGAGACTAAAAATTCAAGAACCACTCCACAAAATGGAAACACAGACCTATACAATAACTACTTAAGCAATTTCAAGTAGGGTTAAGATTCATAATTGAAGAGCATGCTTAAATATAAACAGAGTACTGTATTTCTACGTATAAACGGCAATATATCACAGAAGAGAAACAAAACCCTCACAGTTCAGCAGCATCATAAATTTCTACACATATGGTACATTTGTTTATTCTGGAGCTGTAACTCCTCTGCTTTCAATTTTGTGCCCCTGATTAGCTGAGGGCACACATTGCAGGTATAAAATTATAGTAATTATCTATAGGTGTTATGCAAAAAAACCTGCAAATGCACTAACAGAAAAGTCACATGGGCTATTTCCAAAGTCTTAAAAATTCATTTCTGAATATGTGCACAGTATGAGTGTCTTCGTGATACGTTATTTGGAAGGGAGTCCACAAACAGCAAGAAAATTTGTGCCCACAATTGCTCCCTTTCAAGTTTATGGGACAGAGGTGCTTATAAACTGCTGTGCGCTGACATTTGGATGAAGGAAAGAAGAGATTGTATGTGCACTTGCAACTACCTCTGCTTGTGCAGGAATAGTGTAAACACACTGGCAAGTACTTTTACCCTTCTTTCTCACGACTGAGATCCATGAAAAGCTGACATGCAAGGTCCCATTATTTCTGGTCACAGCAGAGTAGGTGACAGTACAAAGCAAGCAGTTAAATGAAGATTTGGAAACGACCTTCATAATATTGACAATTTCATTAATACTCATTTTTACTGTTAGCTGTCACTAAAGGCAAATTATGTTATGTGAATTTTAAAATCTTCAATGAGATGGTAGCACTAGGTGCAGAGGGAAAACCAGCTGTTTAAATCAATGCCTTTTTTTAGGTCTGATACCATCAAAAATCGAAGGATCTCGATTGGAACTCGATGATCTTTAAGGTCCCTTCCAACTCTAACCATTCTATGATTCTAAAAGTAGCAAGAAATACTTGTGCTAAGATGAGCTATTAAAAATCCTCCTATCAGATTCAGAACATGACACAGCTTTGATACCACCTTTGTCAGACACACAAATCATATACTCAAGAATAGAGCCTGCTTTGAACTGCTAAAATTACTAGATCTATGGCAAACCTTCATCCATTCCTCCTCCTCTTCCCTTCCGAAGAGAGAAGATTTGTCTAGAGGAAGAGTCATCCAAATAATCTAAATGTCAAATTTTATTTGGGAAAATAGGCCCAGATGAGAGGGCACTGTTAGGCCAGAAGTCTACAGCTTCATTAAATAGTATATTTGAATGTCAGGCAGCGTTGGGTGTGCTTGAAGTTACCTGTCTATTATAGAGATGACAGGCACGTATGCACTTCTCATTTGTCCTCTTTTTCAATTTTCTTTCAAATGAACAGAGTTCTGGCCGCTGCCCAAAATGGTGTTTGAAACTTTAGAGCTATAGGAACTGCATTCGCAAGTTTCTATTTGCTAAGACTGAAAAGCAATACTGTCAAACTGAAGATCTGACCTTACAATCTTGCCCAATCAAAGCTAAATAACCTCGACCTTCTGCATTCAGCTTCAGACACTATTTTCAGAGCCAGCAAACAGAACTAGAAAGAAACTACATACTGCTTTATGCTTCTTGCAATAGGCACCTGACCACAGAAATAAGCATTTAGTAACTACGTGATCTGATACATGCAAAAATCCTATTTAATGTACCAAATTATCAACTCCTCCCCAACTACTACAATAACAGAAAGAATTCTTACAGTTAGATCTGTCAAAGCTTGAGCCTTAAAGACCAAAACTCTTAAGAGTTGTTGCATCTGTGTAAGAACATACAATTCTGTATTTAACTCTAACCTAGCTACCACCTTGTTGAATTTTTAAGTACTGAGAAGTGCTGTTGGAGTGAGCCATGGGCATGAAGAAGATCATGCAAGGAGGAGGGATTGATACTAGATTGCTTGTCTGGGAGCATCTTTGAGAGATAAAAGGTGGGAAATAACAGAGGTTTCTGCCCCTGCTCCACGGCCATCTCTGGTTTTACTCAGTCATTGTGAATAACACATATGCTGGCATTCAAGGTCCGAGTATTAGAAGTTCCGGAGCTTCTTAATTTAACCACTAGAGCAGGTTTTCATCCTGACCCATTTATTTGTCCTGAAATGACTGTGCTCAGCAGGCAGGATGCTCTATTAGTTATGTGACACAGCATGCAGGAAGAGTACAAATCCACACGTCAGTATGTTTGTTCTTACCACAGGCAATAGTCCAATAGACCAAGGAGTCTGGTGCTTGGTAGAGGATTCGGTATGGTGCCACTCTGGCACTGGAGTCCAACACGACATCCAGAGTACCCACAAGGAGACCTATGGAACATGAAATTCTGATGAATACAGAGTGATGGATCATCCAAGATCCCAGAGGAGGGGGCGTAGCAGCCCTCCCCCCTTCCATTTCACCCTCCACAGCAAAATGCAGACCTATATATTCATCCCCACACTTGTGGCCTCATGTTGTAAGGAGGGAAAGCGACTCAACAGGGAAAAATCTTCAGTTCAACAATACTTCAGCTCTTAATTATACATTGATTCTAGCATAAATTGAATTGAAAAAAAAGCAGAAGGTAGCTGTTTTAATAAAACCATGTTTAAAAGTTATTTAATTTTTTCCTGTGTTTTGTATACTGTTAAAGCCCTGGAGGGCAGGGGAGCACGAAACACCAACAAAAAACCCTCCACCACAACACCAACAAAAACCCTCAGACAATACACCCTAGAAGGGTTCAAAACTCAAATGTCAGCTACGAAAAACTAAGACTTCCAAGCAAAAATAATTATGCTACTTAGTGGTCTGATTCTTTAGGGTAGAAAGGATCAAAATGCCTAACAGCCAAGCTTTTTCTCAGCTGAGAGGATATGGAAAAAGACAAAGCCATACTGTTTTCCTGAAGTAGCTTTGAAAATTCTTTGCTACTGAGGGGGCCACCAACAGTTGCATACCAAATGCTCCCAGTAACTTTGTAACTATATTTCCACAAATTCTAGATCCTATTACACACAAAACAAAATGCTAACCCCCCCTAAACCGCCTCCCACAAGAAGAGCTATTTATTTTTAAAAGAGGTGAAAGTTTTCCCCCTTTTCACCTCCACAAAAAATTTTCATCTCCCCTGCAGAGATGTCAGATTTAAATTCCCATATTGAAATTATTGAAATTCTCAGCAAATTCACGTATTGAAAACAGATGGATGAACTTTCAAAGGTTTTTTTTTTTCCCTGCAAATATTTATTGGGGTGGAAATTACGTTATTTTAAACAGCTGAAATAAACTGCATGCACAAAAAACCCCTATTCTAAAACATTCCTGTTAATATCCTCTTCTTTCAAGTGGCTGTTTTCATCATTTACTGTCAGTTTCATTAGTTCCTCATTCTGCACTGTCATAACTGGTACAGAAGAATGCTTCCCCTGCTGTTGTTCTTTCAGATTTGCTTTGTGCATCACAATAATATAAAAGCACTACCTATTTTCCATCTTAGTGGATCCCTTAAATCCGAACTGAAACTGGTATTTGGAATTACCCCACATATCACTGATTTTGTATTCCCCCATTCTATGTTTTTTATTTGCATTTTGTTTTATGCCGATCTTCATAGGCCAGACCAAATGTAATCTCGTCCTGCCTGATGCATTAATATCCACCACTTCTTAACCCAAGAATTCTGAAATACAAAAGAAACAAGTCTGAACACATCAGGTCATTAGTAAGCAGTGTTAGAGAGCTACCAACTGATTATAGGACATGATCACAAAATATTAATGTAAAATATCCCAACATTCATTAGTCTAACTAGCTTTAGTTGTTCTCGTTGCCATCTTAAACCTTCATTATCTCATGCATTTTGATTACTGGTGTACACTGACAAGCTGCCCCAATCAATCCTCCACCAGCCCTCCCAGATACACCTCGACTCCTTTCAAGCTCAGGAGACTGAAGAAGGTTATGTTTCTTTAAACTTTTTGTTTCTGTTAAATGCACTCTCCATTCTAACTTCACAAAACCAGAATGGCCCTGGTCCAGAAAGCACATGTGTGCTTCAACCATGGGCAGAGACCTTCAAATGCTTAAAGCTGCTAGTGAGCTCAAGAGTATTGCTGAACTGGAGTGCAGACCAAGCCAGAGACTACACTGCATTAATCATCTGGGTTTGCTGAGAACATGTAGCAAGACTTATGCCAAAGATTCTTCATGCTTTCCAGCTTCACGTGTCTACTGACAGCACTAAATAAGCAATAGGCATGATGTAATATCTAAATAAAGTTGTATGTTAGCCAAATGTAATCTTCTCTAAGATACAGATACGCTGTTAAGTCCCTGTAATCTTTAAAAATATGCTTGTTTCTCTCCTCCTGCTGTATTTCCAAATCTGTTGGTGTGTGGGTGGTCCTGCCAACCAATCCTGCCACTAGTTCCAGGAGGGCACTGTAGCTCTAGAAACTGGGATACGCAGGTAAGGTCAGGGAGCCAGGACAAACCTACTGACCTGTGCAGCAACAGCAAACTAAGAGGAGCTTCCCATCCTACATCCTTCTCCCTGAGATATGGGAGATAGAAGAGGACATCCCCCTGTCCCACCAAACAGAAAAAAGTGGATTCAAGGGTGTGTAGAGAAATGTATTCAAGAAATGTGGAGAATGCTACATAAAAAAACCCCACCAAACCCAAAAGAGACTAGCCAGCACTGAAACAAAGATGGGAGTTAAGAAAAGAGAGAGAGAGTATTTTCCACTGATACAGTAAGCAGGAGTTACCCAGTGCCTTTTCAGCAATGGAAACAGGTTGCAGAAATACCCATGCAGTGAGGATAAAGGAAGAATATTCACAGAACTCCGGAAGACCCCCTGGAAATTCAAAGTCTAGCTTACCAAGATAATTGCAACACACAGTAAAATTTCCTTATATCATGAAATAGCTGTTTTGAGAGATGATACATGTGATACTTAAAAAATAATTTATGCGTTCTTATATTTATTACAGCAAATTACAGAATCACAGAATCATTTAGGTTGGAAGAGACCCTTGGGATCATCGAGTCGAAACATCTACCCTACTCTACAAGGTTCCTCCCTACACCATATCCCCCAACACCGCATCTAAACGGCTCTTAAACACATCCAGGGATGGTGACTCAACCACCTCCCT
>JAOXJK010000032.1:13662443-13672895 GCA_025774025.1 Xenus cinereus
GGGTTTTTTTTTTGTTTTTTTTTTTTTTTTTTTTGTTTTTGTTTAATAGGTTGGACTAGATGATTTTAAAAGGTCCCTTCCAACCTAGGTGATTCTGTGATTCTGTGATAGTACATTTTACTTATCTGACCACTGTGCCTCACATTTAGTCGTAAACTGGAGACGGAGCCTATAACCATTGCACCAAGTACACAGATTAGTAATCTGTATTCATGCGTTAAATTATGATGTACTGTACTTGTATCCTTACACTAGCGGCCAATTTTCAAACTGCTTTATGCTAGAAGGGATTACGACCACATGAAGCCTGACCTCCTGCATAACACAAGCCCCCCTTTAAGCCAAATGATTTCTACCTGCCCAAAGGATATTTTCCAGAAAAGTGGGTCATCTTGATTTGAAAACTAAGCAAATTGATTCAGCTGGTTAAGACTCTTCCAAGCACCACTGCACGCTTTGCTCTTTGGAGACCAGCATTCCAGATGGCTTACAGTCCTGACAGACTACAAATTGCCCACAAACGGTAATGAAATCGAGGTAATGACCTGTAGTAAAATCAACTTGGTACATTGTAAGTTACCACCAGCGAAAACACACACACTTTAGAGTATATGGAATCAAATACCTGTAATAAGCCACAATGTTTTCAGCTGTTTGGATATCCGTGGCATAGATCTTTGCTGCTGGAATATTTCTCCCTCTTTCTTTTCTTCCTTTTAAAATATAACTATTTTTTTTAATCTGTCATAAGAATTTACAAGTTTCTTTGCAATAAACACCAATTACTAATGTTTTTAAAGCAAAAGAAAACTTATGCACCTTACATATAAACAGTCTTTTTTATTACAAAAGGATTTTCTTACTGACAAACAGTAACCCTCTTTCACAAAATGTCATGCTTTGATTTAAATAAAACACATACAAAGGTCAAGTAGTCTTTATCACCTTTCTACAGTCCCCCTGACAGCAATCTTATGATTATGTTTGTGAGCCTGCAGTGTTTTACCTGCTAAAATACACAGGTTCTCAAACTAAATTGGATTACATAATCGAGAGTGGAGACCTGGATTATACATTACCTTTAGCCCACCTTATAAAAACACCGAAGCCAATTTATTTACTGTTTGTGAATGAGAATAAATAAAGACACTTCAGACCTTTTAAGGTCTGAAAGCAGCCACAGCTTTGTTGCACAGCAAACACAACCAAAATGCTCTGGACAGTATCAGACAGGGACGCTTCCCATTCAGATTTAACCACGCAGTCCTGAGACTTTCAGTACACCCCAGCGACCTGTGATAACATCCATTCTTCGGTGTCACAGGCAACTTGCATCAAACCTTGCCTAGAGCTGGAAGGAGGTCACTCCGCAGTTGGTGTCACTGTTGTGCCCGATACTGCCACCCGGAGACACCCTCCCCTCCTCCAGCTTGCCAGATGACAAGCATGTGTTAGTTATTCACCTGGCTCCTGAATGACACATTCTTCTCCCAGCTCTACACTAATATAATCTACAGCCTAACAGTCTCTCAAGACACCTTCTGTTAAGAGATTTTTATCTTAAAAATGCCTAAACAAACAGGACACATCTTTTTAGCATGTAGAGGATACAGAAATACAACCTGCAAAAGAGCTGAGATTTAATACAGGTCAGACTGTGACTCTTGGAGTCATGCTCGTGAGCTATCCCTCAAACAGTCCCACGGAGGTAAGCAGCCTATTTGTGTATGAGCTCAACACCACAACTAGGAAGACTTGCCATGTCACATGTATCATTAAGAATTTTTCAAAACAGGCACTGTGACATTCCAACACTGAATGAAACACATACTGCTTAAACCGTTCCCAATATTTAAAGTGTGCTGATGACCACTTCTCTTTCCACTGAAGTAAGATGGACACATAATGAGCTCCGGTCATAAACCTGAAACATCCAAGGGACCTATTTGGATTGTAGGTCTCAGCTGATTTCTGAGAAAGCCTCAATCCATAGGGTCGACTTAAGTCATATTTGCACCCTGAGCATTCAGTTTTAATTGAAATCACAGACGATGAATAAACTCTTCCTAAGGTTTAAGTGTTACTTCCTGGGCTATAAAAACAATAACCCATAAGAACACATAGCTAAAATATACAGCATAAGCTGTTGTTTTTCCTAATAACTATAATGAATCATTACTCTTCCATTCTTTCTCAAGACAGTCCACGTGTTTATGTGATTAGCTCTCTCATTTGTTATTACAGGATGAGGTCATCCAATTACTTGCCTGTCAAAATCCAACCTAGAGCAACAATCTGAACTCCATGGGTAATACTATGGACAATTAATTCCCTTTAAAGGGGAAGGTTGATTCTATTTCATTTCGTTTCATGGGAGAGTCTAAATGAACAGTAAATATTATACACTACTCAAAAATAATTACAATGTTAAACTACCAATCCTGGTAATAGTAGTCACAAAAGTGTGAAAATAACCTTTTCATTGTGAGCACCACCCTTGGAACTTTATGAAGGGTTACACAATTTTGTTTTATAGGTGTTCATTCATATAAACAAAAGCAAAATAACCTCTAAATACTTATTTGATAACTGTCTTCCCGTGTAGGTTATATAGCATTGGCTTGTATGGACACGTACTGCAGTACCAAGAAAAACAAATTCTTCTGAAATTAAGGCCTAAGATTTGTTAAGTCTTCCCCAATGCCTGCCTTTGCTGCTCTCTCTTTCGACCAGGGCAGTTTCACAGAGCACTGATTTGCCCAGCCGCTGCTTCTTTCGCACACCAGTTTTCAAACATGTTCAATGAAACTGACTTTGAGGAAGTGCTGTCGCTCTACTGACATTTAGCAAGACAAGCAGCAAAAACACGACTCGCTTTTTATGAAGCACAGCACGGTCAAACACAAGCTAAATCTGAAGAGAAGCAATAATAAATTCAAATTCTAACTGTTCTGACTGAACATCTGCAGGTAGATCAGATTTCAATAAGCTAGCAGAGGAGGCACTTTACCAGGGAAAGGAATGATGCTGAACAGAAAATCCCAAGAACTTTGGCTAGCAAAATATTGGAAAATGCAGAAGGGAAGCACAGAAGAAATGCAGAGGAAAGAACCAGAAACAAATTAAGAACTTACTAGCTGAAACTAAGACTGCTGATGTAGTAGAAATCCTTAAACCCCTATCTGGAAACTTCAGCTAAGAAGGAACTATCAGAAATTGGGCCTAGAAAATACTTACAACCTTTCTTTAGAAAAGAAAACAAATGGCTTGAAAAGAAAACAAATTATTTTGAAGAAGTCCTCCAGAACCTAAGCCCACCTCAGCACCAGATTTAAGGCAAAGCGCAAATGTAGATTACTGAACATCAACATTGATCAAACATCAGAAGTATGATTACTGATCAAAGAGCTAAAGAAAAACATGATTTCAGTCAAATGCTTACAGCCCCTTTATACACCTTGTATTGTCATACTTTAGTGAAGTCAGTGGCAGCAACAACTCCTATTACAGGAAAAAGCCATACACCATGTGGTACTATGACAGATTTTAAAAAAGTAGAGGTCGCAAATCTTAGGGGAGAACAGAGAAAGCTGAATGGATTCTGCCATACGAATATTTAAAAGAACAAAAAACATGTGAGAATACATATGTTTTAATTAACCTCCAAAAGCATTTGAGCATATATTGGCACACCTTGTGGAACCTTTTTAATTCTACAGAACTCTTAACTTAAACTGTCAAGGGCCCAAACCTCTGTGAAATGATATATTCTTACAAGGATGCATAACCGGACAGTGAAGTGATGGAAATATGGAAACTGAGGTGAAGAAGTGCCAATTTCTCTATACGTTTCACCATGGGACTGGAGAGTAATATAAAAAAAACCTGCAAGTAATACAAACTCTGGTATAATGCAGAAAACTACTGAGAGGCCTAGACATTTATTGCTTACTATATCGTGACTCTGTGTGACATTTCCAACAGGTTTTCATACAAACAGAGATCTCAGGAGGAATAGCAGTCCATCCTTGAATTCCATGTGTCAAGTAACAACATTATGTCAGAAAGCAAAAATGGCAAATGACAGCTCAGCTCAGAGGCCTTGACGGGTCACACTACTCAAAGTGCAGAAGATGCAGGGACATAAAGGAAAGTCTTTGACCAAGAAGCATTACAGTACAGAAAGCAGAACTACACCAAGCATCATCTCAGGCACTGTATCTGTGCAAACAGTGCATTGTCTGTAAGAACTGGAGATCAAGAGAAGCGTTGGGCAGGAAATGAGACACCTTCCAATTAAGCACCCGTAAAAGCATCTGGGAATTCAACAGAAATGCTGGTGAGTCAATCCAGAGAATCAATCAGCAGTTCAAGCCTAGACATCTGCATGTCCTCTTGAAGTGGAAATCTACTAGTGTGAAGAAGCAAACACACCCACAGCAGATCCTAAGGAGATCAGCAGCATCAGAGCAGATCTGGTGTAACACCAAATGACAGAGCGGAGCAGCAGAGACTGTCTTCTACCCCATGAGTCAAAATGAACATGGAGAGCTGATGGATAGGCTGACCGCTATGTCAGTTACTCTAATTGCATGCATTTTGATAAATGTTATATTTCAAGCGTCAGAAAACACATGCTTTCTACTCAAGTGTACCAAGTTTGACAGGTAAAATCCTAACTCCTTGAGTCAACAAGAAAGAGTCAAGTTGGTTAAAGCATGCTTTCATCAGGCAGATAATATACTGGCCGAAAGCTTTTCTAAATCCTAACTATAAACCATTTTTCAAGCAACCTCTTTCTTAACCCTCTGAAATGAGAGGTTGAAAGCAAGATAGAATCTTATCTCCAAATGCGAGCTACTAATTGTGCTGTCCAGTAAGGCTGCAGAAAAGTGTTCTGAATTAGAACACGGTCACAGTATTAAAAATTACATTAGATTTGACATTGAACATTTCCATCAGCCAGCTGAGCTCAGAACCTCTCCTTTCTGCCTTTCCAATGTGGAAATTACGTGATAATCTCTTCGGCAAAAGTATCTGGGGAGAAATATAGTACTTCATCAATTTCTTTTATCACTAGAAGTCAGCAAATTTCCATCTGCTCAAGCATTTGAATCATCTTTAGCAACATCTCGTGGACTTACAAACTCATACTTAATCTCTCACACATGTACCGTCCCAGCTGTAAGCATAAATAACCTAGCTGTGAAATAATTTATTCCTAAAAACAGTTCTTGCAAACTAAGAACAATTTATATGCCTCAGGATTCAAAGAGATCTTACAATAAAATCTGAAAAAAAATTACTTAGCATTCCATCTCCATTTCACACACAAACGTACACATGCAAAAGGAGCACAGCAGTCACAAGCTCAATACCACACCCTCGATCTCTCTTCCCGTAAGCTCTACGTGAATACATTGCTCTGCCATCAACTATTAGTCGCACTAATTCCTTACAGTATAGTTTACAAATAAAGGGTTTGGCAAGCATTACCACAGTACAGCAGAAAGCAGTTTAACCTATTTGTTCCATCAGCATCCAAGATATACTCAGCAACACAAAAACACGAATCTTCTAGTTATTTATAAACTTTCTGACATGTTTAAGATCATTGTATGCATGAAAGTGATACGGTCATACAGGGCACAGTGCCCAAATGACGGGAGAGATCTGGGTTCACGTTCTCTCCACGATGCTGGTTGCCATGTAACACGCTGGCTGCCTCTGGAGAAGGAGGTATTTCATACAGGCCAAACTATCAGGCTGCCCAGGGAAGGGAGCTGGCAAGCAGGAAGCAGAACAGGTATGACAGAGAGAGGGTTAAAAACATCCATCACCTTTGAGAAAACTAATCAGGGGAAAGAAAAGACTTTTTCCCCCTGTTGGTGAACAAAAGGAAGATGAAACTCTTGAGTGAGGGTCACACAGAAGCAAAATACAGGCATGGCAAGTTATATGCAAGGCATGAAACAATTTCGTTATAGAGAAAGCTCACCAACCATCAAATACTTTTAAAGCAGAAAAGCACATTTTCTGGTCTTGTCCTGGGAGATTAATGCAGTGATGCAAGATAATGCCAGTTTGCAGAACAGCTATGAAAATCCAATTTTAAATCCTATTTATAACTCTTTCCCATTTTTCTTTTGTTAAAAAGGAAAACACAACCCAAACAACCCTACAACTAAGGCATGCTTACAAAGGAAAGTCGCGTTGATGTGACTGGTACTGACATCGACACAATCATTTAAAAGAGTCCAGGCCTTAATCCAGTATAAAAATGGATCCATACTGCTTAGTAGAAAAGCTGCATCTCTTAAGCAAACTACTAATCACGTACATTTTGCTAGCAGAGATGACTTCCAGGGACACACTAATTAGCCACTGCCCTAACATGTAACAAGAAGATCATAATGCTTCAAACTTGTTACAATCCAATATTAAAGTGGAGAACCTGTCTCCAATGTCCAAGTGAGTATTTAAATGAGGGCTTTCTCTGTTCAACCAAGTTACATAAATCAAGGCTAAGAGGAGAGAAACAGTGCAGAAAGGGTTGCTTTTTCACCCCTTCCCCCAAGGCAACTAATACTCCTTTTCCTGCAATAGCTTGCTGAACCCAGAATGGATCCAGAACAAATAACATGAGTACTGCTCCTCTGCTTCCACATAAAGCCACCTAGAATTACTTTCACCCACCCCCAAGGCTATATAAACGACTTGGTTTTAGACTGAGGCGCATCAAAAGATGTATAAGATCCAGTCTTCTAGACTTTGCTCTGGTGCTGGTAACCTCGGTCCACAGGATGGTAGTAAGTGATGGAGGACAGGTAACATGGAGCCAGGTAACCCTGGCAGCCACTTCGAGGGTGATCATCAGCCTTCAGCTGCGTTTTCACAGTCACGGCATCCAGCCACAGTGCTGTCTGAAGAGGTCTGTCCCCAGCCTTCCCCTCCTCATTGCCTTCCTCCCCGTTCAACCCATGGCAAAGCACTCTACCTCTTCCTCTAGCCATGCCAACACAATGGCATTACACTGCAGCCCAAGCTAAAATTCTTCAAAGTTTGGTATGTTCACTGACAGAGAGAAGACAGAGAGAGTTAACCCTGATCAGTTTGCTCACTGGTTAGTTTCACAGCAAAGCTGGATCCAAGGGCAATACCAGAGAATCAATGCTTCTCATTGTCCAACCGCTGCTTAAGTTACACAGTGAAGCCATCTCATGTCATCAAGCCCCTAGTCTCATCAATTTGGAAGTCAATTGTCATTCTACAACTTAAGACAAATGACTTCAAGAGCCAATAATGAGGGAGTACAAGTCAGCAGAAGTTAGATCACCAAAAAAGTCACAGCTGTATTTACATCCTGTCTTGCATATATAAATTCAGACCACTCCCAGCACAAGAACCTTGCATACAATGTTTCTAGTCAACTTCAAGGACACATGATCTGGTTTCTCACAGAGCCACCAGGCCAAACTTTATACCACATTCATGACTGCAAAACTTTTTCGATTGTATGTGAGCAAATTTCAGCATTATGTCACTACAGAAAGGGCAATTAAGGGGAAAAAAACCCACAAATAAATTAAAAAAAAAACCAAAACCACAAAAGGGGTTTTTTTTCCTGTTCCTTTATTTTCAGTCAGATAACCTCCACCTCTGTCATGACAGTGGTATCATTATGATCTACAGAACTTCCACAGGGCCATCCAAAATGCTATCATTATTGCAAACATTGTACCCTGTTGACCGTTTCAGCAAATTTATTTATTCTGATCCCTCAATACCTTGTTTTTAACCAGTTTTACCTACCAAGCACAATCCATTGATTTCCTTCACCTGCCTTGGCCCTCAAGGGATAGACCACAGCTGTTACAACAACCGGTGTAAAATCTCAGTATTTCCATGAAAAACAAATAACCGTAAGTTCCACTTATTACCGTGGGATATGGGAGTGGCCTGGACACTCTACATCCCTTTCTTCCTTCCACTCCCACCTTGTGTTGACCACTGTGTCACAATCCCATGTGATAAAAGTGATAAAACAGCAAGGTCTGACAAGTTTCCATTCAGCCCTTTAAATACTCCAGCACTAATAACTTGCTGCATGCTAGGAATGGCTGTTTGTTTAGGTATGGTTCTGGCAACATAATGAAAAAAGCTACAACTTTTTTCCAGCCCTTCCCCATACAAACAAACAAAACCCCTAGAAATCCTTTAGGTACTTGTTGCTGTTACCTCAATGCCACAGCAGCTGCAATTCCAGGCAAAGCAGAGACACTAATAAAAGCAACATGGAAATCAGTTTTTAAAAGACACTTTTATGCATTCTAAATCATATTCACTTCACATACTAAAATAACGGATACAGTGCAAAAAAACTTAAATTCCAACAGGGGAAAAATGCAGAAGCAAAGTCAGAGCTATTTCTGTATTTTGAACTTCTACCAGATGCTGCTGGATTATCTGACCTTCACAAAAAAAAAGGAGTGCACATTTAAGAGTCCTACTCCCACTCAAGGACTAAATCCTCAGAAGTGATCTCTCCATCTTTACAGTGATATCATCAATCAGACTATTATATATATAACTGCAAGAAGGTTTAGATATACATGCACCACGGAAGCAGGTTGAAGAGAAAATCCTAAATTCTTAAAATGTTTCCCCAATAACAGAGAAACGTTTGGAAAATTGACTGGGCATCTCAAACAACCTCTATTTCAAAGATAAAAAAGTCAGAAAGGTACAAGAATGCCTTATCAGATCACCTGCAGTAAGGTAGAGGAATAAATCCTTAAGAGGCCAGGCAGTAATCCATGAAAGGAGAGTCTGCAAAGAATTCCTCAGTAAATACAGCAGGGCTGAACTTCTGAGGCAAGACATGCTTTTTATGGATTTGCCAACACTGTCCATAATTCAAAAGATTTAAAAAAAATTTTTTTTAATCTAGAGCCAATGTGGAGTGTCTGCTGGTCGCTTTCCATGAAAGAATGAGGTGGTTTATCAACATACAGCACTGAGGAAGACTGAAGATCTCAAGAGCCTACATGAAAACACACTTTACACTGGTGCGTTAGTTTAGATTATAAATTGTTTACAAGTCCATAGAGCATTCGAAAGCTGAAGAAACACTTAATCTCCTGGTAAATATGCACAGGACCTTGAACCAAACATCAATGTAGTCTGTATGTTTATTTTGATTAGCTTTAAGAGCTTGTTGCGATGCAAGTGGGTAAGGAAGAAACCACAGCTTTTCAGAAAACGAGTTTGACTGTTTCCTGCAGATTCAAGAAGGACTGGTGGTAACACCATCGGGTTCTGTATCTCCAATGCCTAAAAATGATGAAAGGTCTCAACAAATGTATATGCACAGTATTCTAGAGACTGAGATGTCTATGACCTAAACAACTACAAAAGCATCCAGCTGCCAGCAGTCGAAAACAAAGCATTCAGGGAACATGCTTTACAAGGACATCCCAAAGAATACGGAGAAGCAAATCTGCTCTCGTAGTATGCATTTGTGAATTACAGTGTGGTCTTATTTGAAACAACACGCGTTAGGGGTCCAATAAAATCCTCCGAGAACCCGAGCAAGTCACACCCCGATGAGTGAAGGCATCGGGGACCGGATCACGTAAATCCTCAGGGGAAACCTCGGCTTAATTCCACACAGCCCAGCACCTGAACGCCAACCAGGCGCCCTGAAGCCCCCCGCCGCCCTGCAGCGGCGTCCGGAGCCGGCATCAGCCGCCGCCCCGGGGCCGTCACCTCAGGGGGCATCATCACCTCAGGGGGGAGCCGTCACCTCAGGGGGGAGCCGTCACCTCAGGGGGGAGCCGTCACCTCAGGGGCCTCATCGCCTCAGGGGCCTCATCCCCTCAGGGGGCCTCATCGCCTCAGGGGGCCTCATCGCCTCAGGGCGGCGAGTGCCCTGCAGCCCCCCCACCCCCGCCCCACGACAGCTGTGCCCCCCGAGGGCCGCTATCCCGCGGGGACCCACCGCCACCTACCTCAAGGGAGCCGCTGAGGGAGAGGGGGAGAAACGCGGCCCCGCCCCGCCCTCCCCGTGACGGATGGATGAGGAGGGGCGGGAAGTCCCGCCCCTCTCCGCGGCGTGACGGACGGGCGGCAGCGGAGGAGGAAGTCCCGCCCACTCAGGCACCCCATAGGTCAAACCAAAGGGCATTAATGGGAAGTCTCGCCCCCATTGGAGGGGACGACAGGAGGTCCCGCCCCCATTCTGGCAGGGAAAACAGGAAGTCCCGCCTCCATCGGAGGTGGAAGCAGGAAGCCCCGCCCCCATGGGGGGAAACAGGAAGCTCTGGCCTCTGTTGGTGTGGAAAACCGGAAATCCCGCCCACAATAGGAGGGAAGCAGGAAGTCCTGCCCTCTGTTGGTGTGGAAAACCGGAAGTCCCGCCCCCGGGGGCGCTGCTCATACACTGGAAGGGGG
>JAOXJK010000032.1:13683255-13697460 GCA_025774025.1 Xenus cinereus
GGTGGGTGGGCAGGAAAGGGAAAAACCCACAAATAGCTCTGTTTGTGGTAAGGATTTTGGGCTCATGAAAACAACTTATGCAAAGGGGAAAAAAATAACACTGAAATAATGTGAACATTTGTAAAATATATCTAGCTATACATTTTATTAATCTATATGCATGTATTTATATATAATGTGTAAAATGCCTTTGCCAATAATAAAAGGTGACAGTCAATGTCTATTGAACCATTTGCTAATTTTATTTTTAAAGGAATTTATCAGTTCATATCCTATGGTCATATTCACATGACAGAATTTCCAACAGTCCTGAATTGCAACACTTTGGAGAAATTTGCAGTTTCAGATGTCCCAGAAAACTGAGACAAACAGGAAGCTCAGAGTTCAGATGTAAGAAGTAAAGAACTGGGAGACTTCCGAGCCATGTATGCTACTGACATAACTGAGGTACCTCCAAGGTAAAATTAAAGCTCTCATTTTAAGGTAACATCCAATTAAAAGGCTAGTATCTGTCATTTTGTTCTGTTTACAACCAGCACAGCTCTAGTCTTTGCTACCTTACCCTGCCACCCCTGGAAAAACCAGCTCCCACTATCATTTCTCATGATGGAAAAGGCCTGCTGATGCAGCCCAGCTGCTGTATGGTAAAAGCTTGTCTTCATTTGTGTTTCTTTGTTAATTAAGCCACAGTAAGTCACAGACAATTTTAGCAGTGCAGACAAAAGCAGCTCTTTGGCAGGCTCCTGGCTGCTGCTCCGTCCCGCTCCTCCTGGCTGCCCACCAAGCAGCTGCTGAGAATCTGGGATCAGGGTTCCTGTCTCCACACAAAATGCCTGCTTCAGCTGGCTGCAGCGCTAGCCCGGGCGCTGGGCCAGCTTCTCCACCAGCCTCCTCACCATCGCACCACCAGCCCCTGGAACCAGAGGTGTTCTGAGCTGGAGCTGGCCTAGCCTAAGTGGCTGCAATCTGCACGGCAACCCAGGCACCAGGCTCCTTTGGTTTGGTACTTGCCTGCTTTCCAGGCATCCATAGAGGTCCTAATGCCTTCCCACAGTTTTCCCCCAAGGCAAAAAACAAGCTTTTCCTTATTTGTGGCACCAGATCAAAACATATTAGTATAAAGCACCAGGTTCCCATATACATATGCAGAAACAGGTAAAGCACTGTTAAACCCGACAAAAATGTGTTTGATGGAGGCTCATACCCTGTCTGGATGCAAGCATGCAAAATATTTGCTGTCACTAGTGACACCCTCATAAGTCATTGCTTGATAATATCGGAGTTCAGGGCAAAACTGTGCCTTTGAGCCATTCCCGTAATCTCTGCCAGGGGCTAAGAGAGGAAGATGCATCATTCTTTAACCCGTTCTTAGCTACTGTCAAATCAAAGTGAAAGAAAGGGAGGAGAGAAATGGAAGAAGGAGAATGCAGAAGGAAATGGTTTAATCTTGATGGAAAAAGAGGAGAAAAAGATACATAAATACAGAAATAAGAAAGCAGAAAAAGAGAAAAGCAACTAATTGAACAGTATGGAAGGAGTGGAGAAGAACTGAAAAGACAAGAAGGAAGAAATAAAAGCAAGGTCTGAGGCAGCACGTCAAACTACCGCAGTGTTTTAACATCGGCAGCTGCCGAATTCTGGCCAGTGCTAACCAGAGGGATGCCCTTTGCAGCGCTAGTGCCTTGCTTTCTGCTCCATCTCTCTCCTTTCCTAGCTCCTCCAGGCAACTCCCTGTTGTCAGGGGCAGTTTCTTTCCGGCTGGGGCTTTCAAGCCCAGTTGAAGGCAAATCTCTTGGTACTTTGGCTAGTGGTTGCATAGGCCCACAGCATCCTAGAAGTGCCACTGTCTTCTCTATCACTGCATTATTTTCCACTTCTCTGTAATGATTGGATGTATACACACAAACAGAAACAAAAAGGAACAAAAACTCTTCACTTAACTCATTAACTTGTTTTTTAATTTGCAATGTGTGTATTACATCCCCTAATGAAGGCACAGAAGCGAACCAGTCACCCATAGCATTCTCAAACAACCAGATTTCACCCCACAAAATTCAAAACGTGTAAACGAAGCTATTGTCTCATTTTTCTGGATCCACATACTCTTACTTCCCCATCGGTACGCACTGCATAGCCTGACCTCGCTTTGCCTTCTTAGACAACTAAAAGACATTGAAACAGCACGCAGAAGTGTCAAAAATCCTCTGCCCAGTTCAGGAGCAGTTTCTCCAGCTGGCAGGCTATGGAAACCCGAGGCTGTTCACAGGCAGCTGCCTCCGTGCTGAGCATTCCTGCCTGTGAGATGGAGCTTGCAACTAACGGGAGCCTAACCCAGTAGCTGCACTCCCCACATCAATAACTCTAGGTCTGGCACGACCAGCCCACCCAGCAGTATCCATATGATCCACACAGGATCACATTGCCATCAAATTAGTCAGAGCTTGATGATAATGCCAGCTCTGTGCTGGCACCAAAAGACAAAATATTTGATCCAGATCTAAGCCAGTCACAAAGTCAACCAGTCACAGGTTTTGAAGAAGCAGATGTTCCAAATCATCTGATCCAGTTACAAGAACTGTATTGTTGAACCTCATCCCCAGCGACAGCATTTACTTGTGGTTATTTTAGGTCATGAATGTGGATCCTGAAATATGCCTATGGAGAAACAGGTGCGACAAGCTTCACCTGTACATCACCTTCTCATATAAGGGCTGAAGGTGATGTGGAGAGAAAGGTTAAGTAATAAGAAAAAAAAAGGTAATTTATCATAGAAAAATCATAAACTAATCAGACTTAGACAAGGTTACAGTTGATGTCAATACAGCTGTGGATCACCCAACTTTGTCTTGTGCCTGTACAAACCATGTACCAGTCCTAGTTAAATATGAGGGCTGAATTATCTGTATTTATACCAGCAAGGTATCCAAATACCATACTGTCCTGAGAGTGCCACTGAAAGCAGTGGAACAGCCTCTGGTATATGCCTGTTAAGCAGGGTCAGACTCACTCCACCACAGCAGAATTAAATTGCCTACTTTCAGTGCACAGTTGCAGGAAAAGAACACCCCAAAACCCCAAACAGCTTCTGATGAGAGGTCACTTCAGATGTAGAAAGCCTTATGCCCCTTAATCCTGCAGCTTTTCATCAGCCCAATTTGAACACCACAATCATTTGCCCATTACAGAGAAAAGAATGAGAGACATGCTACTGGCTAAGGGAAAAACAAACCAACAAAGAACGGTAAAACCAATGTGACCTGGAGAACATAAATAATTCAGAAGTTGAAGGAGAAATAATTCAATTAAAGTTGGAAAGGAAAGTAGACTGGATGAGAGCTTAAGTATGTCTGGACATGTTGATGAGGCACCAGAAGAACAAAGAATTAAAGGAAGCAGTGCAGAAAGGGTTTCATATTAGGAGAAACAAAAGCATTGCTGGAAAGAAAAGAGGAGAACAGTTAACAAGCTAAAGATGACAAAATAAATGAAAGATTACAATAACAATGGAAAAAGAAGGAAATAAAACATGCCAGTACCTAAGATTAATAGTGGAAGAATTTACTAAACAGACTCATGGAGAAGAGTAATTATCTCACAGCTAGTAACTATATCAATGTGCACACCATAGCTGTCTTGCTGAAATTATTCTTGACATTTCTACTATCTTGCCATGTAAAGAAAAAAAGAGAAAAAAGGGAGATGTATTGAATGAATCTTTCAAAATAATTTGTCAAGAAATACACATTTAAAGTATTATTATATGTTCCATTAAAACACAAAAAAAACCCCTGCTTCTGTGGGGTTTTTTTTCTACACAGCATCTCTGAAGCAGAGCTGTTAGTGGCATGTAACCACAACAGAAGACCACTTTCACTAGTTTTTCTAGTTATGACTAAGTATGAAATCGTATCTCAACTGGTAGAGCACCAGAGACATTACTTAGTCTTCAGCTATGCTGAGTAGTTAAGCATATTTTTGAAAGATACAACATCTTTTTTGAAAACACTATCCCATAAATTATCAGCTGTGAACTATACAGAGCAGTCCATAAACATACCAACCTGCAAAAAGATAAAGTTCCTTTCTTAGTGACACATAATCTATCTTAAGCCAATTCCAAGGTTGAAACAAGTTTAGGTATAAGACATTAAAGTTTTCTATTAACAATAGCCCACAGCCTTTTAAAAAGTGAACATTTTCACCAGTTAGAAGCTCTGAAATAACTCTCTATACTATTCTCAAGGTCCCCCACTGACAAACTCCATTAGCTTC
Organism: Xenus cinereus; assembly: GCA_025774025.1. Taxonomy (NCBI): domain Eukaryota; kingdom Metazoa; phylum Chordata; class Aves; order Charadriiformes; family Scolopacidae; genus Xenus; species Xenus cinereus. The sequence goes on from JAOXJK010000032.1 coordinate 13,687,528, forward strand.
TCTGTAGGATTAATTTATTCTGTATTATGTACATTGTATGCATATGCAATATTAACAAGTTTATAAACCCGTGCTGATGACTTTGCTGTTGTCCCCTTCAGAAGCTGCCCAATGCCAATAAAACATCTGATGACCTGTGGTTTCCCCCCCATCCCCAAAGAGCTTATGCGATCCTTTAGCTAGAAGCAATGGATAACCTGGAGGAGTTCTGTGTGCTGGGAGTGGAAAAAAAAAAAAATAAAAATCACAAACCTGACTAATGCACAAGCCCTACATTCAGGTTTGTTTCTAAAGCATCTTTACCTTGGCTGTGACTCCAGTCCTCAGAGATGGTGGTGGTGCTGCTTGTATCTCAGCCCATGTAATGAGATTTGGGCACAGAAGCAGACAACACCTCTCTTCCCAGTTGGAAGCATTCACGTGCAGCAATTGTCTCAAAAGTCCACGGTTCGTAGCTCTTTTTAACTCAGCAACAGCAGGGAACAGAAAATTAGGGTTGAAAATAGTGATTCTAAAATATTGTACTTTTTTTTTCCCCTCTATGTGGAAGCCATCCGTGCTTCCACATAAAGATCAAAGTCTATGTCATTGCATATATCAGTTTTGTGATGTGGGATGGAGGCTCGAGGATTCAATCTCCAAAATTTTCTGAGTAATTTAGAAGAAATAACTATTTTATCTCTCAGAACTCAGTTTTTCTGCCAGCTTATCTGTGCACAGAAGTGAGATTGCCGTAGCCATGAACACCAGTTGTGGGAAATTGAGGAAGTTAGCCAGACGACTTTGGGTTGAAGAGTATTGAAGGTAATCTGGCACAACAACTTCCGAAAAGAAAAGATTGATTCAATCGACATAAAATAATCATTAGTTAATAGTCCTAACATATTTCAAAATGCATGTGTGTATATATATAGAGAGAGAGTGTAGAGAAACCTCAGAAGACCATTTGTTGAAATCAGAGAGAAGCAGCCAGGAATACTTTTTGTTCTCTGTACAGCTTTGAGTTATTTTATTTGGGGTTTGCTCTGAAAAGATGAAGTGTAATTGTTCTCAAGGCAAGAACAGACACAGAGCTTTTCAGGGACAAGAAAGTCATGTGTGTCTTGATCAGACATTGATTTTTTTTTTCTTCTTCTTCCCTAAAAAAGCAAGGGAAAAAAAAAAAAAAGGGAAGCAAACTCTTGAGAGGGAAGGAAATTGCTCTAGAAGATGAAGACAGGCTCCCACAAGCACATACACAGATGAATTTTGGGTAACTGAAGGTCCTGTTGCAAGCATGTTGCAGCAAAGCAGTCACAGGCCTTCCTGCCCATCTACATTTTTATACTGTTTTCTTCTCATTCCGATAGTTTTTGTAGAAACTGATGACATAGTCAAAAATGCCTTTTGGAGCCAACCCTGCAAATTTCAACAGTTTTGCTGGCTGTAACACTAAATGCACTATCGGTTGAACATGGTTCTGCCACTTGCTTTAGATCCCGACTCTCTCATTGTGCCTGCAAAAATATCTGACACCCTTGGCTGAACTCTGGCCCCAAAGATATAAAGGGAATTCTAATGTCATAGAATCATAGAATTGTCCAGGTTGGAAAGGACCTTTAAGATCATCTAGTCCAACCATCAACCTAACTCTGATTAAAAAACCATCACTAAACCATGTCACTGAGCACTATGTCAACCCATCTTTTAAATTAAAAAATGGTGCCTCAACCACTTCCCTACCCAGCCCATTCCAATGCTTAGTAACCCTTTCAGTGTAAAGATTTTTTCCTAATATCCAACCTGAACCTCCCCTGGCGCAACTTGAGGCCATTTCCTCTTGTCCTAAAAAATGCCTTCAGACATCAAACACAAACCAGAGCAAGAACAGCACAGAAGGGATCCATGAATTACCACCACGCTCTTCTGTGCCAGCCCTCATCAGGATTATGAGAGGGTAACATAATCCATGACATTTAACATACACAAAGAAGAGAAGGTCCAGGCACGGGTGGAGAACATGCAAAATAGTTGCACACTTGCTTTGTCTAGCTTTCCTGTCAAAAAAAACAACCACCCCAAATCAACAAACCCAAACCTGGCTGATTTGTAGAGAGGCATTTACTCTCAGATAGTCTTGATAATAGAGTGCCACCACTAGTTTCAAAAAGCAGGGGAAAAAGAAAAGCAGCTCTAAAGAAAAATTGTTTCATGGGCTGGCTGCCAGCTCTAAATCGGTCTCTCAGCATTTCCTGTGTGCTCCTTAGTAGCTGAGTGTCGAAGTGACTGGAGAAGGAGGAGGAGAAAGTAAGTGGTGGTGGGAGTAAATAAAAATCAATGGGACCCGGGTAATCTGTTCAAAGAACAAAACTCCGGCGTAATGAATAGCCTGGGTAATCATTCCAAAATAACTCCGTGTTCAGACACATTTATTTAAGAATAATTTTGCTTTCATCAGGCATAAATCTGGAAGTGGATTATACTGATCTGGATTAAGGGGCTTCCTTCCCCCTCTTCCCGAATAAGATTGTGCTCCAAGGAATCATCAAGATACAAATATCACAGTATAAATCCATAACCTACCTTAGTTTTCACGTGCAGGCCTGTGCTTTGCAAAAGGACAAAATCAGAAATGATTGCTGTTATAAATATTTTCAAATGATACTTCAGTGGCTGCATCTTAGTTAATAAACATGGCAGCAGGGATAATTGGGAGGCTTGGGGATTTTCCATCGATTGCCATCCATCACTCAGTTCAACAGACCCAGACCAGGGGCAAACTGGAGTGACACCACGGGGAAGACAACAGCGGCTTTCACCTGGTGCAAATCAACACATCCAAAGACTTACGCTGATGTATTTCAGGTGTGTCTCCAGACCACCGGGATCTATATTTAACGACTTGGTATTTTGTTTCCACACATCCCAACTTGGCCAGTCTTGTTGTATGCTGACAGCCTGGGTAGCTAGGGGTGCCCTCATGTTTGTTTCCAGATGTTCACCCACATGCCCAGCTGGAAGGTGGCCTAGGAATAGCCATAATAGCAAGGCCCACAATGGAGGAGATTTTCTTCCCCCCGCCTCGCTCCGCTTTATCTGTGGCCCTGAAATATTTATTTGATAAGGCTGCGCTGCCTGCTTAACCAATCACATCTTTCAAACTTATTTATGAGGGATGACAGGTAGGGTTACAGTGCAGGGGAAGAGAGATACATGGTGAGAGCATATTACCACACCAAGACAGCATAAAAAAATAGTATTCTTTGATTATTGAGAGGGAAGAGGCCTCTTCTAGCATAGCTAAACACATCCCTTTATCTGCTGTGCTTCTATTGCCCTCAGTTTTTGAGGAAGGACTGTCAAATCAGGGAAATATTATTGCTAATTTGCATTTATTCAGCTTATAAAAATGCATTTACTAAAGCTCAGAGGTCACAGAAGAATACTGCTTTACAAGTCCCTTGGCAGAAATATTTTCTTTTTCAGAGAATACATTTCAGTGGCAAGAAGCATCAGTGAAAGATTTAAACATTTCATCCCTCTGAGCGTTTAAACCTCTAATAATTATGTTATTTCAGATACCACCCAGGTCACTTCCTTGGGCTTTCTTGTACTGCTCAGTCCAGATCCTCAGCCTTGCCCTTACTCCATTGGATCTCGATTTCAGAGTGCATCAAGCAATCAACCCACCTCCATCTCTGCATCCTCTTAGTGAAGCAGATAGCTGCTCTCCCACCTCTCTTTAATCTCCAATAGCAGCTAGTCCTGGCTAGCAACTGGAAAAGAGAGGTCACCCCACTTATCCAGAAAATATACCTTTCTAAGGCACTGTGAACAAGGGGTACAGTTTTAAAATCCCAGAACAGGGTCAAACAAGCTCTCCCTTACTGGGGCACACAAAGCTTTTTGTGGTGCACTGGGAGGCATGTGCTTTCGGGGAGGAATAAGACTTCTTCTGCAAGGAATAGAAACCTGTACCTGGCAAAGGAAGGACCCAGGAGAGCAAGTTGCCCATTCTCACTGTTTTGCGTGCCAAGTGGTTGAGCTTCAGCCTTGGGAGCGGTGCTGGTTCATCCATGAGGCACAGCAAGCTGATGAGAAGGTAGCTCCTCCATGTGTCAGTGAGCTTAAATTTAAAAAGAGCAAGGCAGTGAGCTAAGAAGGGTCAAGAAGCTCCCGTGGTGAGGGCAGAAGATGTCCCTGCAGAGCTCAAGGGATGGACTAGCACTTGCAGCCCAGCCATTGTGGCCCTGTTGGGACACCCCTACAGCACAGTGAGGTGGCAAACGTCACCTCCTCCCTGATGGGTGCATCCCAGCCCTCTCACCTACGATCTCAGACAGGCAACGACACATGTCCATCTTCAAAGGGTGAGCACCAGGAGTGATGCCAGGGGTGTCAGCAGCTTTCCCACCAGCATCTGCTTGGCGGGATGCAGAGGCCCATCCACACCATGGAGGCACCAGGGCCTCTCACAGGGTGACCCCAATCCAGCACCATTTCTCTTACGTGGCTTAACTCTCACACCACCAGAGCTGTGATGTGTGTGTATGTGGGGGGGAGGTAAGGTGATGACTTCTGAGGTGGAAAAGCTATTTGCAGCACATGCTTGCAGAAGGCATCCTGCTGTGCTGCATCAAGCGTGATGAGGTCTGGCAGTGAGTACCATCTCCTTCCTCTTTTGAAGGAAAGCGCCTCATAAATACCAGGTTAAAAGCTTCCCCCCCTGCCTTCCTCGCCATTAATGGCAATTTTGTTTAGCTGCTCACCCTAGGTAGACATCTTTGCATGTAACTTAACATACTCACTGCCTGAAAATAAGCTGTAGAAAAGCTCATTTACTTGACAGGATGACTTAAGGACCGTACGCAGGGGCAGTGTGCCCATTCATAGTTTTGTTGCTATGGTCCTGACTCCCAGTATAACTATCCTGGGCACTGCGCTGGTGAGAAGCTCACGGAGGGATGTGATGGAACTGCCAAAGCTGCAGTTAAAATAGGGCTCCCTCCCTGGCACACAAAGCAGACCAGTTACTGGACAAGGCATCAGTGTTACCACCATTGGCCTTGCTATTTCCAGCAGCTTGGTTATGTCTGAGCATCCCTCCTCCCTTTGACCACGCGAGCAGCAGCCTTTGGTTGAGCCCCCGTGCAAGAAATCAGCAACCAGGAGCAAAGACTTTTCCAGAATTAATACAGGAACAGGTAAGTCAGCCAGCAAAGCATTCACTATGCAGCAGTAGCTGTCAGGCACCAGTGCCCAATCTGTTCACTGTTGATTCACTCCCTTGTCTTCTCCAGATGAGGTACTTCATCTCCTTTCCTTGGGGTCTCTGTCTGTACCACGTTTGGACTGTGAAGCATTCAGTAGCTCAAGGGACATCAAGGCCATCACAAGGTGCTGCTGCAGCGTTGCAGCCCCTGTACTGACACCACATTAGCTCTTAGAGTGAGGAGTTTCATCTTATTTATTTTTCAAGGCTCCTGAAGAAGCTGTTGCCACATGCTCTTTCAGGTATGCCCTCAGCCCTCACAGCAGATAGATGTTTCTGGCACTGGGGTGTTCTCTCCTGCCTCCATCAGCACCTGTGGCCAAGCTCTCATGTCAACCACAGCTCAGAGCCCAGCCACTCACCCACAAGCACCAAGATGACACTGCACACCAGTACTGGAGGGAGACTTTAACTGGATCCATCTTTGTAGAGCAGAGCTGCTTCCTTGAACAAGCCCAGCTCCTCCTGATGAGGGGACTTCCCACCCACCTGTGCCTGGCCAGCTCCCAGGGCTGGGGACAGGCACCATGGCTGCTCTTCCATCATGTCGCAGAGCCTGGCCTCTGGTTGTCCACAGATCATCTCAAACCTTCTACTCCCATGGGAGACCATGCCACATTACCACATTGCCTCCAAAAACAAAGATTTGCTTCATCTTCATTCCTGTCCAGTTTTTAATTTCTTCTTGCTAGAAGGGGCATGTCACACTTCCAGCTGGACAGTCCCTCTAGCCCTTTGCTACCTAATCACTGTGTTAATCACATACCTTCCTGGTGAGGATAGGGAAAGGTGTTTCTGCATCACCTCTATTTTTTTTTTCTTTAAATATAAAGTTCCCTTTTTATCTCTTTCTTTTTTAAGCTCAGATGTATAGTTAAGATCAGGAGTATACCTGGAGTTAGCCTGAATCGTGAAACTTCATTGTTAATCAGACGGTGACTTTGGCTGGGCTGACATTTTCCCGGCTATTTTTAGAGTATGACTCAGACACTGCACTACGGAGCCTGCAAAATCCCTGTCGGCTGGTACCAGAGCCTCATTCAAAGCTGTGCTGAAGCACCACAGTCAAAGCGGGCAGAGCCTTTTGTTCACCTACCTTTCACACAATCACAGAACGATACGGGGTTGGAAGGGACCTCTGGAGATCATCTAGCTCTCTTTAGGAAGGCGAGTAAACATGGGAAACAAGGTGTTATGGCAACGTAGTGGGATATTAGGAACTGTAAGGGAAAGCCTCTTACCTGGCTCTCACAGGAACATTTCCATCCCAAATTATTGAGCTGGTGGAAACAAAACCGAAGCATTGCAAGTGCCCACTCCTAGATGTGCAGCTGAAAAACCAGAAGAGAAATTTTGAGGTTTGTTTGCTTTTTTGTTTTGTTTTCTTCCCCCCACAGCCAGCCCCTGCCTCCCTACCTGTATGAAAGTCGATTGCTGGAGTCTCAGCTCTCACCCAGTCCCCCTATGAGTTATTGTCATGAAGAGAAGACCCACAGACGCAATTAGTGATTCTGGTAGGGTGCAAAGATACAGGACCTATTGGAATTAGGGGGGCAGGTGGGGGAAGCTTTTCTGAACTGGCTTCTTCTCATGAATAACTTTGTTATGCATCACTTCAGAGAGGGCTGATGGGCATATCCTTGGAGCCTACATTTTGCACGTGTTTAAATTCCTGTGTTGTCTCCAAGACGTGCCTGTGGAAGCAGCTCATCACTGGAGAAGAAGCAACTCCTGCAAGCTGGGTTTCTCTTAAGGATGATGCAACCTGAGCCTCAATTGGTCAGCTTTAAAGCAAGTCAGAAGTAGTCAAAACTTTCCAAGAATCAAATCCTTGGTTCCTGCAGTCCCTGGGTTTTATTTCCAATTATGTTTTTCTTTCTGATAGCAGAAATTATATTTTGTCTGAAGTGTAATGGAAACTCTGCCTGTGTATTGGGAAGAAATCATCTAAGGACTTATCTGTTGCTTGGCATGAATGCCCTCAAGTACTTACCTGACCCGAGTGCAAGCAGGCAGCGAGGTATCTCAGTACCCAGTCTAGACATGGGTAGCCAGGAAGCTTCACAGGGTTGGTGGGGCCGGGAGCCCACCGCCCTGCTCCTGAAGAGCCTGACCCTCTCTGCAGTCTGAAATAGGAAGAAATGAAAGATATTGTAGCAGCATCCACAATACTAAGCTGTTATAATGCACACAGAAGCAGTGCTTAGGGAAAGGTCAAGCTGTCTCCTTCCTATCGACCGTCCCCCAGCTCTCACACTGCTGGTCTGGTTATTACAGCAATGTATTAACTAGGGCTTGAAATTAGGAAAAATGCTTTCAACTATAGCTCTGTAACACACCGTAATTAAAATTAACAATTTACTTAGTGCCATGGTGCTCCCGATTACCCCCGACTGCCAACGGGTGTCACCTGTCCAAGTCCAGGCAGCTGCTAAACTATTGCAGCCATCCTGCTGCATTGAGGGGGTAGAGGCACTGGCAGGAGAGGGGCTGTTAAAAGCACTGTCCCTCCTGCTGCCTGCCCCACACACAGCACCTTCCCCGCTACCTCATGCTCGCTGAGTCTCTAGTGCCTGCTCGCTGCTTGCTTTGAGATGCCAGTTGTTTTTTTTTCCCCCCACCCAGAAGCAGTAAGGCGGGGGTGCCTTCATTTCTTACTTTATTGCTTGGACATCTTCCGATCTTACTGCATGCATGCGATCCCTACCAGCGCTGGGTTGGGAGGGAGGGAGCAAGCTGGCTGAGCCCATGGCAGGGGCAGCCTGCCTCCAAAGTCTGCATTGATTTCTATCAGCCGAGGGCCTGGCACGCAGCCTTCCCAAGGAGATGTTACCAGCAACTCTATATCGAGACATAAAACATTCATAGCCTGTGTAACTAGGCACCGCAGTAATACGCATGGATAGCAGAAAGCGTTTCATCTGGGCCCCACCAGCCTGCAAGTGAGCAGCAGAAAGCTTTAAGCCCACAGAGCTCGTGTTTTGGTTTGTTTCCATCCTATAATTATTTTAATTCTAGTTAGTACAGCTACAAATGTAACTTGTGGCAACATCGTCTTAAGCAGAAGCAAGTCCCACAGATCAATAGGATGTTGCATTATAGTATTTCCTTTCATTGCTCTTATGTTTCATATCTTGCATGTCTTTATCTCAGGCAGGAGTAAATAACTACATGATTGTTTTCTGCAGTGGTATTTTACACATCTCTTAAGCTTCCTGTACAAACCAAGTAACACACATTTTGATACCCATCTTTAATGGGAGTAGAAAGTGCTTTGTGTCCTACAATATTTACGACCCTTTGTGTGCTTCTTACAGCAGATAGCAGTTTTCCAGGGACCGACTCCCTCTCTGGAGACATTCAAAACCCACCTGGACAAGTTCCTGTGCAACCTGCTCTAGGTGGACCTGCTTTGGCAGGAGGGGTTGGACTAGATGGTCTCCAGAGGTCCCTTCCAACCCCACGTGATTCTGTGACTAAAAGTGCTCAAAGCACTGCAGACACAGGACTGAACACCAGCTAACACAAACCCCTGGAGGTAGCTGGCTCCAGGGACAGTCATGGCTCCCCTGCCCATAGCAGCTCCCAAAGATGGGCTGCAAGAGGCACAACCCTCCATATACATCAAGCTACTTCCCTTGCTAACCATGCAAGTTTTGTATTGCATTCCTGTAGGGCAAACTTCCCCACCATCTCATTGCCCAGGAACGTTGCCCAGGGTTTGTGATTCTCTGAGCATGCAGGCAACCAGATGATAAGTGAAGGTGGGTAATAACCATCATGGTGAAAGGCAGCTGGCTGCTGGGCCTGAATTTCCATAGGTACAAACTGTAGAGAGATTATAGACTCCTCGTAGCAAAGCTTTTATGTGGAAAAAAACCCCCACAATCCCAAACCAAAAACACCACTCACCATGTTTAAAGCTCATTCATATACATTCCAAACACAGAGAACCACCTTCTCCTCCAGCTTTTTTTTTTTTTGCGTGATCGGCAAGAACCAGGCCAGAGTTGCAGGAGCACAGCCAACACAGAAAACCGTTGCTGCAGAAAATAGCTCCTCCTGTGTGACTGGAATATGAAGAGCTGAAAACTTGCACTAAAAGGATAGAAGAAAAAAAAAAAAAAACACCACACACTGCAAAAATACATCAAAGCAGCCACACTGCCTTTTACCAGCAATTTGCTGCCAGGTCCTGGCCAGGGTCCCTCAGAGGGACACCTCAGAGAGGGCTTCTGCCCTGTGCCTTCATGTACCACTTAAAAGCATTTTAAGGGATTGCTCCCTTGGAAGATAAAGGGATTGGGAGGCCCACACAGTGCCTGACATGCTCTGATGGACTGGTTTGGATGATGCTCCCATTTATCTGCTTTCCCAGGTGTGGGCATCATCAGCAAGAGGCCTGACTCAAGGAGGACATTTCCCCTCAGGCTGAAGCACAGGGAGGAAGATGAACCCTTCCACACAGCAGCCCCAGGCTTTAAGCATCCCCAAGAATCATAGAATGGTCCATGCCAGAAAGGACCTCCAAAGGTCATCTAGTCCAGCCTACCCAAAGTCAGCAGGGACACCCCCAACTAGACCAAGTTGCCCAGGGCCTCGTCAAGCCTCACCTTGAGTATCTCCAGGGAAGGGGCCTCAACCACCTCCCTGGGCAACCTGTTCCAGTGTTCCACCACCCT
>JAOXJK010000032.1:13706110-13718473 GCA_025774025.1 Xenus cinereus
CCTGGTCTGGTGGGAGGTGTCCCTGCCCATGGCAGGGGGGTTGGAACTTGATGATCTTTAAGGTCCCTTCCAACTCTTATGGTTGAGATTCTATGATTCTATGAAATTCCCTTTGAATCCCGAGTCCTCCCCATTGACTGTGATGGGTCTGTGAGGGTCACCTCCTTGAATCCCAGGGGTAAATACAAATTGCCTTACCGCTTCTGGAGACAACCAGCAAAAAAAATCAGAGCACAGAGCAGCCCAGCTTTATTTGCATATTTTCCCCAGAAGTGAATCCCGTATACAGTAGAGAGTTGACGTAACCCGAGTCCCGAGTATGCGCTTGCATCCTGGAATTAATTGCGTGACGCCCCCTCGTTATTTATAGCCCTGCTGCCATTCCTGGCAGCTCCACGCCGCCTTCCTCCTGCTGCCTCCCACCGCATCCGCAGCACGGGCAGCAGCTGCCTTGTGTGTGCCCAGCACATCCACAACGGCGCACAGCTGCGGGCCGAGGAAAAACCCGCCCCGCTCTGTCACCCCCCTGGCCGGTTATTAAACGAAGGCAGAGAAGAAAGCGGCGGGCAGGGAGGGAGCTACGTGGGGAAGAGCGAGACCGGATTCCTTGGGCCGGCAATGCCTGAAAAAAATATCTCCCTCCGCAGGCAGCCCGGGGTGGGTTTGGGTTGCGGAGAGCTTCTGGTGGGACGGGGAGCTCCGGGCTGCGCTGCGGGTTGGGAGGGGGACAAACCATCCCCGGCGTTGCTGATAAAGCCACGTGAAGTCACACATGTTTGGTTTTTTTTTCCCAGTTCTGAGCCAGCTCCGTCGGGAACAGCAAGAGCGAAGCCCAGCCGGAGGGTGGGTGCAAGGGGGCCTGGGGGAGCCGGCGGTGTTCTGGCCCGTGGTTGCCGCCTTCCTTGCTCCCGGGTGAAATTGGAGTTCGGGCCACAACCCATTTGGCACGTTGGTGCCTCGAAGGCATCGCTGGGGCTGGGGGAGAGGCACCCGCGCCGGTGGCACTGGCCAGGCAAGCACAAGACGTGGGCCAAGTCGGGGCTGGCCAGGCTCCCGCGGGGGGGGGCCTGTGGCTGGAGCCAGGATTTGGCCCCTCCTTCAGGGATTGCTGTCTGCCGCCTTCTGCCTCTATGGGAAAACTTCTCTTTAAGTCTCCTAAAGTTTTTCTAGGCGGGATTTTTGCTGTGTCCCGAAGCAGCACACCTATGCTGGATGGCACGGCAACCCCCGGGGCTCTCCCATGTCCCCCCCACCTCACAGGGACGCGGAGCGGTGGCTTGTCGAAGAGCAGCCGGATGACCCCTCCGAACGGCGGTGCCGTTCCTACCGAGGCACGGCCAAGACGTCACCTTTTAAAAGCTATTTTAACACATCATGCCCAGCGTCTGGGGGCGAGGCTGCAGCTTTCCCTTGGGAAAAAGCTTTTACCACCCTCCCCAGCCGCTGCTTTCTCATCAAAAGCAGCTGAGGGACAGAGGGGACGAGCGGTGACTGGGGCTGGAGCGGTGGCACGGAGGCCCCTCGGGTCCCTTCCCACTGTAGCTTCTGCCTCCGGTGAATGCCAAGGTCTGCAGCAGCCGAGTTCGGGAAGAAACAACCCGCAGGTTTCACGCATCAGGAAATGCCAGTTGTAGACAGTCTGTTAGAAAACATGTACCACACAGTAATCAGATTTGTTTTATTAAAAAACTTGCAATAAAATTCCTTGGAATTCACCATCTTAACTTTGAGAGTTGCAATATTTTACTAGTACATAATAACACAGTCTCACATATTTACATTATAATCCTCTATTATAACAAAAATAGCCATGTTGTACTACTGAGTAATGCTTCCAAATATTAGCCTCAACATTTCGGTACTTCCCCCAGCTGAGTCACTGTCCATGCTCTTTAGCATTTACAGTATAGAACAAAGCAAGAAGGAAAAGAAAAAAAAAAACCCAAAAAAGTGTGTGCCTCATGATTTCAGGCAAATCCCTTTAGGAGGGTAGTTCTCCAACTCCCATGTTTTTCAAGAGAGATAAAGTGCATTGGAGGGGAAGATGTATACGTTATGAAGTATCAGCAAAGAGTTAAAATATATTTGCAATACTGTACAGAAAGTAACGCTAGAAAAAAAAAAGGCTCGCTTCACAAACTGCTACTGCACTCTTTTGGCAGCAAGTCACAGGTAGCGGGGGGGGAAAGAAAAAGCTAACTACAAGAAAAAGAACCGCCGATGCAAACGCCACGGTGTGATTTTGCCATGGTCTTTCGCTAGGTGTTTCGCAAACCAAAGCGCAGCTCTCTGGAGAAAAGAACTTTTCATTTTTTATTTTTTTTTTTTAACGTGGAGATGAAGGGTCGCTTCCCCAGTCAGAAGAAACGCAAGGTGGTCAGCCTGCAGAAACCCACTGCCTTACCAGCAAAAACGGCTTCCGAGGGAGATGGCGGTGCGTGAGTGTGACAACCCTGTCGCCCCACAGCTTGCTGGGGCAGGGCTGGAGGCCTCCCAGTAAACCCACTCCTGCCGTTCGGGATGGACAAATTGGAGATTTTTCACTGGGACAGACCATTGTCCCCGTACTGGAAGTTATTTCGGTAAGCTGTGCACTGATCCAATATGGTATTTATTTCGTTCAAGATTTTTTCTTCCCTTTTTAACCTTGGTATTTGCTGGTAGGGCTCTGCAGCGTGCGAGAAGAGACCCGGCTGGAAAAAGCTCTGGAGCCATCACTGAAAACCAGGATACTTCTGCTCTGTTCATGAACTGAGTACAAATGGGACACCACATTTTTTTCGGTTTGCTTAGAAACTACTCTAAATAAAAATAATTCTCTTCTGGAAATGGATGGAATGTATATTTTGACACGTACAAAACCATTTTAAATGTTCACTAAATACAAGGAACATCTTGCTATAAAAATAACAGACCCTCCCACCCGCTGTCCCCTCTTTACATTTCTAATTATAAAATGGTACAGTCATTTCAGGTTCCTAACATGAAACAAGAAATAAGGATGGTATTACGTACACATACAAAACATTTAGATATTTGACATCTGAAATAACTGTATACATTCAGAGCAAACAAGCATCTTGATCTTGCTAATGTTTTTAATGCTACACAGGACTGAAGGATCAAGAAATAAACAAGAAGGGGAAAATACTATTTCTTTTTTTTTTTTTTCTTTTTGCATTCACTCCAGAAAGAAATAGCTTCCACCGATTCACAAGTAAAATAGTTGAGAAAGACAAGATTAATTTCAGGTGGAAAATTCATCCACTGGCTTTACATTCAATATCCACAACATCTTTCATTCATCTCTCTTCTCTATTTCTCCCTTGGAAATATAACTCCAGCTCAGAAGGGGTTTTTTTGTTGGTTTTTTTTTTCTTTTTCCCTTGAGACAGAGGTGCCAAGGAGGAGCCGGGGAGCGGAGCGTGTTTCCAGCCCGGCGGGGGAAGCGTGCGGCAGAGGGCAGCCGTCTCCCTCGCTCGCCGTCCCAGCCCGCCGCTGCCATCTGCTACGCAAACAAATCCAGGCTAAAAAGTCCATCTGGCGTTCCTCTTTCAACCGCAAAACTATCAATTAGTTCAGGTAACAGCTTGGTAAAACAAAAGAAGTGCTTGTGTTGGATCAATTGTCCCTGTTTAAAAACTCTTCTACAACACCGCTTCCACCCTCGTTTTCCCTCGCCCCTTAAATATCTTACGACATTGTTTTTCCCCGCTTGAATTAACCAAGCTGACTCTTTTCCGTCACGTTGGTTGCCCCATACAGCCTCACATATTTTGCATCTATATTTGGCTTCAAACTGGAAGAGGGGAGATTTAGATAGATACTAGGAAGAAATTCATTACTGTGAGGGTGGTGAGACACTGGAACAGGTTGCCCAGAGAAGCTGTGGCTGCCCCGTCCCTGGAGGTGTTGAAGGCCAGGCCGGATGGGGCTTTGAGCAACCTGGTCTGGTGGGAGGTTGGAAAGGGGCAGGGGGGTTGGAATGAGATGATCTTTAAGGTCCCTTCCAACTTAAACCATTCTATGATTCTATAAAACAAATGAGCCAACGCTCGGTGTTCTTCAATGAGGCACCAGTCCCAGTCAGCACCGGTTATGAAGCAGCTCGGCTGCCCTGAATCTGAGGAACCCCCTGGGCTACCTTTCATTAAGCCTTTCAGCTGATCTCCTCCCCTTGGCTGGCTCCTTTCCCCCGTGCTGACCCAGAGCAGTCCAACCTGCTGCAAGAAACAGGGGCGGCACAAGAAGCAAGAGAAGAAGTGGCACAGAATTAGATCCCACGATCGCCCTCCCCTGCAGCAAAGGCTCACACTACAGCAAACACGCCTGAGAGGGGCTGGGGAGGAACCGGCTGGGTTTCTCTGCCATTGTACTCCTGCGAAATGGACGCATCCCAACAGGAAACCCATCCCTCCCTCCCTCTTCTGTTTAGAGACTCGACTTGTCCTAGCCCTTATTCCTAGCCCACCGGTAACTCTGGCCCTACAACAGGGATCTATAAGAACAACAAATGGTTAAAAAAAGTCCCTTAGTGCTGCGAATAGGAATCAATCAATGACTCTAGGTTTTCTTGGTTCGCACAGCCTATAAATTCCTATTCCTGGCTTATTTCAAACTATACGCTTAGTCACGAACTTAGACAGAGACCACGAAGGAACGAGCCCCTTACAAAGCAAGCCTGGGAGATTCCCAGCTGCCCGGGCTGGAAGGCATTTCCCGTTGTCAGGAACAGCCTCTATCCTCATTTCGGTACAGACCAATCGTCATAACAAGGAGCTGCAGTCCAGAGATTTATATATCAAGACTTGTGCCCAGATCTTTGCTTTTTAACCACAGAATCCGCTTGAAGGGCTGGGGCATATATATTCAAGGAGAAAAGTTCGTAAGGCAAAAAAATCTAGAAAACCTCTAAGATGACTGCACTCCAGTGTACAGACTGTACGTTCACAAGAATGGCAAATAAAAGACTTTATGGAAAAATCTGTAACTGTGTTGTACTGATGACTAAAGGTATATAGAAGCATTAAGCCATCTGCAGATACCTGCCAGGGCAACCTGTCCATTTGCCAAGGTCTTCTGAGCTAGACATTTTTCAAATTGGCCAAGCACTTTTCTTTTATTTAGCAGGGAGGGAAAGAGGTCAGGTTAACAGGTTTGACAGCAAGAACTTTAGATCACAGAATGCATATTCTTTGAGAAAGATTAAATTCAGAGCCGGATCTGTCACAGGTTCATTTTGTTAACAACATAAAAATGTATCCCCAACGAGTCATTCAATAAGAGACCAAGTACTGCCCTTCTTGCAATGACTTCCTCTGGATCTGATCCAGGGGTCATTAAAGTAGTGAGATCTGAGGGACCTCTTATCATATGTGACTTCAATAATTTTTTTTTTTCAAATTGCCTCTATAAAGCCTTTTTCTTTAGTGCCACAATCTCCCTCATATAGAAAGTCTAAAATTGGCTGCTGCTTCTGTTTTCGCTACAATACAGTTTCCATAGTTGTATCAATGTACTTTTATATGCATACATGGCAATTTAATTCTATGGAATGCTTAAAGAATGAACCTCAATGTTATGATTGTCCTTATCCTGGTTTTGAGGCTCTAAAGCAGCCAGAAAATAAAATAAAAAAACCCAAAACCGAACCTTCAGCAAGTGCCAGATCTGTGTCCCCACCGGAGTCGTGGGGAAGGGATGCAGAGCTGGTGCCTTGCACATCTGCACGCAAACGTCAGGTCGTTTGAGTGCAAAATTCTGCCCATGTAACTTTTTATGTGTCCCACCTATTGAATGGACCTTTGAGAAGGCAGTTTAGTGAAACCCGGGAAAATCAAAAGACATTCAGAGCACTCAGGATCTCCAAGTTTCATCCTGCAATCCAGCCTGAGCGAAGATGAGCGAATGCTTCTCCCACTCGTTTATGGAAAAGAAAAGAGCCCCAGGTGACAGGAGAGGAAGAGTTCGGAGGGACACGGGATCAGCTTAATGACAAGAGTGTCTTCCTCAGAGAGCTGCACCACCATCTGGCCACCAGCCCCCTGCAGGAGGTGCCCCTCTGCCCCACCACCAGCTCCAGGGGTGGGCAGTCACGGTCTGAGCCTGCATGAGCACTTGTTCATCAGAGGGCACCAGAGGATTTTGGGTTTTTTTCCTGGCTGTAGGCTAAAGGCTGCTTTCCCTTCTGAACAGGCAGTGTGCTGTGTCCCCAGCACCTGAATCCCACATACTTAATGCCAGAGCCTGAGTTTAGCGGGCAGCAATCCTGAGGACTCGCACAACAGGATGGGACTAATCTTGCCCAAAGCTGCAAATTGGGAGGTTTAATTTTACCGTGGGGAATCTCAGTGGAGAGACTCATGTAAGCAAAAATGTGCATGGGCACGCAGATCTGCAGAATTAAGGCTTTCATACACGTTACAAACATACATCTGGGGGTCTTAATATTTATGAAGCACCTCAAATTCCCAAGGCATTTCACAGGTTATATATACAAAAAATATTGTCAGCCAGGTCCTGCTTTAGGAAAACATTTCCATTTGACGCAGGGGCTTAATCATGCTCATAGAAGACCTGTTGAAAAAGATTTTGGTACAAGTCCAAAGTGCTTTTCTGAAGACGGACGGAATAAAACATTTACTTAAGTGCTTTCCTAGGTTCTGGCTTCAGTGATGTGTAACTTGGCTTTGTACTCAGTGCTCAGAGCTGTAGAACACCTGAGGACAGGGACGGAAAAACATCTTTCCTGAGCGGAACTGCAGATAGAACTGAGTAAACAAAAGCAGAACGATTCCTGACCCAGATTTGCTAGGAGGCCTCTTTTGAAAGACTACAGTATGGTGATACATAAAACTCTCTCACCCCGTCTAGCACCCTGCCTCTGCCAGTGGCCACCTGTGAACCTCGAGGGACCACATCTAGCATGGGGTACTTCAGAAAAGAGCACGCAGAGTTCGATCCCTCTGCAAAATCCTCCACTAACTCCTAGAAATACGGGCAGGGTCTCAGTTACCCTCTATGCGATGCTCCTTTGAGCACAGCTCCCTTTAATGACTTTGCTGGGAGTTTTACCTCCTGCCTTGCTTTCCCATAGACCTTTCTTGCTCTGCTGTGCTGTGGGTGACTCCGCTATGGCAACAGATAATTGGTCAGTCTACCCATCGAGATTAACTTAATTAAGTTTGTGAAATAAAACAAAGTCTTTGCGACAGCTCCTCTGAAACCCAGTGTGGCCAGGAGGATTTTGTCTGTGTGCTGGGCTGCAGCGGGCGGATGTTAAAGGATCACCGACAACTCGTACATCGTGTTTGCGATGTTCCTGCGACATGTAGCACCCAGGCTAGAGAAGAAATCGTACCAGCGTGTATACTTTCCATAGGGAGACCTGACTGCGTATAACCAGCTTCACTCTTTCCCCTGCAGTCATTTGAGATGAGCTTCATTCCTGCGTGAAGGGCCAGTATTTGGTGTAAGACCCACTTAAATCCCACTTCAGCATTATTTCCGGAGCTTAAGCGGAGCTGATGCGATGCCTTGTGCAAACTCTGTTGTGTCGGGGTGAATTTCAGCATCGGTTCCCTTGATGTTGTGGGCCTTTCCCATAGCAGCAAGGAATAGAGAAGGCATTAAAGAATAAGGAAAAAAAAAACAATTACAGAACCACAAATACTGGCAAGACTGACCTAGCTGTGCCCTCTGGAATGATCTCTAACTTTCTTTTCAAACCAAGCAGATTTCCAGCTGCCTGTATCTCTTTAATTAAAAAGAGATGTCTTTCAAATGGCTTGTAAAATGTAACGGCACATTTCCGGATCATGGTTTTGAAGGATGATTAGGCTGTGCTCCTTTGCCTCAAAGTTACCCTGCAATTTAGGGACTAAGAACATCCAAAAAATTAAGCTGTAAAATGAACAGAGTTCGAACTGGACTGAAAAGCACGGAGTACAATTTTTTCCTTCTTCCTGTACTAAAGAAGCAAGTTGGCTAAAATTTTAGGGATAGTTCTAAAGACATTTGTTGCTGAATAAGATCTGACAAACCCCGCTTTGGCTGGAAGTTGGTTTCCACAGCTAACAAGTAAATCCACAAGGAGATTAAATGCAGCAAGAACCCTAATAGTAGCATTTTGAGATGCTGCCATGACACTATCAACTCAAAATGTTTGACCTCTCCATGAAATTTCGATGTAAGATGAATTGTGGATTCTATGGACTTACTCAGGAGGCAGTAATGTGATTCAAATCATCTGACTGTCAACAGAAACCATTTACTCTTGTATAACAGTAAACTAAAAATGCTTCTTCACAGTTGGGTATTTTGGCTGAAAAACAAAATTATACACCGAACAAATAACAATAAGCTTTTCCCTGGAAAGCAGAGCTCAGGATGAACTAAATAACCATCACAGGTCATTATTATTTAGGTGTTTTGATTTACATTAGATGTGTTTATTTTCAAATTCTCTCCCCTCTAGCCAAAATATTTTGGTAGGTGTATCTCTATACAAGCTGCAAGTATGCCATTATGCTTGTGACAATGCTGACAGGGACTCTGGAGGGCAAGGTACCACCTGAACTCTTGTGTTGGATAACAAGCAGGCAAAATGTGCCATCAAAAGGTAAGAAGTGAAACGCACTAGGAAGAAAACCCCAAACAAACCAGAAAGTAAACATTTCAACCAACTGCCTCCTGCTTCATTAGCAATTTCTGACACTGCTATCAGCATCTCCAGAACCAGTCAGATTTTGGTCTGTAAAATTAAGAAAAGACATGATGTTACACTAGATCTTCTTTTCCAGCTCCTGAGTTGTGACTTGAAGGAAGGCCATTAATGTACTGACAACTGTTGATGGCATAAAATACAGCAAATGACTACAAGGACGGAGTGAAGCTTTAAGCTTTTCTTTCTCTCCTTCACACTGTACGATACTCTTAAGACCTCTAAGTAAAAGCCAACATGACGCAGTTTGAACCCAAATCTCAGCAATCTCAGCTAATTCAGAGCTCTCTTACAAATAAAGGCCTTCAGAATACACCATTTCCAAGGCTCCCACTTATGAGAGCAGGCTTCACATTGATGCAGGGTGCTGGTGCACCATCCTTCTGAAGCCATGTGTACTTCATGCAGAAACAACAAGGCAATGATAAACCCTGGAGTCAGGTCATGAAGTGACCAGTGAATGGGAATTCAGATTTCTGGATTGAACTCTTGAAAAAGCTGGGGTCAGTCAACAAAAACAGAGTGTCCATCCATAACAAACTAGAAATGAACAAACAAACATAACAAACATACGTCTTTCCAAAAAAAAAAGAAACAAACCCCCGATCGAACAAGTGTAGAAAACACTCAGGCTGTCGTTTCAGTTGCGTATTTATGAGCCACTGAAGAGTTACATGACTGCTCTCAAGCACGTGGGTAAACTGGAAGAGTTCATCTCCCGTGTGAACAAAATGAACGTATGTAGATGATGAAACCGCATCCAGGCAGACACAACTGTTGCTATTGCTTTTCGTGACCATCTCAGAATGGAGTGTGCAGGAGTGACAGTGCTCTGGAGGCATGTGCATGACTGGTCCAAATCCTAGAAAGCTGACTCGGTCCCTCCCTGTGACCCTCCCCTGTAGTTTAGTGTTGGATCTCTGTTTGTTTTTCAAGACTTCACCTCTTCGCAGTCTTGATCAGTGGAAAGCTCCACATCGGACAGTCCAACCTCCATTGCCATAATCAATGAAATATCTGAATCACTGCTGACTGCTGGCTCCTGTTCATCTGTGAGGGTAGAAAAGACAGGAAAAGGGCATTATGGTCACATCTTTCTGTCAACGTATTACTATTTTTTAGTTTCGCAGATGGGACCTAGAAGTTTTTCTACTACTGAGGTTGTGCTTAGATCCCAAACTTTGCTGTTATTCAATATCTATCTAAAGCATTTAAAAAATATCAGAAAGTTCAAGCCATCAGTAGCAGGAAACACGATGACAAAGAGCCTGGATGGGATACACTTTCTTGTCCTCCTAATCCTCCTGGGGCTTTCTATCCAGGCTCTGCATCCCCATGAACTTCCTTCCACTGCTTGAGCACTTCCCTCCCCATCCCCTTTCAATTCCTCAACTTGGCATCATCCTACTCTCCCTACAAAAGCAGCAAGTTAAGGACAAAGTCACAGGCACCTGGTGGAGTGGGTCAGTCATCAGGAAAACATCGCTAACAGGAAAAAAAATCTGCCCAAACCCTCATTAGGTGACAGAATATCTGTTATGGGAGACTTTTGAGAGGGCGCTAGGCTAATGTCTGGAAGGAGCAACATGGATGTCATTAGTTGTGCCCCAGGACTCAGGACCACGCTACCTGCCTTCTCAGGTGCCTTCTCTCATCATTTTCCAGTCTCTTTTCTAGTCACCCTTTCCTCTGATGTGAAGATACCTTGCAGGTTCTTAATCCAGGTCAAAGGGATCCACCTTAATCCACCATGATCCCAAATACAGTAAGAGTCAGATTATTTACTTTTGCCAAACTGCAAATCCCACCAAAACTACAAGCATAGGAGTAACAATTTGTTTTTGTTTTGATCCCACAGCCCTTACTACATATATATTTAGTAGTAGATAAGGCCAACAGATTTTAAAGGACTAAAAGCTCATTTCCTTTCAAGAAGAATCAGGAGAAGGAAAGCACACCGAACCTCTGGGGAGATTTTCAAAGGCACAAAAATCCCATAGGTGGCTGAGTCCCTGAGAGAAAAAGTTGATGGTTCATATTTTTAAGTGGTTTAATTACAATGATGATATTTATACTGTAACAATACAATGTATTTAAATCCATGACAGTTTTTTCTTTACATATTTTATTTTTCAGACAATAGAAGCAGAGCTTGGTTGACGCTAAAAAGTCTAAAAATTGAATATCTAAGAATTATTAAGTAAGAAACATCACAGAGGAGCCAGAAAAATAATAACTCTTTACAGTTTAATTATTCACTTGAAGCTAAGTGAGCACAATTAGTCACCTCTCAAGAGCTGCATGACTTTAAAACCTGTTTTAGAGAAAAAACATGTATTTACTTATGCTGGGATTAGACCTCCTGTTCTGCAGAGAACGCTTGAGTGCAGTCTGCATTATTCAAACTGAAAGAGACAGTGCTTCCCTTTACAGGCCTTCCCAATTTTTACTGTGGATTATTTTTATACTCTCTTGATTGCAAGATAAATAATTAATGCATACAGCCTCTTTATATCTGTATATTTTTTCCCTATCAATATGACAGTAGTAAAACATTTCAACGTTGCTTCTGACTAGAAATGTTTCCACTGGAGGTGAAGGAAGTACTTACGAACAGAATGATTTCTCCTGCAGACTTCAGTGGACTTCAATTACTTTGAACCATTAGGTGAACTGCTAGATCCAGGAGCACAAAAGCACATCACACACACCTCCAAAACCTAAAACATCATCTGTAGCGGTAACAGCTCCCTGAGCCAGAACGATGTGGTTCCAGGCCACTGGATTATTTATCATTCCTCTAAAACTAATAGGATTCTTAAAAACAATGAAAACGATGCTTTAAATGTTGACCTAAGAGCAAATTTGTATTTGCATGACACAGTTCCTGAGGCTCAGCCATGTTAAACAGCTTCTTGGAGGG
Organism: Xenus cinereus; assembly: GCA_025774025.1. Lineage (NCBI taxonomy): Eukaryota > Metazoa > Chordata > Aves > Charadriiformes > Scolopacidae > Xenus > Xenus cinereus. The sequence goes on from JAOXJK010000032.1 coordinate 13,717,756, forward strand.
CTCTTGAGAGAGAGGTGATGTCCATCAGAACTAGCTGTGCAGGAGAGAAGGGCTGGCTGAATGGTGACAGCCACAGGCGTGCTGAGCCGCCAACACCCAATGTCACAGCGTCAAATGAGAAGCGTTTATAGTGCTGAAATGTTATTTCAAGAATTGTTATTTCTTCTAGGGTTGCACAGCAGAAAAAGATCTCAACCGAGTTCAAGACAGGCAGATAGAACAGAAGCAGATTTACAGCTCACCTACCAACTGTCTAACCCATGTACAGGAGCACCCGCTTTCCAAACCTGCCAACTTGAGTTTTACATAAAAAAACCTTATACAATTATTCAAATTCATGGATCTTAGTCTTTCCAAAGTGTGGGCTTTGTAGTTTGTCTTCTTTGGGACTGAAGCATAGGTCAATAGGAACAATCAACAAAGGATCCTAAAAATGCCCATGCCTATGCCCTGGCATTGCTTTTCCAGTGCTGCAAAATCACAAAATCACAGAATCTTCATGGTTGGAAGGAACCTTTGAGATCATCGAGTCCAATCACAAAAAAAACCAAGCCAACAAAAACCCCCAAAAACCCCACAAAACCCCACCACACGCACCCACAAACAGACACAACCCAACAATCTTGGACACTAGAGCGTGACCTGAAGAGCCATGTCTACACGTTTCTTAAATACCTCCAGGGATGGTGACTCCACCACCTCCCTGGGCAGGCTGTTC
>JAOXJK010000032.1:13718573-13773906 GCA_025774025.1 Xenus cinereus
ACTCCACCACCTCCCTGGGCAGGCTGTTCCAGTGCCTGACCACCCTCTCAGTAAAGTAATTCTTCCTAATATCTAATTTAATCCTCCCCTGCCCCAACTTCAGACCATTTCCTCTGGTCCTGTCATTACTCAAAGTGCCTGGCAACGTGAATGCTCCACCTTTCTTGCTCGCTAACACTGCAGCGGTTCAAAATCCTAAACCTACAACCTGCCGCGTCGGTGGAGCGGGGAGAAAAAAAAATCAGAGATCACCATCCCTTACACCTTCCCTTTCAGGGAAAGGGCCCAGCACTGACGTTTCTTTGGAAGCCTCAGACAACACGAGGAAATTAATGCCTCCCTCAGCATTACCTGCTTGCTCTTGTAAACGGGAGTCCCACTGCTGACCCTAAGAGGCACAGGAGGAAACGCTGGGAGGCTGCAGAAGTGACACCAGATACGGATCAGCTACAGATAACTCTGCCTGCAAGGTCTACAAACTGCCTCGCCGTGGCTCCCACACACAACACAGGCTTTTTAGGCTGTGGTGGCCTTTTCTTTTTTTTTCATATTTTTTTGGCCAGCTGCTCAGTAACATGAGCCAGCACAGTTAGTGACATTTGTTAAAGGTAAGAAAGCCCCAACTAAACTGCAAGTGCCGGGAGCTTAGCCTGCATCTTGCACCCCTGGTTTTTAGATCCTATTTACAATGACAAAACTTAGACAATCACACAGCTGCTACAGAAGATGCCTGAGTCACTGTTAAGAACTTTCATGACCTTTTTACAAGTTTTTTTTGAAATCTGCTGTTTTTCTGAAAGCCCTGAAGTAAGGTGAGGATCTCAACTTCCAGCAAAGATCTCAGTTTTCACTTAAAAATAAATGAACGTCAAGAAGCGAAAAGTAGATCAAGAGTTTAAAAAAAAAAAAAATAACATACCCCAAATTTCTAGACAAATTTTATGCTGGAATATGTGACTTGCGATTTAAGATGTTTGGGATTGGCAATCCTGTCTAACAACACACACTGTAATGCTTCCACCACTTCATGCCACAGGCATAAAGCCTTTTGCTTCATTAAGCAAAAGGCACATCCCAAGCTGCTTTTTCAGCCTGAGTGCTGGTGCCTGCAGCAGGCAACTGTAGACCTCACTGCCACATTCCTCTCGTGTCAGCGAAACGCAATACTCCACAGCACGCTGCCGACTTCCAGACAGACTTTTTCCACTCACTTATATTCCCTGACACACATTCGTTTGAGAGGTGCAATAAAACAACCTCCTTCTCTAGCCAGCATTACTTTAATTATGCTGATGCAGGGAGACTAGCACCATGTAGATATGGAACTGCCCTAGGTAATAGTGGTACAGCCCTTACTTGTTGCAAAGTTCATTAAGTGATGTTTATATTTGAGTATAATTGCAATCAAACAAGGATGAAAATAGCTAATTACTCTGGTGCTTTAAGAACAGTAAGATTGCACACTGGTAATAGTTACCTACTGCTGCTGCTACTCCTAACACTTTGAGTAAGTCTGTAGATGTTGTACGCTAATAAATATTCCAAAAAGAAAAAGGTCAGATGATGGCTTTCTAGGAATTTGATACTGTTTGCAAGAGTCTTGGGAGGCACCTAAGCATTTTACAGTCAGTGAAAAGTGTATTTACAAAAACAATGTGTAGGCAAGCATACAGGCATGGGCACAAATTGAGATATACTTGTAACGACCCACTCAAGGATGAGGAACAAGCTGATGTAACTGTGGTGGGTTTTGCACTCATGGAGGTCTTGCTCCTGCTCATCCTCGTGCTCCTCCCAAGGAAGCCACATCTGGCACTGTGCTCTGATGTCCCTAGGGCATGGGCAGTGCCACGGGGCTCTCCTAAAATTGCTCCGGCTTGTCCCAGAGGCTGAGATTTCCCCCAAGCTCAAGGAGTTGGAAAAGCTGCAGAACCCCATGATTGGGCTAAAAGGTCCATGAGCAATTGCATCCAGGAAATCAGCAGAAGAATAAGAATACACTAAAATGTTATACATAAGAAGCTTCTCAGCATTGAATGCATATAAAGTTTGTCTGAGATGACAGACTTTTTTCCTTCTCCAGACCTCCAGAGAGCAGGTAGCTCTCTGCTATTACACCCATTTGTGAGTAAGCAGAGAAGTATCGATCATTACATGTCAAATGAGAGCTGCCACCAAGTGTGTAATTCATCTACTGAAAGTGTAACTAAAGCCAGCAACCTCCTATTCTTGTGGATTAAAAACACAGGCCACAGCAATAAACTATTCAGCTGGGAGTCAGTCTCCCTTCCCTCATTTATTATCAGCTCTCCGTGAACTAATTCAGAGTACTCGGTCCTGCTCCACACACAATTAAACTGCTGAACAGAGCTGTGCAGCTGCTAATGGTTTTCCTCATATGAGAATCACAGGAATTAGAGGGTAAGAAAAAGCTGCTACCAGGCTGTTGACTTAGGTGTAACCTATTTGCCTAGCTTTAGAGCCGAGCATTTAGCACAAGGAACAAATCTTGCTTTTTGCAGATCTTCTGTTCTCGATGGTAGATGCCCAGCTTTGAGGAGAAATGAATAATCACAGATTTCTTCATCTAATGAAAGGCTCTGAAAAATTTATCAGTTATTATCCCATCCTTAGCTGGCAGAAATTGTACAGCAGACAATGGGGCTCTGCCTAAAACCTCATTTTGACAATAAATACGCAGTAAAATTTGGCCTTGATTTCACTATTCATTTCACATTCTCACTACTGTGAAATATATCTTATTTCAGAAGTCTTTGTTTTCTGAAGATAGGACTAAGCCAAAACATGAAGTCCCTGGTGACAGGTATGCTCTCAGGTCTAGACAAATAATGAAAATCTATGGGTTGGCCTGAACCTTATTCCAGTCTGGGGCTCACTTGTACTAAACAAACGTTGCCCCCCGTCAGATGTATCTAGGAGCATTTTGCTCCAGAAGAAACCAGAAACGTGACCATCTCCTGGGGCTCTTGAGGACCATCAGAGGCGCTGATATGAGACCTTTATCAAAATGGATTCTGTTCAGCAGGAAGCCACAGCAAACTGCCAACACAAGCAGTGTTATTCAGATTTTGTTTCCAGTATCAGAACAACCAGAACACTATTCATCACACTTGATTTATGACAGGGAGAGACATTTCTAGAGCCCTCTATTTATCTTTGTCTGCCCAAGAATGCACTTTACCATTACAGAGTTTATTGCTCCCTTCCATTGCAGCCTTGCCACAGCATCACTTTGCCGCTTATAGTCTAGGAGGAGGAGCGTGGTCCCATGAAATTTGTACCTCAAATGTCAACTCCTTCCACAACAGTACCAATCAAATTTATTTTATCGCTAAGAGCCTCTTCTTTAAAAAAACTACCGACTCTGAAAATTATTCTCAAGTTAATCATCCGATACTTCCTATCGGATCATTTTGTAAGTAACTCTCAAATTCCTTCCATATCATCTTGATAATCGTAATACTTTAGAACAGGCCATAAATGTGCTAACAAAACAACTGAAATAAAACACACGGAAAAAAATGCCTATAAAATCTCTAATGCAAAAGAAGCAGTGGGAATATGTTTGAGGAGAAAGGGTTATAAAAAGTCTGTTACTTGCACGGTCCTTTTGTACACAGAGGCTAATAAAATGGATGAAGAAGTCTGTCTGGCTACAATTGAGAACAAAGTACTGGGGAAATAGTTTATTGCTGTTCCCTAGCATCAGAGAGAGACCTATCTGAGCAGCAAGGGGAAAAAGTACTTGAGCATGGTAACTGCTTTTGGAAGAAAAGGTTAGAGTCTTGTCCATAAATAACAAGGCAGGGCTCTGTGAATGTACTAACAGCAACAGCAAGGATCCAGAGGATAAGGCAGACAAGTCTGAAACATGCTACAAAGAATGCCCAAACATCAGCACACCAGGGTGAACTAAACGCCATGACCTGGCAAGATTCATTCAAAATAACATCTCAAAAATGTATTTAACTGGATCAAACCCCTAAGCTGTTGAGAGACTTGATAGATGGGCCTGGATATGACACAAAAGGGTAGAGTACCTCCCCAAGAAAACTTGGCATTTTTCTTCTTACTGAGTGAAAAGGCAACAAATTTTCTTCCCTTAATCTTTCTCTAGGATATATGTTTTGGGAGAATATATAGCATCTCTTAATGGAAAACAGCCAAAGACATAGTTCCCCATCTTCAAGCATCTTACAGTACAAAGGGGTAACATCATCATCATCATTCTAGACATGAGTTACTGAGACGGACAGTCACGACTCTTCAAGGCATTCATTGATTCTGGTGCCCAGTTAAGACACCGTAAACCTGATTTTTCAGTTACAGCATTAACCTTCACATTGTGTGCCTCAAGCATATCTTCTACTAACATCAGCTACAGCTGTAAGTACTCAGAACTTCTGGCAATCATATCGCAGTACCTCGAGTCAAGCATCAAGAAATGAAGGGGAAATTATTAGTAATACAACCAATTTTCTGAAGCCTAAATTTGGAACATTTTGTATTTAAGCAATAAACTTTAACACCAGTTACCTGAGAAGATATTTTGTCTTTTGGCAAGACCAATAAACTCATTTTCATAAACAGCATAGAATGTATCAGCACCCAAATGCTCTATCCAAAAAAAGGCAAAAAAAAAAAAGTCTGTCCAAATAAGGACATATGATATAAAACACATGGAGCTGATAGCAAACACATTTGCAGAAAGCCGAGCAAAAGGGGAAGAACACATACCAGATGTTATTGCACAGAGACAGTTGGACCTGATTGGTTGGAAAAGCAAAGCATTTTTTAAATTTTGTATTTATATCTGTATCTATCTTTAATGAGTATATACCAGCTCCTTGGGATTTTGTCCATGAGTCAGAACACAAGGCCTTTGAAATTCACAGCACATATTAACATTATTTTAGGAGTCAACACTTTGGAGATCTGACTTGTCTCTACGAGAGGCTGGCTGACATTTTGGGAACTCTTGATCAGCTGTCTTAGCAGGGAGATTCCAACCCTCCCTGTGATATAATGAACATGCCTCTGCCAAGTATGACACAAGAAAATCTAGTATTTTCGCTTTCATCATACTTTCCTCTTTCTCCTTACTCTTATGGATCATGCTCATCATGTTCCTGCCCTGGGACCAGCAGGGAAATTCCTTCTGTGGCCTAGATACTGCAGTATCATTTTCTCTTCCCATGACTAGTCTTTCCTCTTTCCTACTGGAAACTCAGTCAAAATAACAATCAGAAAGATTACGTGAACAGTCAATGGAGTCATCATACTAAGGTCTCTTGCACTGACCCCTGTGCTCTCACATCAGTTAATCCCCGTGTTCAAGGTCCTTCACAGTTTATCTGCACATCTGGTCTTGTTCACTAGAAGGTATTTTCTTCCATCTTTGGCTGACCCCAGTCTTCAGTTCCATACTCTCCACTTCTTTCATTGCCAGACAAGAACCACCCTACTTCCTTCACAACAGGGCATCCAGCCTCTTAAACCTTTGCAAAGCTGCTTTTCCGTTCTCCCTCCATGCCTTCCCACTGCCTGGAAGGGGAGAATGACAGTGGGGTGCCACTGCACACCCTCCTTACCGTTCACCACTGGCCATCCTCAGTGCCCAAATACTGCCCCAGTGCACCTCTGGTCAGGACAGCACGATCTTCTGATGTCTACAGTAAGTTTCACAAATAAACCTGAATGCATTTCATTCAATGTACAGCCTGTTAGAAATGATTATTATTTAGAACATGCAAAATTATTCATGAATCTGATTGAAAATCAGAAAATGAGATCTCCTATAAAAAGGGAAAAGACTCGAAAATACTGAAGCGCTGAATACGTGTACTGTAACTACATGACAGTTTTGATTCTCAAGTCCCTTAGTTACCTTTGGCAATATATTAAATAGTCAAAGATCGTTAATTCTGAAAGGATTTAGCTTCTGGTAACATCCTGCCATTTTCTACGCTTCTCAAAGAATCCTAAGAAACATCAGATTAAGTTTTCCATTTCACGTTAAACAAAAAGTCTAATTCAACTCTTCACTAAATTCACTCACATAAAGGTCTCTCAGGCCCAGAATGAACTAAAATCACTATTATCATGCAGTCCCAAGCACTGCTACCAACACTTCATTTCCAGTTATTAGTCTCTGATAATTATTATTATTCTTCCATTTAATTTCTCTGTATGCAGACCAAGTTTCCAACTTAACTGAAGTACAGTTCCATGTACCAGCAGCATGACACAGCCCAGCAGTGGAAGTCCCTGCTCACCCTCCCGCCACCTATCCCGAGTCAGCTCCGTTATTCCTTTAATTGGCCACGGAGTTGACTTAATTCAAAAAAACGTCTGCAAACTAACCTTGGCAACATTTTTTTGCTAGGCTAGCAGCTGAACTGGCTGGCTCAGTCACAAGGCGAGTACTGCAGCCAACTTCAGGAAAGCATCATACAGAAAGACAGAAGGGAAGGGACCCCCCTCCTTCCGCCTCGCGTTCAACATCTGCAAGCTGGCCCTGCGGTACCATGAGGTCATACGTTCTAAAACGTCAGGTGTGGCATGGGGACTACTTTTTCACTTGGCTTTCTTAGCAGCTGCTAAATGACCAGGTCTCCTTGGTGTTACTGCAAAACAAATAGCCATTAAGTGGTAAAATTAAAAATGATCATGTTTCGTTATGATAATGGTGCGTAAGAGATATTGCAAAGATTCTTCCAGTAGCCAAGGTGAGAAGAAGCGTGGAGAGACATACACCCTTTGAGCAGGGAGCAAGCATCTTTAATCACACTGCCAGCCATCTGAAGATCTGAAGGGATATCAGGTTATGTGAGAAAAGTCGAGTTAAACGCTGTCTGTACCAACATGTGGTACACTCCACATGGCCTTTGGCAGGCCATGTAATAATAAATAATAAAGAAACTTTTACATCCAAAAAGTATAATCACACAATTTAATGGTCTGCATCTCAGTTTCCATGGGCTACTCTGGGGACTGCTATTGTGACTGAACTTTCTTATTTATATTTTAAAGCCCCGTGTCAGCAGTGTGCTCTGCTTCCTGCAAGCCTGAAAGGAGAAGGAAATTACAGCCTGACTCAGACACATAACGCACTGGATTGAATGAGTGTAAATGGTAAGAGAAACTTCAGTTCTGTTCTTAAGGATCATAAGGAAGAAACGTCCTTTCACGGGGTGATTTAGAGATGTACTGGCCAACACCACACAAATCCCTCAGAGCAGTCACACCGGACAGGTATTGCAATACCCCCAAGCACCATACAATACTACACCAGAGATTCAAATGTAAGCTTATGGTTTCCAAAAGCTTATTGTCTGGTCTGATCATACTGCAGAGGAGGACTCCCTGGCAGAAGCAGCTGCACAAAGCCACCTGAGATCGCTTCTGCTCAGGATTGGAGATCCCTGCTGACTCCCACCTGCACAGCAGCTCTGCTTTGCCCTGCTGCTTTGCACCCTGCTCCTGGCTGGGAGGAATGAGAAAAGGAATGCTCAACCCACAGGCACCCTCCTTCCCATTGCAGCAACTGAAGACCCTGTCCCAGAGCACCTGTGGCTGGGTGGTGGCCGAAGCTTCTCACTCCTACTTCAGCTCATGTGCAAGGTGGCTACAGGCCAGCGAAAATCTGCACGGGGCCAATTAATTCTGAGAACTTGATGTGAAACGTGGGCTGCTGTGACAAGCAGAAAGAAAACCATTTCTGCCTAATCACTATGAACTGCTTCCTCAATTACAAGCGTGCACACAGCTGTAACAGTAAACAACAGCTTGCTTTAAAGACAACTCCTGCTAATTTTTGTATGAGGGGGTTGGAAAAGCTCTTGTTAGTTTGGCTGAGTTTGTCTGTCATGGCAGAATGTGCATGGTTTTCAAATCCATCTCTTTAAATACCTTTTACTGCACAAGCTCTCAAAAAAACCTAGGTCACTAGCAAAGCACAGTACTGAGCAATCATCTACTGAACCTTAACAAGCAGTTACAATGAACATCCTTGTGCAAAGACGTCACAAAAACGCCTGTGCCTATATTAGAGGATTTAATGAGAAAAGGCGCAAGGAGGTGGCTGAAAAGCTCAACAGCGGTGGAATTACTTGAATAAATTGCATGTGTATCTTCATGGAATGGTTAAGGTTGGAAGGGACATAGTCCCAAATTCCCTGCCATGGGCAGGGACACCTTCCACTGGACACCTTCCACTGCTCAAAGCCTCATCCAACCTGGCCTTGAACCCTCCCAGGGATGGGCCATCTTCTCTCTCTCTCACACACGGTCCTGCCTTCCTTTCCAATGCTGCTAACACTGGGCCCCACCGGAGATCTCCAAGAAACGTCCAGGATAAAAGGGCAAGTCATTACCCCAACACCTCCTGGGCTCTTGGATTCCGTGCATGTCTCTAGGAACCCCTTCCTCACCATGCATGTTGGTGATGGTGACGCTTGGCTGAAATTTAATTCCTCTAGAAATGTCCATAATAAAAGTTCCACCCAGGGATGTCTTCTCATTAGATACAAAAGAAAATGCACAGTAATGAAGCCAAAAGAGAAAAATCCCACAGTGGAGGTAGAGGAACCTGCATATCGGATATGTCCATTTTACTGCTGTCACTAGCGAAATACAACTTTTAACAGTGTAACTTTTAGCTTAAGGGAAAACAGTCTTCCTTTTTGTTCAGTAGAAGGAAACAACACGCCTGAGAATGGGTTTTGTTGCAGCAACAGCTCCAACGCCTGAAGCAGGGCGCAGCTGTGGGACCACTGTGCCTGCCAAGTCTGGGCAGATCCATCCGATATTCAGTGGTCATCCATCCACACAGCTTCAGCATCCTCCACACTACCCAAGGGCTGCCCACAAACAACAGATGTGCAGAGACCATAACGTTATGTGTCACACTTTTTCTTCCCCCCTCTGACACCTCGCAGCAAAATCAGTGTCTTGCCTCCCACCAGCCACATGTGGACTTGCAGGATTTGACCATTTATAGTCTCCCGTCACATGCTCACACTCCTACAGGACTGTCAGGTGCATGCCCCTCAAAACTGGGAGGCATTTGACCAAAATACAGGACAAAGATCAATTGTCACAAGTCCATAAAACAGAGAATACACAACAGAAAAAGCACAACAACCCAGAGAACATATGTTCTTGAACTTTACAGCACTGTTTAACCTGATTTAAATTGGACAGCTTAATTATATATTTTGTCATAGGCCATGGCTTATCTACTCACTGTTGTTCAAAAGATAAAGATTGATTTAAGTGCAATGCAGCTGTAGAAAAAATCTTTTCTAACAAAAAAACCCCAAAAAAGCAGAATCGTGGAGCCTCAACAGCACAGTGTCTCAGTGACTCTGTAAGAAATCCCCTGTTTAAAGGCAAAGCACGTGCTTTTCAGTCTCACAAACTCCACCAGGTACTGGAAGATGTGGTCCTTCATGATGGTGTGGGATCAGCAATAGTACGATATTCTGCAGACAGGTCTGATGCATGTACTGGAAAAAAGTAAGAACCTGTACGGTTGAATAGAGCCATACCCTATAGCTATACTATTGCTGCTATGCTAAGATGGGCGCATAGGTAAACAGGCATTTTTTATGTCTACACAAAACATTTAAGAATTAATAGAATGATCAATTAAATAAAATAAGAACATCCAGTTTTCCATACAGAAGAAACAATTTCAGCCATTTATATGTGCATTAGCAATGAAGAAAAATAACGTGACAAGCTGAAGTGTCACCCCTTAATTTCATTAGAATTGCAGTAGTTTTTTTAAACAAATTCTAGATGCTTTCAAAGTAACATATTCTACTAATTTGAATCTCCTTCCTACAGGCTTCTTACATCATTCATACACTTCTCTACCGAGGCACTTAGGATAATTTAAAAATTCTGCAAGGAAGCTTGCTTTAATATCCAGTTTCACAGAATCTTCACATAAGGAAATTTTATCCTAATTGAAAACAGTATACGCTTCAGTTCTAGTGCCCTGTGCTCAGATGCACTCTTGGTAGGTACCTGTGTCTGATCCTCCCTCGTATACACACAGAAAGGACAGCCCTGACCTTCAACCGAGCACTGGGAAACACTTAAGATGAGTCACTACCAACTGCTGGAGCTACCATAAACCTCTCTTTTAAAACCAGTAACCTGAAATGCTTCACTGTTTTCAGGTTTTTTCATCTTCTCTGTAGTCGAAGTGACGATGTTGTTTTAAAACAATAGCAAGAAAGGGCGGATAGTGCAGAAACCATGCTTCACAATAGCTTCAGTACAACAATTCATTTAACACATGGAGTATTTCTCTTTACTTAAAGAGGGAGCCTTAGGAGACTTGCACTGGAAGGGATGTCCTGGGTAGTTGAGTCTAGTCTCCACAATTGTAGTGGCTGCACGATATAATCCCTTTTAGATTTGCTAGCAATTAGCATCATTCTCTGTACAAGGTCCCCAGCTACTTAGTTCATCTCTTTGCCAGTGCAGAACCGCAGCCGGATGTCAGTTAAAAGCTATAATATCTGGTTTTCAAAAGAACCCTTCATGCAACACCAGCCCACAGAGATTTAATTTTTTTATTTTTTTACATCTCACAATGACAGATGAATTCTGCTGCTAACGCTCCTTTCTCTTAAACCTCACAAGCCTATCAAACCTTGCAACATGTTTTACATTCCTCTGCAATTATGCAGTCTTTGAACAGGAATTATTCCAGCTCTGATCTTCCCTGCAGCCTACTCAATAGTTTCACTATCAGTAACGTTTTCTACCTACGGTTGTGGCCGGGTTTCTGATTGAGAAGTGAATCTGACCATGACCATGTGGCCTATCAAAATGTGAACTTTTGTACGTAAGACTTCCTAAAGTGAGAGCTTCCCACTGTTTGGATGGTTGGTGCACCAGGAAGGTCCTCGTGTGCCACCGGGCAGTTGTAAGCAGAACGTGCCTCCTGCCAGGCTGTGGGGTCAGCATTTTGCACAGGGTGCAAAACGACTTAAACCGCTGCTGATATTTATGGGTTGGCAGGTGGGGTATGACAATGTCAGTCCTGGTGAAATCTATAAATCTTGAATAACTGTGACTGAGTACAAGCAGTAAAGTAGATCTATGCAGCCAGAAACAGCCCATAGTTTCCAGCAGGAACATTTCCCAGGACTTCCTGCAAGCTCAAGCAAAATACTGATTTAATCTGCCTATGCATACTTGCTTTTATGAGAAATGTGGCTTTTTTCATTAGTTTAGAAATCAGGAAAAAAACCAACAAACAGAGACTATGTCAAAACTTCTTCTTTTTGGAAAAATAAAACCTCTTAAATGTCCTTTGGATCTTGTTTAGGTTGCTTTCGCAGTTTGCATAAAGGATTTAGCAATATTTTGATGTAACCAAAAGCACTCTATAGGAAAGAAAAATAAGCATATTTAAAAGTCACCACAAGCATATGAAATAAGGATAAAAATATGACTAGGAGGTATACAGAACTTCCTCCTAGAACTGTTTATTTGGAACAGAAAAGTCCAAAATGTTATTGTTTGTTGCAGCAGGGCTAGTGCACCAGATAAAATGCTAATGAGCTAGGCTGCGTATATTAATGCACATTCACAGATAAACCATGAGTACAGAACAAAAATTGAGAAAAACATTCATAAAGAAAAAAAGGTCAACAGTTTATCTCTTGTTATGTTCATTTAAGAAATTTTAAATCACTTGATGCCAATCTCCTTTCAATTGGAACATTTCTTTGATAATGCCACAATAGCTCAAATTTTTTGGGTTTTTTTCCCATTAAAAAATAGATGTTTGATCTGCCAGGCCAGGCCTGCTACATTCAAATCTTGTCTGAAAATATATTTTAAAAAACGCTTATGTAAAGAAGAAAAACAAAAATCAGCCTTTATAAAGACTGGAACCAAACTAACAAGCTCCCTCTGATCCCCTCTGTCTCGATCCTGCCTGTCTCCCCTTCTGCCCAAAATGAGACTTTATGAAAAGGAACACAGCACAGTTTTACTTGACCTGACTCCTTGACCTGAGATGTGAAACCAACAGTTTTGCCTCACCAGCCTAAAGCAAGAGTGCAAGCACGCTCCCTCCATATTTAACTGGCTCCTTTTGCTTTCCTTGCTCGTGGTTCATAGAAGTAACATCAGGATAAAAAAAAAAGGCGAGCTCCATTTACTTGCTTACAAAATGCTAGATGTGACAATTAAAACCCAGAAAGGGGCAACCAGGACAGTAAGCAGCAATGCTAACACTAAATAGCAAACTCAATCTCACCTAAAGGCCACTAAAGGTGCCTAAACGGCACCTCAGTCCTCGCACCCAGGATAATTTCTCACTGGCCAAGTGCCCTTGAAGGCCTCGGTTTGGATGGTAGGAAATCCAGTAGGGACATCAATAGAAACTAGGCTATATAAATCTAGGGCCACCTAGCATTTCCTTTCAAATAAGCTTGCAGTCACAGTCTAGTTTCAAGTGAACTTCTGGCATCAGAAAATTCACCCCCAAGCCATTATTTTTATCAGGGACTCTTGCTGAAATGCTCATGAGAACATGAGAAAGGCCAAGACCAAGACATCCGTTCTCAGAGCTGCTTCTTGGACCAGTGGAGGGGAAAGGTCAATTTAAGTTTCAACAAATCGCAACTGGAATTTTACCAGAACATATGTTCATTAGGTCATTTGGACACCACCACTACCATCAAGACCTCCGTAACACTCTACAAGTGAAAATGAAATTGGAACAAGTTATTTTAAAACATTGTTTCTCTGCATTAAAACATTTCTTCTCTGTTTCAGTGTTTTCAGTGAATATATACTCCTGTTCCACCTTCCTTTGCATTCTGAGCATTCATACTCCTCAGAGAAACAGAATAAAGAAATATTACCCTATGCACCTGGAAAAGTAAGACTAACAAAAGCCCTCTGAAAACCTAGAAATCAAACAAATAATTTCAAAAAAATGTAAATGACTTTTCACTGGTTCATTATTATTTCCCTTGGGAACACTACTGTAAAGTTAGATTCAAAATTTTGTGACATTAAGTTTGGTTTTAACACCTTCTGCCTTTCCTTTTCCATTCAAGTTCTTCATTTGCAACTCCTCTCATTGAAAAGTGGTAGTTTCCAGAAGGTTCCCAGGCAGTTTCAGATGAATATTTAGACCTCAGGAGCTTTTAGAAAAAATTAAAGATTAAAATATTGTTACATTATTTATCTAGTCTGGAAAGAGGGCTTTTAGAAGCTGAATAGAAATTTACAGTAAATTTTCAGTTTTTACAAGGGAAGTGGACTTGCATCTTTCAGTCATAATCAGGCAAAACCTAAAGGATTCATTTTTAAAAAAAGAGAGACAGAAGGAATGAATTACTGCAAAAAAAAAAAAGCAATTGTTTCCACCCTGTAGAATATGCAGCCATTACAGCAGTTGAACAAGACACATTTGAGGGTGAACAACTGAAAATACAATCTTTCTATCACAGTTTTTCTTCAAAACTGTTTCCTTTGAAGTGTATCTTCAGGCTGCAGGTTACTCAGCAGCTGGGAGCACACGTTACATCTCCCAGAGCAGGTTGGCAGAGGGTCATTTTTCTAAAAATCTCCTACTCTGAGACTGTTTCGGTCTTACAGATTGATAGCTTTTTGTGCACAGAAAGACAATTTGCTGGTGCCGCTACCTTTAAAAAAAAAAGCAATTATAAAGAAGTAATAAAGTTTAGCAACATCTCAGTTGAATTCAATATCCCATGCACATGAGGGCAAAATCTGAAGTGAGGCGAGTCCTACGTACCTGACATACCACATTTGGTGGCTGTCTCCCAAAGAAACATTAGCAGCTGAAAACAGTGCCTTATTTAACTGTCTGCATAAGATTTTAAACCTCCTTTGTGGGATTTTTTTTGCTCCCCCCCCCCGAGATGCTACAATTTAATAAAGCTATTTTAGCTAAATGCTTTTCATATTCTGACTTCACCAGTGGTATCTTTGTTCTATACATTTTCTATGCAATTTTCCTGCAGAATTGTGGTTCTTCATTGTCTCGTAGCACTACGCTACCCAGACAGCGGCAAATAGAGCAGAAATTCACCACAGAGATCTACAGGTAAATTGTTTTGCACATTAATGCGTGCATTAACATAGGGCTTAATTACACACAGCATATGTTCTTGCCTACTCTCCGAGTGCCTCAGATATGTTAACATAAGTTAAAATGAAAAGAACAGTCAGAGTTATTGGCTGAGAATAGAAGAAAAGAAAGGCCAAGTGGGGTGAATATTCCATCGTATCTCTGCTGGGTGCTTAGGAATCCCAAATATTCATTAATGTAACTCTGATGCTACTGTGCACTGCACTGAGTACAGCCTGAGTATATTCCTCAGGGTATCGGCCTTGTCACCGGGGTGGCAAAGATGGCATCTAGTTGGGCTAGAATCCCAAAAATGTGAGGGCTCACCCATCTCTCCTGTCCCCCACGGGCTCTGAGGCAGGAGAAAATCCTCTCCTAACACTCATGGCCAGTAGCTGGATATTTCCTCTCGTATGTTGGGCAGGACTTGTTACCTACTTTTTTCCTCATCATTCATGTTTCTTATAAACACTCATAAGCCAGTGTCTCCATCTGGCCTACCAGTTTCAAAGCATCAGCATCAGGCACTGTCTTCACTTGAAACTGCCCACATCCAGCACAGTAATAAGGTAAGTCCAACTACTAAAGATTTAGTGAGAGCCCTCACTTCTAGATGAAGTGACCTGGTTACTGTGGTAACCCTAAAGGAGCCCTGAAGCACCCTAATTTCTGCTGGAGTTGAAGATAAGTAGCAAAAGAAAGAGCTGTTTCAAAAACACAGTGGGACATGACTGGTATTTTATGAGCAAATACTACTACCAATTTTTTTTGTCCAGGCTGAAATCATAAGTACTAGACACTGTATGTGGAAATCTGACCTGTGGCCCCTAGAAAGATCTGGAGAAAATTTAAAGCAGAGCAGTTCTGGATGCTTCTTGCAGGCCCAACATCTCCTGCAAGACTATTTCTCTATCAAACGAAAAAAACATCACACAGGCACGTCCCTCTTTCACATAATCTACTTCTAAATGCAACTTTCTCATGCTTTTTGAGAAATCAAACCTGCTGGTTACAACACAAGAAGTACAGGTGTAAGCATGCAAGTGAGCCTTTAAATGCTTGTGAGACACCAGACGGCTTCCATGTGCTAGTCATTCTCTTGCACGTTCACAGACCCAAAGCCCAGATGAGCAAGAAGAAAAACATATATACCAATGACTGGATTGATCAAGTACATCAGTAGAGCTTTTGCCTGGCTCACCTTTTTCATTTGATTTTCCTTCAAAGTGTTCATGACACTATGGGAGCACTATAGCAATAGTTCTCCCATAGCCACAGCTGCCTTTTCACTCTCTTCCCGCTAAATTGATGAGACTTGTTTGCTTGCTATAATTTGCTCCTACCTGTGAATTTTTGGGAAGTGGGTCCGCCCGTTACTATCTGTGTATGTAATGACTGGTACAGCAGAGCCTGGCCCTGGTAGGGGTCTCTGGGGTCTGCGCAGTACAGGTGAGCGTTACTTTTGCATTGCTTATCTGTCTGAAATAAATGGCAGCACCCAGCAGCACTGACCCTGGAGCCCTGCCTTTCCTCTACCTGCCTGGCTAGAGAACTGTTGAACAGCCTTACTTCTTACTTCTTATTTTCAGGTGCTGATCCAAGCTGGATCCTTGTGTCTCTCCCTTTGTCTTTGCTCCTGTCAAAAAAGGACTCAGAATCACAGTAGCACACTGTATCTTAAACAGCACTTCCTGATGATTTCAGTGGAGGCTTTTGTGTGAAAACTGATGAGAATAAGAACTCCACAGACATTAGAAATGTGAGAATGAGTCCTAAATAATCAAGCAGATTGTATGCAAGATGCTGAACATCTCTCGCAAGGCAAGGCTTTAATTCTCAAGGATAAATCAAAGAGATTAGCTAGTATTAAGTCATCTGGTCTCTCTGCAGTTCAGATTTATATTTTACTCTACATTGTTCTTTCTTGTTCAATGTTTTAGCTAGCTGTCTGCTTAAGGCAGCTAAGGATAAAGAAAGATATAAGCTACGTTATCACTGATCCCAGTCCTCAGATCCCCTTTTCCCCTGCATGCAAGCAATGTACATTCAGAGCAATTGGGAATGATATATCTAAGGACACGCTTGTGTACCATCACTATTTTTACAATGGCACTTTTCCTTACTGAGCTTCATCATCATAGATAATAAATCCCTTATGTCTCTCGTATTCACTGACCATTAATAAAATGCCTGTATACTTAGATATAAGCATTCAAAATGAGATTTGAAACTTCATGCTTACTTTGCCTATTTGTTTATCCTCATTTCTGGACAAAACAGACAGCTGTGTAGGGTCTAGTTGTGCCTGAGATAGTGTGCTTGCTTCTGGTGGTAGTGTTTTGAAAGCTGGCTTATACGTCCCTCTCTTCTCTTGGGCTCCGTATTTCTTTCCTCCTGTTGTACTGGCACAACTACTTCTGGATCAGGGGGCTGATCCAAATGGGGAAAAACCCCACCAAACCAGGAAGAAATTGGACTGGGCTCACAAGGTAGCTGCACAACAGAAGGGCAACACAGAGGCAGGAACGAGTAATCTGGGACAGAAAGAGGCAAGCTGGTAACTGCCACAGCATTCATACATAGAGACAGACTTATAAATGGAGCTTACGCTACTGAAGGAGAACATTTTCTTCTAAATCTCTCCCTAGAGTCAATTATTAAGCAAGTTTATTAAGATCTGCAGCCTTTTTGGCATCCTAGGTAAGGTGTGTACTTACTGTGCCCCCCCGACCGGGCCACAGACACAGCTCAGTGTGTCTGTAGGGAAGGAGGAAGATTTGGGAACCGATGGTTTCATCCTCGCTCTGTACACATTGTCCATGTACATGGCAGATGTGAAACAGAAAACAAAAACAAATTTAGACTTTAAATTTGCTCCTGGCTTCACAGCATTTTTGTACATCCCTTTTTGCAACTGGCTTTACAGAAACACCTCGTCTGTATTTTGCATCTTAACATATGGAAAGGAAGAACAGTTTTGTAGCAGGAAAACTTCACTGTCCCGTTCACAGAGTCTGGTTGGAGTCTTGTGTGTGCATGTAATAATCCAGAGCACATTTTTAGTGCCAGTTAGGTTTCACTTGGTGACACTCTCAAACCACCAATGCTACGTTGGCACTGGTATGAGTCTCAAAATGAATGTAGGACCTCAGCTCACTGGAATTTTCAGTCCATGATAACTATGTAATGCAAAATCCACACAAGCTTTTAACAGAGTCAACAGGACTTATGTCACACTCCAGGCACATGGGACCCAATCTGCTCCATCTTTAACTAGGTCCCATCAGTATTCTGTCTCCAAGACAGTGTTAGGTGCTAATGCAAGTGTTAATAACTTTCCATATTAACTACTGTCTAGGGAGTTTTTCCAGCTTTTCCTCCCCCTTTACATTCTGCCTAAAAAAACCCCTATTAATAGCAAGGAGGAACAGTTAAGTGCTTGCAAGACAACAGTGGATCAGATTCTTATCTTGCACTTTCATCCACTTCCAAAGGCTGATTATTCTTCACAAAGACATTTTAGACATATACAGATCAAAATAATTACTTGAGAAGTTATATTAATAGATCTAATGAAGAGCTATCAAAGAGACTTGAAAGTGTCCTAACAGTCACGATGAGCTATACGTTGACAGGGTTTTATGTAAAGAAGAAAATGAGAGGCAGAAGAGGAACTGCTGGTATTCTCTAGACTGCCCGCATTGCTGTACAGCCCTCCAAACTCGGTGGACTTTGCAGGTGATGAGAGACGTTGGGAGAGAGTTTGTGGTTTTTCATACTAAAACCGCTGCCCATGTCTGTAGTAGAATTATTTATGGATCTTCCCCCAACTACAGAGACAGTGCTGGTGAGATTTCTTAGGCCTTATGCAGTGTGAAGAGACATCCTGCTGAAGAGAACATAAAACCTTGTCTAAATTGAAAAACTAGAGGTATTAACCAACAGTGAGCAACGACTCAGGCAGTGCACATTATGTGCTGCAGAAATTAGCTAGTGTCACATGGCTTGAGGGAGATGAATGACCATGGGTGCTATAAAAGATTAAAAAAAATAAATAAATTAATTTTTCCCCTGCAAGTGTCACCATACAACCTTTAAAATATCTAGGTGCTACTTTTCCAGCAAACTACCTTTCTAAACCATATCATTCAATCCCACCTGAGCCTGATCCACAGCATATTGCAATGTCCTCCTCAAATCCCAAATCCACCTCCCACTCCTCCAAAGCTGGTGCAGCTCAGAACTTCTCCAACTTCAAATTTTAGCAAAGTCCAGCTCACACTCACATAACGTGCAGAGCAGGAAATTCCACCTGCACTGAAATTTCCAAAGATGTCAGCATTTTGTATAACTTACTACTAAAAATTAGGCAACACAGATTGCTATGATGCATTATTATGGAAAAAAGATCCTTAGCTTATCTTCTTTCATACCCTCTGGAGAGCTGAAAATTAATAGGGTCAAAGCAGGAAACTCAGCTGAGATGAATTCGTGTATTTCACACAATTTTTTCACCCTCCCTCCCCCTCTTCTTTTTCCAACTCAAGTTTTTTCAATTTTTCCACCCGTCCATTTTCAGCAACTGATTACAGAAATATCAAATTACAAGATACTATCCCAGGATCCCGCACAAAATCCCATCGCAGAGAACAAACAGTCTCTGAGACTAAATACTGAGCAGACTTTGGGCTGTAGATATGCCCAAGGGACTTGATGAGGGCTTGGATCTTGGTAGAAGCCAGCTGAGAGAAACTGCTGGTCCGTTTTTAAGTGCTCAGTGCTACTACACAGAAGATGCTTGGTTTAGTGAGGAACCCTAGGGATGGCCCCCAAATTAAGTCCCATCCAGATGTTCATAGTACACCACGTCGCCAAGGGTCCCATGGAAGACATTATCTGTTCAGGAGCATGGGGAGGAAAAAGAGAGGGAGAGCAAGGAAATGTCTGCTAAGCATACACACAGAAATAAAAAGAAAAGCCGTGGCTGACTTCCAGAAATGAAAATCTGGCCCCACTGAAGTAGGTGGGAGCTTTGCCACCAGATTCCAATGGAGACAGGATTTTACCCGATGTGAACAGTACTCTGGAAATATCCTCCCTCCAGACACACTGTGGGAGCTCTTCTGGCTCTGAATACTCACTGGAAACTCAGAAAGGGAAATTAAACCCCAAACAAGACAACAATTCTGGAATGATTAATCAACAAACAAAAAGGATGCAACAACAATTAAGCAAAAAAGTATTGCAGAAGTGGGTGGAAAGAAGGCAGCAAGTTCTTTACCTCCTCGACCACTGAACTTTGCCAGGAATAAGGAAGGATGCAAGGACTTATGGTGCTGGGTAAAGGGTGCCACGTCAGGACTGCACTGGAGGCAGTCTGCACAGATTCAATAGCAGGAAGAAAAACTAGCACAAATTCAGCCTTGGAGTATGCTCCTGTCACTAATGCTATATAAAGAGGCCAGAACCTAGCAACTTCAGCAAAGATTCCTAGGAGCAATCAGCGTCATCGCTCACAAATTCCCAGGCAGGCTAGTTCACAGAAAGGGCACGCTCAGCAAGCTCTGCAGTTGTGTAACTATTGAGGATTCTGGAAATGAGAAATACAATCCCTGAATACAATAAACACACACAATGCCTATAAAGTCCCTTCTATATGACAGCTATGACCCAGTTATTTAGCCTACAGTTGCTCTCTGGTTTAGTTAGCATTTGGTTTCACACCACAACTATACAGTGGTCCTGGATGTTCCCTTTTCACTGGCTTAAGAATTCAGGCTGCCTAAGACGCTAAGTTCTACCTTTCAGAGTGCCTGAACATCCCATATCCACATAAGTCAGATGGAGGGACAAATTCCCATCACTGCTGGAACTCAGCCTCTACTTCCTAACCAAAGACAGCTTCTTTGCTGCAGCTCTGCTGCAAAAAGGGACCAAATGGCACTGCCTTTGAGAACTACTGCAAATTGCACCACTTTGGATGTGGTGATGACAGCATGTAGACTTGTGCACCTACCACTGACTAATACTCAAGTACTGTACTCCACTTTGAGATGAGAAATCCAGATGAAGATTCATGTTTACCTATCAATGATGGGTGAGTGCTAACCAAGCATTAAACCAGAGTTCTCTGAGTGACTGTGTGTGACAGGCGCGGCATAGACAGGCACACACCAGGGTTGTGAAGATCCCAAGGCCCTTTGAGCTTTTCTCAAGACTCATCTTTCCTCACAAAACAACTGGAAAGTTCTGGTTTTGGCAGCGAGTCCTCAGCCACTCTTATGATGGTGTGAGGCTCGCAACCTTCCCAGAGCTCAGGCCATCCGTGAGTTTCCTCTCCCTGCTTTCTTCTCCCTCTCTCTCCCAAATAACCAGGGAAACCTCATTTTTCACAGTCCTTCCCTAGACCATGTGACCAGCCTCTTCAGGTGATGGAGATCTCCTGAAGCTCCATGGTTTGCTGTCTCATTACCCGTGTGCCTGGACAGACCACTGGTCTTAGTGTGAGTTCCCTGTCCATGGGCTCTGCTGTCAGCTCTCAGGATTGCCCAGCGTTAGCGACTATTGCCCAATAAAAAGCATGGGGAAAAACGGAGGGTAAGAAGGCAAAGTAAAGCATCTCTGCAGTACTCTGCTGGCTCAGAGCAAGCTTTTCACCCAGTCACTTAGCTGGCAACTTGGAAAATGAAGAACAAATGTGTTTGGACTGACACTGATCCTTCTGCAGACTCTGGAAACAAAACTGGAGGGGAAGAGAGTGGCTGGAGAGTTACTGAGCTCTTGTGCTCCCTGGCTGCCTCAACACCATTGTTTCCCCTGATGACAAACCAGAACTGCTTCTTGGTGTGCCAAGATCCTGGGATGAAAAGCACAGACTATCCCTAGTGCTGAGCTTTGCACCAGGCTGCCAGCTCCTCTCAGCATGTGCCATGCAGCTGTGGGTGTAACGGGCACACCACGACCCTCCTTCCCAACTTCATCATCAGACCTCGTAAAGAACAGTGGGACAAGGGTAATTATCTGCCAGAGGAGGTACTCACTTCAGGAGCACCAAGAGAGTACAGCCCAGTCTTTAGTTACATTGCGGTACCATGAAGTAAAAATCTTTCCTTCATGGTTTAAATCAGCCTCAAATGCATTTAAAAACAATTACTGGAAGGAACAAAGTAACATCTCATTTTGAACAGCTCTCGCCAGCACTCAAGGAGGCTTGAGAAAGTTGTATGCCACCAGCTGACAGGCTGGCCACCGATGACAGCTGGGCCTGTAACTTTACTGCTCACCCCTTGCTGGCTCCAGGACTTAGACCGTAAAAGGACCAAACCTGAAGCCAGTACCTAATCCACAAAGAGAGACTTTAAAAATCCACTGCTGGCTTACTTGTGGCTAAGGTTGCAAGTCCATAATTTCCAGGAGTCATTTTCACTGCCATGACACTGGCTGCAATATGAGGGAAAATGTGATTATCGAGTCTCTCTACAGAGCAAGGAGACTAATGGAAAATCATTTCAGCCTAGTCTCCTCATCTCTCTCCTACCTTTTACACATCATATTATTACTTGCCTTCTTTTTCACACCCAGGCCCAAAGTAGTACCCAGAAATGGTTGAAAATGTGTAATTTTTTCCAGGACCTATGCTGACTCTATGTGCAAACCTGTATTTTATTGCATTCTTCTACCTCCCTTCAAGTATATCTGATGATTTTCTACAATAGTCTTGTCAATACTAATATACCAACTGGTATCACACAGATATGTATTTTCTACTGATCTGCTATTTTACCTAAAAATGAGAATTTTAGACTCGTACAATCCTCACTCAAAACATCTGACAACACTCTTTTTAAGCTGTCAGAAGTAGATTTTTCAACAAAGAACATAATTTTCAGGAACAGGGAGACATGCAGACATTTTGAGAGTTACTGGTTCAAATGGTGCCCCTTAAACAAGTGAAAACTAAACACATTGAAAACATCCAAAATTATCCTTTTTTTTTTGTACAAATTGGCAGCATTATCTCACTATGCTCAGGTTTTCAAATACAGGAACTCAGATCATCAGTCCTTCTGAAATGAGAAGTTCAAGTATGATTCAGTAACCAGATGAGCTTCAGTTAATGTAGGAAGATAAAGGAAAGGCAAAACCAGAATTCAACATTCTTTTTTTCTTGACTGAGGGCAGTAGAAGTGATTGCTATGTTCACTGTTTATTTTATGATAAGAATAACTTCCACATGGTAACACGTAGCTCAGTGAGGAAAGAACATACACCAATTTACTTCACAAAGAATCCAAATGATACATGGCAGGTTATCATGGTGAATGGGACCACTTACTATAAACAGCATCTGAAGACAACTGTAAGTTTATAAAGTTTATATTGTTTTGCGTTGACTGAAATAGCTTGTTCTGTCCACACAGGGGACTCAATCAGAGTTTGCCAGTCAACACACTGATTTGCACACAGGCTGGAAGTGTTTGCAGTGCAGCAGAACGAGATGATGCTTAAATTTACTTACCCTGTAGATTTCCGCTGGGCTTAGAGTGAGGCCACTGCTCCAGTGAAAAAGCCCTCAAAGGCCATTTTTCCTGCACTAGGGATTGGTTTGTGATTCGGGTTTCTAAACATTTATTTCAGTGCAAATTCTGCCAGAAAGAGGAACTTACTGCTTGTTGTGAAGTTACCCTCCCCAACCTGGGGAAAGGAGTCTACGTCTTGGATGACTTGTAGTACTCCCACAGTCCGCACCGGGGGATCCAGGGCTACAGAGCTCTCGTTCACTGTTATATCGCTGGCTCCCGTTATCTGGTTGGTTGGTGGTCCTCCTATGGACACTTCCAAGTCTGGAGGTATATCATCCATGCAATCTGCATTTGGCTAATGGGAAGAAAAAGAAGAAAATCGAGCTTTTACCTGATAAAAAGATTTAATTTACCTGTTCCCGCTTCTTTAGGGTTTTTTCACTTTCTTTCAGTACTGAAAATGGCAACACACCATGAATAAACATGAACAGTTTGTTTGTTTGCATGTACTTAAAACTTCTTAATACTATCTGTTGCAAGAGAGACCCAAATTATGCACTGGAAATATTCAGTATTAAACTGTGTCACCTACAACCTCTAAATATTCTTATTTATGCTTTTTAAAGCATTTTGGAGAACGCACATTAAAAAAAAAAAAGTAACTCACTTATTGATATGATCTGCTCGACATAGGCAGATTGCTGAGTCAGATTACAAATGTAAACAGAGACAGTAGCTGAAGGGCAGTGATTATCTTTTCCCTAAATATACATTTCATAGAGCCAATATCAGAGCTTTTAGGAATAGGAATTCAAGGAAACTGCCTGTGGGGGTGCATCTACGTGTGAGGTGCAAAAATAGAAGCTAAAGCTGTTTATAAGGCAAGTCTTTTAACACCATATAGCTAATAGCTATAGCTAATGCTATATTTCCTACAAAATAAAATTATGAAAAAAGAAACAAGTAACAGTGTGTATTTGAAGAGTATTATTCAATCCATAGTCTTTCCTGCTTTCTGATTCAGAGAGACCAAGAACCCAGTCCTCAGGAATTTAGACAGTTCTCTCTTGCAGTTACATAGTGAATGTCCCAACACCTCCAGAACAAGCCAAGCTCTTCTACTCAAGTGTCTGCCTTTCCATTGACCTTACAGGGAAGCAATGAGAGGGGGCTGTGGTGCCCACCTTTTGCACAGTATCCTTAGCATTGAGCGCCTGCTCACGAAGAGCACCAAGACTTCAAGCGGGCACTGGGCAGCAAAGAGGATCATTTGTCCAAAGACATTATATCCAAGACTAGTTTCTACCCTTGATGTCTCTTGGCTGGTTTTAAGCCTGATGCTCCCACAGCAGCGATTTTTACTGAGCTCCCCATTAGCACTGGTGACAAACATGTGAGTAAAAAAGCTCTTTTTCCTCTAAGAGGAAACAGATTCTTGTGCCATTTGCCCACAGAAGAAGGTCTAGTTCTCCCCGCAAGGCATAGGGAAAAATGGTTTGCATAACTGTTTCAAGAAATGGCTTTTGAAGTTTTAATGTATTGTAACAAAACCAAGGCTAAATCAGAAATAAGGATGCTGTGTGTAAGGGTGTAAGGCTTCCAAAATAACAGAGGGACGTAGCAAGGTTGAGCTGCAATTACACAGATACCTTGTTAAATCAGGAAATGTGCTCTGCCACCCTCAAAGTAAAGAAGTTCCTCCTCATGTTTAGGTGGAACTTCTAGTGTTCCAGTTTGTGCCTGTTACCTCTTGTCCTGTCACTGGGCACCACTGAAAGTTGTTCCCATTTGTCTTTATTGTCCAGGAGTCAGACAGCTAGTCTGGATCAGTCACTTAGGTTTCCTCTAACTTCAATGGTTTGAGACAACTTCTCTGTGTGATTCATCCCACCCTAAGCTATGTGGTATGAATCGCCCCCTCTGCCTTGCCGCTGCTCAGCACTAAGCAGAGATGGGGTTTAAGCTCCTAGACTGGAAATCCAACATCTGGATGGCTAAAGTTAGAGGATCTGCCCTGTAGATCTGATTTTTGCTATGCTTAGTTGTCTCACTTGCTAAGGCAGTTTTGAAAATCTCACTACCTGCCTATCTCCAACAGCAGGCACCGAGAAACCGAAGCAAAATATGACACAGCGAAGACTTAAACAGAGGCTTAGCTTTAAGCACAAGAGTAATCCCTTTGAATTCAGGCACAGAAGGTTACCATATGCTTACATTTTTTGCAGAACCAGGAACTTAGCATGTTTTCTCTTTTCCCATTCATTCCCTGTCTGATTGTTGCCACCTCATAAATATTATTTCACAAAGGTTCCTTATGAAAAAGGCAGGCGTTTTAAACAATCCTCAGGTGACTTGTATCCATAAACTGAAGTTTGGGATAAAAATTATAATTGTCATTACAATTGTCTGGCTCCAGTGTAATCCACAAGCAGCGAGAGCCCCTCAGAAGTGGGATAAAGGCACATTCAGCTATACCAGGTTTTAATGAAACTCATTGAACCAATACTTTTCTAAGTGAAATACCAATCACTTATATGTAGGACTTGGATCCCAAATTATTCCTTAGATCTATCACTCTTTCCCTCACCCTTAGTTGTCATAACAAATGCTTTCAGAATTTCATTTTTTACTTAAATTTAGCTTTGATGGCAGCATATCTTAAGGAAAAAAAGCCTGTGTTTTTTCTTTTCTACTCTAGGAAGAATTATTTCAAATTTTTGTCAGGGGATCAGTTGTCTGTCCTTTGCTCTGATTCCAGTTATTCCTAGAATGGTGTTTTATCACTAACTTTTAAACCTTTAAAAATGGGGGATTATAACTGAAAGCCAAACCAAACATTAAAGATGCAAAAAATAGCATTGCTCGATATAATTAATCTCTTTACTCCTGAATCATTTTTGTTGGAAAAAATACCCCAAACTAAGCAGCATACTATAAAACTAATGATATGAAATACCGATCGAAAAAAATACATTATGGCTTTTGCTGTCAGAGTGACCCAGATACATTTGCTAAGTTTAATTATATTGGTTTCACTCATTCCCTGCATGTAAGTGCTTTGAGGGCACAATTCCACTAGAGTCAAGGGAAGGCTTTGTATTGACTTCTGAGGGCTTGGCTAAGGCTCTTAGTGAATAGCTTCAAGTCATCCAATCTGCTGCCAAAAATGCAGCTGTCTGCATATCCAGCAGATATTTGCAGAAAAGGGGGAGAAGCAGAGGGGAACTATTTTATGTGATAGGATCACCCCAATAGCAATGTAACTTCTTGAAAGACAGTTTCACTGACAATTTGCTTCAAATATTACAGCCAAAAGAGGTATAGTCTGAGCTGAATTCACCAGCAAAGACAGAGTGGAAAAGGTTACACCAAGTGTTTGCTGATAGATAGTTAGTTAATAATCCTCTGGAGCTGCAGAAAGCCACGGTGAAAAGCCGGGACGCTGGGGTGCTCAGCTACCGTGAAAATGAGTGCAGGCATTTTGGTGGCTCACAGCAGCCTGGGGAATCTGGTTTGAGGGTGGATAATATTTGAAGTCTCTGTTACAAAGTAAATGGAGAGTTTAGATGTGAATTGAATTGAAACATTTAGATATTTGGGTTTTAACCCAATCAGTTCCTGGAAAACCCCGAGTCTTCCTGTTAAATATATGCACAATATATCACACAAGCCAGCTCTTTAATAACAACCATAGGACAAAGATGCAGCTGGCACGAAAAAATACCACCATATTAGCCCTGCCTACGGTAAGATTTCCTCATTCCTCCTATTGTAAAAGCCTGCAAAAGGACTTTGGCAAATTTGTGCTCAAGACTCCCATCAGAGACTGCTGCCTGCCTAAGGCTGCTTTTCTGTGTGTGGAAATTTCAGCTAAAATGGCTCAGCGAGACTCAAGATTATGATTAGGGAATGGCATTTTGCTTTATCCACTCTACAGAAATCTTTGCCACCTCTCACTGAGAAGCCCTAGAGCTTTACAGCTTCTTCTAGGGAAATGTCCTTTCCCACAACAGGCTTCTGACATCTGGCTAAGTTATGAGCCTCTGAAAATATCAGTTCATGTGTGCTGGTAGAGGCTGGTGGCTTACTCAGGACCAAGACCCACACTCTCCAAAGAGAAGGGGGCTTTGCGTGGTTCCAGGAAGCTCATGGTGGCACCAGAAAGCACCAAACGGGACCGATCCCCACTCTGGGCTGTCCTCAGCTGATGCCGGGCAGTGAGAAGGGTGAGGGGACACAACTTCTGGGTGAGTGGAGAATAGGTCCTGCGAGCTGAGCAGGGAGCATGAGCAGCGACACCAGGGCAGGAGCTCAAAAGGATGAAGGCTGGGCAGGAGGGGTTATGCAAAGGAGAAGCAGGAAAGGGCATGAGGTAAGAGAGGGAGAGACAGGAGTTGAGGCATATTTTAGAAAGACAAGGCAGAAAAAACAGAGAAAGAGGAGCAACTGGTAGCAGCATAGGAATTTTTAACCCCCAAGCTACCAGATGCTCTTAGGCTTCCACTTGCTTTGCTGTCAGCCAGAGGAAACCCCTGACACGAAGGCTACCATCTGCTCCCAGTTCCCATGGACAACAGCTCTGACTGTAAGTCACCTCGAGGGGTAAGGCTCTACCATGCAGCTCGCCCTTCATGAACTTAACCAATGGTCCATGTGGGTGGGAGCCAGAATGCTTCCTGCAAACGATGAAGCGGGCTGTTTTCAGTTTGCTGTCTTAGAACACAAATTCATACAATAAAACCCTCTAAGCAAACTTTGCTAGTGGAACATTAACATCCAAGCGCTTGATTTTTAGTGTTAAGACAGACCAGCACTAAAGCTGATTCTGAAATCTTAATTTGACCCAGTTGTTTATGTTGGTTACAGCAGTATGTTTAATTACATGCTCAGTACAATTATTTCCACAGAAGCTCCATGCGGAAAGCTCTCAGTGGAGGGAGCAGAATGGATGCCCCTTCTGTTACACAGTATAGAGAGAACGAGACAGGGAGCTGTGAGAAAAGAAATGATGGCTGAGGAAACTGAATGGCACTTTTAATTATTCCTGGCAATTAGGTCCTATACCTGCCATTACAGAGCTGTTCATACGTAGTGAAAGCCAGTCATGTAAATCAAAACCTTTACACATGGCCTCTGGGCGTGTTTTCCCTTCCTCTCCATGCACCCAGCCTCAGACAGCCTGCGGACACACAGAGCCTTCAGCAGCTGTCAGTGAAGTCAGTGAGAGCTGTATTCTGGATGTAAATACTGACTGACAGGACTAAACTTTCTGGAAAGACCTTAACATCTCACTGGAGGCCTCCCAAAAGCGGAGGTCAGATTTGCCTGTATCTCCTGATTACAAAGCTGGACGAAGACCATGTTAACGAAATGCTTGGGCAAACATGGGAACGGGCCAGCGTGAGAGCAGAAAACATGTGGTCCTGCATGGTGCAGAGGAAAGCCATGGAACAATATACTGGCTACAGAGAAGAGGTGTCAAAATCCTGGGTAACTGTTGACTGGCAGACCTGTGAACTGGGATGTGGAACTTGGGGAAAAAATCCTGTATTTAAGCCTAGGTGCAGAGACGCTGAATGGCAGAGCCAGCCTTCATTCCGGCCTTTCCTCACATCTCAAATACTGACTTGACAGTTATATCATCTTTTAATATTCTAAAGATAATACACAAGCTTAGCAGAAAAAGTAGCCCAAGTGTAATGACGTGTTGCCCTATGCTCTACTTCATTTTTCCCATTGCATATTTTTAGCTTAGATTAGGTTGATTTTTTTAAACATATCTGCCTACTTCAGTAAAAACATACTTCATCACTTGCTACGGAACTTCTTCTGCAGCAACCTGCTTGGCTTCCTAGCCTCCATAAAAAATGAACTTGTGGGGAATGGCTGCACTGGCTCCCCTAATATGTTCACATGAGCTATTTTACTTTATATAGCTCTTTCATATGTGAGCTGGCATGTCTCCATCTGTAACTGGGGAGGGTATTTACAGAACCTGTTAACGCACCGACCACTGGTGTTTCAGTATTGAACTTCACTATCACGTGGCAAGCCTTGCACGGTGTGAGAAAGTGACTCACTCTTTCCTGGAGAAGCCCCTGTGGTTAGGAAACTCTATGGCAGCTAGGACACGCACTATCTGAATGTAAACATGCAACCTAAAAAGATCAATTGCTTTGGCAGCTTCTAACCACATCTGAATGTTCCAAATATCAAAGAGCTTAACAATTTCTTATATGTCATATGGTCTGCCACACGCTCAGTTACTGGGAGAAAGGCTCCCTAATTGGAATTAGGAGTACAGAGCTTGCTACAGATAGACTTTAAGAGAAATGTGACAGAAAAAAAGATTTGGCTCCCCACAATGAGCAATTAGTTGTCCTCGACCAGTACAGCAGGGAAAATTTTATTTGCAGACCTTCTGCTTTGAGATCTGCACTGAGAGTATGATTAAAAAAATAAATCCAGTTCTGATTTAAAACACAAACAAAACCTAGTGAAAGAATCTATAAATCCACCAAAACACCAGCAAACAATCCTGTCCTTCACAAAATAGGCAACCACAGACACAGAAATCCCAATACCAAACCGACCCCCATAGGCACACTCTTCCTTGCTAATAAAAGTAGGGTGCAGGAGAAAGGTAGAGTCAGACATTTCAGCTTGTACTCCCCTTAATAAATCAATTAATATATCAATAACATGTCAAGAAGAGTAGGATGAGAGACGACAGGCAAAGGGCTAGGGATACATCCAAGCGGCTGTTTCCCTTCTGCCATGACCGGCTGCTCTGCGACGTGCTTACCGGGATCCCTAGAGCTTTTAGAATGTTCATTTTACACATTGGGCAGGTACGATGGTCTAACAGCCAGGGGTCTACACAGGACTTGTGGAAAAGATGCCTGCAATGAAAAACAGGATATTTTAATTCAAATCCGCCACAGTACAATTTATTACTTACTATCAGAAACTTCTTCTGAATTCAGTAAAGTGAGTGTATTTCAAATGTGACCTCTGCAAGGACTGCAAAACTGTATCCTACGCGCGCAAGACTGAAATTATTTCTGCAGCATTTCAAACACAGCGTTACTCAACCGAATTTGATAAAGATGACATGTACATAATTAAAGAATTAGGAAAAATACATAAAATGCATCAGCAAACCCCATATTATTTAAATCTTAAAGGCTGCCAGTAAACAAAACTTGCTTGCTGGTAAAAATCACATTAGTGTTTCTTAATGGTTTTACAGACAAACCTGATTACCCATAATTTAAATATGAAGCCATTGGGGGTCTGGTATTTTTTAGGATGCACGCATAAGGAAATAAAGTGGATTAAAAAAAAAAATAATGCTACTTTTCTTTTAAGAGGAAAAAAACCCAGGGTGATGCTTTTAAAACTATTCTCCCTGACTTTCCTGCTCGTTAGAAGTTGCCCGTCTGAGTGAGCTCCTAAACAGTTCCAGCCCTGAAGGGGTTGTTGCCGATCCCCTGCTCAGTCTGAAGTGACCAGTAAGCAACTACCAGAGCCTTGGGGCTGCTGGGGGCACTTTTCTTAGACATTATACAGATGGGGGAACTAAAAGCTTCTCGTCTAGCTCCACCTGACATGAACGGAGATTGGACATAGAGATATTTAGTGTGTGTGTACCTGACTGACAGACTGTATTTTCTCTTGTGAACGTATTCTGTTCCCCTGTGGTTATACAGGACAGATGTTATAAAACACAGGAATGTGGGGCTCGGGATTTAAGCAACGCTGCTGAGTGGGCCAAGTCGACCAGTCAGGACTCAGCCCAAGGCAGTGAGGTTCTGAAGAAAAGGAGGAAAGTTCCCTACCACATACACAGCCTCAAAAATTACACTGGCATGTAGGAAACTGAAAATCGTTTTGCCCTCCTAAAAATATTTTTCATCAATTAATTGAGTAGAATAGAATAGTTCAGTTGGAAGGGACCTTAGTCCAACTGCCTGATATACCTTAATAATTATAACTTAAGAAAAATTGAAAGAGAGTATTTTATTCTGAAATATGAGGCTCGATATAAAGTCTTGTTCCAAAATCTGCGAACTAAGACTAATCTGCTTGTTTTGAAACACCAGGTAGATCAGCTCAAACATTTCCTTTCTAAGGCTTGCAACAGGTGTCCCACATTTCACTTGGCAGAGCCTGGAAGTCACGTTTCAGTCTGCTTGAACTTTAACATTTGAGCAGTCCCCAGCCTGCCCTTCCCTGTGCTGCCACCGTCCCACGTGCATCGCTCAAGCAGCACCGCCACACAAACCCAGCCGGTCACCGCAGGTGGACACAGCTCACGGCTGCCCAAGGCTCTGCTCCACGAGGAAATGCAACCTCTGAGAAAGCCAGAATCACACACACAGAACCGTAGAGTTGGAAGGGACCCTCTGGAGATCATCTAGTCCAACACCCCTGCCAAAGCAGGTTCACCTACAGCAGGATGGACAGGAATACATCCAGGAAGGTTTTGAATATCTCCAGAGAAGGAGACTCCACCACCTCTCTGGGCAGCCTGTTCCAGTGCTCTGCCACCCTCAATGTAAAGAAGTTTTTCCTCATGTTGAGGTGGAGTTTCCTGTGTTCCAGTTTGTGCCTGCTGCACCTTGCCCTGTCGCCAGGCACCACTGAAAAGAGTCTGGCCCCATCCTCTTGACACCTGCACTTTAGATGCATTTATAAGCATTGATTAGGTACCCTCTCAGTCGTCTCTTCTCACTTAATGCACCGCTTGATCACTTAAGAATGACTTAATGCACCAAAATAATTTAAAATATTTAAGTGGTACCTATTCAGCTAAATGGGTCAACTGCTGTATTGCGTTGTGGCCTCTCTCGCACAAGAGGAAACACACGGCCTTTCAACTTGATGGAAGACACTGAGGTGCACTTTCACCAACATCGATTCGCGACCCCGGCTCTTACTAGCACGGTACCGGCCCACATTCTAGCTGGCTGGCTTAGCAGCTGGCTGCAGTCCTAAATAACACTAGAAATTCAAAGCCAAAACTGTGTGAAATCTCAGAATCTTTCACTGCGATGTTTTTTTCTCATTACTTCCAGAAGAAACGGGTCCTTTGTGAAACAAAGCTGCGTGGCAAATTACCGCATTCCTGTGCTTGGTCTGACTTCACACAACTATGGGAAAGGGCAAATCTGTTCTTGGAAGTTCGACCTAGTCTAATTATATCAGTTGGCTGCAAAACCAAACTTTGTCAAACCTCATCTGATGCTGTATGTCAACATGATTAACGCAAACGAAGTATCATGGTATTTGAAGTGTAAACCACTACTTTACTAAGGCTACTGAAATTCACAACCCTCCTTCCAAACAAGACTTGTCTTACTAGGCAAAACCACAATGCACCAAATTTCGGTCTCTGTCCTGCATAACTCCTCCTTCCTTTTATCTCAGGAGGGACATGTACAGCACATCATCAGGCAAGCATTCTGAACAGGTGAAAACATAAAGATATAGTCCTCAGACACGTTTAATTTTACATTTAGAAGCCTAACCAACAGAATTCATTGAGTGTGTTAATTCACAGAGGGCACTGAAAGTTAATGTCTTGCTTTTCAGCCATTTGAAACAACTATGAAATTCTTGATATTGATTGGTTTTGTTTAACTATATACTCAAAAGCATAAAGAAATATGTTTAACTGCAAACATCTGAAGCACATTTCTACCAAAATAATCAGTACATTTACAAAATCTGAGAGATTTATTATTCTCTTGAAGAAAACAGATTTTCAGAATCTGTTTCAGATAAAAAAATATGTTATTTCTATCAAGGCATTTTACCATAGACTAGAAAGCCTCCTTTTGTTTTCAAGTTGAAGCTTTCCAAGCCTCAGTCAGTCAAGCTGTGGTTCATATTACAGCATTTCATAATGTTTGTTAATCACCAAAGGCTTGGAACTTTCATGCCTTTAAGACTTTAAAAACCGAACTTTAGTGTTCCTAAAGCTGGCTTCAAAAAACAATATTCTAAAATAAATCCTACCAGTGCCGAGTAATTTAAATACATGACAGATCATGTCACTTTGCACTTCTCAATACTAAATTAGCACAGTGTATTATGGCTGTATTAATTTCAGACTTAATATGTACAACAGAAGGAACTTGATTATTTGGCAGAAATCTACAGAAAAATTGAATGTTATTGAAAATCAGACAAAGATTTTCATTTTAAAATTTTTGTACTGCATTATACGATTAGAACGCTCATAATATCTATTTTTGAACATGTAAACATTTGTGCAGAGAAGTGAGGTGGCTGGCTTTGCAAATTTGGATTTGAAGGTTTATTTTATACCTTATTAGCTACAGCACTATAAACATGCTTATGGCTTGCAACAAATTTTGAATTGTTTGATGTCCTGCTAAGTTTATCATCCAAATTCGGGTAAAATAAGGGTCAGCACAAAGTAAGATGAGAGAGCAACTGCAGTGTTTCACTGTCACACGGTAAGAAAAGATGTAAAAAGATCAACTGCAACAAAAATCCCTCTCCCTCTGCAGTTCTGACTGATGCAAGTTTTAAGAGGAAGGAGGGGGCAGAGGCATCACGGATGAGTTCAGAAGTAATGACCCATACAGGGAGACAGTAAGAGAGATCTTTCAAGCACAGGCTCGGTACATGGTTTGACAATTAAAGTCAGAGCTAGAAAAAAAATACATTATTTTTTTTTCTGTTGTGTGCAACCACATGCATTGCAAAACTACGTAGATTTGGACGGGTTGAAAAGTTTCTCAAAGGAACTGTATTTGATTAGTTGAGAGAGAGAGAAAGGCGGGAGGAGAGGCAATGTCGTAACAATCCTCATACAAAAGAAAGGCTTCCATATGGAGAAAGGAAACAACTGCTCTTCACCTCTCCTAGGGATAAGCAGCACCATGATGAGTTTAAGCTGCAGCAAGTGAGATCCAGGTTACACAACAGGAAAAGTTTCACCACGGTCAGGGTAGCGAAGCACCGCAATCAGTTATCAGGGGAATATGCAGAGTTTTCATCCCGGGAGACAGCAGAGTGTGTTGGAAAAAAATGCCCAAGAGTGACACGTGGACGGCCAGTGCCCCTGCGCCGTTCACAGGTGGTGGCCTCCTGGGATCCCTCCTGCACTCTTCTGTGACTACACATGGCTGTGTAAAGCTCACAGAGAACAAAGAAAGAAAAAGAACCTCAAAATCCCACAGTATTTCATCCACTATTACGTAAACAGCACTTTGTATTTTCTAACCAGAGATTACTTTTGTTTGAAATGTATTTAAATTTTCTTTAGAGCTGCAATTTTAAACACACAAGAAAAAGAAATCATTTCAGGCTCAGCCCAAAATTATTCTAATAATAATTGGATTGTTGTAAAACTATTGCAAAGCTTTTAGCTTGCCAACAATTTTGAGAAGCTTTTTTTCCAGGTTAAGGGAATCTGTTCTCCTCCCACCTTCTACTCCTAATCCCAACTTTCCAGACTGCAGGCAAACAAACCTAGAAGTCATGTAATTTTTCTCAGAAGAAAAGCACGAGCTAAGAGAGAATAAGGCAAAAGCAGAAAAAGAGGTACATCCCTAGAGACCCTGAGTAAGAGTACCACTTGCCTGGATTAGACATAGGGCTGCAGCAGAGGACTGAGAAAGGTTTTGATGAGAGACTGAGCAGCACTGTATGTTTGGGCTTTTAGGGGTGCGTGTACAGTATTATTTGTTTTTGAGGAAGAAGAAAGGATAAAAGAAATGATGGTGATGGTAAGTGAGAGGAGGGAATCAAAGGGAAGAAGGTGTGTGATGAAATAATTTTCACAGGAACCTAATAAAAATAGAAAGAAGGAACGAAGCACTCTCTGAAATCACAGTGGTTCATGGAGTGAAGGTTCAGGGGAAGGGAAGGAGCTGTAACGGGGTCAGAAAGTGCATTTATTGGTGACAGAAGTGAAACAACCGAAAAAAGAGCTTATGAAGAACTCAGGAGAGATGAGGTTGAAAGAATTTCTTGCCTCTCTGTAGAAGTTTAGTAAAGTTAGTAAAAGTTTAGTTAAAGGCACACACTGGGAGCAGCAGCACCAGTAACTTCTCCAAAGACAGCAGAAAAGAGGAAAGGATTTTGAAGCTAGAGATGGAGGACAAGCAGAGGGAACTAGGGCTATGACAAGCGATGTCACTCTGGGACCAATGAACTTGGTTACATTTGATGTTGTGTCAGTACCCTCAAAGATAACTTCAATGATGCTTGCTACCATTAAACATAAAACCAGCTGCAAGCCAACACTTTTTTTTTTATCAAGTGTCAGTCCTTATTTATTTAATACATTCTGTAGAGTGAAGTTTATTAATTCAAGTCAGTTGTGGGAGCTGGCTAAAGAGGACAAAGAGGAAG
Source organism: Xenus cinereus (assembly GCA_025774025.1). Taxonomy (NCBI): domain Eukaryota; kingdom Metazoa; phylum Chordata; class Aves; order Charadriiformes; family Scolopacidae; genus Xenus; species Xenus cinereus. The sequence continues at coordinate 13,753,647 of JAOXJK010000032.1, forward strand.
AAGCACAAGTTAACTGGAATTCTCCTCCTAGCTCTCCAGAGCAGGATACGTAACAACAGGCTATCCCAGCGCCTGCTCTCTGCCAAGAGAAAAGAGAGGACATTTGGGGAAACAGCGTAGGTACCAGCAGACATGTATCTATATGATTTCAGAGCTCATCAACTGCAATATTGGCAGGTGGATTTGTGGCCCCAATTCCTTAGGTGACTCGGGCTCCACCAGCCTTAGAAAGAAATCTCAAGGTACACAGGGCTTTATACAGAGTGTGCCTGCTGGCAGTGGTTTTCCCAGTACTGCCTGCAATACAAAGCAGCATCTCTCACGTGTAGCTCTTGGGGCACATTTGGCTTCGCAGGTAAAAAGTTCTATATCTTGAGTGCCTCCTGGATAGAAACACTAAGGTCAGTCAGCACTGAAGTCATATAGTTCTGGCTTCTGTAAGGCTTGGTGAAATGCCAGCTTCTTATCAAACAGCGGTCTAATGAGGTTCCCATACTAGAAACTGCACACGGTTTAACTGAGGATGCTGGAGGAAGAAACCTACCGAGTCTGTAGGTCTTTATCAAGATATAACACTCTCCTACTCACTTAACAGAGACAGAAATTAATCCACCCCTTTTTTTTTTTTCTTTTGATGAGGAGATGAGACAGACAACAGCAGAAAGAATCATGACTACTATTTCCTGTTTTGGAATTCCAAACCCATGCGAATGTGTAAAATACTGCCCTTACAATTTGTGTAGTGGGAAAGCCAGGATTTGTCAAGTAGCTGCTTGAGAAAGATCTTTGAGTTCTTATAATTCAAAACTGCTGAGGCTCAAACTGTGAGTATTTTACAAGACAGTTCTGCTGCTGCTACCCTTTTAGCATGAGTCATTTTCTAGGCGACCTTTTAAGTCAGCCAAGAACTGAACATCACCTGTTAACTATGTGTTTCCTATTCACTCTGCTTGACTCAACACTGTGGATGACAAAGTCTGACTGGAGCCTCATTGAATTATGAGGCGAGACACAAGGGAAAGCTAGAGCTTAGACATATTTTGGCTGTTGTATAACTACCCCCAAAAACTGCCTGTCTCTACCACGCAAAATTTCCAAACTTTATCATGCTTCTATGAAAACAGGCTTGATGTCAAACCAAGGTCCACATTTTCTGGTAATTTCTCATTTTTCTGTATTTCTGCTTCACGAAGAGATGCATTTGTGTCTGTTCACAGAAAAAAAAAAAAGAGCTCACATGCAATTTGTCATTGTGGGGGATTTACAGTAGGTCAAATTTATGATTAATCTGTTGCTTTTTGTTTGCCATTTAGTGATGGCAGTAAACAGATTTAATGAGTCACATGAATGAACAGAAATGGACAGCTTGTAACATTCAAATATCTACTAGAGAGCAGCATAGGAGGAAAAGAAACAAATATTTCAGTTTCTCAAGCCAGTGAACATGTCTGCAGGAGAAGAAAGAAACTCTACTAAAAAAGGAAAAAAAAAATCTGCTCTGTATATACAGAACCCGAGATTCCTATTTCTAGGGAAATGAAACACTTGCTCTTGCTCTCCTAGGGGAACCAGTGTTCCAAGGAAATTTCCTAAGAAGCTGATTTCCTTAGAGAAATCTGTCATTAGCTAACACTTCACAGATGACAATACAATGACACAGAGAGATGAATACAGCTGTTACGGGTGGCAAGAGGCTGTGCTCCTGTGTCACATCACTGATAGTGTATGTGCTGCACAGGGCATGTTCACGTGGGGGGAAGAAAAGAGTAAGAACAAGCCCAAAATCTCCTCTTGTCACCTCCATGCCGTGCATGCCTGAGAATATCTTCATGGCAGCCATAGATAACGTGGTCTTTGTAACATTCCCTTTTTGCTTTACTGTTTTTACTCAGCAAATCTTTTTATGGCTGGTTTTTCTTTTTTTTTTGATAGAAGTCATCCCTTTCTTAGCACCTGGACATGGCTCAGGACAGCAAAAGAAGTAGCTCCATGGGGAGCTGGAGCCTGCTCTATCCCTGGCTGCTGTGCCCAGGGCTCACCTTGAAGTCAGGGGCAAATTCTTCTAAGGCACTTATTCTGGACCGATATAAAACCAGTGAGGAAAATAGAGGAATCAAAACCTTTAGTGTAAAAATCCTACTGAAGACTTTGTAATAGGTCCAGATCAGACAAAATTTCTGACTATCATGCTAAGCTCAGGTTCCCACCACCATTAATACTACTTTCACTTCATGTTGAATAGAGACATTTCAGATATCTGTAACAACAGATTTTGAATAAATCAAAATGATAAACTCACCCAAGCTCTCAGGCAACCTCATCAGTGTGATATTGTGAGAACAGAGCCTGTCTTGAAGTAGAGAAACTATCAGAGCTAAAAGCACCTTCAGCCTTCAACTTACCTGCAAGGCAAAATTCTGACAACGTCATTGGGCTTGTAGCCTTCAATACAAACAGCACAGTTATCAAAGTCTGGCTCGGTTTCCTACAGGGAAGAGAACATTCATCATTTTCATTTTTTGATTTTGTCAGGTAATTTCTTCATACAAGAGCCTATGCGACAAAGTAAAACAGTCACTGGTGCATACTGCAAATCCAATAATGCATTTCAAGACAAGCATGTCAGATTTTCCAACATGTTTCTAGTTGGAAACTTGCCCTGGGAAGCACACAGACTTAGTTAGCATGTTTTAACTTTCAGGATTTTCTCCATCATCACAGAATCACCTTGTCTCTCTACTCTATCCTTAAATTGCCTACCAGTATTCCTCCCCCCGCTATGTGCCTGAAGGACACAGTAGCTAAATAAGCAATTGCCTCATTGTCCCAGTGGTGTGAAGGAATCTTCAGCACAGAGTTTCATTTGGTAACGAGCAATTTGAAAAATTACCTTATCACCTTTCCTGATTGTTCTGACTTGCAGCTTGCTGATTGCTTTCTTTGCAGCATCTCCAAGCCGGCGCTGTAATACAAAATTTGCTCTTAAGCAAAGAGTATCTCTTCATGCAGAAATCATCACCTTTTCTCCCTAGGCTTCTTAATTATCTGAAGTGACTGTACGTGGATCAGGACAGTGCTGTACCAATATAAACAGATGAGGTCAGTCATACTGGTATTCACAATAAGGGCACAGTAGGTATGCTGGGCTCCTTGGCAACCCACAGCCAGCGAGGCAAAGCTACTCCAATGGAGTTCCAGTGGAGACTGCGTGTGAGCCCACCATGATGCTACCCTACCTTTACTATTCCAGTGAATAACAACTTCTGTAACAAGTCCAGTATTTGTGTATCCTACTTCTTCCCTCTTTCTTTAATGACACTTGTGAAAAATACATTATTACATGAGGCTTGGGCTAGTAAGCAGAACAAACACTTAATATTCAGAAGGTTTTTATTCTTACATTGTTCCAGAATTAGTTCATGATCCTCAGCAAGACATAAGTGCTGGAAGCGAGCTGTTAATTTGTTAACCGCAAAAAACCCGAATAACCTTCTCTGTTGTTCTCTTTTCCTGCAATACAGAGTTGCCTACTTTATAGGAGTAATGCAAGATATAAAAATGAGGCAAAAGCATCTGCAGTGTCTTACAGGTAAAGCACTATATAGTCCTGCAGTAACATCCTATCCATACATAACAGGCTTGTTCTTTGCCTTTCTATCTTTCCCTCCAGTGGACCATGAATTGCTTACCACGTGATGTTTCTGACCGTTCTCCCATTATTTCCAAAACACTGTTACTGTGCTGGCAGGGTCACAGCCACTCAGGATTAAAGTATGTAATAACAGCCTGACGCAAAACACCCTGTTCTCAAACGCTGAAGGTGGAGATGTCTGCCTCTTGCAAGAGGCTGAGGACATTATGGGGCAGTTCACACAAGCACTGCTCAAGCAGAGCTATCTCTGCACCCTGTGCTACTGAGCTTGTGCCCGTATCAGTTCTCCAAGGACTTGGGTGCTGACTTGTGCTAACCCAACCACGAGGTGATCTCGAGACAGATTCACAGGCTGGAAAGGTCTTTGAGAGGTCATGTACTCCCACCCCCTGCTCAAGGCTGGGTCAACTTCAAAGTCAAGGGCTGTATCCAGTCAAGTTTTGAGTATCTCCAGGAAGGGAGATTTCACAACCTCTGTGGATAATTTGTTCCAGTGCTTAACCATTCTCACAGCCCCTGATTTGTTGTGTGTTTTGTTTTTTTTTTTTAACATACAAATGGAATTTCCCTTGTTGTAATTTGTGATCATTACCCTTGTCCTTTCTCTGTGTTCCTCCGAGAATAGTCTGACTCTGTCTCCTCTACAACCACTCATTCGTTATGCAGCTGAAGGCTGCAAGCAGAGTCCTTCCTCCTCCTCTGCTCCCCTCCCAGCTTAGCAAGCCGAGCTCCCTCCGCCTCTCCTCAGATGTTGTGTGCTCCTGTCCCCATACCACACTGATGGACCCTCCTCTGGGCTCTCTCCAGTGTTTTCATACCTTTCTCAAACAGTTTCATGCAGCGACACCTACTCTGATGTCTTCTTGTCAGTTTTATAATAATTCATTATACAGTGCATCCCAATTTGCCACCAATAAATGACTTAAACTCTTATCTTCAACCGTCCTCCCCATCCATGTTCCAAGCCATGTGTTGTTAGATAGGAGGGAGACTGAAGAGCTTCAGTGACTCAGAAGACATTCAACTTTTCGGGCTGGGAACACTGCCTGTGCCGGAGTTCAGAGGAGCCTGTCAGCGGGAAGAGTTTCCAGCTGAAGGGGGTGAGAGCACGAAGCCAAAAATGGAAAGAAGCTGGATGTAGTTTGTAAATTGAGACCTAATCTCCATACAGATACAATTAATAAATTACCACTTTGTTCTTCAGATTCAATTAAAATCACTGAATTAAATTTAGAGAGTAAGCTTATTGGATTGGAAAGACATGGAAGACTGACAAAACGCATGCAATACTGAAAGCAGAGAGCAATTTCACATCTGGCTAAGGAGGTGAAAATGATCTTGGCTATCATATAAGAGTTACATATGAACTTTCCAGCATAACTAATTATTACATGGGAGGGAGTATCTTGTCGTTACACATCTTTTCTGTGGTACATTTTTCTCACAGTCTCTTTTAAATAAAGGGATCAGATGAGAGCTGGAAACAGTTCTTGCCAGCTATTTGTTTCTTTAATGTAAATCAAAGGCAGACTGATAACATACAGAAAGACAAGAGGCATTTATGTCCTGTTTCAGGAATTGCTTGTGATTCCTTTTTATCATTATTATTACTTAAACTAATGAAATGTCTCAGTTCTTTTTTGCATGTTCTTCAAGGGGAAAGGACAAGATTAAAGACTCATGTACATCTTTGATCTGCTTGTTTTCATGTTTCCTTTCTCTTATCTATCTTAAATAGACAAATTCATGACTTACATGCAAATAAGAATAATTTAGTTTTTGAAAGAACAGGATATCTTGGAGTAAAGTCATACTTTCAGAGCATTCTTCCATTTGAATGAAAGGCATGCTATCACTAACCAATGATTTCCCCTAAAAGATAAGAGGCATTACAATAGTTTAAGGGTTTAAAGTGAGGCTTAAAGATTTACAATCATAAATCTCATAATCTCATTAGCAAGGCTGCACCGTTCAGTAGTGGGGTGGAAGGAGTTAAGCATATCAGATGCAGTGGCCGAGTGGAGATGGTGATACTAGTTGAAAAGAAAGGACAGTAGCATGGAAAGCATCACTTGTGTCTTCCTGAGTAAGTAAATGACCGTAGATGCTGTGGAAGGGGAATTATGGTAAGTGCTTCACTCTTAAAGGCGTTACTAAACTATCACCTTTGCAGGGCGTAGATCACCTTGTGCCTTGTGCAGAATGAAGTGCACCATCAGGATGATGTACCAGATACACCTCCTGTATCACAGATAAAGTTTCTGGACTCCATCATGGGAAGCATCTTCCCAAGATGGCTTCAAAGATTGACGTCTCTATTCAGTGGCCTAAAACTCTCATTCAAAGCCACTGCCAGCAGTCTTCCTTCTTGACCTTCCACATGCTGCCAGTCACATACTAAAGTAGATCCTTCACTGGAGATTAACCCAGGACGCACAGGACCCTCCTCAGCCCCAGTGCGATCACGGCCTGCTTTGGCTTTCACTATCCAGGAAAACTCACGGAGCCCACCTGGTTTCAAACTGGCTTTACAGAAAACTTCTTAACAAGAAACCAGTGGGAAGAAATGACATGGAAGAAATATGGTCAACAGGTCTGGCATTTACACATCATCCCCTCGCCATCTTCCCACCTCATGTCTCACAGACGACAAAAAGAGAACTCTACTATTACTGGTGAAATATGAAACACACTGACAGGGCGTCCTGGCTGTTATAGGGCTGAGACAGCAAGTCACACTTTGCTGAATTATCTCCAGGACTTAACTTCTCAGGTAATTCCAAATTGCTTTCAATTAGCTGTGCAACCTGATACCTCTTGATGCAAACTATTCCCACAGTCTTCACAAAGAAACTCTTCCATCTTCAGGAGGGTTCCAGCCACAAGCTGCTGAGCAAGCAGATTGTCTGTGCCTTCCTTACACAAATTTATCCTCTTCACATCAAAAAGCTGTATCATCAGGGCAACCACCTGCTTCCTGGATATCTTGTTAAGTGGGGAAAAAAGAAGAGGCCTTGGATTTTCATCCGTGCTGGAGATACTCTTAAAAATTAAACATACTAAAATCAAAACTGAAATCTAACCGTATTTGTAGCTGACATCCTGCTGCAGGTGCACAAGCCCATAATGGAAGGCAGTTTTGCACTCCCAACATGGCACTAAATTCCCAGCCATGTTGGGACAAATGGGCCAGGGCACTCAGCAAGAATCAGTCCTTCAAGTCCTGATTCTCTGCTCACCAAAATCAGCCACCTAACTGGAGTGAGCTGTGTCTCCCTTCTGGCACATGAACCTGGATTTGCACACATGGGGAGGAAGAGTGGTGGCTGAAGACGTACATGCTGTATGTCCAAGTTTCATCTCACTGGGGAGTCACAAAAAATGATTCCAGGAGATTCTTCAGCATTTCTAGCTGCCTCTCTCACTAGCTGGACTTGTTGTTTTCTTGATGGATAACTAAATCAGTTCCTTTTGGGTATACTGCTTAGTTAGCTGCTTATGCCTTGTGCAAGAAGGGAAGTCGACCCGGAAAGGATGGTCACAATATAAAAGAAGACAGGGAGGCAAAGGTGGCTTGACAAAAGGACACACCATGTTTTTCATGAAAGAAAGACATGGTTGCGAGGGGTCAGTTCGGAAGAAGCAAAATGGAAGATGACTTAAGGGGACTTGGAGTGACCAAGGAAAGATATTCAGAAATCTTGCTTTCATGTAACAGTGCAACACCCCTCCTGCTTGGAGATAACGGCTTTTTCTGCAAATCATATTTTACAGTCAGCCACATTGTCCCATTCCCTCAGCACAGTGCCCAGACTACCAATCCAGAGAAGCCTGGACTGCTCCTGGTAGCAACTCCAGCATCAGCCAAACCTAGCAAGGGCATGCATGACAGAGGTTAACAAAGAGGCAGGCATGGGTTCTTATTTGACACAGAAAACATAGGGCCTCACAAGCCTTTGTTTTAAAACTGTGGGATTTTAAATCATTCAGATGTCAAAATGAATATAAGTTTTTAATTTTTTTTTTTTTTTCATTTTAACTGAAGAGTACAAATGAGTCACAGTTTTTCCACACTTTCAGAACAGGGCAGTCAGTCTGCACAGTTAGATTTTATTGCAGTCAGTCTGCACAGTTAGATTTTATTGCATGGCGGGGTAGGAACTGATAGCACAACTTTCTCTGAATAGGCCAGCTGGCTCCCCCTTCATCTGCACTGTTTATCCAAACATTTCAACCTTTGGATAAACTTTAGCCTGAGTACATCAAATACAAATAGAAGGAAGCATCCTTCCTCAAGCTGGCCAGCAATGGAGGTGCTCACAACACATGCAAGGCTTTCCAACAAGTAAGCACAATACCTTCATATAGACAATTGCAAGTTATAATGGCAAAAGCTTTTGAGCACAATGACAAAAGAATCTTGCTTCAGCAAAGCAACACAAACGGGTTTTCTTGTATATATCTGAATATCTAAGATATTAACATAGAACTTAGTGATCCCATCTTTGCGCTACAAGAAAATGTGTCAAATAAAACCAACCAACCAAACAAACAAACAAAAACGAACCAGAACTTTAGGAAAAAACAGAGAGGAACCCTAATGGAAAGGGCAAGAGCAAGATGAGCTCTTCTGAACATCATTATATTCCATAGCCAGGACTAACAGAGAAAAACCAAACCATAACCACTCATTAACACAAATGGTCGAGCTTTGTCTGTATATTGCTACCATTTTTCATATGAAAAGAGCTAATAAAGAGATTAGAGGAGATGTCAGGCAAAACCGGATGAAGAAAGTACATGAAGAAATTCTAGTTTGCCCCATATCATTATTACAACTTCTGCAAAAAATTAGTAATAAATAATTGCCTAGGAGGCGTACTTTGTTATTCTTCTGAAGAACAGAACTAGTATAATAACAAAGTTATTAAAACCTCTGCACAGGCCAGCTGCTTGTACACACATTAGTCTCATTCAAACCTTAGGAAGAAAATACGGAAAAGGAAATCTGCTTGAACATACAAACCTATCAGTTCCAAACTATAGCATATTACCTGAATGAGCTTCTTATTTTGCTGGGTTTCATGTTTATGAGTGTCTATTTACCCTGCTAATCTGCCTGTATAATTACTTGATTGAAAGCACACTTACGGTACTCACATACATAAATTAGGCACACATGTGCTTTTGCAGCCAAAGCATCTAAAAATTACCACAGCCGTTAGAGTCACAGCGAATCTGCTGCCAGTGATGTTCAAATTCCAGCTGGGATAGTCTCATTCTTGCTATCCAAAATTTCGTACTGTATATTTAAAAGGAAAATAGATTCTTTCTGTCTGTAAATACAGAGCAGCTGCTGTCTATCTCAGAGGATGCCTGAATTTCAATGGGGAGGATGAGGGATCCCTATACATTGAGTATATGTTGCAGAGTGTGTGGCCGTACTTTTCTCTGCAAGATGATTATTAACACTCTCCGATTTACTTTTTCTGCAGAGCAAGCAAGTTAACCCTCCCCCTGCCCTGACAGTAATTTATTAAGGGTCCAGAAACATCTCTGAATTACACTGCATCTTTTTTCCCTTCAGTAAAACGGTTATCTCCTTGGATTTCATACATTGATAACATTTTCTACTGTACCATTAGAATGAAATGTAGAAGCATCAGTTCTGCTGATGCCGAGATAGTTGCATCCAGACAAGAAAAGATTAAATTTATTATTATCATTGCTATTATTATTCATTGCTGAACCACCATAAAGATGCACAGTGCTTTATAAATCCAGAGGGCCTTGGGAGCTTGGGCTCATTCCCATTGCTGTTGGCTTGTCTTCAGCTCCACAGGTTTTGTATCTCTTTCAGAGAGCTTGGTCAAGATGACAAAACCAAGAAGCAATAGTTTAATAGTATTGGTGGCTATCACTACAGCACTTATATGTTCAGTGATCACTGTCAAATGAACAGAGACTTGTTTGCCTTTCAAGCCCAAGATCCTTCTAAAGAAGTATTAAAATGAAAATACTTTCTGTTCTTTTTTCTTTCTTATCGCAAACCTTTGTTTCACACACAGACATTCACATACCTCACTATATTTTAGTCTTCATTTGATTTCAAGGATCATTGCATACATTTCTATGTCCCTTGGCTATATGTACCAAGCCAATCTTTTCACTAATAAGCATTAGCAACTTTCTGTCTATTTCTTGTGTGTTTTGCACGGGACAACTCCCCCTCAATATATATACATTATATTTATTAATTTCTTTTTTCCTGAATCCCATCTTTATTGACAGAAGTCTTGGCTTTTCCTAAATACAGACCCCATTCCTTTAACTTTCTTTTTTTGTTTGGTTTTTTTTGGTTTATCTTTTTTACCACACATTCACAATTTCCTCAATTTTTACTCTTAAGCTGAAACCCATGGTGATTTTTTGAAGACACAAACAGCCATTCCAGCGCTGCTCACCTGATTTCTGTCTCTGGCATTCGCGTAGCGGAATCGCTGGATGTAATAGAAGACGAGCCACGCCAGCGAGATGATCATCAGCACAATGAAGGAGATGGAGACGAACACCACAGAGGTCCGGCTGACGTACTTCTGCAAGTTGCGTGTCCCGATGGTTATGTACATCATCACAGTAATGTTCCTCTCCAGGAGGCTCACTATCTCTTTTCCTTTGGGTTCAGGAATCATTATTGCTACTACATCTTCTAGGCCTATCAGACAGGAGAGAGAGAAAAATAAACCTTAAGTAAGTAAAGTAAACTGCCCGGAAAGTAAACTGCCCAGAGAGGGTGTGGATGCCCCATTCCTGGAAGTGTTCAAGACCAGGGTGGCTGGGGCTTTGAATTCTTTTAGCAGGCTGGTCTGATGGGAGGTGTCCCTGCCCAGGGCTGGGGGGGTTGGAACTCGATGATCTTTAAGGTCCCTTCTAATTCTAACCATTCTACGATTCTGTGATTCTAAAACAAGTGAATGCCAAAAAGCAAAACAGTAATAAAAAAAGCTCCCCTTTCTCCTGCTCATCATGAGGTAAGTCAGATGGATCTAGTGAAGGTTTCATCCGGAAACAGTTACACAATGTGTTTCTGTAAACTAATCTTGGTGAGATACATAAAATGTGTTTCATGGGTTGACATAAACACAGATTTCCAGCACTACTCAGGCTTATCTAGACGGTATTGCTGTAAGCACTGCAGAACAGGATACATGCTGCAGCCAGCATCCTTCCATCCAACACTCTATATACATTTATCATAGCCCATTTTGCAGGGTCATGAGTCTGTCAGAGAAGCCCCTCCAAACTCTGCATTTAGACCAGAAATACTTTCAATCACAGATCCCCACATGGTTTCACAGCCCCAAGGCACCAAAGCATCACTACCTCATCCAGGGCTGGCAACAGAAGCAGCCTGCAGGGAGAAGAGGAGCTTGACACGTTCCCAGCTCACCCACTGCCCCATGCCGCCCGAGGCTCCCCACAGCCCAAACCCACGTAGATGTTCAGGAGCCCCTGCTGTGAGCTGGACTCACCAATTGATACAAGTTTAAAGTCAAGAGCACTGTTTTATTCCACAAAAAAACCCGCTACCGCAGTCCAGATCAGCCCCCAATGCAGTTTCCAGCACGGATGCGAGTCAGCACAGCCAAGGAAGCAAAGAGGTGTCCACTAATGGCATGGGACAGGGACCTCCTACAGTCCTGCCAACCTTTCTGAAGCCATGACCCAGTGAAACAAGCACTTCACCAACCTATCAAGCCTCAACTCTGCACCAGCTTTCCTTTTTGCACAGAGCTGTTTCATTTTATTTGCATCACATGCTCCTGAAACTATTTTTCTTTCATAATTTTATGTCCCCTGTGTACATGACAAATATAGCCTGAAATTATCTGGGATTGGGCAGCTTGTTAAATGCCTTTCCTGGTTTTAAAAACAAACCAGCACTGCTTTATGGTTTATATTAGGGATATTCTGTTCTTACACTTCACAAAACAAGTACGTAGACAATTTTTTACACCTAGACTGCGTTTTGCAATAATCTAATCCTGAATTGTACTAAACAACTAAGGACAAACAGGATGTATTTTAATGTAGAAACGCGCTAGAAACAACAGCATTTGAAATTATCACAAACTGCCATTTAGAAAGAAAGGTACAAACTGGAGGCATCTGAAGTCAGAGAGACGATGCTGGGATGGGGTTTCAGAATTTCAGAAATCCCAGGAGTCAGCCAACATGTTGTTAACTCCACGGCTACCTGTATTTTGACTGTGGCAGGAGGACAAAGTGCTGCCTGCCTCAGGACATTCGTGGAGGCAGGAAGGGATCACTTGGGCACAAATGAAGACATGAGAGGGAGACCTGCATTTCCAACAGTATCCTTCTCCAAGCTGATATCCAACCAGAGCTTCACCAGTGCAGCGATATGCCCCAGTCCTCATGGTCCAGCTCAGATATTTCTCCACCGAAAACCCCTGGGAGGTATAAACCAGGTTTTCAAAGGTATTTATATGCTATAGACCAGGAGGTGTCTAGCAGGATTTCGGATACGCTAAAGCAGACAGGTGGGTGGTGTTCAATGGAAACCATGTTGAGTAGAATCGTAACCATGGTGGAAAATTAATCAAATTCTGCTGGATGCCTGTATCAAGTGGAGGTACTGAAACAGCTGTGACAGACTGCTGCTACTCACAAATGAAATCTGCTGCAGAGCTGGGAACTGAACCCTCCTCTCGCAAGTCTTGCAGCAGAAGTGCAAGCACCACCACTCTTCCTCTCCTGAGATTTTCCATCGTAACACCTTCCTGATTACGGACAGACCAGCCAATGAACAGGAGGAGTTTTGAATATCTATGATAGGAAACTTAACCTTTCTGCTGATACTCTTCCATAAAGCATTAATAATTTTCAGCTATTTCCCTTTATTCGTCTAGTAAGAGCTAACCTTCAGAAGCCAAGGAAAATATACCTTTGCAACTCTTCTGCTACCTGTTTATTACAAAAGGCTAATGCAAACATTACCCTAACAGCCTAGGGAGAATTTGCCAAGTCCCAAAGCGGCTGAGAAGGGCACTGGTGCCATGCCAGTAATTTTCCTGCAGTCAATAAGACAAATTGTCTGGAGCAGTGCTTAGCTGTTCACATGCCTGCCTTTGTTCTCTTCCCTTTCTTTAAAGAAAATAAAATTTTTACCTTTCTTTAAAGAAAATAAAAATGTTTTAAAATCACGCTACAAGAAAACCAAAGCAACCACCTCAAACATAGCCAAAAAAGAACCCACAGTGAAAAATCCCACAGTCAAAAATACTGAAACGAATTTCTTCAACTCCTCTCAAAAGCCACCATTCTGACCCATTCACTTGTCCAATATGGACCTCTAACATCATATTCCTTACTATCTGGGACACTGTAAGAATGATGTTACCAGAAAGCCTATCAAAATTGGAGATATAGACAAAAACATTTTGCAGTAGAAAGTATAGGTAGAATCTTAACTGTTTAAATGTCTCGAATCTTAAATTTTTGTAAAACTTTAACAACATGTTTAATTATGTTTAATTCAATTGAATATAGCTTAGTATATTTCTGGAAAACTGTAAATAATGAGCACAGGCCAGACATGACATGTTGCAAATAAAAAAAACCCCATAACCCACATAATTGTTCAATTATGAAATTAATATTTTTATAATAATAAAACAAGCATCTCACAGCAATGTTCTACCTTTCTTTAACAGCAAAGTAATGAAAAAGAAGGGAAAAAAAAAATTGTGATCCCCTGTAAAAATTTAACCTCATTCCTGTTTTTCATCACCTTCCTTTCTGATTAAGCTACAGTGCAGCTTTCTGGCTTCAATTCATGGTGCAAACATAACTGGTTTTGAATAGGAATGCAGCCACATGCCTCCCTTCTTTGCTCTTTCCTCCCTACACCTCTGCCAGGATGGTCTACTGCCACCTTGGGCCTAGGGCCTTTTAATATACTTTAAAAAACACAAGATACTAAATAAATTGCTATGGATATATGCTAAGCAAAATTGCATTTAGAAATGCAAAGCAGAAGACACAGCTATTGCAAGAAGAAAGCAGCTGCTTTTATTTATTCAAACCCTTAATATATTCAAGTTTCAGGCTATCTAGTTATTTTCTTGGAAAATATTACCCACTGTATTCTTGGAATAAAAAATAACCATATCAGAAAAAAAACATAATCAGGAATTATTTTTAAAATATTTTATTAAGTTGATAATTTCTCCAAGGCAATATAGAGCATACTATTTGATCAATCAAGTCATTAAACTAAGTTTTTAATCTCAAATATGCTCAATATAGGGAAGAAAATTAAAAAAAAAAGGAAGAAAAAGTAATTTATTTCCCTTTCCCCCCTTATACAAGAAAATGGTTGTATTATCTCAGTTTCAGTATCTAATGACACACAATAAGCTCTGACATACACGAAAACTATACACGTTGAAGAGGAGAAATAATGTAATGAGACATCAATGTTAGAGATGCATTTCTATGCCCAAGTACACATTTGTTCAACAGACTTCAAGAAAGAGAAAGTATCTGGTAATTTGCACTGATGCTTCCCTGGTGAGTTAAATGCTAATGATGCCTTTCGTTAAACACACCCACAATGGTAACTGCATTTTGTGGCGCTCTTGTTACCTAACACATTTCTTTTTCTGGCCACGATTAATGCCGAGTTTGACATGAATTTTTAAATAGCTGTCAGGGTGAATCAGAGATTTATAAATCAAAGGTGTTCAGGCTGCAGTGAATGGATTTTTTCCTTCTTTTTTTTGGCTTAGGAAACATTTAACATATCAGTACTCTCTCCTAATGAGCCAATAACAAAACAAGTAAGGTAGAACTTACAGGCATTTGGGATGATTTAAGTCACTTTAACTTGCTGAAGCGTATTCACCTGATCAAATATTTCTGGGTGGTGAAAATGCACCGCCGCTCTTCATGAAGGTGGCTATTCTGCTTCTGGGCTCTGCACCCCATGGCACCGTGCAGGAGAGCCATCAGAACTGTCACCGGTGGGCATTGGACCATCCCAGGCCTTGCTGGCTCCAGAAGGGCCATGCCAAGGAGCGGTGAACAGGTTTAGCTGCTTTCCCAGTCACGGGGTGAAACGTGTAGCCCCATGGCTAATCCATCAACGGCACAACAGCCACATCAAGCTGTGGCTACTTTGTTCACTTACAAAGAGTTGCTCTGGAATTAATAGTTCTTGATATATAGAATACCCCAAACACTACATCTTCCCGTGTGGGTCATATCTTGAGCTCTTCCTCACCCCAGCATGCAGGAGGAATCCCATCTCCTAATGCACTGTCAACAGCAGCAGGAACCGTGGAGCGAGGGGAGATGGAGAGCGCGGGGAGATGGAGAGCGAGTCCGCAGCAGGCGCTGGCTGCCCATCAACACCTACACATGGTGGTGGACAACAGAGTCACAAAACAGTGATGAAGTCAGAGAGCGTCTCCAACGGCAAGATGAGCACTTTGGAAAAAAGACCTGGAAGACCCTCTCCAAACCCTCCTAGCTTGGCTATGGGAATGCACTTCAGCTGGGATGCCTTTTATGACAAATGGCGAACTTTTTCAAGTGTAACAATCTATTCACTAGTGACAGGGGAAAAGAAAGCCTTTGGGTTCTGTGACAGTGGCTTTTGTAGAAGAAATGAAGCCAGAATATGTATGTAAATTTTCTACCTTGGCCACAGGCTGTGCTGACAAACCTGTGATATTTCTTGATTCTGCTCTGGGAGCTTCAGGGATGATACCGAAAATGGTTCTCTGTTCTCCGAATTAGCAGTCAGGCCCCACAGTGGCAGGCTGCTGCTTTAATGCTTTGTAAAGTTTTGATGGAGGCTTTAAAAAGTGGTATGTTTCTGACACATCTTAGAAGAGACAATTTAATTCTTCATGCTTGGCAACTGCCAGAAGTCAGTCAGAGAAACAATTAATTGAATTATTTGAGTAGAATTCCATTTTGAGAGAGATAGTCTTCTCCAAGACATCCTATCAAGATGTAAACAAGGATTTCTCTTAAGTTATACATCAAAATCAAGTACTACAGTATTTCCTTTTACAGGTTTTGTAACTGAAAACTCAAACACTATTTTAATCTAAAATAGAGTTCAGAAATTGCCCTGACAAAACAGACAGCATTCAGTCCTGCTCAGAGCCCAGGAGCAGAAACCTTGCAGAAGGGTGTAAGAAGCTAAACAACTCTTCATTTACTTCCTGAAGAAAGAATTTCATTTTTAGGAATCAATTTCAGTCACTACCAGCTATTGGAAAGAAGGAAACCTAACACAGACCTCACAAATTCGACAGCGATACCGTGCCCCATGAAATTACAGGGGAAATGGTATATAGGTTAATCAGATAACATTTCAATTGAATTTTCATGTAAATTGTAATATTTTCATAGTTGCAACAAGGGTTCTAAGCCTTTAAGACTATCCAATGAGAGTTCAATCTCAATACTTCTTTTTGGTGCAAATAGAAATTGACCGGAATATCAGCTGTTACCTGTTTTTCTCCTTTAAAAATAAACATAGGCTTAAATTACATTTTTGTGAATTCAAAAATTACTTTCGGAAACCAAAGCAACATTCTAGAAAAGCTGGTTTCTGAGCTTCACCCACTTCAGAGAAGCAGCAGTGTAATATTGTTTTAACAATGTCCTTACGTAGGCCAACTGGGAAGCATCACCCATAAGAAATCAGCTGGGTAAAGGGATGTTCCCTGCAGGAGCTCTCTGTTACGGGGCATTCATGGCATTGGTCTCAAATTGAAGTATCAGTAAATGGGACTATAGAAAAAATTGGCAAAGAAAAGAGCAATATATACTAAGTAACAGTAATACACAGTCAATACATCATATATCCTAGGTGAAATGACTACAGACTGTCATCTATAATCTCTTGCATAAACTGTCTCAATGCCAAAGGACTAGAAAGGACACCAATTTCTAATGAGTTTTCATAACAGATATGGGCACCTACAGATCAGGTTGTCCAAAGTTATGCAGTGAGGTTTCTCACCAAAGACTCTTAAGCTAAAAAGGTGGCCCTGAATAAAATAGGGTCTCACATGAGAAAATAGGGGTTAAAAAACAAGACCTTGGTGTTCCAAATCATCAGAAAGCCACCAAGTAGAAAAGTTGTATCTCCCCTACAGAGAAGGAAGATTAAGTCATGACAGCGAAACAACAGGGCCAAAGTCAGAGGTCTGATTATGCCAAAAAGTCCCTCTCTCTGAGCTGGAGTGGGGAAACCATACCTGTTCCTGAGACCAGTGATGAACAAGAAAGGACCGGGGCTGGGACAGTTGGTGCCTCTTGCTTATCAAAGCCCCAGTTAGGGCTTGACCCAAGGCAGAAGGGTGTGTTTCCGAAGCGGAAGCAGGAGGGTGGGTTGGTGCTTCAGAGCTGTGCACCATGTATGTGAGCATCAAGTGTTCAGCTGCCACCACGGAGGTATGAACACATGTGCAAAGCAAAGCAGTAGCAGGATGCACCCGCTGGCCTGGAGAGATGGACTGCATCACCTTCTAACGCTGAACATCACACGCGGGTCCTGAAGACGGGCCTGTCCACCTCTTCTCTCAGAGCTCACCCCGGAAAGGTATCACTTGTCAACAAGGGCAAGCGATCAGTGGGGTTTTGGGCAGGATTTCACCCTACAGTGAGGGAAGGTTGCAGAGGAGGATGCAGAAGTCTTTGCCTACCTACTTGTGGTGCCTGCAGGCACTGCCTACCCCCAGGTGCCCCCCAGGCAGCAACCCCGCTCTGCCCTCCCACCCTGCCAGGTGGAGGAGGAGGGCTGCCAGCCAGGGAAGGAAAGCAGGAGGGGGACCATTCCCTGTCCCCACCGCTCAAACTGAGGCCCAGCAGGGAGGCAGAGCTAACCCCCTTCTAGTGTGCCCAGCCTGAGAGGAAAAAAGTGCAGGGGAAGGCCAGAAGCAAAGACAGCATAGCAGCACGTAGCCCCGTTTCTGTGGCTATCAAGCTACTGAAGTTATCAGAACACGAGTTTTCACCATATGATATTTTTTTCTTTTTCACTCTAGAGCCCTTGCTTTGCAATGACGTAGGTGCTTTCATCTCTCCCCGCCCACATTTCCAATTTGTTTTCCTTCTCGGTTTAAAAGCAGAGAGATATTTCCTTCAACTTATCCTCTCCCTCATTTCCCGCTTCTCCTTGGCACTGTTAGCACTCGCCTTGGTCCTTTGCCCATCTTCCAAAACATTTAACTGTAAATCAGGTTTCCTTAAAAGGCAAATGCAGCAGCCATGGAGAGAGGAGCGACACCTTTTCCCTACAGCACTTTTCCCATTTGTAAAAGAAGGAAACTCTTTTACGCAAACTATTTTTTCTTTTCCTTAGACAACCTTATCACCATGAAACACTTTTCATTACAGAAGCACAAATATCTAGTAGGATAATTAAGTGACCTGCAAAATAAAAAAGGCCTACTGATGTTAATGACTGGCAATAGTATTTAAGCAATGGATAGAAAAATTTTCTATTCGATCCTGAAGTGAACAACAATAACCTCCAGCAGAGCTGCTCTCGGTTCATTTCTTTCGATGCTAAAACCAGGAGAAGCAAGATGCTTCTGGCTGTGATCTTTCCTGTGAAACGCAGTCTCAGCCACTGTTTATTACTGTTTAGGGACAAAGAAATTTCTGTCCATGTTTTTGTAATCAATGCTGATTCTTGCCAAGGCTGTAAGAGCTCAGAATATATTGACTTCCCTTGATTTTATGCAGAAACTGCAGCAAAGGAAAAAAGAAGTAAAAAGCTACAAACCTCACAAAAATCAAATTCAGCATGATAGCTGCATTTTTCCTGGGCTTGGTTCCCACAGTGTCAGCTCATCAGTCTGCTGAACCAGCCAATGCTAATGAACCAATGTGGTGTTACTTATTCACACTTAATTACAGAAAACGGGCGGTTCTCCGAGAGGTTTCCTCAGACCCCAACCCAAGGCACAAATTTTCGGGACTCCGTTACTGTAACCAGGATAGTACTTCATTACAACTGCTAATCGTTTGTGCTGAAGACCTCCCTAGAAATCTCTCTGAGTTTCTAAACAATACATACTGTTAATGGCATACGCCACTTGCTATACATTCTCTGTCCTGAAACGTGCACTGCAATGCTTTATGTACAAGGTGGCTAGACAGACTCCTAGACGCAGGCCCTGTAGCTAAGGCATGCTCCATCTCATAGCAAAATATACTACAGGGAGAATTTATTAGTAAAATACAACCTTTTCAGAGTTGTGGCAAAACACACCCACTGTCTAAAGCAGAAGCTGTTTCGCTATCTTCAGCGGAATTGTGCCAAAAGAAAATATGTCTTAAATAGCATCTTATCTAGTCAGGGCAGGGTACAATGCAAACACAAGCTAGTTACCGTGCACGGTGCTCTTAGAACAGGTATAAATACATTTTCATTTTACAAATGGGGAAAACTAGGGCAAGTGTGTTGAACGACTCGATAAAGGTTGATAAAAGTAAGGGCAGAGCATCTAAATCCCAGCCTCATTCCCAACAGGGAAGCAGTTCCAATACTCCTCCAAAAAGGCGGGATGAATAAGCAGAATGGCTGGAGCTGCTCATGTCCTCCTTGGAAAGAGGGGCAGGGGGTTCAGCATAGCCCTGCCTGCCCGAGCTGCCCTTCCCTCTGCTAGCGGGGCAACTCGGCGAGAGATGGTAGATGCTGTTGTTGTGTGTGGGGACACGTGCCAAGTTTGTCACCGTACCTCCGCTATAAACTCTCCCCCCTTCAAACTACGGATTCCTCCACAGGTAAGTCCATATTTGAGTTAATGAGGATGCTTGTACAAGATATGGTGTAAAACCAGTCGGCAGATCACACTCAAATGGTTTAGGAATGCAGTACCCCTCGCTGTCTGTCACTGCTCCCACAACACACCGCACGGGGAAGTGCTGGCAGCCAGGAGAGGCTGGAATTGGTGAACCCTGGCAAGAAGCACAGCTTCCCAGCAGATTGAGAGAGGTGATTCTCCCCCTCAACTCTACTCTCGTGAGACCTCACCTGGAGTACTGTGACCAGCTCTGGAGCCCTCAGAACAAGAAGGACACGGACCTGTTGGAGCGGGTCCAGAGGAGGGCCACAAAGATGATCAGAGGATCATGTTCATAGGAGCACCTCTCCTATGAAGATAGGCTGAGGGAGTTGGGGCTGTTCAGCCTGGAGAAAAAAAGGCTCTGGGGAGACCTTACAGTGGCCTTTCAGTACCTAAAGGGGGCCTACAAGAAAGCTGGGGAGTGACTGCACAGGCATGTAGCAATAGGATGAGGGGAAATGGTTTTAAAACTACAGCAGGGTAGGTTTAGATCAGGCATTAGGAAGAAGTTCTTTACAGCGCGGGTGGTGAGACACTGGAACAGGTTGCCCAGAGAGGCGGTGGAGTCCCCATCCCTGGAGACACTCACAGTCAGGCTTGATGATGCTCTGAGCAACCTGATCTAGTTAGAAGATGTCCCTGCTTACTGCAGGGGGGTTGGACTAGATGGCCTTTAAAGGTCCCTTCCAAGCCAACACATTCTATG
>JAOXJK010000032.1:13774006-13789755 GCA_025774025.1 Xenus cinereus
GAAGATGTCCCTGCTTACTGCAGGGGGGTTGGACTAGATGGCCTTTAAAGGTCCCTTCCAAGCCAACACATTCTATGGTTCCCACTGCAAACACCAGGCCAGCTACCTCCTCACAGGTAACCGCAGCAGGGACCTGCAATTTTTCCTTCCAAACCATATATAGGATATGCCAATCCCATACCTTGGCAATACATGAACACATTTGGTAGAAATGCAACTTACGGGTCCACAAAGGTGCATGGAATACTCAAAGATAAAACAAGGGAAACAAATTAATGACGCTGGAAGTAGCTGGAGCTGCTGCTTGCATAATTAAATAACCTGTATGGCATTATGTCCCGCTAATAGAATTATGTGCTACCTGCATTTTGCAAACTTCCTAAACAAAGAATATTGAAAACACACAGAAAATAAGGAAATAAGCATGAGACTATACACTGGAAAAAATGTAGCCATTGTTATGCAGATCAATTACAGCTTTTAATCTACATTTAGAGACAGAATCAGTGATTTTTTTTTTTATGTACAAATTCTGCCCACTTACTCGTCATGTCAGAAATGGCGTTAAAGAAGTGTTAGTGCTAATATGCAAAATAAACAACATCTGACCCTAGAGAGTAAAGTATCATTAGGAACTTTCCAAGCCATTAAAAAAGGAAAAAAAAGAGAGGCAGATAAAGACATGTATGCAAAAGTCTCATTTCAACTGAAATACCTGAATTCTAAATGACGTTTCAACCACTTTTAACACAGCTGAAAATACCTCTTAAACCCATGAGGCTTCGTCGGCAACTCTCGCTGAAAACTATTCATTAAAGGAACTAGATGGGGACCAGATGAGGTTTTCTTAATCACCGGTTCTCATCACCGGTCCCCATGACTGGGACCACATCAGTTCCCAGCACAAGTCCAAACAGCTTCAAAGGCACTGCAGTACCCATGGGGTGAGGAAGGCACCCAGGGCACTGCAGAGCCCCCGCCACGGTGCTGCTCTGACCCTCGGTGTCTCCTGCACCCTCCCCACCTCCCCCAGCACCTTCTGGGTGCTGTAGGTCACCCCACCAGTTAGAAGAGCTCCTGCTGAAGTTGTTCCACCTCGGCATCCGAATTACTAGGCACGGACAGCTCGAGGCTGCCTTAATTTCCCTGCAATCCCCATCTCCCCCTGTTCACACTGAGCCGAGGACTGGGTGCCACGGGCTGCAGGATGGAGAAAAGGGGACATGGCGACACTGTCTGCTGCTTGGAGAGGCACAATGGTGCACGTCCGCCTCCTGCATGCACCATCAATCCTACCAGTTAGAGCAGCCTCACATGGCATGTCCTCCTCCTGCACCATCAATCCTACCAGTTAGAGCAGCCTCACATGGCACCCATTTTTCTCCAGAGATGAAGTTTCACAGAAGCGGCCCTTGGACACCCTCGCTTACAGATCCAACACAGAAAATCCCCAGACCAAGAGATTAAGATAACTCTGGTTGAAGCCACATACTTCAACCCCGGTGGCTCCGCGTGGGCTGGAACAGTTTGTGGTTTAAAAAGCACAGACGACTGAAAGAGTAAAGAGCTAGAAATCAGCACGGCACATCTGGTGTGGTTTTAAACAACGTTGCTGGGCATGTTCCAGTTCAAGTTGACCCCAAATTAGCTGGGCTGGAGCAGCAATCCGGGAACTTTGTGAAATTACTTCAGGAGATTTCCGCTTTCCTTACTCAGAACTTCCCCCAAGGTGCAAAAACACTAACCGCTTTTATCAGTCTGTGCAGAGGGATGGGATTAAAATTAACTGATAAGAACAACGAATTAAGATGGAGCAAGAGACAGACAGCAGTGAAAATGAATGGTAAAAAACAAAACAAAAGGACAAATAAGCCAAATCTCAGGCAAAGGGCCAAGAACACATCGGCAGAATGAAACAAGCCAAATCTGAGGCAGAGTATCACCAACACATTGCCAAACCCTCCAAAACTGCTGAACACCCTCAGTGCCATCAGATTTTTGTGGGAGTTTTGTCGACATCTACAATATGTGCCCTTAGTCAACTCTTTTCCAAGCTGTATGATCCCCATCTTATTCAGCCGCTCCTCATATGGAAGCCATTCCATACCTTTGAACATACTTTTCCATATAGGGGATGGATAGGTTTGATTAATAGTGGAACGTTTGCCAATGCTTTTTAAGTTGCTGCCATCTTGAAGACTTTCCCAGGAAGAAAAAAGGCTTCCGTCATTACGCTCTAGGTAAGTTGTAGTCACAAGCCTGAACCTTCTTCTTGTCACCTCACGTTAGTGTCATAGGGATGACTGATGACACAAGTCTTTGTACCTTCTGCTAAAGCGATAGCTAGCTTTCATGTAGAATTAGCTCTCATTTGTCTTAAATCATTGATAACAAAATTACTCAGAAAACTACAAAGAAATGTGGAAATGTCCTTATTCCTCCGTCCAAGTAACCCCTTGGTAAAACACACACTCCTATGGGTCCAGCAACAGCCTCACATCTCACCTGCAAAGCCACCTTTCTGTACACCAGCAACCCAGCATCCCATGTCTTCCAGGTCTGGGGAGAAGAGGAAAGAAATCACCCTCCATGTGCTGAGGCAAGAGGAGCAGAGGGAGGAAAGGAGGGGAAACACGCAGCACAGTGCCATCTGCTTCCCTCAGAATGTCACCCAACCCAATGGCAGAAGGTTTCTTCACCGCCCCCAACCTGGGTAAGGCCATACACCAATTAGAGGGGAACAACATCTGTAGCCTCTGCTCATGAGCTATTAAAAACCCAAATGCCAGTGACTTCCTGAATTAAACAGAGAAACAAAAATCAAGCAAACACCTCAAAATAGAGGGCGGTATGTCTTACTTCACTTTACCTCAGACATAAACAGGAATAATAAAGTCTCTCTTGTTTTTGCTGGAGAGATCTTGTTTGCTCAAGAACCTTGTCAGGGAAACCTTCCATCCTGAGGATGAAGCAGAGCTGCTGAATCTTTGGCCTTACTTTCAGGGAGTATGGATAAAAGCCACTTAAAACTGGAGACCAGTTCCACATACTGAAATCAAAAAGGTAAAACTAGTATAAATCAGATGAAAATAAGGCTAAAACCACATAATTCAGATAATAAAATTCACATCCTTTCTCAAGAAACAAGTTCTATTTCATTAATCTTTAACACTGTTAGTTTTGCATTTCTCCAGCTGTCCCTACAATCCCTTGGGGTAAACAACACTTAAAATGTCCAAAAAAACCCCCAAAAAACATCCCAAGCAGAAGATAAATGTTAGGTCTCTGTCTACACTATTAACAGACATAAGCTTAACTAAAATGGATTCAAACGGATACAGTTAAATTATCTACACCAATGCAAACCAGGTTAAAATAACTTTTAAGAACATTGACTTCAGAGAATGTGAGAGCTCTTAGAGTAAACTAAAAATCCCAGGGCCTTTTCATACATCCTGGAAAAGGCCTGGCAGGCAACAAACTCCATTTTTAACTACTGTATCAGGGTTTTCTAAAGACAAAATTCAGTATCAGTTTGGTTTATATGATAAATAAAAAAAGACTGAATAACAGGAATAGAGACATAATCAAGAACAATTGAGACAAAATTGAGAACCAGCCACCTAAAAATGGGCAGCAAGGGGTTTGCTTAAGTAGACTTCTAGATTTTACTTTTGTTTGGTTTTGTTTTTTTTTTTTCCCAAGTGAGCTATCTTGGTGTTAGCTAATATTCCTCTGACTGACTGACTCAACTGTCAGCTCCATAGTCTAGGGTAGGGATGATTTAACCTTGTCTGCTGCTGTTCAGTCTAAGTAAATAACCAACCTGAGCCCTGACTCACACAGCAAAAGAAGGTCTGGAAGCAGCTAAAATTCTCTCTTTACCATCACAGCCACTGAGTGCTCTCTCTGCCAGTCTTCAGCAGTCTTTAGAGTTGAACTAACCTTGCTAGGACCATGCTTTTCCGCACTTGACGATTGCTTCTGATCCCACTGAAAGGTTGGATGTTATTCTCCACAGCTGTAACACCACCATCTCCTCTCTCCAGTGGTTGTAACGTAGTGGGTAAATATTACCAGCTTAGAATGGGGCAAGGTGTTCAAGTCACAGAGAAAATCCGTAGCAGGGCTGGGAACGCAGCTCTGGGCTCCCCAACTCACCCATGCTCTAGTCTGCGAGTCCTGCCTTCTGCCTCCACTGAAGCACAGGAGAGAGCAATCCAACTGGGGAATGACTCACTCAGAATAAGGAATATCTTCTGATAACATTAGTTCCTACATTTACTTTGTGTCACTCCCCAACACATACCTAGTAATGTTCCTGAGGAAAATCCAGCCCAACAGTGCAGAGCCCGTTTCTTGCATGGAAGAGCGCAAGAAAGCAGGCTGAATGGCAGGGGAGGGTTCTCAGGGATCACCCATCCCCCTGAGGCAACGCAATTCTCCTAATACATGCCAACAAGCAAGGTAGTGTCTCTAGGAACCAGGAAGCCAGACTGGGCAAATAAATAAGAAGGGAAAAAGAAAAGAGGAGGGAAAAAAAAAAACAAAAACCAAACAAGTAAAAAGTAAAGAGACTGAAACCTGGAAAGCAGTTTTTTCTGGCAGGATAGCCAACCAAACAAAAAAGTGCCACATCAGGATGGAGTTCAAGGGTAACTTTGCGGCAATAAAAAAAAATACAGTGCTGGGATTTATAAACAGGAAACAGTGAGCAGAAGCGAAGAGCAACTGAGAGGAACAGCAGAATAACGCAACCGCTCGTGCCTGCAGAGAAAGCGTTTCAGGGAGGCCTGAAGAATGCCAGGAGCTTGGTTTATTGAAAACAGGACCAGGAGGTGACTTGATTATCTGTATACACATCTCTCACTTTGT
Source organism: Xenus cinereus (assembly GCA_025774025.1). Taxonomy (NCBI): domain Eukaryota; kingdom Metazoa; phylum Chordata; class Aves; order Charadriiformes; family Scolopacidae; genus Xenus; species Xenus cinereus. The sequence goes on from JAOXJK010000032.1 coordinate 13,778,882, forward strand.
ACACATGCTCTGAATGAGAGAAAATAATGGTTAGTGAGAGGGGAAAAAGGCATAGCTCAAATCAATAGCTGGAATCTTAAGGTCATCCTTTCAAATCAGAAATAAATCACGAATAAATCGCAAATTTTTAAACTGTGAGGGTGATTGGACAAGGGGAAAAAAGTACTTTTGGGGGGGTGTGTGTGCTTGTAATTTGAGCTGAAAAACCTATTCAGGCAGTGCCGGAGAAACTGATTGAGACTTGATTCTGTAGTAAACAGATCATATTAGAAAAACATAAAAATCAGTCTGCCCTTTCTTAGATGTGCACCCCAACTGCTCAGAAGCTTTGAAACTTAGGGATGGTGAACTTACCTGGTCTAATTTCAAATACACTCTGTTATTAGGAGAACAAAGTTTAACAAAACAGGAACTTCCCTGGGTTTCTTTCCACGCGGACAGAAGTCCAAACAAGCGTTCAACAAGTCCACGTACATGTGTATGTTTGTTCAGTACAGTCACCAGTACCTGCCATGGCAACTGTAACTCCCGCTTGCATTTGGGCTTAAAGTAACCCGAGTGCTGAAATGAGATTATTTGATGGGAAGTTCAAGATCACCAGACACTGCTGTTCACATGCGACAGGCTTACTAAAGAATTCCTTAATGTTTATTATTGAGCCGGCCATCCTTGGCTCCAGGAGCCAGACTGGAGAGGCAACACAAGCTGTACATTACAAAACACACACGACCTTTCATAAGGTGATGTTCCAACTCGAGCACAGAACAGAAATCCTAATTCAAAACAAGAAAGAGAACAAACAAAAACAAACTGAAAAGAGGAAAAACTCCACAAATGAAACACAGGAGAAGTGTTTTTTCAGGCTTCAACTAGACGAATGAACCGTGTGAACCCAGAAATAGTTGGCAGTGTTAACCAAACCTCAAGCTCTGCAAGATACACCCACCCTTAGCTAAAACTACACATCAAGCCTGAAAATGTTTTGAATAAGCAGGCCTTCTCACAGCAGAAAAAAAATGAAAAACAACCCTCAACAGCATGTGAAACTCCAAATGTCTTGAAGAAAAATATTTATACTTCTATAGAGCCACGCTCGTTATCTCTCCTGATTTCACATGGAGAAAGTTGCTGGAATGCTTTCTAAAGCAGCACAGAGAAACAATTATGCTCTGGGACCTTGAAATTATTAAATCTATGTGAAGCTTGGATACGCAGCTTCTTTTAAAAAATCTTTATAATGCACACCTTGCTACGACAGTAATATAAACACCTCAAAATCACACTTAGAATATGTGAAAAGCAAGTGTCTTATAAACCTTATTTTCCCACCTTCCAACCAGGGAGGAAAGGTATGTGCATTACAGATGCCACACACCTTTTCTCCATCAGGCCAGTTTTCTCTGGAATGAAATGAAAGTTAAATCCCCCCCAGCTTAAAATGATCCAGAACCACCCCTTTAGTATGTAAGGTCAACTATCTAAGGCCTACATAAGAGAAGGAAAAACATCTACCACCACTGAAAAACCTGGTGGTATTTATACACTGCTCTTTAGACAACAGATTTCAAAAGACTGGCTCACAGGCCTTATTTTCCCAGCACAGGATATGAGCAATTCCTATTGATTATATATGGAAGTTACAGACATCCTGGAGAAAGGGAACAGGGCCCCAAATGTCCTGGCAGGTGTAAGAGCAAAACATTTTCTTAAAATGCTACAGTACGTCCCAGCATTTTACGGGTTGTCATTGTCAGCAAATTAGAACTGCAGACTTCACAACAAGCCATTTTAAACAGCCTCTGAATGAACCACTGCCAGATATATGCCCTGGCTAAAGCAACTCCACAATCTCGTTTCAGAGATGTTATTTCCAAAAAGTTACTTAAAAGCAGTTGTAATTATTGAAGAAAGTTCCCCCTGCAGACAAAGAAATCCTTCTTCATCTGCTCAGCAAATCCTTTTTCTGCTGTCAAAAGCACGCGGGCATGATGAGAAGAAAAGGGTTATAGCTCTGATGTGCCTTTCAGATATAACAACTCTCTGTTTCTTTACAGATACCATTATTTTTATGTCACCGTTCTCAAATCCCATGGACCTGTATGCTTCATAATTGAATGATACAGAGAAATTAATCTTCTTTATGCTTATATGCAATGCTTCTTAGCCTTTTAAGTATTCTCACTGGAAATGTAGACTTAAGAAAATACACTATTCAAATCAAGTTGAGATATCTCTGACCACACTAGGATGTGCAGGGTATACACACAACTGCATACTTCTGTTGGTATATGCTACGTTGGGCAAAGAAAAGCTTGGGTTTCTTAAAACCACTATTTATAACACTAGGGCAGCTAAGAGTAATCTCCGTTAGTGAAAATAATAGCCAACAATTTTATTTCAAGGATTTTTCTTTGCAAACATTTTTAGTACATTTCTCCTGGAACTATGTTTATTCAGAGGCTCTCAAGATATTTACACAGCAAAGTCTAGAAAGAAAATCAAGAAATAAAAGAGTATTTCCTGCCCCATGGGGAGGTACTCTGGACTAATTGAGCAATCACTGTATCACTCTTATCTACTACCAGAGATTAGCCTGGTTTCACAAGAAGAGCCATCACCTCACGGAGGAAACACCTAGTCCTCACATAGTACTTGAAGAGACAGAAGATTCTCAAAGAATGTAGAAGTTTCTTCCATACTTCATTTGAAAATGTAAAACAAGGTCTGCAATAATCCCCTGCAAAAACTTTGATATTATTCTGACAGTTAATGTAAAAGGCTCAAAAATATGGTTCTGTGGCTTTTATGGCATCATTCTGTGCCAGCACAAGGCCTGAGAGGACAGAGCAGCTGTGAAACAAGGAGAACTGATCAGGACCACTGGTGCAAGCAGCAATGCCAGGCAAGGGCAGCAGAAACCAAGGAACATGTGGTCACGTTCTGTCAAAGCTGCTCCTGCATGAGATGCCAAAGCCCATGGAAAGCAAAACTGGTTTCCTGAGAGTCCACATTCCTAAAGGATGATAATTCTGAGAATACAAGGATATAGTTGGGTTTCTTTTAATGCAAAGTTACGGTACTGTATACACATTTAACAATGATAACACTGCTGTCTGTATGCTTGGGTGTTTAAATCTGTCATAAGACAGCAGCACTGTTAACCTTCAGTCTTTCCTGCTAATTTTTCTGATCCTGCTTAGGTTAAGCATGGCTTTAAAGTAACACATCAGTTCCACAATTCTTGTAAATGTTTTGGGGTTCTTAGTATTTAGGGCAGTGCCTCGAAGTGCCAAGTCCTCTCTCACTTCCCTTTTTGTTCCTGTTCACCCAGTCTTGAAGCAATTCATGGGCAGCGATTCAGCAAGTTCAGTGTTACTTATGACATGAAATGAAGGAACTTCAGAAATAAAAGAGGGAAATACCAAAGACTTTAAAGGAATTTAGTCAAAAAAGCAACACTTTATGTGATGGTCCAATTATATAAAATTTCCCCAGAAGGTGAGTCTGGCAGTCTCAGAGATTGGTACATTAAAAGTCAACACATACAAATCTTCTACACCAAAAATATACTCCAGACACTTAAACCTGGGCAGCCACGTCCAGAAGCTAAAAGAAAAAGAATAATAAAGACACCAAACTGAATGGAAGTCTTCTCTTATCCAGACTTTCAGTGGTAATTTTTTGTAATGTCCTTTCAACACCGCACTGAGATGCAAACAAAGCATATCAACAAAGATTTCAGGTTTGTTAGCAAATTTTTTTAGAGCATCTTTCCTTTCTGCAGACAGACAACTGCTTTGCTCTACAAAGCACTGCCAGGTTACTAACAATATAAGATGGAGTCCCACATATATGGCGCAGCCATTTCAGACAGTATTTATCCTATCTACAAATATAAAATAATAATAATAATAAATAAATAATAATTAATAAAGATCCAACCCAAACCTTTGTGCCCTGTAAGAACAGTTGCTTCCACCTTGAAGCATAGAGATATGGCCTAAATGACTTTTTGAAGTCCCTTGCAATGCTATTTTTACAAGATTCTCTCAGTTACTAGTTTGTAGCACTTGCAGGCATCATGGTAGTTCCTAAAAATATTTAGTGGAAATGTACTTGCCAAAAAAAAAAAAAAAAGGTAAGGAAAAAACCATAGAAACAATGCATTCTGCTTGAGAAACTTCTGGAGCTCAGTTGTTTGTGAGTTTTATCTCAAAACCTGAATATGGCAATCTAAAGGAAAGGAGGAAAAGGAGGAAAGATAAGAAAAAGTAAGTCAGAAAAGTTAAACCTAATACTCTAAACATGGGATGCCTCAGGTTGGGTGAGTCAGTGCCCAGAAAAGGAAACAAAAGGGTGCTCAGGAGTGAGGCATCAAAATCAAAGAGCAGCCTGATTTAAAATCGTAACATGGAATCAACCTCACCTCAACTCGGTAACAAGTTAGCTACTTCATGGCTTTTCCTATGCTCAAAAAGATGAGATATTCACCCTCTGCAGATGGATTGCTCTCCTCTTTGACAATAAATGGAGCCCACCTGACTCATTCAGATCGGTGGCCTCACTTTTAGGTAACTTTGGTTAAAAAAAAAAAAATAAATAAACCCAGGATGAATGCTCTCCAAATCCACCCACTGTCATTAAACAAAATCTGCGGGAGACCGAGGAACTCGATCTCCACACACTGAAGGCTGCCCTGAACCACAAAGCTGTTCATCTCAATATAGACTTATTTGAAAAGTGGTTACAGAAAGCCCTCCGGGAATAATGACCATGCTAGTCAACACCTACTTGTTTACAACAAGTAAGAGAAAGACCCAGAATAGAATACTTTTTTTTAATATATATATTTATTCATCATCAGAGGTCATAGCAGAAGTGCATGTTGTTAAAAAGACAGACTTTGTCAAAGATCCAAAAGGGAGGTCACTGGGCAATCACCACAGCGAGCCGCACTGACCTAGAGGTTTGAAATCTATGTCAGTTCATTATATTTTTATTCCCCCTATGTGTGGAGGTACACAGCCATCCAGAAATACACAAAAAAAATGCATGCAAAAATTTAAGGTTCTCTTCAGTCTGATTTCTTCAGGCTTTTTTCTAGTAGGAAATATAACAGACAGCTTTCAAATCAGTTCTCCTATATCAGGCAGATTAGACAGCAAAAAGCACAGCACAAAAACACGAAGCTGACTGTCACTGAGCCCCAGAGAAACTGGGCAGAGCTGTCACCCCAAGGCAGGCAGTCCTGCTTCTGACTGGAAGCTGAGACCTGTGTGAGGTGGTGATAGCTGCTACATAGAGCTTGACTGAGAGTGCTGCCAAAAAAAAGAAAGGGCAGTAGGACCCTTCACAAATGAAAGCAGTTCAGCTATCACATTGAAGATCCACATCGGTGACTTCTGCTGGGATGGTGATTCCCATTTCAGATTTAGCTGTGAAAAAAAGGTAACAACTGGGCCAAATGGTGCAAAGTGACTTGCATGGATCAATGACATCACTCTTTAACTTGCAGCAAATTGGAGCTTTGATTACAACGTGAAGTTTTTAGAACTCTCCATTTTGTCAAGATCCTGGGGAGAAGTTACCCCAGAAGGAACTGAAACTCTCACATCACTATTGGGTGGTATCTACAACACTGGTTGAAAATAAGCCAGGTTGTATATTGGCTTCTGTAGTTACCAACACATAGCACTGCTGGAGGGTAGCAAGTTCAGACATTCAGTTTACAAATTCTACTAAATACTACTAAATACTACTACACTACTGCTGACTGGGAAAGTGAATCCCAAAAGGTTTCAGAGGTTTGCTAAAACTTTCTCACATTTTAGGAATAGCGGACTGCTGTATTACTTTAATGCGCTTAACCACTGTGGTATTACCAGTTCCCTGTCTTTTTCTCACTCAGATACACTTCAGGGTTAAATACAGTGTTCTTTGCTTGGCTGCAAATACCTGTATGCATTAACAAGATGTCTGGATTACAGCAAATGCTGCCCTTTTCAGTTTCCTTGTTTATTAAACCACTCAACAGTTCATGCACATTATGTGAACTCTTCTCGGGGGATTTGATTTTCATTATACATGACTCTTCACATTTCTAGTCACCAATACAACGCTTTTTACATCTTTCAGTAGTTGCTTCATTAACTCACTAAAACCAACTTTTTTACATTACAAAGTACCATTTCTGCTCTTGCTATCCTATATTTCTTAATTTTTAGAAACTGTAAAATTGAACTGTAGCTTTTAAAAGCCACTACTTAAAAGAACCTGTTACAGAAGCAAATAATAAGTATTTACATCGTCCTGACGTGCAGACAGATAGTTAATTTTCAAAATGTCTTTGGCAGATATTACCCAAAGCCAAGTGCTCTGATGGCAAAACCTTACAGGTTTTATTGGAGTTACACAAGTCTAACTAGAAGGAACTGCAGAAACTGATGCAAAAGAGGCAGGAATCTGGAACTGTAAAGAAAGAATTCTTTTCATAGTTCTGTATCTTGGGCCAAGGTAGACTGATGCTGGGCTTCAAAAATGAGATACTATTGGTGCCTGAGCCACATGGGGCCACAGGGGTGCTTTGTTTCAGGGAGGGTTTCAGAGCAGCTTGCCGAATCAGAGGGAATGAGGGCTGGGGCTGGATACCACATGGCACTGCACAAGGTGTCTCTCCACGTCGAACCCTTCAGAATGACAGATGTTGACTTAGAAACGGGCTGATTTCCTATTTTAATCCAAGATGAGTGAAAGAGTTACATTTACAACAGGGCTAAGGATTGGGGTGGGAGTCAAGAGTCATACACAGGGCAGACCCAAAAAATAACATGGGGAAAAAAGCAAGCTCAGAGAAGATGAATAGGAGATTCAAGAATCTGAGCTGCTCAGGCCACTGCTGTTAGCCATCCTGTGGAAATGGAATGGAGAGGAGATGGCAGACCACCACCTTTAAAAACAGAAAGAGAAGGTTTATTTGTGACCTTTCTAGCTATTTGTCTAGAAGCTAAAATCCACCTGTATCGATTCGGCAGCACAAGGGGACTCTTTCCTGACTATGGAGGCTCGCAGATTACTCACAGCCCTCAACAATCCCTGAAGCCATCACATTCATACCAGGACACTATGTGCTCTCTTTTACCACCAAAATCACAGCTTCTCACAGCATTTTGTGCCACTGAGTCCTTTCAAAGGGCTGCTTGGCTTGTCTCAATCTATTGCCTTCAGGATCTTCTAAATACCACAGTGAGAAGTATCATGCAATTTATATACTCTCCATGGACATAAATATCCAGATACAAACAACATAGGTATATAATGGGACAGGACGCTTCCCTACAGTGGTTAAGACAAGTTTAGCAGGTCCAGCTAAGCAAACACAGCATTCCCGAATAAAATACACACACTATGACCCTGTGACTTCACGCTGAGGTTTCCTGTTATCCTGGCAAGATTGTCTAGTTCTTGACTTGTCCCCTATGCTGTTATTAGTTCAGCCCTGCCTGTACTGGCTGAAATCTCATCTCTGTGATGTGAAAATATGTTCTTATATCATTTACATATAGACTAAAGTGAAACGCAGTTCCGGAAAAGACAAGGTACCTGCAGTCTTAGTGCCTATTACCAGGTTCGGATTATCTCTCAGCTTCCCCATAGCACTCACTGAAACCTGTGAGAACTGCACATGGTCTTAATTTCATTAGGCTTTTACCTCCTATGTTAGCTAATATAATTTGGTTTCCCCTTGTGAAGAGGCTTTGTGAAAGCTGAAGCTGCAGACTTTGGATTCACCCTGCACGAACACACTGCAGTAATCTATACAGATAAAGCACTCAGGGTCCGCACCAGGGTGCCCTTGTGATGTGCTCCTCAGCTGCGACAGTAATATGGATAAGAGACAGCAAAGCCTCTGAGCAGCACGTACAAGGCACAGACTCATTCACTCTAATTAGACTCAGGTCTTCCCTGCCCCCCTTCGTCATGAAAAGAAAGAAAGATGACTACAAGAGGCTTCAACATTCAGACATTATACAAACCACTAAGCACTATATAAACCGGTACTCAGGAGCCGTATCAAGATTTACAGACTAATGGACGCACTGAAACAAGAGAAAGACAGTGCAATAAACGTCGCCAAAACAAGACATGTATTCCCACCTTTCCTCTAGGTGAGGAAGAAATAGCCTTGCTGCATAGCTTGAATATAGATGGTTACATACACACATATGCTGAGAAATAATAACCTGTCTAGAAAGGAAGGGGGTTAACAGCAGCACAGATCAATTCCAGCTCATTTCAGAACTATTCTGTATGTTCTGAAAAAAAACACATACAGACACAAAGAAAAAAGGCAAGGGGTTTGTGAAATTAACCACCTAGATTTTGGTCAGTATTAAAAGGCTATGAAAAAGGCTAATCACAGCCTTACAAGTTGGTCAAGGGAGACCGATGATGATAAACTACAGCTCTATTTTTTTCCGTAAGGGAAGTTGAGGAGAAAAGCTAACGTGATGAACGCGTTGGCTGTTAATGCCAAGTTCCATAGGCAACAGCCTGAAATTTAATCCTACAAATCACTGAAAGGAAAATGTTTGGTTGAAACAGCTTGCTCTCAGAAGTGCTCCCCCCTCCTGCCCCGAGTCTGTTCCTGAATGAGCCGCTGTCGCTCAGCGCATCAACAAAACAGATTAACTGTTAGATAATCTGATTTGGGGGGGTGGTAGCTACCCACTAACCGTGCCACACTCAGCTAAAAGCACATGGCATAAAGAGTCACAAACACAAGGCTGTACAGTCTGGTCCTCCTCTTGCCTTTGCACTGAATTTGGAAGCATTACTTCTCCAGCCAAAAAAGGCAAAAGGATTTCATGTGGTGACAGCCAGTTCTTTGCTTAAAGTGCCCACATAGCACACGGATGCTGCTCTCTGATTGAAGAGATTATTCTAGACCTATAAGCAACGCATATTATAAAAACCTGCCTCAAAAAAAAAAAAACCAAACCAAAACAAAAAAAAAACCACCATACAACAATCCTCTTTTTTAAATGCATAAAACTGTGTGTATGCTTTTTGTATTCTGAAGTAGAGAGTTAAACCCCAGTAGCATGTCTTTTTTTTTTTAATTTTGCTTTCAGCAGCTTTTTATTAGTTAAGCCTATTCTTCTCTGTCTTTGCAATGATCCTTTTCAATTGCTTTTATTTCTTGGTGTCAAGTCAGTGTAAACGGCTGTTGCTGAATTAGAGAGATCTGCTTTTCTCCACCCAAAGAAGTGATTTAAATCATAAAGCACCTTCCAGGAAAGAAGCAGGCAATGAAGCACAGCAGCTGCTGCCTTTTCCAGAGCAGCTGGACACCAACAAGCTGAACACATCACAGCAATACATTGCCTTTTCAAAATTAGGACCCCAGTTTGCTTTTCGTAATTTATCACGTTTACACAGGTGCTAAGAATCTTGATTTGTTTTGTCTAGGCTTCAGAAACAAACTATTATTCTGTGTGGCTTTAAGTATTTTGTAGGTATTATAAAGTGCAGTAAGTTTTACACTCCCAAGTGCAAAAGGGAAAGGAGATGCGCACAATGGTCCTGCAAAGTGCCGCATTCTTAAGACTATCCCATACCCCATTTCACAACAGAAGTTGTTTTTATGGATTTAAACAGTCATTACAGAATTATTTAAGTTAAAGTTTCATCTTATTTTTATTTCAACAACTCATTTATTGTAATAATAAACTGAGGATTACATCACATTTATTAGCTTCCTTATTGGCAAGCAACCTGCCCACAGGCCGCGCTTCCTGGATTTCTTTGTTTTACTTTTATCTCTCTGGCATATCTGCATTATAATCTTAAAGCCAAACATTTTCACGGGACTACCTTCCTGCTATCTTGCACCTGAGGAAAGCTGTCAGTAAGGGGTCCTGGCCTACTCCGTCTCTGTCCTGAGGACTCAAGCAGTGAGGTCTTCACAACCCAGTATCCTGGGACTCTAATTCTGGGACTCTGCCTTTGAAGATCCCTTCAACCAGGAGACCTACTGTCACAGAGGCATATGGGAACCTGCATTGCCATCGCAGAGTGACACTCGGCACTCTCTGTGCAGCAACGCTCACCGCACATCTGCGCACGTAGGTTCTCTGCGCAACAAATCTGCACGCTTGCTGGAAATCTCCCAAACACCCAGGAAGGTCCCGGCCTAAATTGGTCTGTAGGGACTATGGAGATGAGGGAATTTCACTCTGTAAGCCTGTTTAGCACCTTGAGGGCAAAGGCACAGCTTAGCACAGGTACCTCAGCCACTGTGGCTGGGTGGAGAACAGATTGAGAACACCCTTGGGGGTGCTGGTTGATGAGAAGCTCAACATGAGCTGACAACGTGCACTTGCAGCCCAAAAGGCCAACTGTATCCTGAGCTGCATCAAATGAAGCATGGCCACCAGATTGAGGAACGTGATTCTGCCTCTCTACTCCACTGTGATGAGACCCCACCCAAAAAAGTGCATCCAGCTTTGAAGTCCTCAGCACAGGAAGGACATGGACCTGTTGGATCAAGTCCAGAGGAGGGCCACGAAGATGACCAGAGGGCTGGAGCACTTCTGCTATGAAGACAGGCTGAGAGACTTGGGGCTGTTCAGCCTGGAGAAGAGAAGGCTCTGGGAAGATGTTACAGCAGCCTTCCAGTACCTGAAGGGGGCCTACAGGAAAGGTGGAGAGGGACAAGGGACAACAGTTTTAAACTGAAGGAGGAGAGATTTAGATTAGAGGTGTACAAGGCCAGGCTGGATGGGGCTTTGAGCAACCTGGTCTGGTGGGTTGGAACTAGATGATCTTTAAGGTCCCTTCCAAACTAAACCAGGTGAGATCTGTACTGACTGGGC
>JAOXJK010000032.1:13789779-13808532 GCA_025774025.1 Xenus cinereus
TTAGATTAGAGGTGTACAAGGCCAGGCTGGATGGGGCTTTGAGCAACCTGGTCTGGTGGGAGGTGTCCCTGCCCATGGCAGGGGAGCTGGAACTAGATGATCTTTAAGGTTCCTTCCAAACTAAACCAGGTGAGATCTGTACTGACTGGGCTCGGAAGGGGTGTTTGAGGCCCTTTCTCTGCAAATTTCATTGCCAGACATGGACTGTGATTTGTAGAGCACCTCCTGCCTGAGCTCACTTCCCTGCAGTGGCATTAAATCCATCTAAAACTAGAAAAGTTGTGATCCAGATCCTAAGTTGTCAATGCAAACTCTTTTGCCTTTGTTTAGGCTGTCATGTTATGTGCTGAAGGGCATGGAAGGCATCTCAGAACAGAATCACTGAAATTCTGAGGAACTTGTCAAACAACAAAACAGTTGACTACACTGTTTAATACAGAGCAATAAGTACAAAAAGAATTTAATTACAGCCTAAGGAACCGATTTAGTGCATATGCAGGGCCACCAGATCACAGCTGAACAGCAGCACTGACATCCTGTTGTGTGCACGGTGTGCCCAGATGTGTGAAATAAAACAGAGCTGCAGGAAAAATGACCTTCAAGCTAGCGCACAAAACAATTACCCATCAGAACATCATCCATGCAACATATTTATGGAGGGGCTAGAGACAGAGGTGATCAGGTGCACATTTGGCACTCATTAGGAGTTAGTGCCTGCAATTAGTCAGAATCCTTGACCATTAATCCCAGAAATTCCCTGTTACAAAAGATGTTCAAGTCATTTGGCCAGATGTTTCTCACACAGCCTTTAAGAGGAACTGCCCTATGTCTGCATCGTAAATATTTGACTTAGTCATTCAAGAATGGAAATTTATTTAGCCAACAGCCTGTTAATAAAAAGACAAACAAACATACAGCTTCCTAGGGATGTTTTGGTTCTTTGCCACACAGAAATTACAGGCAACATTCAATGAAACAATACAGTTTCAGATTTTTTGGTAGGGTAGCCATGAATTTATACTATCGTAAAATCAGCTTTGAAATCCAAACAACATTCTCTTTAGTTGTAGGTAAAGTTGTGTAAATAATTTTTTGTTTGATGCCTACAGTGATATAGAAATGTACTCTTGCAATTATGTCAGGCAGCTAAATAGCTCTTTAAAAATTATTCACCACCCCACCCAATGTAGCATATATATTTTTTCTAACAATGCCAATAATCATTCTGAACAAACAAAAAGATTCAGAAAGTAGAAACAGAGATTATACTAAATGGAAAAAAATCTCTAATAATGCTTCACAGCGTTCAAAATCTGTGAGACACTCATTTCCAATGTTGAAAGGAAAAACAAAACAGATCCTACTCTTCTTGGAATGAAAATGCATTGACTTCAATGGAAATACAGTCAAGTTCCATGTGTGCATCTTTCCTTCCACCGCAGTTTAACTAGTGGGAGCCTGGCTGATTTCTCCATAAATATATAGTTCAGTTGTTCCTGGCTGCAAAGAACCTGCAGAGTTCCTGTACTTTTGCATCATTAGCATACGAAATGTGTTCTGAGCCAAATCACTGGATCTGAACACAATCAGCCTCTGAAGATTAAGTCCTTATCTAAGCAGAAAGGAAAGATACCACCTAAGGGTCCAAACTTCCCAAAATCCCCCAACTGATTTTAAAAGCTAGTCCAAACCAGTCTTTTTTATGATCAAATGTCTTCTGTAGTCAAGATGTTCTTATGTCCTTTTAGACATATCTGTAGACCCCAAAATTTTAGATGGGGTTCTAGTCCAACCTCTTCTCGGTCAAGAAAGATTCTAATGCCAATTTCACAGTCTACGCTAGGAGAAATCCTGGATGAACCCCTACTACACATCTGCCATGCCACACACCATGCCTCAGGCACGAGGGCTCAGGCATTTGAGGATCCATGTGTAAGTCACCACTGCTAAAAAAGCACAAGTTGCCATTTGACTCCCCCCCCATATCTGCATGTGTATGGCCTTCGAGGTTTCCTATACTAGTTTTCCTTCAAAACATTAGCACACAACCTCTTGGGTACCTCAAATCTGGTTAAGGCATTGCATTTCTTTTTGCTGTTTATGAAGTGATTAACCAGCCAAAACACTCAAAGAAATCAGGACCACCACAGGTAGAAAAACCGCCATCCTCCCCTCTTCTAAGCTGAACAGATTTATTGTACGAGATTCTTCATCCCCATAAAGAGTTACTTTTCCTCTATAACATACTATAAAAATCTTTTCAGTGCTGAGGCTCCTTGTATGTGATGAAAGCCAAAGGGAGATGGCAAAGCCTAATAGCAAAGAAGCATGCCCTTTTAATGAGGTCTCATGGAAAGTGTTAATGCCCCTCACTCTCAGGTTCAACACAAGAGAAAAAAGGGAGCAGCCCATTCAGCTTCCCAACCTCATTTCTTCAGTTTCCTCCTCCTGTCTGAACAGCCTAGCAGGATAAAGCAGGTAACTAGCCAGGAGGCATCTAGCCTGGAAAAGGGTTTGGACCATGCCTCATACAAAATGTCTTACGTTTTCATCTTTTGTGGATTCTCTTCATAATGCATTTCAAATAGGTAAATGCATGAGGCAGGAAAAAAAAAGGAAAAAAAAAAGAGGTTGTTGCTTCAGTGCTCACTACCTCCACACACCGAAGTCTGATGTCAATAAATGAAGCTTTGTTAAAGTCAGGAAATGGAAGGCGGACAGAAGTTCTGAGATAGAAAGGGTACATTTTATGAAAGATTTACAAGAGATATATTCGATGACATTTTTCATCACATTGTGCTCCACTGTGCTACACTATGCTCTCTAAAAACATCCACTGTAAATATGATATGCTTTCTGCGTTTTGCTTTTTGAAGCTTCTTACAGAGATGTTTAGGAATCTGGGGTTTAGGAGGTCCAGTGTTCCCTAGAGTGCAAAAAGCCAAAGTGCTGTGCACAGCAAAGACTCTCCCAACTTCAGCTAAGCTGCATTTGAGAGACAACCTTGATGCCATGTCACTTTGGCCACTGTCAATAGATTTGTTCTCCTCCATAAAACTGTAAGTATCTGGTGCAGTTTTCAATTTCAATACCCTGTATTAAAGGAGACAGTCTAATTATTCTCTCTCATAACAAACAGTTTTCAAGAAAGAGCTTGTGATGTAGGATGAAAATACCAGATGGATCAACTTCCATTTAAACCATAATGTTGCAGCTAAACAGAGCATAAGGTTGTCATTCAAATTTTGGGCTTAATCCTGCCACCTCTGCTGTGATGCAGGAGGAACTTGACTGAGTAACTACTGAGCATGAAGCAGGTGGTAAAATATAACATTTTATGACTAATAAGTAAGAATTTATCCTACCTTTATATTTCTTTGTCTGTTACGCTATTGTTAACTGAATAATGGAAGGTAGTTCTGTACATGTTTATTTTCTTAGATGTACTATATAAACAACAGAAATCAGCTTTCCAATGTCCAATAAACAATGAACAAAGAAAACCTGTACACTTCCCATTTCTCTGACTACTTTCATCCCACAGTCCTTTTATTACTAAGACGGACTTAAAAGGACAGTTTTCTATGTTGGGAAAAAGCAGAAACCAGACATTTCTGCACCATCCAGGCATTTTTGATGTAGTCCATTTATAAACCAAGGCTGCTTTGCAGGGTTACAGCTTATGGCATCCAGAGAAGAGTATGGGAGAAAGAAAAGCATCATTTTGTGGGCATTACTACACTAAAAAAAATGGCAACAAGCAACCCCTAACCCAGCTACTGGTACACATGTAGCAAATTACTTCATATTAGAATCACATTCCATATTCATGGAAAATATAGGTATATTGAAGTAAAACCACTTTTTTCTCCAAAGCAGATTTCAAGTATTAGTATATTTACTTCTCTTTGATGCCTATTCTCATACTGCATTTAGACATGAGTAACTTTGTTACAACCCATCTCAGAAAATTGTTTAGAGCTCCTATCGTCATCATTCTAGTTTCTTTGTGAAGAACAGTATTCCGCATTCTTCTCTAACTAAGTAGTGGCTAAAATCTAGGAGCAGAAACAACTGCTATAAGGATTCATGGATGTGACGACAGATCAGACAGCTAAGAAATTGTTCCCTGTAGAATGAATCATCCATGCCAATATATATTGAAAAAAATCATATTTTAATTTTTATTCAATATATTAATGAAATATTGCTGAAGAACATAAACTGAAACTTTCCGCAAAAAGTTCGGTGAAACGTTCTACTGCTTCCATGCATTTTCCTATCCAAATCAATCCACATTTGACTTGTAGTCGTTTTTTTGCATAAAAATATTATGAAACAAAATGTTTTCCACATTCTAGATTAAAAGAACATTAGTCAATCTTTCCTAAATAATTTAGCCTTCAAAATAAGACGCAGTAGAACTCAGCGTTTTAATACCATCTTAGACCAGGCTTTTCAGAATGGAGGATAGACAAACAAGGAGTGGATCCAGACAAAGAAAACAATTATGGGAACTGTACTGTAATTCTAATTACAAAGATCACCACTCACAATAGACATATTATTAACCACATTGAATATAAAAGTTAGTATTATAATGGTTCATAACATTATGCTCTAATGGCAGAAGATCTCTCCTGAATTTTGAGTCTTGTTACTGAAGTACTCTGATAACATTGAGCCAAAAAAATTTATGAGATTAATGAGAAGAAAAAGCATTTATTGTAAAATTACACTAAGAAGAAAAATAACTTTCTGCACTGTCTAGAACCAAGTCCTCTACCAATATTTTTATATCTACCATGGGGCACTTTTTCAGCAGAAGAAACAAAAAAAAAAAGGCAAGGCAAGGTAACTTGCAGTCAGATTCAGTAGCAACAGATACTAGAAATTTTCTTCACGATCACCCTGAATAATAGTTACAAGCCTTAAAATTGAAAAGGCCAAATGTATCATTTAAGAGCTGAGAGGACTTCAGGTTTTTTGTGTTAGGAGAAAGAAAAACCTCCATTGCCTTTATTTTAATTTGTGAAGCACACACACACACAAAAAAAGAAAAAGCAGGGGGGTACAAATGCTGACAACTCTCTAAAGCATCACATTTGAATCTTGAGACTAATTTACATATTTATATGCAAATGCAAAAAAAACCACTGCACTAAGACAAAAACTTCACAATAAATTTTATTTTTAGTTATGACTTTTCTTCCACAATAGCTCTTTAGACTAAGAGAAGTCAGGCTGCCATCAGAAACGATACTTTAAGTAAAGACAAGATAAATCTTTAGGTACCTCCTCCCCTCTCCACCTCCCGCCCCAATTTCCTAATTCTCCTGTTTTAACGAAGTCTTAAAAACATTAGGCTTCACATGTGACACAACCAAGCCTAAAGATTTCTCCATCATCAAGCAAGCTCTTTTGAAACTAGTGCTCTATTGGAAACGTTGGTTGCAGCAGAACGACAGAGATTTCATGTATGCATAGTTACTGGCTTTCTCTCTGTTACCATCATTATCCGCGACAGGTTTCTACATGCAAGCACCACAAAGCACGAAATAAGAAAAAAAAAAAATGAAGACAAATAAGGGAATAAATCAAGACAAAATACAACTATAGGTTGGCAAAAAAAAGCTCAGCTTCTTTCCGCAGAATTCACTCTTTTATAGTCAACATGTAAGTCTTACTATAGAATGCTTATTACCAGTAGCTGTATTTTTGATGTCAATGCCTCCTGCACTTAAAGCACACATATGGATATTCCCAGGATCACATATTATATATTCAATAGTGCTTATTTGCAAACCTGGATGTATCTATCACTTCAGGATTTTTTTTTTAGTGAAGACCAGTGCAAAATGAAAGTCTTGGGCAATTCAGGTATTCTTTCCTTTTTATACCTTGTTTTTATACCTTGTTTTTATACCTTCAGAGAGTTTTGGATGAATAATTCATTAATACTCCACTGGGGAGAAAAAGAAGAAAGGATAAAGGTACAAGAGCTTTTTCCTTGCATGTACAAAGTGCAAAAGAGTGAGTTTTGGGAGCAAGAACAACAGCTCATCTTTCAAAGAGCATGTATATCCGTAACACAACGGAACTATAATAAGTTATTTGTTGACTTCACACTTAATTTGGAAGTTTCATTTCCTCAATGTAAAAGATGGTTTAAAAAGAAAAGCTTCAAAGAAACACATGAAATGAGTGAGGGAAAAGGCAAGGCTAACACCACAGCAGAGTTACTGTCTTAAATTTCTGTTGGGATTCTGTAACAAGCATAGTTAATCTTATGACCTTGAATCGCATTGTGGAAAAGTAATGAAAATCTAGAATTTACCCAGAAATTCCATGTACTGGGCTCAATTAACTTCTCATAAACATAACCGGAAAACCTGACTGTGATGGGGAGTCTGATTAAAGTTGGAAAACTCGTGAAAGTATTTAGACAAGTTGGTGGTTTTGCTTTCTCCCTCTTGACTTTGATATGTGCCCATCCCTTCCACCTGCAAATGCCACCACAACGCAGACTGGAGCTCTGCAAGTCTTCCCTGAAATAAAATCTCACCTGTTTAGTATCCTGCCTCAGAAGCTATGCATCCTCACACCTTATTGAAGCTCTGGGTAGTGCCATGGTAGTGGGATGGATGACACAGCATCAATGGCTGTGGGATGCCCCTGGTGTGGGATGCTCCAACAACCTCTTAGAATAGTGAGAGTACTGGGCTTGTCCAATGACAGTGATGGGGATGAAGGGAAGCCATCCGTCTTTTCTCCGAAAACAAGTCCTCAGATAAAAGATGATGTGAATGTCAAGCAGCTAGACAGAAGTGCTACGGGGGTGAGAGGACTCTACGGAGGAAGGAAAAATTAAGTAAAACCCCAACTTCCCTTAGAAAGTGTTTCTGGACCTCAGAGCTTTTTCTGTGGAAAAAAAAAAAAGAGAAAAGAAAAAGAAAAGCCTTAAGAAAAAAGGCAAAAGCTTAAAATGACTACACTTTGAAGTCTCGCATAAGAAAGTGACAAGGAAAAAACCTACAGCACTTTTTTGTCTCAGTTTAAGGATTGGAAAAGGGAACTTAACTGATGGAAATTTGAATGCTGGGGGCTGACAACATTGTATTTTCAAAGGGTTGGAGGCCTGAAATGGAATACGCGAGGATATCTAGGGATATGGTTTAGCGGTGGTTTTGGCAGTGTTATGTTGATGGTTGGACTTGATGATCTCAAAAGGTCCCTTCCAACCTCAATGATTCTACGATCTATATCAGTGTAGGTAAAATAATACTTTGAAATAGATACAATAAATGGATTACAATAAAATTCGTAACAGGGGAGTGAAATACAGTGGGTAAGGAAAGGAGAGGAACATTAAAAAAAAAAAAATATATAGTTTACAGCTTTTCTTCGTAGCCCATAGGGCTATGAAGATGATTAGGGAACTAGAACATCTCTCTTATGAGGAAAGGCTGAGGAATTTGGGTCTTTTTAGTCTGGAGAAGACTAATAGGGGGATCTGATCAATGCCTATACATACTTAAAAGGTGGGTGTCAAGAGGACGGGGCCAGTCTTTTTCAGTGGTGCCCAAGGACAGGACAAAAGGAAATGGGCACAAACTTGAATGTAAGTAGTTCCACCTAAACATGTCCTCATGTTTAGGTGGAACTTCTTTACTTTGAGGGTGGCAGAGCCCTGGAACAGGCTGCCCAGGGAGGTGGTGGAGTCTCCTTCTCTGGAGACATTCCAAACCCGTCTGGACACATTCCTGCGCAACCTCCTCTGGGTGGACCTGCTCTGGCAGGGCGGTTGGACTAGATGATCTCCAGAGGTCCCTTCTAACCCCATTATCAGTCTGTGATTCTTTTACTTTCTGACATTCCTGCAGTCATTCTCCAGGCATAAGCAATGTTATCTCAACACATTCATACAAGTAAGAATCTTACACATACTTAATTGAAATCACATCTCAACTTTTTTCATTTAAAGAAACTTAACTACATGGGAATCAGAGCTCTTAACGTATTTTAAATAGGATTAATTAGTATCACTACTTCTTCCATTTGGGGAAATTATTCAGCACTCAAAATTCAGAGGACTATTGCAAGAGTTTTGTCCTCTGCAACACCGATCCTAGTTTCTAAAAAGATCACATAATAGCAGCTTCCCTTAGCAGCGCTGAGGGTGAAAAAAGGCTTCTGGAAAGCACTGAAATGGAAAGTCCAAAACTAGCGTGAACAGAACAAGAAAATAGCTTATTAAAAAAACCCAAAACATTAACTAAGAAACCAAAGGGAAAACAAAAGCAAAATATCCTCTGTGCAAATACTTACAAGTTCTGCTAGTGGAAACTGGAGAGCTCAACGTTTAGTTAACCTGTCTTCACACCTGCCTACCATTTGTATTTATGGTTCGTTTGTTGTTTTTTTTCTTTCCTACGTCTAATTGCAACGTGAACTTCCCAGGCACTTCTTTGTTCTGGCAGGTGTGTGTCTCTCCCCTCCTTCCAGCTCAGACTTAGGCTGGTTAAGGCTCATGTGAATAAGTTCTTAGATGATGAGCTATTAGCATGTACCACAGGTCTTCTCACCTGACAGCAATGATCAGTAACAAGCAGACAGATACACTAATATTTTAGTAGCGCTAGACTTCATCTCCAGACATCTCCTCTTACAGGCTGTAAATGAGTCTTAATAACTTCACCTTGTCAAGGACAGGAGCAGAATTTGTAAGTGATATTTATTCACAATGAACCTGAACTTCACAAATGACACGTCAGAGAGGCAGCGGCTGCAACAGTGAGCTCTTCCGCAAGAGTTTCTCAAACAAAGTAGGGAAGGAAAGGTAACCACTAGAAAGAAACTAATGTTTGTGTTTAATGGGGAAAAAAAGGGAAAAAACTGGACAAGAGAAGGTAATCAAACCAGTCAAACATCCATGGCCATCTAAAGGATATAAAAAATTTCTCTCAGGATATACCTGGAACAAACAAAATGCTTAAATACCAGACAAAGAGGGTACCAAATGATGCAGAAAAGGCCTTACATATCAAAATTAACAAAGTTGAGTAAATTTAAATGATCATTTAGAAAGCAAAAAATACTGTCTGGTCAGCTTCACACTAATTCTCTGCAAGTTTAGGGAAAAAAGTTATATGGAATGTATCAATAAAAAATGAAAGAATAAGAGCGTAACAAATTTAAAGAAACATAGTTTTCTTTTTCAAAAGTGGTTACATTAGGCAGATCTAATTTTTATGCTATCACAAGGTTAGTCATGCTATTGATACACAATATTAGACACCACCTAATACACCTTTTTGCCAAGAAACAATACTACTCAACAATAGCAAAACTACCCTTGCAAAGCAGATTCAAAACTCATAGTGTCTTTATATTCCCAAGCAGTATTGCCAACAATACTTTTATTCTGCCACCTAAAATAAGCACAAGTTTTGTGACATAATTATTTATGGATCTTGATTGGATACTGATTTAATGTGCTAAGGAACTAATTTGATTAACTGCAAAAGTTTTAATCCACCTTTCCTCATGGCAAAATCTTAATTATTCTTCAGCCATGATACCTTGGTAATAGCAGCCTTGTAACACCTGTTTCAAGTATGTAAGTGTGTCCCATATACCTTGCTGTTAAGAGGCAGGAAAAGAAAAAAGACAACCCAAGGGCTGGAACATCTCTCCTATGAAGACAGGCTGAGAAAGATGGAGTTCTCACAGGTTGGAGAAGAAAAGGTTCCAGGGAGACCTTACAGCAGCCTTCCAGTACCTGAAGGTAGCCTACAGGAAAGATGGGGAGGAACTCTTTATGAGGGAATGTAGCGATAGGATGAGGGATAATGGTTTTAAACTGAAAGAGGATAGATTTAGCCTAGATACTAGGAAGAAGTTCTTTACTGTGAGGGTGATGAGGCACTGGAACAGGCTGCCCAGAGAAGATGTGGATGCCCCATCCCTGGAGGTGTTCAAGGCCAGGCTGGACGGGGCTTTGAGCAACCTGGTCTGGTGGGAGGTGCCCCTGTCCAGGGCAGGGGGTTGGAACTAGAGGATCTTTAAGGTCCCTTCCAACCCAAACTGTTCTATAACTTTATGATTCAATGACCCTGGGGCCTTGCACAAGCATATACTGCCCTGTCTTCAGCCGAAATGACTGATACTTTTGACAAGAGCTACCAAAGACGCTGGCTGCAAAGAGCTGGACCTAAATGCAGACTTGAAGAGACTCTGAGTACTCCTGCTCCCTGTCACTCGGCAACCTCCTCTCCAGCTGCCCTGTGCCTGCTCACTATGTTGGCACATCAGCTCACTGCACACGCCTGGACAAGATTTGACACTTCTCCGGGCACCGAGACACCAGCTCACCAGAGGCCAGGGGCCATTCACAAAAAAAAAAAAAGGGGGCTTTATTTTTTACTTCCAGATGCTGGAATTGGAAGAGCTGGTTCCTACTGCAATGGCCTTGTGAAAGAAATCAGCATCTTATCATTGTGTAAAAAGCTGCAAAACTTTAAGACATTATTTTGTAGTTGATGCTATAAGTGAAAAATACCAAAGAGGCAGAGGAGAACATTAAGGGATATGGCACTGCTAAAAAGGAGATTTCTTTTTACCGCCAGAAGAAACACAAACAACATATTTAACAGCCTTCTTTCTTTACAAAGTTAAAAATAATAATTCAAATGTACTGACCACATGTTGCTGGCAAAGATCCGAGCTAACCTAGCTCTTGACAACTCAGTAAGAGTAATAGTGAGTAATTCACTGGGTAACTTGGAGCCAGCTCTAGGCTTTGACAAATCAGTCAGATGCCCGAGACGGCGCCAGGTCAGGGAAGAGCAGAGGCAGGCCAGCTGCATGGTGGCTCGGTAGCCAAGAGCTGCACAAGCACTGGCCTTCTGCAGCTACGGCCCTGCAAAACGCTCTCTTTGGGGTCCTTACCTCTTCCTTTTGGGGGGCCCTCGCCCAGGCCGGGCTGCCACAAAGTGCAGTTTTGCCGGCCATGCTGAGCAGCGCTGACCTGGCTTGGTTCCCCCTCAGCAGCCCTCCCGTTCAGCCTCTGGCCACAGAGCTCACTTCCTCCCAGGTCATTCTGTCCACAGCCAGATTTTTAAACGCGTGAACTTTATTTTTAAAATTCATAAACCTGGCACTCACCTCTTGGTAGCTTATCTAGATACTGCTTCCTGCTGCAGCATACATATGCTAGATTTCCTCCCATTTGGATTTTTTTTTTTTAAAGCGTGGCCTAGTTAGTGACATCATTGCTAATGACTCTCCAGTCATGGCTCTGCCGCATATATTTTCTTTACCTCTATTTTTGGCTTCATACTTCCTTGAAAATATCTCTTTATGCCAAGACCAATCTATTTCAAAACAAGTCTGAACCATCAATTTGGTTCATATTAGTCATCTACTGTATTGACAAATAATTGAGTATGCAGGCTGCAAACCCTTTGGAGAGGAATTGTTAACAAACCTAATCCACAGAACAGCAACATATTATACCCAGGAAAAGATCTACAGAAAGACAAATCGAGCCTGAACTGCTTTTCTGTTACTGCAGGAGGAAAGTCGCTAACGTGATTTTCTGTCAAGAAACACATGTCAATGTATAAAATCAGGCTCCTATATTCTAAGTTTCTTTAATTATCTGCCTGCTCCTCGGCACCTACACTCTTCTTTTTATTTGCCTCGCTCACATCTCCCCTTATCATATGCTCTGGCTGTGCTTTCATTGCTGCCCAACGCTCCTGGCATTTCTTCCAGCAGCTCCCCCCAGCCATTTCCTTCTGCCCCGAACTCAACAGCCTGCAGAGAGGTGCCCAGCACCACTTCACACTCCTTAGGGTATGTGACAAACCCGCAGAGGGCCAGCAGGTATGACTCAGGATCTCTGGGAGCCTAGTGGGCAGCAGGGTATGCTACAACACCTACAAGGGCACTAGGAATCTCTGTTGAAGTGACTGAATCACCCTCCCAAAGGCAGGTATTTTTGCTCTGGACAGTGGACCCTCAAGTGACCCTGGTGGCATGCTCCCCATCTGAGGCTGCAGGCATATAACCCATGTTTTCTGTCAGTACAATGCTCTTTTAATGGTTTGTCACATGCTTTTTTTCCAAGATCTGTGCCTTTTCAAAACTAAGGAGTCATACCTCCAGTAAAGGTTTAAATGCCAGCCTGTATGCGTAAATAGCAAATCAAAGCCTGGCAGAGCAGAAAAGCAGGTCCTTTTGGTTCAGTGAACAGATGCTGTCCCATCTCATTGGGATCTCTTTCTCAGGTGCATATTACACAACTATGCGTAACTCTGGGACACACATCTGGAACTTCTGGTCTGTATCTTTAAATTAGTCTCCTCTGTGCTTTTGTCTAAAACATTCCAATTGCAAAACACTTTCAGTTATTTTAAACTTACCTATTAAAATGCAGCATTTCCAGAACCGAAGCCTCCTAATTGTCACTTGAGAACATAAATTAGCACACAAATATACAGGGATTCAAGAGACAGAATGCTAGGAAACAGGAGTATATTGGAGTCTTGCTATTACTTACTAATTATCATTCTCTTAAGAACTACAGAAAAAAACCCGCTCATCAAGACATGCCTGTTGGTGTCAAACAACTGTGACAGGGATGCACGGCTCACTGAATGGGGGTCTGAGAGACTGTTTCCCTCACCAGCACGCTGCTGCAATACTAACATTGAAATCCTGGGGAACCTGTCATCTTCCTGCCCCTCTTAAAGGACGTGATGGAGCGCTAGACCCTGAAAATTTCTCAACATTTTTCTGTGAAGCATGTATGTGTGTGTGTGCGTGCACACGAAGAGGGAACAGAGCTACAAGGAAAGCATCAAGACACAAAGAGAATTCAGATAGCAGAAAATTAAGAGAGAGCGAGCAAGAAAAAGAAAAAAAAAAAAGATATCTGATAACCTTCAAATGAAACAGAACAGTAAAATCAATTTTCAACCAGAGTCACCTCATTGGTCCCAGGTAATGTATTATTCAGCTTAGACTCTATTTTTCAAAACAGCAGTACTTTGGTGTGGCACAACAGCCAAACAGCCTGATTCTTCCAGTCACACACCTAGGAACCTCGTCCTTTTTTCTGACCTTCACAGACTACACCAGCACATCAAGTCTGCCCATGAGACCAGTTTCTGCTTAAGCATGAAGTGAAAAGTATGACTGATTTGCAAAGGGGGCACAGTGAGAACTCAGTTACAAAAGCAAGCAGGAAAACGCCTGTAAATAAGCATGGCTCCTCTTGGAAAGGAGAGGCGAATCACTGCGTGCACAAAGATGACTCTAATTTTCTATTTGTACCAACTCCCACTGCCATCTTCCCCCAAAAGGGAAGTGGCAAATAGCGTGGCCCAGAAACCAGCAAGACACGGTTAGCGTTACCTAGAAGAGCTGTGTTTCGTTTCCAAAAGGCTGCGGGCACGCTTCTCATAGAACTGTCCAAGTATATCTAAAGCTTACACATGGAACAGAAGACCAAATTCTGGGACTGAGACCCACCTCATTAGTGGAGCTATATATCAAACCACCAAAAAAGCAGTCCCATAGACAAGCCCATCAATTATGTAAGTATCCTCCTGGCAGCAGTTCAGCCTCTTCTGCTTCCACTGTATTTATATTCAGTTTATTTAAAAACTTCCTGTATGTCTATGTATATTTCTCCATGCATAATTGCTGTTTGCTTTATGTTTGTTAGCTCTTGCACTCTCCTGACCATGACCTGTTTGTTATTTAAAAAAAAAACCACAAAAAAACCCAAAACCAAAACTTGCAGAATGTTTAAAGGAAAAACATCTACTCAGGGGAAGGGGGAAAATGCAAAACAGTGAGGTGACAAATACATGAAATTATTAGGTATTCATTTTCTGTCCTGTAATTACCTTTGTATCTAGCTTTTGAAGAAGAGAAGTAAAATAGAAAGGTGATCATTCTAAAGATCACGCCCAAGAAGACTAAAAATGAAACAAACCCAGCTTTTGTAGCCAGATTTTTCTCATCAAACCCTTTTCTTCCACCAGCTTTGCCCCATCACCACCAAATCATGCTCATCTCTTTCTAAGGCTCCAGGCAGAGGGCACAAAGTCCCTCCACGGTGTTCAGATTTAGCAGGGAACAGTGACGAACCGGCATCTCTCTTCTCTGCCCCTTCATTCCCACTACACTGCATCCGAGCAGATTATTCTTTCAGGGGATGTTTTTCAGACAGTCTTTCCCCGCAATGCTCCTTTCTGGCAGAGGCAGCCATTGGTCCATCCGAGCGCCAGGAAACGAAGCAGCAGTTAGGCAAAAACGTGATTGCAGCTGGCAGAGAGCAGCAAACAAAGCAGCTCATGGCATGCTGTTTGGAAGACAGTCCTCGCAGCTTATGCTACTGTCATATTTAGATTAATGATGCATTTTATTTTCTAAACAAGCTAAAATCCCTCCCTCCTTCCCCTCTCACTCGTGCACACATACCGATGCTTCCGTCGCACAACTCCCTGCCTCATTATGTACAATTTAGCTACAGCTCACTACAAGCTGATCAAGCAATCTTTTACACTGAACTAAGGAATTCGACCTGAAATAGGCTTTCAGAGAAAGGAAGAGCACTGTGCCTTTTACACCCGACTAATCAATCTTTGCTTGTTAAACGGTACTAAATAATCTCTGTTTAATTCCATCAACTCAGATTAAACCTTCACCCAAAGACAATGCCTTTCTGAGGGAAATGCAAGATCTTTTTTGACCAAATACACCTTCACAAGAATTTAAAAGCAAGATGTGGTTAAAAATATTTTATCTGCTTTTAGAACAGAAGAAGAGAAGACCGAAAAAAAAAAAAAAAGTTTTTAATGGGTGGTTAATGAAACATTCCAGTAACTATACTATTCAATTGCTGAACAGACAATGAAACTCAAACATTTCCCAGCTGCATGGAAATCACAGCACAGACACGGAGGCAAACCACAGCCAGTATTCGAGTCTATTGTCCCAGTTCCACTTTACGATCTGCTAGGAGAGCCTCTTGATTGTACCAGAAGTTCTGAGGACGTCTGTGAGCTCTGGCATGAAAACAGTATAAGAGATCCCACTTATCAACAACACCCAAATCGGGTTTTTGGGCTGCAAATGTGTGGAGTTCCCAGCCTGAAATCTCTTCTTTTCCTTGTGCATCCTCCTGAAGTACTTAGCTCCCATGAGTTAAGCAGCACTGAGGTCTTCTACTGATCTGTATGCAGCATATTTCCCAATAATACAAATAACGGAGTGACTTTTTTAACACTTAAGTGTTAATAAATACAAGCATATCTCTGATTTTCCTCCCAATCATCACCACTGGCAACTGTACGCTCACCCCTGGCAACTGGGGAGTCTGTGAAGTTCAACTCCAAAGGGGGAATACCAGCTCTCCGAGTCAATATCTCCCTGATTTTTGGTGCTTTGTGAGCTACTGATTACAGGCTACTGCCATACTGCCCAAACTTTTCAGAGGCATTATCAAAGTGCAAAATGAATGAGTATCTAGGATCCATCGCTATTACCCACCTGAGAGCATGTCTTCAGTGTTTTCAGAGAAGGCAGCTAGGTCCTCTACCTGCCTATTTTTCCATTTTAATCCTGTTTAACGGGTGTTATAAAAACAGATTCTTAATACATCCACAACGTTTATTCCTGACCATCAATATATTATACACCTCTTGGCCAAGTTCTCGTCTCATCTGTGTCCTGTCCTGTTGATAATCTTTTCCAGATTCATCCTTACCATTTCAAAGTATGGGATATCTCATGAGGGAGCTCAGTCTTACAGGGTTTTAATTTTATCCTGCTGGGACTTGCAATCACTTAGGCACTTGATGTGTTACTCAAATCCTCAGTATGGAACAGAAAGTACTCTGAAAACGGGACAAAGCTATTGCACTGGAAACTCTCCAAAACCAGATCAATAAGTATTGCGAAGCTCTTGGTGTTTGCTCCACCCTTAAGGGAATGCAGGTCAATTCATTATGACTGCTATGATGTTACAAGCTTCTTGGTATCTAATCCTCCTTACTACTAATGAGCCTTGTTGCATCTTAAATAACAACTCTCACAGAAACAATAAGCACTGCACATCCTTTGGATCTGCTAAAGGCTATTTGGTCAATGTTAAAATTAAAGGGACAATCTAAAGATGCAAAAAGTCCATAACAACGGTTTATAGAAACTCTTCCAATAATGACATGCACCTAGTCATTTTCCAACTTTCCATCACCATTCTGATCTCCTGCTAACTGTACTCCCTTTTTAAATTTATTTTCAAAGTTCTGTGAAGGAGAAAGTCATGAATTTGACTAAACAAAAAGATCTTTTGCCTGCTATCACACACTCTTGTTTGTATTTTTGGCTTTTAGTTGCCTCTGCAATGAAAGATGAGGAAAGTGAATTTTGCTTATTTATAGGTATTTGTATACGCCTCTGAGTCAGTTTGAATGAAAATTATTCCATTGCTGTAATAACCTCCTTAATAGGCCTGAATGACTGAGTACATCATTATAGATAAGCAGTACTAAGGAAAATATGCTTAGGGATGGGAAAAAGGAACCATTCAACCCAAATGATGCAAGGAACTGGCTAGCAAAACTTCAAGTTTAAAATGCTTTTCCTGCTCAGCATTTGATATTATTAAACTTAAGGTGATGCTTTCCAGGAGAAGGCAGCCTGGGCATGTGCTATAGCATACTTCAGGGACAAAATCATTCTGATTGTTGCA
The DNA here is from genome assembly GCA_025774025.1 of Xenus cinereus. Lineage (NCBI taxonomy): Eukaryota > Metazoa > Chordata > Aves > Charadriiformes > Scolopacidae > Xenus > Xenus cinereus. The sequence goes on from JAOXJK010000032.1 coordinate 13,806,551, forward strand.
ACACTCAAAACTATGCCCTTAATTGTACCTTTACTTTGTTAATAATTCTGAATTATGCCAAGAAATGGGCTTCTGATGATCATGGCTATTTTTGAGTAGATTTGCGACACGCTTTTCAAGTGCCCTCAGTAGCCACTGTTTCCACTAAAGGAAGAAAAGAACTGCAAGTGCTTAGCATCTCTCAAAAAAGACCATGCATGCAGCCAAAGTTAAATCACTGAAGGTCAGAGCTGTTAACTATTTGCAACTTTCATATCAAGTTAGAGCACGCATAATTATGTGAATCTTCTCACTAAAACTGACACGATCTAGAGCAGTGGTATGCAACAGAACAAACGTGCTATGGCTCAATGTGTTTAAAGTATGCAAATGAAGGTTCACACCTAGGCAAAAGGCTGTGTGCTTAAAATGTAAAGTTTGTTGCATTTATTTTGTTCTTTCAGCCAGTGCTGAAAAAAAAACCACACAGAGAGAACTGCCAAACTTTTAATCTGGCCAATCTGCCAAACTTGGCCACAGCAAAACCAAACTATTCCAAATACTTCATTATTAAATTTCTGTTCCATAGGACAGAGCAGTTCAGCAAAAGAAAGTATTCCTGATGATTCAGTTCAGAACTGAACAAAAATAGCACCTATATTATTAGCATAAACAGGTTCAGCCCCCAAAATGTGCCACTTTGTCACCTGTGGTGAGAGGCTGTGCTGCACGTATCATACTGCATACCCCCTTCTAAGTGATCACTGAAGAGCACTGCAGCATCCATTCGGAACAGCACGCCCTATCCGACTCTGCCCACTCTCTGCAAGAGATTCAAGAGTAAATTCCTGCTTCAAGGGGAGCCGGTGAAGAACAGCCTGTGCAAAAACCTACTGCGCAACTAGAAAAAACACTCACATTTATGTCATAAAGTATATCACACAGGTTTGGGGATTTATTTATTTTTCTCCTGAAGCTATCTGTGCTGAGGCAACCAGCTGTATTTTAGCTGTTCCTAAAAGACAGCATCAGTTACTCTCTGTGACACAATCTGCATTTGATTGGCTCTTACTTTAATATTTCTTGTTCAAATTCTCCACGTGTGTCCATTTCTTGACGTGAGAGCCCCAGCTGGGGGTGGATGGAGGAGGGTAAATCTGCAGAAGTTTCTGCCCTCAACTCCACTTGCATTTTTGCTGGTGATTTTAGACTGGATGTGAGCACAACATGGTCAAGCCAGGCATCGATTACTGTGGGAACAAGTTAAAAACTCGTTTTCCGAAAAGCACACCCTGCTCCCAAACCTATTTCTCTATCAAGAAAATGAATATTACCATTAAATAAACAAACACACACAACCAAAAAACAATCTCTGCCCCAGGCCCCATTTAAATGCCTAAAAGGATAATTTCTCAGAGACAGAAGTCACCGTGCACTCCAAATTCTGACTGCCCTGATCTGCAGCACTTCATTTTGTATCTCACTCCATCACTGAGCATTTTCTCTACATTTCAGCAATCAACTAAAGTGAAGAGATTGACAGGATCTTTTTATGGCAAGGAAGTGAGTGCACTGGCATTCAGACAGTAAAGCTTAATCTGGAATTAAAGTCTGTGAGCGTGCCTTAAATGCCACTTCCACTGTTCGTTCACGTTATTTTCTCCAAAGTTCTTTCCTCTGAAGCAAATATAATATGATTTTGAATCGTCTACCAGCATGTCAGAGCTGGAGTTAAGTGCACTTGTTTTAGATCAGTTTTTTTGTTGCTGTTAAGATGTGTTCCGATCATTCCAGAGCTAACTAGTGAAACCATCCTAAAATAGCACTGTCGAGAGCTTACAAGGGCAGACGGTCATCGCTGCAATAAAAGGGACTTGTTGAAGAGCATTTCTGATTGAAGCAGAATTCTCAATTTATGCTAGACAAGGCACTTACAGTTTGATTTGGAGCCACAGGTGCTTAGCACCTGAAAAAATTATTCCAGTTAAGTATGGGGGGGGACA
>JAOXJK010000032.1:13808541-13823623 GCA_025774025.1 Xenus cinereus
GGGGAAGATACTGTGGCTTTCATTACCAGATTAAATGGCATTCAGAAATAGATCAACAGTGTTGACAGACTGCTGAATTTCATTTTAGCTCGTGATCAAAATATATCCCACTGTTATTTTTATCACAGAGCCCAGATATGGATTATTTTTTTCAGGTCTGAATTTGATGAAATGCCTGATAAGTAATACTCTTACATACTTTAATCTATTATAGCTATGTATTAATTTATAGGTATTGCATTTCATGTATTTTTAAAGAAAAGTTAATAGAGCATGAAATAGACATATATGTAATAAACAGTGTTGAAATTATTTTATTTTTTTAAATAAGAAACCGTTCCACAAACCAACCAGACCTACACAAACACACGAAGGCTGCAAGGCTATACAGATGACAAGCCCATAGTAGGTCCTTGGGTTTTCTAAGCAAATTGCTTTCTTTGGCTGTTACAACAGAAACATATACGAATGCTTATACTAACATTTCAGATGGCAGTAACAGACTATTTTTTACAGAGAGTTCTATTCTGCAAGGAATTTCAGAGAAAAGAGACACACAAAGTTTTAACTAGTTCTTTTCAATAACTTACACATTAAACGTTCTTAATCTACAAGTAAAATTATGTGTCACATTTAGTAAATAAGCGAAGGGATGAGTCAAGTTTTGTTCTAGCTGTGAAGTTGTGGTAGACCTTCAGTACTCTCCAGTCTTCACATGGGGCTTCAAAGGACAACTAACAGTTCACCACCACAATAACAGACACAGGCTGAAGCATACAGGCAGCCCCAAGTGAACTTACTACTGACAGACAATTACAATCGGCTGTGTTAACTTTTTAAAACCTTACAGAAAACTACTCTAAGCATGAATTAATTTGACTGTATACAGGGAAGACGTCTCTAGTAGAAGACATCGCACCAAAGCTACTTTGCACAATAGAGGCTCCCTTTGAAAAGCAGAATGGAATACTTTTTCTGCCTGTCTTGACTCAAGACACCAACCTGCACATTGCCAGGACTGAGCCACAGCTCGGAAAGCTCAGGACTAGGATTAGATGTAGCTAGAAACCTAGTATCTTACAGCTGCATAGATTTCACACTGCAAACTTAGTATCTTAAAATCGCATAGATTTGAATGTAACAAATTAGCCCATCTTGCTAAAAAGCAATGCTGTTTTTAGGCAGGTAGTACAGAAAGTTGCATCAGGTTATAAATTAATTCTAAACTATCAAAAAAGGGAATTAAAATGGAAGTGTTTTCTTTTACAAATGGAATTCTTTAAATTACTTGATTTGTGATTTTTATCTCAATATGGAAATGGATACATAAAACCTGGGCAGATTTTTTTTTTTTTAACTTCAATGCATGAACATTTTCTTGTGAGGACCTACTAGCAAAACAGATTTTTCAGGATCACATATACAATTTAGGAAACTGCTTACTAACTTTGCCACCAATTATATCATTTTTTCATCAAAGCAATGACATTCAGAAATACAATAAAAATGCCAACAGAAATTTTATGCTTATAATTATGGATATCACAATTCCTTCATGATATTAAATACTCTAATCTCGCATATTTCAGAAATGTTAAAAGATGGAACAAGGTTATTTTTCTTTAGCTAATCACAAACCTCCACTTTTTTAAAAGCCATTTTAAAAAGGAGAGCTCTAAATTAGCCAGGTGCGACTTTAACCAATTACCATAAGAAACTGATTTCTGGACTAAGAATAAGAGTGACAACTTGATGCTTAAAAGACACATTAAAAAAAAAGTTACAAAAGCCAAATACAGGGGGATTAATGGAAGTGCCTTGTCTACCCTATTGTATGGACAGCATGATGTTGTAACTAGCACTGTAATTCCAGGCAACAGGCAAAGGACTTTTTTTGTGCCATATACTGAATTCCTGTGAAACACATTCACTCAGAGTACAGTAACTAGAATTGTAAGAGGTTATAATTGGAGTTCTTGTTCATCTACAATGAAAACCTATTTCACCCTATTAAATTCTGACAGTACGACATTTGCATGTACAGAGAGGCTGACAGCTGTAGCATTAGAACACATCTCAGAGCCCTCCGTCTCTGAAGTATTGTGTGATTACCTTCTTTTCATATTTCACAGGGAAACTCAAACTCATTTTCTTCTTATTAACAAATGCACAATGTTATATTTGCAGGCACTGCAGAAAATGAGTTTGTGATTGGCCTACACTGATATTTTGCATAGAGGAGATAGGAAATAACCTGAAGAGTTTAGGATTCTGCTTCAGCTTTATGGAAATGCAACTTGCAGCGTTTTCTTTCTCACTGAGGACAATGCAGGCCTTCCAAAAGTTTCTGCATCGGAGGACCTGTCTGCAACACAGCCCTCAGTGAAGGCTTCAGTAGGCACCAGACAGGGTTCTCCAACTGGCATGAAAAGTACAGACAAGATAGAAGGAAAAATACTAAGGGCAGGATCCACGATGCAGACAGCTCCATTATCCACGCTCTGCCTTCCTCAGGGTTAAATTGCAACCCGGGGGGACCTTTTCACAGCATGAAGCAACAGCGTGAAGATGCGGTTACAGAGCAGGATGGCCAACAGACACCTGTGCTCCCTGGCACTCCTTGGCTGCTGCAATGGCCTCCTTTTGCCACCTCCCAGCTGGGGAAGCCACAAAGGTTGCCTAGAAGTAGGTCTGCACGGCGACACGAAGCTGCCTACTTGCCAGGCTTTACTCCAGCTAGCACAAATGACAGTAACACTGAAGATACGGGGAGTGGGCGTTCGTGTGCACTAGTAAACAGAGTAGGAGAGGCCGGGAGCACGCCGTCCCGCTGCCGATGCTCCTGAGCACTCGCTGCTGATACCACCAGCCCAGGATTGACACCGCTCGGCCTCCGGGGTTAGAAACACACCTCTTGTGTGTTGCGAATGAAACCTGGCCCCAACTTCTCATTCGTTATGTTAGTGTTGCATCTGCATACGCAGAGCAGAACTTAGTTCCACAGATCTATGGAAGAACAGGTACTTCCTTTCAGAATATTGATTAAAAGCCCAACTTAAAATACTTGTAGAAAATTACATTTCAAATACTCTAGACCATCAGCCTTCCTTGTCTTCTGAATGTTATCAATCATCACAATAAAATAATCCCATATAAGACTATAAAGTTATGATGTTTTTGCTAGGTCACAAGCATTCAGCTGGGAAAATGAGTATAAACAGAAGTAAAATCACCTTATCAAATATAATCAAATCACCAAACTGTGGTGAAACAGAAAAGACCTTAGGAAATGCCATAATCCACTCATGGCCTGGTGATGATTCCCGTCTTGACAAATACTTCAACCTTTTTTCCTTCCTAAGGATTTCTACCACATCCCACACTGCTGTATTTCTCTTCGACTTATTTTTGCTGTTATCTGTTCTTTCTTTGGCAGCTCCTGCATTAGTCTTCTGGCTCTCCAAACATCTGTAGCTTTTTGTCATTTCTATTTCTATTTCCTCTTTCTCAGCATTCATCCTGTTTGGAGCTCTGAATAGCTCCATAACATGCACGCCTGCCTTTTCACGAGCTCGTTCTCCTGGCAGTAACAGATGAAGCACAGTGTTGGCAACAAGCCTCTGATGAGTCAATGAAACTGTGCGAAATGATGGCACAGCACATACAATTTTGAGACAATGTGCTACAATAAGTAAACCTGGAAACATGCTATTAGCCTCCTTCAGAAGGCTCCTTGCCACAAGCCATGATACAACAGGGTACTTGACCATAAGCCCAACCTTAGAAACAAGTTGTCTCTGACTTCAGACGAGACTATTTCAATGCTCAAAGTCTGCTGTGGCACAGGTAGCCTTACTGAGCTGAGGTATGTATCGGACGGTCGACTGTAATAGTGATTAAGTCTAAACAAAAAAAACAAACAACTGCCTTGAGCCATAAACTGTTCTCCTATGAGTAGCTACCAGTGCTGCCAGCACTTTACGCTGGTACACATGGCACTTAGAAAACTAATACTGGAAGCCGAAGCAGAGTAAGATCACACGATACCATTTAACTATGCTCACCTCTTGTCTTTTAATGTGGTAACTAATTCTTTTTCTTCAAGAGCCAAAACCAAAGAATGCATTCTTCTTGAATTAAGATACCCTAATTGCGGCCTGAGTATGTGCTTCTTAACAAGATTTTGTGATAACAGATGTTTTTACTAACACTGCTTTCTAGCTGGCGATGAACAGCCTGACAATAAGCCTGTATTGATACCAGAATCGAGTACTAGCTTTTTAACCCCTCATCCATCCTCACTGACCTAAGAGGCAAAATATTTCTCTCCTAATCTGTACCTACTCTGTAACGTTTGATGTATTAAAAGCAATATTTAATGAAGGTAGCTGCTATTCTCTGCTGCCTATCACAGACCTTTTGGTAAATTTTCCTAAGACACAAAGACCCCATCTCAAATGCAAAGCGAGCACATATTTAAAATGTAAAGTATGTACTGGACTCTGTGGGAGACCAAAACAGCCAAAAAATAACAATCCATGTTTATGCAATACTGAGGCCAAATACTCTGATGCTATACAGATCTTCTGCTTTGCTTGATGTCTATTCAAATGAGATGTGGAAGTGTATTAAGTTGCATTTTAAGCATATTAGAACTCCCATCTTCAAAACCAAATAAAAGCCTTTTCATTTGCTGAGAAAAATGCTTTTCCAGTCTTTACTGCGGTCAGTGAATACCTTCAGTTTTTATCTCCCCTTTTCAATTGCTACAATTTTCACCTTTGCCAAGCCTGCTAACAAAATTAGAAAGAAAAAATCATGTTAATGAATTAATAGTATATCTGTGACAGAGAGACAGCACACGACTAAATATAGAGTCTATAAAAGGATTTTAATAATTTAAAATGCATTTTAAAATGTCCAGAATCTTAACTAAAGATAGATTTATTCATCAAGTCTTATTCAAAGTTGGACAACTCCTTTAGAACTGGATTTTCTATTTGTTTGCAATTATTTAATATCAGTTTTGTTAACTGAAAAAAACCCTCACAAATACAGATGTGAAGAATGATAAGGAGAAGATGCTGTCCACTGCCTAGACAGTGTGAAACAGACTGAAACTTAATCAGATAATTCACTGTCATTAGTGAGAGATGTGCAGTTGGGTACTCAGGTACTAGATTGATCAGATACACCTCCATAAAATAAGGTCCACTTTAATATTACCTATACCTGTAACAGTTCAGGTCTACACAGAAGAGAGAGTCAACAACTCCAGGTCAGGACTGACCTGGACTTTGAGTTTCAGGCAGCTTTTCACAATCCTGACATGATTTACAATGTTCAGTTTCTGCTATTTAAGTGAACTTCTGGTAGGTCTGAAGAGCATCTCATGATCTATAGAGGCTGGTGACTACAGGAGGGTGGAGGAGAAAATCATAATGGTTCCCTGAAGCTACAACAAGGAAGTTGTTATGCAGATGAAAAGAAACGCTGAAGAAAACTGTTTCTGATTTTTCATTGAAGTCATAAAGGACAGAAAGAAGATGCATAGAGAGAAAGATGCAACTTTTAGCCTTGATCAGAAAACCTTACTTGGGAAGAGTTGCACTTATTGTACAGCTCCTCTGCATCTGACTAGGGTATGGATAAGAGATAAATAGCAATGCAGCCATGTCATGAACACTGCATTTGTACATGATATTGGGAATTATTAACATCCCCACCAGCACCAAAAACCCACAGGCAGATTGACATGAGATGCGTTCACAGATTTTCCAGCACAAGTCACTGCTCTTCCCTGACCTCAGCTACCATTCTTTGACAAATCTCCCCCTGCCCCTTAAAGTGTTTGGGATAGAAAGACAGACATTCTACATTTAGTTCTACTACATGTCAGAATATTACAACAAGCTGCAGCTACGGAAACTGTGCGAGAAGTTTAGTGACCACCTTTAGGAAAAGCATTGATTAAGTATGATCAGGCAAGCACATGGCTAAGAGAGCAGACGTGTGCCCTGTAACAGTGTGGCACGTGACATGACTTGAAATCACAGTCAGAATAGAGAGGAAAGAGACTGAAAGTAAGGATGAACTGCTACGGGACAGGAGGTCATCAGTAATTCGATAGATGCTCTACAGGAAGAGACGGCTCTGCTGAAGCAGGGAATATCATCAAGCCAGCCAAACCACAGGGCATGCCACGATCTGGGGAGCGGGAAGCTGCGCTGGTGCGATAGAAGTGCTGTCAGAAAAAAACAACTTGAACAGGCTAAGGATATATGGCAAGGAAGGACTACATCAGCACTCTGAGCCTGGGAAGCTGGGGCATACATGTTTTATATGGACAGTCCCACACCGATATATGACATGAAAGTTATTTACACTAATTTCAATCCCCTGGTCCTCTAACAAAGCTATCAGCTGTTCTTCTATAGCCCAAACCACTTCAAATGACATTTGAATATACAGCAGATTTATGTACAGGGCCTTTCTCTAAGCTGGAAGTTGAATCCATAAACAGGGGAATCCTTTCTCAACTGACCTCAGATTAGGAAGCTGCTAAGGGGCTTTTGAGCTTTGCCTGCACACTACTGCTCTATTTTGCAGACAGTGTAATAAACACAGCTGTACTTGATGCTCAACTCAAGACATAATCCGTCTGCAGTTCCCCCACGCACTTTCTTTGGGAACAAAGTCATTTTACAAAGTTACTGGCCCTTCTCACCAACAGCTGCTCATTCCTGCTGCAGCCCCACCACTCACCTGTCGCTCAGCTGGGCTAATGCTGTACTAAGGGACTGCAGGGTCAATCAGCTCTGCAATGATCTAAAAAACAAACAAGAGTTGTTTCTTTTTTAATTTTTACAAATCTTTTTAAAGCCCAGCTCATTTTGGAACAGCTAAAAGGGCAGAAAACTGCAACATGGGAGCGGGAAACAAGTGGCTCAGAGAAAGACAAGGAAGGACGAGAGCAAAGGAGAATGGGATGAGGCTGCTAAGACATCTGTGCTTCTGAAGAAAATACACCGGGTCATTAACTCTCCTGTTGTCTCAGGCCTGCTGCAGACAAGCTGTGGAATATGTCCTACCTGGGGTCTTCATGAACACAAGAAAGCAGAGACTGTGCCGTGGAAAGAAGAGCACGAAAGACAGAGTAGACTAACGCAAAACTTCTAACAGTATTAAAACCCACACCTATATATCAATGTCTTGAAAATATATTAAAAGTTCATTAGAATGAACTTGAAGATTTTTTTAAAAGGACTTTTTCCATTTCAACTATGTCCTCTCAGAACAGTGATAAAAAATGTTTCCTAAGAAAAAAAAAGGGTTTATGCCAAATGTATAGAAATTACAATAAAGACAGAGCCACTGCTGTGAGTGCTATGACTAAAGGGGCTGTATTCCCTTCTTCACTGCTTCCCTGTAACTTTTAGTGTCTCCTAAACTAGAACCAGTAAATTACCATTAGTTTAAAACTGACAATCAGCACCTCATAGCATCTGGCTACTCACAAAGTCAAGAAGCCAGTTAAGTGCACAAGAAGCTATATTTAAACATGAAATGGGTTTCATTCATGCTACAGAAATGTATTACTCTCCCCACCTTGAACTCAATGTGCTGAATCAATGCACTAAATAGTTCTGATCAAGCAGCAGATTTGTAATGCTAATGTTCCTACAGTTCCTTTGATATAATCCCAATCTAGTAATTTATCTTGATAAAAGTCATAGAAAATACTTTGCAATCATTGCGCCCAAATAAATCACTGCATTTGTATTTTAAAATGCTTTTAAAAGTAGCAAACCGTACAAGAGAAGTCCGCCTCCCGATACTTGCTGCACAGGAAAACAAAACAAAACAAAAATCCCCGTGCTTTTAGCCTGGACTCACAGTGAGCTTTCATTTGCAACCCTCCCAAGGACAGCTGCAGGCATCCTTACACACAGTCCTAATATCTGCCCCTGCAAGTGTTGAAATTAGCCATCCCAGGTGTGTTTGTGCATACCACCAGTTACCTTTCACAAGTATCACAAGCCATCGAAACACCATTCAGTAGCTGGAGGTGTCCAAAAAAAGCGTATTATTCAAATTTTGTATTTAGCAAGAAATCTATTATTTCAATAGTTGGGGAGAGGCACAGGGAAACGCATTTGCTCCCACTCTAGTTTGATGTAAGCATTCATTGCCTGGATTATGTTCCCCCTTCACAGCGATGGTTTTTTTGAGATTTACAAACCTGTGAATTGGAAAGCTATGAAGTAGAATTTCAGAATATACATTAAAATTATATTATTTTTTTTTAATTGAATTACAAGAATAGCCTATGGAAGAAGCAAATATAAATAGACTTCAGTTAAGCACGGAGGCAAATTTCAGACCGGTCTTGGTGGGAGTTCAAGAAAAGAAATTCAGACCAGTCTTGGTGGGAGTTCAAGCATATGGAAAGAATAAACTTAGAGAACCACAACTAGCAAAGAACAAGCTTGGAGAAGCAAGGTGCTGCGGGGATGGCAATGATCTATTACTACTGAGAGAAGAGGACTCTGGAAGGTTGGAATCTGCTCCTGATACACCACAAGATTTGGCTACTCCAGCCCTTTTGTCAGTTTCTCCGTTCTTAAAATTGAACATTATTTATTTGTCCTTGTAAAGAAAATTATCCAACATTTTACGAAAAAAGTAATTAAAAGCTATTTGAAAAATTCCTTTGGTTCCAAATCGTTCTTGCAGATAGACACCAATAGAAAAAAATAATCATTAAGTATTGCATTAACTAATTGTGAACATCTATTTAATTAAGTACATTTGTTCGCTACCTGAATTCTTGTCCTGCATTATGATCTGTCGTGTGAACTGCTGCTCATACACACAGCCCAGTGAAATTTAAGAAGCACCATCTGGGTACAAATATAAACTAAGTAAAGCTATAAATAGATCAAGCAAGTTCATTACATGCATGAGGTACTTGCCCGCATGAGTATTTTCAGCATGAGGGCCTAAGACTGTAAAACCAAACTCTACAGTTTTCCTACGGACAACATTATCTTTTTAGCTGAGGAGCTAAACACTTTAACAGAATATTTTAATTTCATATCAGAGCTTATCATGGAGTATACACGTCCAGATGGAGAAGAACACAGAGACCACTTTCTGACTCATTTCTAATCAAGCAGTTGGAACAATATGGGAAGAACATTCATTTCATTTTTGTACCCAGAAACTATGAGAAACTCATCTCCAGATGGAATCTCTTGCTTCTAGTACTCCAAAATGCTAATGAATAGAAGACAAATTCCTGTCCCCACTCTGTTACACCTATGCATATACAAACTGCAGGATAGCATTATAAGTTGACTGTATAACACATTTTATTTAAATTCTAAGACCTGAAAGGTTAAGGATTAGAGCTGGCTGAGACATAATTTTTCTTCCTTCCTGTCTCCTCAGTCCCTCCCAAATCAGAAAAGAACACAGAAAAAGGACTTCCTTAAAACAGTCTAGAAATTTAAAAAAAAAAAATTGTTTTTCCTTTTTTTCCATATTCTGCACAACTGCAGTTGAAATGAACACCTAAGCAACCAGCAAGAGTACTACCACCATACCATGTGAATTGAAATATAGGGCTGTTTAGGTCAACATTGATCATTCATTGGCAAAATAATGTATCTACCATACCTTGGCTGATCTGTGAGCTCAAGACCAGGTGCAATCTGCTGTAGCCAACCTCCCTGGAGGAAGTTACTATTTTTATGTATAGATATGCGTGTGTGAATAAGGATACATAGACATACACTCACATCTGTATCTATGGGCAAAGAATTCATGCTATTTAGTCCTAAAAAAAAAAAAAAAGAGGTATTTAGATGCCTAGATGGAAGTTATGTGCATAAACGGGCCCAAATTTGGTTTAAGCAGGCAGAGTCCTTCCTCTGTACTGTTCCTTTTACAGGAACAAGCCAATAAAGACTTTGCTTTTGACTACTCAGTCAGAAATAAATTCCTTTTAGCACATACTTCTCAGGTAAATTCACGGTGTTCTACTGAAAGGCTCTTTTCAGAGCGTGGTGCATGTGTGCTTCCTATTTCTAAAACGAAGCATTTGTCAGAGTTACCTGTCAGTATGTGCAGGCTTCACGTTTTAGCTCACACTACACAACTGTGACTGATGTTGTTACACGGTTTGTTATATGGTTTCCACCATTTCACTGTGAGATTTAGGCAAGCTTTGAGGATGATGAAAACAAATGCACTTAACATAATGCTGATACCACAGTACATTGCTAATTAGATCCTTTGTTTTTAATACTCAGATGAATACCAGTGCAGATGTCTTTATAGTACCTGCTGATTATAAGGGTTTTCCATGCTAGCTCTATCTGCAATAGATAAGGTAAGTGCCATATTCCCCTACTGAAATCTGATTATCTGAACATGTACCAGGGCCAGAAATTTCAGATAAGGGTTCTAGACTGAATGTGAATTTCGTAACTCTTTAAAATTACTTGAAACAAGAATTTGATATGAAACACTTCAGACCTAAGATGTTCAGAAACTAAATCTTGCACCAAATTTAGCAAATTTTAGTACATAAGACACAGTTGAAGATGCAAAGGGGATGTATTTAAGTAATACAGTTGATTTCAAGGTTTGTTTTAAGCCAATCTTCAGTTTAATGGTAGCTTCTAGTTATTTTCTGAATATGAAACTCAGATACTGTATCACGCTGTTTCGGACATTTACACACTATTTTAATTTCCTCTTCCCCCTCCCCTTAAAAAAACCCAACAAACAAACAAACAAAAAACCCCCAAACAACAACAAAAACCTAACAACAAACCAAACACACTCCTCCCAGGGAGCAATACTAGTCGTAACTATTGGAAATTTGCCTCTACTGGTAATATTCCTGCTGCTCATATATTTCTACATTCAGATTGCAACAGAGACCAATTTTGCCCATATGTGAGAAGACATGAAAGGAGGGTAATTCTATTTACATTGGTTCTTGTATGATGGCTTATGTTCTCTCTCTTCATTTAGCTTTTATGCCTTGGATGACTCAGTGCCTAAGTACAAGCAGATCAGAACTACCAGCTTAAATCATGAACTTCAGCTACCCTGTTATTTCTATGCTGAATCACCTATCTGGATCTCTCCTTTGATTTCTGATACTTTTATATAATTGTAACATTTCTGTTAAGCACAAATGTGCATTTGATATTTCTGTCTGCATTTAGCCTCTCACGATTAATTTGGATCAAAGAGATCAAAAGGCAAAGTGTCTTTAGGATACAGCAATACCTACACTAACTGAGAGGCAGAGATTCTCTCATTAGCAAGCATCCCTATTAGCAAAGAGATTGACTGTAGTAAGGCATACTGAAGGCTTACAAAGGGGTTAAACAGTCACAGATTTCTAAAATGAAGGTGCAGTGAAAACTGAAAATAAACCATTTGCAGTACAAATCACACCATTCAATATCTTGTCATCAGACGCTGAAAAGAGAGAGTGATCTGAAGCATGTTACAGGAGCCAAATGAGATTAACATACCAGTGGTTTTGAAAATCCCACAAGCTCTCAGAACACATCAGCATCACTCAAAACACAATATGCATGTTAGAACAAAGGCGACTGAAATTGCCACGCAGCACTGCCTGCATTGTGGTCTCTTCAGCTGAACAGTATTTCCAGGAAAACTAAGAAAAAAGAAAAAAAATATTCACCGACCAGCCATATATTCCTAGATCTAATAACTAATACTCTGTTTGGAATAAATTCACTCTGTATTAAATGTCATCCTAACTTGGTCAGACTGGAAACAGGAAAGGAATGACTTCTGCGAGGCTTAATGTGGCTGGACTTTTCCTCTAACTATTTCTGTGACAACTGTCCACATTTATTTGCTGTATAGGTGGATGGTATAAAACGTAGATTCCACTCTTTCATTGGAGATTGCAAATACTAATTTTGAGCATTCTCCTAACAACCATCACCGAAGCATTCCCCTCGTGATAAGGCTGTCATCATTGCCGTTCCTTCTTAGCATACCAGTTAGGGAAGAAAGGTGTGAAAACCATACTGCGCTCACCCTCCAAATATAGAGCAGGTCTTTTTGCAGTGCGTCCAGCCAGTACTTGCTCGAGATTTAGAAACTTTTATCTCAACTATGACTTCTGTCAGACCTCTCGTCAGCCTGGCTGCTCCCTGCTCTTGGAGATGAGCTAGCAGGCACGTGGACCTTGCAAACCAAGCTTTTCAGCTCCTTCCTTCAACACTGCTCTAACACCAGCACATACCCCCCCACCATCTCCTTTAATTTCACACAAAAGCTGTAAGCCTTGCAGGAACAAAATTTCAGCTGTCAGTAGATTTCAGAAAAAATTGTTTTGAAGCCCACTGTCAGAAATACACATAAGACATGACCTACTATTCTCAAGCACTTCAAAAGGTAAGAAAATTAACTTCTCCCTATATCATAAATGCAACAATGGCTACATAATTTATACAATCACTTGAGGCCAGGTGGGCCTTTTATTAAATGTGCTGGAGAACTCATGCAAGTTAATATTTACTGCCTCAAGGCACTCGCAGGCTAGCCCATAATTTTACTCAATCAGAAAATGACCTTAAGGAGGCCCTGGTGTTGTCTGTTGTGCTACTTGAACCTGATGGATAGTCTGCAATTCATTCGAAATGTAGACTGTTACACTAAGATTGCTGGTCAAAGAGCAGTATTATTTCTGTTGGGTTGCACTGAATGGGGCTCTTCTGTACTTGACAACAATGTGTTAAATACTATGGGGGCAGAAGATATATAATGAGTTCAGGTATTTATTTTCTTGCTTTAACTACTTGGCAGTGAAATCCTTAGGAAGCTTTGGCATTGACTTCAGCAGGGTTAGGATTTCAGAAGTAGAGGTTACGAATTAACGGCATAGGTAAGTGCATTGCTGGCAATCAGCAAGCTTATAATGCTTTTTCTAAAGGAAAGATTTCGGAGTTGGAATTTCACAGGATGGTTATTGGTTTTCTCTTCATAACATTAAAAACATGTAAATAAATGAAATGGGGACTTGGGAGAGTCTTAAAGTAATCACGACTAACCTGAAAGTTCATGAATTAGCAGATGAGCTGGCCTGAAAGCCATCTGCATAAAGAAAATATGGCCTGTGAAAAGTCAGTTTAAAGCCCAGTCTAATCCCAATACCCCATGTAAGAACTATGGGGACCATTATACTGGGCCTGTGAATTTCTTGTGACTTTTCCAGCCAAGTCATTTGTGTGCTTCTTCAAAGTAGCTAGAGAAGTGGATCTAAAATTCATTTGCCCTTTTAAAACTTCATACATGCTTTTGGTTTCCATGACGCCAAGTCTGCACAGCATAGCATCCTTCCACAAGAAAAAGGTACAATCTCTTCATTACTATAGCCTGAGGGTGCTTACATGCTGTGTATATTATCCCTTTCAGTGACAGGGATGTTGCTATTATTAAAGTTGGAAAACAAAAACGAAATAGTAATTATTATTTTTTGCAGCCAGTAACTGAATATTATGCACTTGAATAAAGATTTAATGCACTTGCAGATCCTCAAACTCTTGCCAACAGATGGAGACAACCATTGGATAACAGCATGAACATCAGGTTTATTTTCACATTAATCAAACCTGCAATAATTCTCTGATGGATGGATTCCAATTCTGTTTTATTGAACAAGGAGACACAGGCAAAGGCAAAGTAGTGCCCAGGCCTGTGAAAAGCACAGCACTCACAAATGGATACTAATCACCTCCACTCCCACCAATGTCCATTCACATTGAGAGCCATATTGATCTGTGCACAGGGTGAGACAGTTATACTTGCCTCCTTGCTATCATTACTACCAAACAGTCTATTGTTTTACATATGCACAGTAGTTTTGCAGGCTAATCCACAACAAATTGGGCTAGCCAGAACCAAGGATAACAGCCTTGTGATAAAGCTAGCAGAGTCATCTTTGTTTGAACTTGATGATCTGAAAGGTCCCTTCGAACCTAGATAATTCTATGATTGGTGAAAACCATTTCTGGTTTACGGACACAAAATAAATTGTCCAGAAAACACCAACACCAATCACTGCGCTGACTCCACACCTCAGTATTGGCTGAGAACTAAGCACAGCTTCTGCACATTAAATGTCCGAGACAATCAACAGAAGATATTCTATACTAAAAATTCAGTGCTTGCTTTGTTATTTTTCATGTCTAACAGCAGGAAGATGGTTATATAAATTAGTTAATGGGAATGAAGCCCTTAATTATTGGAGAAAGAAGTGATAGATCATGCATATTTAGAAACCAGATAATATCATTTCTCCGTTAGCAAAAATTTCCTCGAACTGCTAACCATTAGAAATTATAATTTAAAAAATAGTTATACAGTCATATTTTTCTCTTAGAAATAGGCTATGGGCTCTCATAACTTGTATCTCAGGAAGCAGTAGTTAGTAGGCTAGGATAGAAAAATAAAAGGAAAAAAAAAAGACTGTCTGGGATGTAGATGGAATTAAAAAAAGAGAACGTCTCTAGAGGAAAAAAAACCTATAGAAAAATGAATTTTTCCTGTGTGCTTTCTTAAGCAGGGGTTAGCAGGCCAGGGGAGTAAAAAGGACAAATGAGTTCCCTGAAGAATCTATATGCACTAGAGGATACCGACTGCCTTAGACATAGCTCGTTACTTTCCCATACAGTTAGGCTGTTTGGTAGCTTTTTCTAATCCACCTGTGGATCCAGTTGGGCAATATTCTGTAATACAATCCTCCATACTCAAACACCAAGGAACACGCAAAACTGCTAAAGGCAACTAGAAAACATACAAGCTCACACCTGAGCACAAGGTGGCCAAGTTCCTCATCATCTCAGGCATCCTTCCACCACCTGTAAAATCAGCAAGGAAGGACTGGAACAAACAGCAATGGGGCAGCAAACAAGAAAATGTCAAAGATTGTGACAGTGGGTACCAGTGAGAAACAGGAGTCAGTGCAGAACAAAAATGGGGATAAAGGTATGTGGATTAGTCAAATAAGTTTCATAGTCTC
>JAOXJK010000032.1:13825889-13836240 GCA_025774025.1 Xenus cinereus
AGTGAGAAACAGGAGTCAGTGCAGAACAAAAATGGGGATAAAGGTATGTGGATTAGTCAAATAAGTTTCATAGTCTCCAGACTCCAGAAGTCCAAGGGAAAGATTTATTGGAAGTGTGGAAAGTAAAGAAATTATACCTCCCCTCAATAATAATAAAAAAAATATGTAAAAAAAAGAGAAAAAAACTAAATAGAAAATAAAGAGGATAGAGGATTGAAGGAAAAATTAGGCAAGAGAAAGACATCAAAGGCAGTATTATAACAAGACAAAATGGATTTTACTCAGCTCCTCGTTTTCCAATGTGAAGAGTCCTGATATGGTATTTAGTAAAGGTATGAATTTCATGGACAACCAGATGGTATTTCAAACACACGGCCATATAAAGAGCAATAGGAGATCAGGCACAGAGATTACACAATCTTGCGAAAGCTGCCTCACTCAAGGAACATGATACTGGCAGGTAAAACTAGGAGACAGCGAGCATATAATAAAATCTTAAAAAGGCACAAGAGGGAAAAGCATACTCTGTACAAGTATAAGAAGCAATCATGAATGAGACTGCAGCATCAGACTGTTCTGGTTTAAAGATTTTTTTTTTTTTTTTTTTGAGTACAAACATATACATGCCCCAGAAATATGGCCAAAGATTTAAGATTCTCTGAAACAAAGACTTCTGAAAGGGCAGAGGAACAGAATATATTTCTGTCTTCTAGCAGAAAATACTGACATGGAAAAGCAAAGAATACTAACATCTTCGCTAGCATCACAGGATGTAAAACCAGAGAGATCTTTATCAGGTACTGATACAGAACTCTTGCATAATTGGAAAATCCAGGAAATCTTTTACAGTGAAACTTTTTAAGATGCTCAGAGCTTCGGTAATAAGTAAACTGGAACTGCTCTGCTGGTATGACAGTAGCAACTATGTGTAGAAGCTTCTCAAGTGCTCCACAAATCAATTTAAGCAAAACAATAAAACCATACAGCTTATTGTAACAGGGTCTGAACCCAGCCAACCCATAACACACGTACAACTAATATCAACACATTTTACACTAATCTTAAGAGTAGACATATATGTTAACTAAAGGTGAATCTCCCTACTAGGCTCTCGAGTCCATTCTTAGTGCTGCTGTGTAATGTCAGACACATTCAACACAACGTAACAGTGACTCTGCTAGAAATTACTTTTTTGATGAGGACTGCAAGATCAAGCAATAAATAGGAGAGCACAGTTCAATGATGTGTGATTTACAATGCTGGAAGCCAGAGACTAATGTGATGTATAATTCTCTTTAAAATACATCTACTATCTGTTGAGATATTCCTACAATGACTTGCAAAAACAGGATGCCTTGTAAAGAGAGATTTCAACAGTAAGAGGCAAACCAAAGAGCACATAAAAAAAGTGAGGAAGCCCAATATGTGGAACAAATTATGAGGAAGAATAATATCCCAGATGATTAAGCCCATGCTCAGGGACAAACAATGATTGTTCATAGACAAATATAGTCTATGTAGTTGGGGGCTGTCTTGGCAAAAAAGCTTACAGAGAACTGCTTTGTTATGGAGCACCCCGGTGCCAGGGGTCCCTTCTCATGATAAAGGCTTCAAGACACTATGGAATATAAATTAATTTTAAAAAGCTATGTTTCATTAAGTGTGTAGCACAAGGGAGCACTCACCAACTCATCCTATTCAATGTATCCGTGGAGGAAATACATTCCTATGCAGATGTAATGCTTCTATCCATGTTTAAGAAGTATACAAGATATACTCAAACCAGGACTCTAGGGAGTTACAAGGTCGGAATTTATGTTTCTGTGTTTTGGGAACTAAAAAGATGAACAATTTTTTTCCTCTAATTTTGTCTCAAATTGAAAATAAGGGTAAAATAAATGGGCTACCTTTCCAATGTACAGCAGGGACTATTACATACACAGATACAGTTAAACACATCAAATTTGAGATCAAAACTCTGACAGACCCTTAGGTCTAGCAGTATAATTGAATATCACTATGATTATACTGTCAGAAGCAAATGAACAGGCACTTCACTTTATTGATATCACTCTTGAGAGGGAAAAGAAACAAACAATTGTTTGAAAAAGCTATTATATCTTTAAGTAGCAAAGAATCAAATATGCTAGCTTTTCATATTTCAACATAGAACAGCAATAAAATAAACAGGTTAATCTTTTCATCATCTCCTTCAGTTCCCCTCAGTTCAGTTTTCTAAGGTTTATCTCCAATAATTTACTGAAGAAAAGCCAAAAAATAAATAATGCCCTTGTTAAGCCTCTCTTGTAAAACACAGCTGCATAGTATTGTTGTTTCGTAAGCAAACCAATCTTTACAACCTTTCTCCATCTACTAGAACTGGTGAAAGCAGAGGTGTTTCCACTCATTCATTTTTGAACTAAAAACCATTGTTTCCACCAGTATGGTAAGCACCTAAATCATAGTGTCATAATGTCATAGTGTTGTCCAGACCGGAAGGGACCTCCAAAGGTCATCTAGTCCGACCTCCCCGCAGTCAGCAGGGACACCCCCAACTAGACCAGGTTGCCCAGGGCCTCGTCGAGCCTCGCCTTGAATATCTCCAGGGAAGGGGCCTCAACCACCTCCCTGGGCAACCTGTTCCAGTACTCCACCACATTCACAGTAAAGAACCTTCTCCTAAATCAGTAATTTTCAGCCTGTCCTGGCTGGAGAATTACTTCTAAGAAGCCCGTAAAATGCACTGAAGAACAGTAAGCCTATTACTGAGGAGCTTCAATACATCAGCAAACTTAGAAGTTTATGAAGCCCGGTATCCACCAATATGGGCAGTGGGTCAGACAGTAGATACAAAGATGGCAGATTTCATACAGTAAATTTTAAAAGTTGAGGTTTCACTTAAGTGATTTGGGTTTTCTCCTCCAGGTGACAGAAATTGTAGTTCTTAATAGAATTGTCTTCTGAGATGGTACTTCTAAATGCACTCATGAACAAACAGGATACCCTGGGGGGTCTCTGAGCCCTGCTCATCCACATCCAGGACCTGGTCACACTGTGCAGTGGCTGACCTGTGGCCTATCCATCTAGATTTCTTTTCCAGAGAAACCAAAAGACTGTGGAGGGAAACAAGGTGTGACCTGGCCATGAATGAAATCCTGGGTCAGATCCCACTATGGAATCAAGACACAGTAGAGTAAGCCTGTTTGGCCATAACCGGTTACAAAATATTTTGCCTTCTCCTTCTTCTTGCAATTGCCTTATACTCCCTTAAATTGTGTGGTACAATGGGTACAGTTGGTTTTAAACCTTATCCTTTAGCACTTATGCCTCTTTCAAGATGATTTTGTGGAAGTTATGAGGATTAAATATTATTGGAAGATACAGTATTACTATTTAATATCCTCCTACATCTCTTGCCTCATCACCATTCTGCTGCTTACATAGACTGTGGTTGGTTCTGAAGCACCTCAAGGTTCTTTCCTTTGCAAGATGCTTAGCAAAAAGCACTGTGATGGTAGTAGATGGTAACACTGTCGGAAGCATTCCTGCATTAGTAAGGTGACAGGTTACATGGACTACTCAGTCTTTTCTATATCTGATTTCTATGAGTCAATGATTGTATTGTTCGCTCCCTTCTGTACCAAAGAAGTCATCAAGTGACTAGCACTCAAATGCAACTAAAAGGGCAGAAGTGGGGCTTGTCTTGAAATGAATGCTGTTTCTGTGCAGATTCGCTATGCAGAAGTTATTGGGAAGTGGAGACATCGTTGGCCTATCCCATCATAAAGATCTAACTCTTCATCAGCCTGGCTTGTGGTGTAAGGAGGCAGAGGTCACTCGAAATTCAGTCATCTCACATGACAATGCACTATGAGCTCCATCAAACAAGTGCAGCAAAATAATGGGTTCTTTTAGTCCTTCGCTTACATGAGAAAAGTAGAAAGTGTTCTCTTCTCTTACCAGGAAAAGTGACTCTTAAAGTGCCAATACTGAACTAATTGTAGGTTTCTCTCCCCTTTTGCTGAAAATGTTCCTGTACTCTGTGACGCACCATGAGAGGGGGCAGCACAGAAATTCTCTACAACGGGGTTAACGTGCTAGCCACAGACTGCCACAGCATTCTATGAATCCAAGCTAACATATACCATTTTAAAGCCAAAATACCAACTGGACTAGAACAAACCATGGCTTTGTTGACGGCAAGCCATTCTCCTAAGGACAGCATATCAAAAGGAGGTGTTCCAGGTTAACAGGCAGCAGTTAGAACCAATGCTAATACAGATTTGCTTCCGAGGAAGATTCTCTTCTTGCTGTGTCACTTCTTACTGCAGAGATCTGAAGACAACACTTGTATGAATACGATTGCAAACAAATGCTGCAGACAACCAAAGGGTATGGAGAATCTAACTGCTTTTGCAATCAGTAAACTTGGAGGATCAGTGCAACCTTCAATGAATCAATACTTTACCACTTTGTAGGGAAAACTGGACCTTACAACTTCATCCAAACCTCAGTGGACTTGCTGTCTTTCCACTGACTGCAAGCCAGTCACGAGGGTGAAAGAAGATGTGAGAGTCGACAAGGCAAAAAGCGTCTCATCTAATGACAAAACTCAGTACCCCTTGGTTACCCCAAGCAGGGCTGGAGACTAACGTTATTTTGTTGCTGTAGTCCCTATAGGTCAAATTCATCCTTTGTAATTCAGTTAAAGCTAAACCAGTTACCTAACATCACCGAGTCCCCCCACCATTGGCATAACTGAACACATCCGCAGGAGAGAAGTCCAGCACTTGAACCACAGCAGAACTAGCAGGCAGAAATGTGGCTCGCTAGCGAACGCAGAAGGGACAGCTTGTCGGCGTGACTGCTGGCTCCAGCCAATGATAGAAACCCTCGATTTTGATCGATATTGAGAACCAGATTTTCAAAACCTACCGAAAGCCAAGCCTATATGGTGGGTCCAGGAGCTCCTCTGAGTTCCTAAGGATGGCAGCATACCCCAGCCACCTCTCAATTTCATGATGGATAAGGCTCAGAGATGCACTAATCTCCCTCCCCCGTTAAGTCAGTTTCTATTAGGAATGAATCCTGGGTCCCTGGAACAGAACTTAACTATGGCAGGCCCTGGAAGCCTTAAATCCCCTATCCTTGATTAATTCACACTTATCCATATATAAATTCAGTGTGAATGCTCTCAGTACTTTTTCCTCATTAGAATTCAACGAAACTTTAGCAAAACAATTGTCCTTAGTAAAGGAACAAATGTAACTACAGTACTGAATTAAGTCTGTAAAGGGAGAAATCTTCAACTTCGGTGTTTAATTTGCACATCACTACAAATCTACAGGGGAGCCCAAAGCCAAAACTACTATCAGTACATCTCAAAATATGTAAAAGGCGAGCCCAAAGTCATTGATAGTGCAACAAAAACCCGAGTACAAGGTAAGAAACCGTTACTGAACTGAATGCACGCAGATCAAGGCTGGCCTCATTCACAGCACGTGTGGAGGGACACAGCGGGTTTTGCAGTGGGATGGCCGTGCCCCCCTCCTCCTGGTGCACGTGTGCTGCACTTGAGGGTCAAGGGAGAGGGAAGAAGTCAGAGTCATCTTAGACCACGTATGAGATTCATGTGTCAGAGTTGACAGTTCCTGCCAGCGCGTACGAGCCATTGCAAAAAACAAGGCATCTGCCTCTCGTTGAAAACGGGCTGTCACACGCGCAGCACGTGAATTTGCGATGGCACGCACTGCAAAAGCAGAACACGAAGAATGCAAAACTGCCTGACTCACATATGCTTCTGCTGCAAAATACTTAGGATGCAATTTACTTCGCATAATAATCATGTCCACTCTGTGAGATACTGTGATGCACCCCAGAATTCAAACTGAACGTTACAAAGTGTATTGAATACTAAAGATTTGATTTTTACCCACATATGAATCACGTGTACAGTGGCAGTTACCATCCCTCCCTAGCCCCAAGCACCTGACAGGTGCCCAAATCAGAAGTGGTCAACCAAGGCTGGCACAAATAAGAGCTGCAGAGAGGGAAGTTCTCACCTTGAGTCATCTACTGGAAGGCTCCCCTTACCCTATTCAGAGTGTCAGGACACATGCTACAACAGGTAGTAAGAATACTTCCAACTGATACTAAGTTATTAAATGTAGACTCAGCAGCTAAAGCCTTTTCAAACTTAAATAAGAGCTAATTTGTTCTGAGTAAGAAAAAATGCCAATCAGAAACCCTAGCCAACACCAAGGATTATTCTTCAGGAGGAAAAAGAATATCCTCTATATTATTTGAGTACTTTTCTACTACAAAAGTTGGTTTAGGAGACATATTCAAAACAGAAATTCTAGGTGCTTTTGTTCTTTCTCTGGTTAAAACCTACTTAGTCAAAAAGCAAAGTTGGACTCACAGCTCCAGTACCATACGTCCAGCCAATAACAATAATGATGCCGGTTTGCAAAGGCTGTAGCAGATGATGTAAAAGCGAAGTGTGTCCAAGCACAAGAACCAGAGAGCTCTGCTTTCTCTGTCAACGCAGATGTCACAACTCTACCTCACTCTCCTGGATTTGCAAACAGTGACCTAAGTACAGGCTCCCTGGAAAGCAAAGGCTTTCAAATACAATGACTGAACTGGTTCAAATCGCACAGTATTTCTGCTCTGGCTGGTGAACTACACATAAATCCTGAAAAGCTGTATTTGAAGATTTCCACAACAAGCTTCAATATAATTCCACCCTGGTTTTGATTTGGGAGTGGTGGGGTTGTCGGGGTGGGAGGTCTACCAGCCCTCCTTTGAATTCAAGAATGGTAGCTTGCTACAGCTGCCTATAGATTTTAAAATCGGGAGGCACCATGCTAGTAAAGGGTCATTGGCATGCACTGTAGCAGAAAACAGGAAATATAGGAAATTTAATTAAACATACGGCTGTGAGGTAAGATCTTTGGCAGGAGAGAGATCTTTGGGAAGAAAGCGGCAAGGGCAAAGCACTGTGAAGTAGCAGTGACCAGGCTGGATGGGGCTTTGAGCAACCTGGTCTAGTGGAAGGTGTCCCTGCCCATGGCAGGGGGGTTGGAACTAGATGATCTTTAAGGTCCTTCCAACCTGAACCATTCTATGATTCTAAGTAGCACAGTAATGTGGTCAAGAAGGGGAATGAAGCACAGGGGCAGAGATAAAGAAATGGGAGTCGGGGTGAGAGGAGCAGAAAAAGAAGCACAAAGAGAGAAAATGACAGTAAAAGAAAGAAGGCAAAGCATACAGAATAGAAGAATGTATGTAAGGAAAAACACCTCTCTTAGGAGTAATAGTTCTTTAGTAAGGGCAGGAGCCACATTGTTACGCAACAGGATATACTGTTTTCTGTATAGAAAGAGTTTATTTAAGCTTACATTAAACCTCAAAAAAAAATCTGTGGGGAAAAAAAAAAAAAAGAGAGAGTAACATCATATTTCTTTCGACTTCTAAATTGCTTTTTAGGTCATATTTCACCCTCCCCTCCCACCCCCCAAGTATTTTCCAGGATGGAATTTTCTTCTTCCCACTCCAGGATTTGGCGTGGGCAGAGCACCGCAGATGCTGCTGAACTCAGAAACCAAGAGCCTGATTCATTCTTCCCTTGAATCTTGTGCTATCATTTAAACTGGGACCGAGCAAACGTCAAAGGCTGCAAGTCAGAAAGATAATTGTACGCAGCTTGTACATTCACTTTGCCTCAGCATAACAGTGGTATGAGAGGAAGAGTAAGGATAAATCCAGTTCTGAATCTCCTAGTTTGTCAAGTATTTGTTTAATTTTTTTTCCTCCTCTTCCAGCAGACTTATGCTCTAAAACTCCTCTGAGTTTTGACCATACACAGAGGGCAGGTTTTCCCTAAGGTAAGGCCAACAACCATTTTTCAACTTCACAGAACACAAATCCTTAAAATGTAGACAACCTTACACAATCAATCAGCAAAGCCCTTCAGTCTCACTGACGGTGTTCAACAAGTCCAGATTATTTTCTGCAAGTTTCGTTTCATTTCAGCCTCTGGTACTGCACAATCACACTGCTGGGTATCAATTCAGTACTCAAAAAGGATTCTCAGAATAAACTGTAAGGAGTCATATGACATAAAAGAAGCTGCTCCCAAGATAAGTGATACAGTGTCCATATTTTTGAAAGCTGAAGCCACTTTCAGTAAGAAAGATTCCCTGCTTACTTCATTTTAGATGTTAAAACAAACAAAAGCTCTAACATTTTAAAAGGTTAGACACATTTTTTACTCCCACTGTTTCTTAATAAAACACCATTTGTGTGGGAAACCAGCTTAGTGCATACTTTAAGAACAGGCAAACCATTAATTGATCCAACATGTTGGCAGTTTTCGAGAAACTCACTAGACAAGAACAAGCAATGCATCTTAACTTTTGAAACAGCCTGAGCTTTACTTTAAGGGTGCATAAGTATGCCAAGCTCCTACTACTTTATACTGCTTAGGATATAATCTGTGATACTTAAAGTACCAAGAAGTATAATCTGAACAGCTACTAAACCATGTGCAGGTTATAAAGCACAGTTTTAAGAAGCTCAAGAGGTTATGAGTCGCTGGTCTCACAAAACCAATGGAAAATACTAAAAAGTCCCATCTTCCACCAATCTTACCCAAGAAACGTGAATTTGCCCAAATAAACGGTTAATCTTTTAAAGAGGCTGCACACAAGAGGTTCCAAAAGGGCTACTTTTGCATCAGCAATATTATAGCACTATAGTTAGGCAACAAATTGTTTTTCAGTACATCCATGCTAGCTAGTTTAATGTGGAAATTTAAAATGTCATTAGAATAACATCCTGTTTTGCAGCCTTTCTGTGTTTCAATTTACCCCTAACTCTGCTAAGATTCAACTGTGTGAAACAGCTGGGCATGATTAGTTACTGGATACAAACCAAACTGAGATTTCACAATAGGTGGCATTTTAGTCTCCATGGCATAGGCTGCCGGTATAAAAGACCAGTGACCCCTGGCAGAAAACACTGTCCCTAAATATAAATCTGGTGACCTGTTTTTAAAACAACATTATTTCAGATCAAACACTGCTACAAAACCAGCGTTCTTCTTAGGCATAACCCAAAGTTTGGGTCGTCTCCAGTGACTGAATTTCTGCTCGGTTCTAGCAGACGTGCACCCGCTGGGACCTGAGCACCCATGTGCTGACACTGCGAGCACAAACTCCATCAGATCATTCACCTGAGAGAGTGAAATCCCACCCGGTCCTGGACAAAATATCTTCGGCGCTCCTACCCAATCCCACAGCTTTTACGCTATCACAGGCAAGACGCTGTGTTCCCTACTTCATTGCACCTCCTGATAAGCCTGCACCATAAACACTACGCTTCTCCTCTTCCAGAGGTTTTAATCACACCCAATCCCACATAGCACCTGCCAGAGGATCCAAATGACACGACAAAACATCGGTGCCCCACAGTAGGCTCAGCATTCCATCCGTTCCTCCGACTAGACCCAAACTTTACATCTCCCAAACTTTCCACCCCTGGAGCGCGAGTGCGCATTGCTGCCAGCGGCACATCCATCCTTCGCCATGGCAGCACGAAGAGGTGCTCCACGGTCCCTGGGATGGGCACCCACCGCCCGGTGAGCCCACCTGCTCCCTGCCAGGAGGTGCGAGGACACCTTCCACCCCAGCAAGCTCCCACCCCGAGGATGCGGGACGGCAGAGCGGGCTGCCACGCACAGGAAAAGGGGGCACGTCTCCCCACCCAGCAGAGACCTCGGGGGTCTCTCCGAGACCACGGAAGGCGGGCAGGGCGCCAGGGCTCACCTGCGTGGGGCATGGTGATGGTCTCGTTGGCGTTGCTGGAGCCCACGTTGTAGATGACCACGGCGGAGGCGTTCTGGGCGGCGGCGTGGCGGATCTTGTCCTTGTAGGTGCAGTTGCCCCGCGGGATGAGGGCCACCCAGCTCTTGCCCGGCGCCGGAGCGTTGAAGCGGGTGCCGGGGTCGCAGGCGTAGCGGTCGGCGGGGGAGGCGGAGAGGGCCACCTGCCCGCGGGCGTCCTGCTTGGGCGACTGCTCGCCGTAGCGCCCGCACTCGCTCTTCTCGCTGCGGAGCTCGGCGCTGCCGGCCGCCGGGTCGGCGTAGGTGATGTTGACGAAGGCCGTGTACCACTCCTCCTTCTCGGCCACGGTGAAGTC
Organism: Xenus cinereus; assembly: GCA_025774025.1. Classification (NCBI taxonomy): domain Eukaryota; kingdom Metazoa; phylum Chordata; class Aves; order Charadriiformes; family Scolopacidae; genus Xenus; species Xenus cinereus. The sequence goes on from JAOXJK010000032.1 coordinate 13,836,093, forward strand.
CAGGCACAGCAGATGCACGAAACAAAAGGACAGCAGCCATGTTGAGAGAGCCAGGCTGCGGCACGCTTGGATCACAGACATTGCCATCTTCATCTGCCGGAACCCCCCCCCCCCCCGGCCGGCCCCGGCCCGGCCCGCCCCCGCCGCC
>JAOXJK010000032.1:13836863-13853903 GCA_025774025.1 Xenus cinereus
CCCCCCGAGTTTTGGCCAAGGCTCAAACGTCTTTCAAAAGGCATTTCAAACTCCGCGTTTGGCGATCCCAGTGCAAGCCAGTAGCAAAAATTCCTCTTTTCCATAACTACGTTCAGTAACAGAAGGATGTCTCACAAAGATTAATAGACATTGCCTATTTTAGCCCCCTTGTTATTAAAATCCGCTGCCACAAACACCATTCCCTTTCATTCAGATGAGATGCCTGAGTATCTCCCCGGTGTCGCTATTTGCCCGTTCCCGCTTTATGTTCACAGGTGCCATTGATCTAAGGAAACAGACAACAGCCTTAACCGTATTTTACACACACACACACACTGCTTCGAAAAAGTTACTTCCCCAAAGTTGAAAAAAGTGAATTTGGGAGAAAAATCTACAGGCAAATAGGGGAATAAAATAGAGATGTTTCCAGGTAAATACGGTGGGTTGCAAAAAAGGTCTACCATCAAATGAGGATAAGTTTCCTTGAAAGCCCATTCCTGCAGAAGTGAAGTCAGCAACTAAAGAGAAAAATTTACCATGTAGAACTAACATTGAAAGGTGAAAGTAGATGGCAAACAACATTAATTAGAAAGTGTTGAGATTTCATAAAGGGAAGCAAAAGCCCTAAGGGGAAAATCCATGCCCGGAAGGGCCATTGGCAATAAAGCATTTGTGTACTTGGAAGAAGTATTATAAGAAGAAGAGAAGGCAAAAAAGATATAAATTACCACTAAATGGTTCAGGCTTATATTTGGAAAGAAAGGGGGGATGTGTTTGCCAGATTATTGACTCATAAAAGTGAGATTCAGAAGCATCTCCTAAGAACATACAAAAACCAGCAGACCCGGAAAAATGGCACACATGAATCCTAAAAGGGTGGGTGGGAGGACAGAGAGAATAACCAGCTCTGACACTACTTCAAGTCAATCTTGGCATAACAGGAAAATCTTGAAAGATTGAGTGTTCCGTTTCCTGGAAAGATCCAGAAAAGCTAATTACGGTGACCAGGTAGTTACAGGCTGGTTGGCCTAACGTTAACCAACCCCAAGAAAAGCAAGAGAAAATAAATCAAATCTATGGATAAAGTTTGTTTTTACGGGAAGCGGCCTGCCAAGCAAACACGGTTCACGTTTTTGCGAGGAAATTATCAGGGTGGTTAGTAAAGTTACACAGCCACGACCGTAACAGGTTTTTTTAAAGGTGTGTTATTCAATGACAGATGGCATCCTCACTGCACGTGTAAACTATTAAGGACCAGATAAGATGAGATTAGTTGAAACGGAACGTGTGTAATAGAGCTTAATGCAAAAATGCGATTCCAGGTGACGGAACCGCCGTCCACCCCGGAGCAGAACTGGGAGCGTGTGATTTACTCTGCACGCAGGGAAGGATGTGGGGGTCGGAGCAGGCAGGAGCTGGGCCACGTTCCTAGGGAAAAGGGGGGCCCAAAGAGGATGCAGAGGATATCCTCAGATGTTTCAGAGGAGTAAGAAGCAGGAGTAGGGAAGCGGAAGCATCAGAGAGACAGATACTGGGAGGTGTCCAGTTTTGGTATCTGCGTTTTAAAAAGGATATTGAAATACCAGAGAAGGTTAAGAAAGGAACCCTAAAAATAATTTGAAGTAATTCCTCTCTGGGGAGAGATTTCAGGTGCCCAATCTATTCAGCTTTTCAAGAAAAGAGGCAATATGATTACGTTGTGTAAGTTATATCCCAGGGATATAACAGCAGGTACTAATAGGCTCTTTGAGCTGGTGGATAAAGGCATAACAAGAACTAAAGTTCAGACTAGACAATGCAACTTCAAGCAAAACTAGTCAATAAACAGTGATTGTCCATTGGAGAAAAGTGAGAACTGTCCTGGGAAGTGAAAGACAACCTACTCATACTCAAATTCAACAAACGAACAAAATAAATGCTGGAAAGCATGCTTTAAGTGCAAGACATTAAATTCTTCATAATTAATTTATAAACTAGTGGCCGCTTCTCACCTTAAAAGTAATCCTGAATAAAACCAACAAAATATTTGATTACTTTTGTTGCTGAAAGCTGAACTATAATTAACTAGGTCAACGCTTTGACTTAACAATCACCCAGTTTGGAATAATAGTTGATGGTGGTTCTTCCCATATTATTTGTTTCCGTTCACAGGAACATCTGAGCTTCTCCCTTTGCCTGGCTCATCAGAACTCTGTTCTGGTCCTGGCACAAGAAGATCATACTTCCAATGAACAGCCAAGCAGCTGTAAACATGTTTCCTCTCAGGCCAGCAAGACATTTGCCACTACCTTAACCTAGCCTGTGCTCCCTCCTTCAAAAAACCCAAACCCTGGGACTTTCATCCCATTCCAGCCTCCACAGAAGCATACAAGGCACTCATCCAGCATGATCATAAATCACATTGCTGGATTACAGTGAAAAGCACAATCTCTACTTTTATATGCTATCCAAAATCCTTTTACAGTGTCTGTAGCATTGGGGTAATGGGCGTGTCTCCAGATTTTGGATGTTGTTTACAACTTTAATAACATATTACAAATTCTACTCCCCATTTTCCATGTTTCTGAAGTGAGTATAATTCCAGCTGAACTACACATTGTAGAAAGTTACATGACCATCATATTCAAACTTGGGTGTGTGAAATGTGGTCAGCAAGTAGAAGAGAAGTGGCATGTGGGGAACTCCAGCTCCAAATTCTTGATAACACAGAAACTCAGAAGCTGGATTTAGGTAATAGCTGATAATGAGCAAATGGCATATTGCCCTTTCAAAAGGTAAAATTAAAAGGTAACTTGTTATGCTTAGATTGTGCTGGAGTGTGTGTCTGCATCCAAAATTTCAAACGATTTCAAGGGGAATGGCTAGAAATTGCTTCACTTAATGATGAGGAATCTCCTCCACATTGCTAAGCCCCTCTGTTACGGAATCCCATGGTGTCTTGTAGACCTCTGTCTCAGCCTGTTGGGGACAATCAGTACCAACAGGTAAAATGGCAAAAGGTTTAACAGTTAGGCTTTTAAAGACTAGGCTGCCTAAATTCTGCTGAAGTAGGGATTTGCCTGGAATTTAGGAATCTTAATCCAGAAGAATATAGAAAGCAGTATTGCAGGGTATTGAAAAAGTCTAGATTAGGTGTGCTGGCTCCCTTTACCATTAATGGAAACATCTTCCAGCAAGCAACTCAGGGAACCTAAGATAGCCCAAAGGTCAGTGAATCTGTGTTGTGCTGGGCACAGGCAAAAGCCTATGGAAAATATACACTACAGGGTAGGTCAGAAATGCTCCCTCTCTCTCTCTCTACTCTCAGGAGGTTTCGGTTGGCAGCTCAGTTCCCTCTGCAGTGGGTGCGAGGGGTCCCCACAGGGGTAGGACCCCAGCAGGTGGCAGCTGGGAGAGACCCGGGGGTTAGTGCTAATTTCAATGCAGCCTCAAGGTTTCTTGATGCTGATGGACAGCAAGGAAAGTTGATTGAAATACAATCTCTCTGCAGGTGCCCAGGAAAATGAGTTCCTTTGCCTTCCCTAGCTATAAGACTGAAATTGATTCTTGTTTACAGCTGGAGAAGAACAGAAGATATGTTAACACCGGGAGACACACAAAGGATAAAGCAATACCATCGCCTCACCCATTTGCTGCCAATACTGTGCTTTGAGTTAAAAAAAAAACAACCAACAGTAAGTTTGTTCATTTAGAGAGTTAACTGAGCAATACATCTTTTCTTGACCTGACATTGTTAATACTCCATCCATCTCTCTATTCATATGCTAATAGCTATATCGCCTGTCGGTTGCTTTATTACAGAACCCAGCTTTAGATTGCAATACTGCTTCATTATTCTGGAACATCGTTTGAATTACTATACTTGCTACTGTAGTTCTGGTTTCATTTACTTAGGTCAATTTAATATTCTTGATAATGCTCTGATGCTCTAAAGAAATCTTCAGAGTAAAGTTCCAGAAAAAAACCCTGTGTTCCAGCCAAGATAAACTCCTCGCGGGAGCTATAGGAAAGGTTCGATAGAATTTACAGGGAAAGTGACATTTTCATTTAAAAATTATGAAAAGGGTTGAAAGGAGCTTTATCTTGTTCGATCCTTATTAAGTTTTCATAGTGAGATGGTGCTCCCTGTGTCCCAGAGGCAAAAATTGCCATGTCTTATCATGTTTGTTTAGTGTCTGCTTTTGTTATAGAGATTTTTTGGTAAACTACAAGAACCCAGGAGACTGCTGCTGATGAACATCTTTCTGCTTCCCCCTTCTTCTATTACAGCTTCTTGAAAATATAGAACATTTGAAAGAAACACGTCTCTTTTCTGCAATTTCTTTCTCTTCCGTAATGGCTCACTCAGCTCCCTTAAACCTACAGCATTTTCCGCGTTTCTCATTACTGGCATGTAGAGGCTTACTAAGCCCTCAGTCTAAATACTGGCTTTTCCTTTGCAGCGTAAAAATATAAGAAAATTAGTTTTCTCCTGTTACTAGTTTATTTTTCCTTGCTCTCCTATAAAGGGAGTTATTTTAATGTCTCAGAGAAAAAGTGAACTGACAAAACGCAGCCCCAGCTCTGCGGGGCAGCCAAGGTGTCAGCACTGATGACATTTGCTGCCATCCCAGCCGGGCAATCCCGCAGTACACCAGTAACTTGATTGTGAGTGCTCGCCTTACTTACTGCTCCTTTCCCACCTGTCTTTTTCTAAGGCAGAGCGCGTGTAACCAAATACATCACAGGTCTACCAGAACCTAACAAGCTGCTGTTATTAACCTTACCATCTTCCATAGCCTACAGCAGGGGGGAAGGAGGGGGAGCCACCGTGACTAGCATCAGATCCAGGAACCTCCATCTTCCTTGGTGAAGGGTCAGCTGGATGGACTGGAGACAGCCTTTAGCTTAAGTGTGGGATAAGGCTCACATTTGTATCTCTGCATCTGTGCTGGCTCTTCTGGTGTTGACAGACACACAGGGAGTGATGCGCAGTCCTGCTGAGGCAGAATTTCTTAACGCACAAGAATTCAAGCTCCACAACTGTGCCAGCTCCTAGTGTTTTAATCATCTTCCAGGGGAAATATTGTGAAGAACCTAAAAGAAGCCGTAATTTATAACAGATTCTTTCCAAAAAACCAGACAAATTGGAAATGTATTAGACACGACTGTGTAAAGAGTGGAACTTGCTGCAGAAGCTGCATAAAAATGTGTGATTAGAGATCATCTGTGCCTCATGCTGGAAGTTCGTATGATCCGGAATGAAGAGAGTCACACTAAGTGCTAGTTAGGTGGCTCATAACTTCTGTGGTATAATGATAAACCTTGGAAGTAGAGGCTGCCGGCTACATGCCATTTTCTAATACCTAAAAGAAATATGGAGTTCAATCTCTGTGCAGAAAAGCACACTGTCTATTGTGGACAGCACGTATTAAATATTACTGCAGTTTTCAAATTAGAGGCAGAATCCTGCTTCACACTATTTTGGATGAAACATATCAGCGAATAGGCTGCAGAAGAGGTAGTATTCACACGGACAAAGTTACTCACTCAACAGACATCCTGAATCTTGCTCCTTAAGCAATCACCAGTGGAAAAGGTGCAGAGCCACAAAATAACGTTCACCTTGTGAAAGCTACACCACAAGTTCCGAGTGGCACAGTCACACTGAAAGATTTTCTAGTGGGAGGCTCAGCTTTTGAAAGGACACTCCTAAGATTCTTCCACCATTGCCAAAACGAAGCTATCCATTGCCAGCATAGTAGGTGTGTGAGAGGGACAAGTTGCACGTGCACATCCTAGTTATGATTCAGAGACTGTGCTTGCAAGTGACATTTCCTTTACAGTGCTACACTTCCATAAAGCTGCCACAGTCGGATTAAAAGTTGAGTGTACCCACTGACACTGAGATGCTATTGTTTGCCAAGACTTCCACCAACAAGCCCCTGAATGCAATAATGAAAAATAGATATATCCAGGATAATGGTGGGAATGTTTATATGGCCCAGTTCAGACATATGCAGAGATTCCTGATCTTGCTTGAGAGAGAGGAAGCATATACCTGAGTTAACCAGGCATTTTTCTATACTACTACACCTTGCTGATAAACTTCCATAGAGCGTATATACAGGGTCACATCGGCAGGCAGCAAATACAGACACTTGACCAAATGGAATACAATTATAAGTTCTGCTGAAAACAGATGTGTGAGGTTACTAATGGAGGTTTTCCATGAGTGATTCCTGGGATTGATCATATTAAATATGATCATTAATGAGCATGGTGCATACAAACAAAATGGGAAATTCATTGATGACATAAAATAAGCTGGCATTGGCAGCAGAAAGGCAGACATGTATGGAACACAGGAGAACCTTATTGATCTGACTGAGAGAGATGTGATGAAATTCAATAGTACATAATGCCAGGTCATCAATTTACAGAATAATAATACATATTTCTGCTCTTAACTGGAAGCTCATTGGTTGGGATACTGGTTTAAGAGGATGTCAATGTCACAAAGATCCCATTAACTGTGTCTCCTGCCCCTGCCCTCCAAATGTGGCCTTAAAATGCATTATGGAATCAGCAGTGACAGGGGCCATACAAATTATCTCACGCGAGGCCACAAGAAAGCCCACCTGAAGTTGTACATAAGAGGAACTGCACTTGTAGAAGATGCAGAAAAGGGCAGCTAGGAAAGTGAGGGGATGAAGAATTATTTATGAAAATGTTAAAAGCTTGGCAATAAGGGGAAGGCCAAAGGGGGTGTGATTGCTCTCTGTTGGTATATCAGGAAGGCTAAATGCCTTGGAAAGAAAATAGCAATTTACGATTTGGCACTTAAGAAAAAGACTGCGAGTTGATCATATATAAATTAATACCAAAAAAATAGACAAAAGTTTTTAATTAACAGAACTGTGAAATTTTCTAATTACCTAACTGGAATTCCAGAAGACATGATAAACCGATGTGAAGGAATTATTAAATGAGTGCATGCAACAGCAAGGTTTGGACTAGATGATTAAGGAAATCCCCTTTTTCTATATCCAAACTTAGCTTTAAAAGTTGACAGGATATTTCGTTCCTTTCCCTCCCCTAAAAATACCATAAAGAGTATTATTGGAAGACACCAGATGGTGCTGTCACAGAGAGTTTTATATGCTCAGTACACCCAGACTTCCATTTTTCCAGGTTATGGCTGAAATGCTGTGCAGCTGTGTCACATTAAGCATATTTTATGATCTTCCTGCATATGCTATTAAAGTTTGTTTGCTGCTCAAATCTGTGACTGAACAGGTTCTTGGAAGCAGTGTTACTGCTCAAAGGAAGCACCTTCATATGTAGACATTAAAATTCCTCTTCAAACGGTATTTTTACCACTGGTTTGAATAAAAATTGCACTGAATCCTAGGGATACCAAGCACATGAAAAAGATGAGAGCCCAAGGTTTTGCTGTCTCATTTTCTTAGTTCTTTCACTGCATCTTTCTTTAAATTTAGTGGAAGGATATTTGTTACCCAGACTGTGACTCAGACTAAACCCTATGAAGACTTTGACCAGAGAGTTAAAGGAAAACTTAAAAATTTGATAAAGCTCAGATGGGGTTCATTAATTTGGGGCTATTACCACTTCTCATCCTCTTTGTGCGTTAGAACTCTGTCCTCCTATAAGGCTAGTCTTTAAAAACTGGGTGTTCTGAACCCATCACTCAAATACTTCAGACATTGCATTTAGAGTTTAGATAATAGCCCTATCTTTTGTATTGTGTCCTCTTATCTCATACATTTATAACCTGTTTACCACTACAATTAGAATGACAGAGAAATGGTCCATGCTAGAACGACAGAGAAATGGTTCTTGCAGGGTAAGAACAGATGAATGATTTATAAGTACTTTAGCAAAAAAGTCGTTCAAGTAAGTTTGCTCATCAATTCTAGTTCCAGTCTCCGACGTGGATTTTGGTTTTTTTCCAGATAGAATTGAGCACAGCAGTTTGCAATAACGCTGCTGTTTGTCTGACAGAGTTAAACTCAAATTGCTCAAATCCCTTTATTACATTGCACCTTTATTTGGCATACGCCTTAGTCAATATCTTGTCTAAAAGCTTATTTTGTGAAGAGACTAAAAGTTTTGTTGTCATACAAGTCAATGTAATGGTTCATTATAACATCGTCTTGGGAGAAGAAAAGGTTTTTTCTGGAGTCAGTATGGGTTTGTTTGTTTTTGTTACAGATTGCAAAGACTAATTAGGATTCCTGTAAGCGGGTCCATTATGCTCACCTATTCTGATTTCCTACACCGCTAATGTTGTTAATAACATTTAAATTGTTAACATTGTTTTTAATGTCAGATATCATTCCTAGGTCCGTGTTTCATGAGACATGAAAAAAAAGTATTTTTGCAACTTGTTAGCATTTGAAGAAAATAGGGTTTTATATTCCATTACACTTCTCAAACTTTAGAAATGAATTTTTGATCTTCAAAGTAAGTTTGCAGAAATTCATTGTTTGACTCCTAAGCCAGCCAGGAACATAGGCAAAAGTAATTCCACTATAAATCATTTTCCTCTTACTACCCAAAATGTCAATAAAAACTAGCAAAAAGTTTCACTAGGTGGAAAGGCTGCTCTGCTCATTTTGTAGATGACTAAGAGTATATATAAATGCAAAAGATGCATTTAGAAAAGAATTAAGTTTCTTTTCTCTAGGCATAGCATGGCCGCCTTCTGGTTTCTTTACCTTGAATGCTTTGGTCCTAAACGGAGTGCTTCGTTAAGCAATTGAATACAACTATCTCTTCTGACACATAGAAACTAACAAGAAGTTTTCTCCCCAAATGCCTGCTTGCTTCCAAATAGCCCGGAGAGGTCTAAGAGAAGTATTTTATTATATTTATCAAATATTAAGCCCTCTGCAGACCAGCTTTTAGAAAATCAGCCTTCAGGCAAGTTTTTGCAAGGCAGGAGGCTGAAATGATTCGTCAGGAAGCCCTCAACCCTTTAGTCTGTTAGGATCCCCCAAAGTGGTCAGAGAAAGCAGAGACTTTCTCTCCACCTTGAGGCAGGAGAAGCCTCACAGCCTCTTCTCCTCACCACGCGGGGGCAAGTTAGGGCTCTGCACTGCAGCGGCAAAGGGAAAGGGAAGGGAAGAAAGAATGTGACTGAGAAACATTACTTTACACTCTTAAAATGGTGGAAGATCATATGATTGGCAATGTGTGTGTGCAATTTTTTACAGAGATAGCTATACTTGTGAGTTTTCTGACAATGTTTTGCTTTTTAAAAAATTATTATTTATTATTATCTTTTATGATCAGGAGATTCATTTGGCAGTTTCCATGTTTCTGAAAGGTCTTCTGGATATGTGTGCTCTCTTTGAACAGGAATCATTTGTATCTTCCTTCTCTATTTTAAAGCAGAAGGAAAAGTGCACGAAAATGAAAACGCTCCACTTCATCTGCAAATATATTGAAAACTTTTAGGGCGATTATATGGTGCCTGGTAGCTAGCCAATCCCTCAGCACAAGGAAGCTCTCAACAGATAACCTCAGAGTTTATCTGTGGCCAGCGGTCAGCCTGCTGAGGAACTGACTGCTCACACAAGTTACTTCAGGCTGCTCTAATGTTTTTAGTGCTGACCCCAGAGATTTGACCAACGTTCCCTCATAGTATTCTAAATGAAGACGGGAGCTTACAAGCAGTAGCCACAGCGCAACATTTCTCTGCCTTTCAGAACTGGAGGGCTATTGACTCCTGAAAAAGAAAAAAAAAAGAAAACCAAACCAAAAGAAGAAAATCTGTCATTTGTGTCCCATGCCTGTCGGCCACCTGAGAGTAGGGACAATGGTGTCTGACACTGACATGGGTTAGGAGCAGACCATGACAATGCTTGCAGGAAGGCACTGCTTCATGCCCAATTGACTGTGTAGTAATGTTCTTGTGTGGTGCTTTCTAAATTTGGGGTTCTTGGAGATGTTCTGATGTCCTATGGACACTGGTTAGTCCTGGACAACAGGCCAGGTAACACCACTAGAATATTGTGCCCACTAACCGTAGAGACACAGCAATCAGGGTACACGGAAAACAAACGTATCGCCTACTTGGTGTGCTGCAATAATTTTCACCCTATTTAGGAAATATTTGTGTTGCCTTCATGCGTATCAGAGTGATTCGTGCAGAAAGAAAATTGCTTTCTTCTGGAGGTCTATTTTTTCTGATACTTGACCTAGTGATTTATCCATAGAACCTTGGAAATGGGTGTACATTAGCAGACATACAATCTATGTGATCCAGCATCCCACCTCTGAATGGTCAAAACAGGGAAACACATTGGAAGGCACAAATAGCCCTATGAGACCTCTCATCATTGCCTCCAGCTCATACTATACTGCCTTCCAGAAATGACTGTCTTAAATCTTGAAGCACAAGGTCTTTGCTTCGTGCTAGAATCAACCACCAGAAAGATGCACTCTGAAATACCTCACAGTCCAGTCTCTGAGTTTTCCAACACTCTCAGTTACAATGACACCTCTTGGTAATGAATCTGTCTGTATGTTTCTATTCAAACCTTTCTTCCCAAGGTTATCGAGAAGTTTAGATGTGTTCCCTCACTGATGTATTGAGATTAGTTTTTTTTTTTTCATACTAACTTCCCAATCTCCTAGCTGCAGAATTTACAGTAACGCTGGCAATGCATAACAAAAGAATGACATGCCTTAGGCCTGTACACAGCCACTGAGGGCTACTTACACATCACATTTCACAGCACGTTGCACTAACCAGCAGAGGCAGAACGGAAGCCTACGGATGATTTTGATGCTATACAAAAAAGTGATAGTTTCCTTCCTCAAACCCACTGATGGTTTAGACCAAATTTCAAGTCAGTCAAAAGATTTTAAACTTTCAGACCGTGGCTGAACATAAACAATTTCAACTTACAAGCTTTCAAAATACAAGCTTTTTACATGGTTAAAAGTAATGCACACTGTGAGCATGAATTAAGATTAAAAACACTAGCCAATGTGAATGTAAGCTAGATTCTTGATAAGAAAGTAATTTTAGACCTACATTTTTAACCAGCTGATGCAGAATGTTTGGTCTCTGTACTTCAGTCAGCACAAACAGTGAAAATACGGTACTTTCCTGTATACTACTGCCACAACTTTTGAGTTGCAAACATTTAGAGTGAAAGGAACATTTACTTAGAAGGCTTTAATTGTACTGAGTTTATTTGCTTTTATGTTTCACTTATATGGCTTTTTAAAAAAAGCCTTTCACTTAGAACATTAACCTCAAATGGGTGAAATTCTAGCGAAGAGGCAAAACCATACTATCTGAGAGTAAGCTTGTACTCTCCACTTAAAAAAAAGGACTTGTATAGTCCTTTTTAGTTGTACCATTAGTGTTGCAGCCAATGTTGTGACTCCCTAATTAAATAAAAATTCGAACTCCTTTATACATGGGACAAACCTGACACTTTACCAGATATCCAGAAGAGGTCATCAGTGCTCCATGACAACAGTTTCTTTGCAGACTAGTAAGAAAAGCACTGCTGTTTTCTCAAGTACATTGGATTTACTTAATATTTACATGAGTTAAAGAACTAAACATAAAACTGGCACAAATGAGATTGTTTTGCCTTCTTCATTAAAAAAAAAAGAAGTTTCTTCAATAAATTCAAAGATATTTCTTAAAATATATACCTTTATCTTTAATACATCTTTCCTCACTTTCCTTACATTTCTTTCTTGAACCTTTCCACACATTCATAGCTCAACTATAACACAAAGAGCAAGTAAGGGGATATTATTTGGCACCTATTTCTTGCTAGGAGAAACATCTACTTATCAGTCCAAAAGAATGGCTGGTAAAAATCACAGCTCGCATCCTTCCTTAAGAGATCTTTTGACGTACAATCAACCTTTTCTCAACTCTAAAAAGCCGTTGAAATATTACAGAAATGCTTCTTCTCTACTTTGTTATCTGATACGAGGCTGTCTCACTAGCATAAGGAGGTAGAAAAGTTTGAAAACTGTTTTATACTCAGAGCCCTCCAGAGATTCTCTTACATAATGGTTCAGGTTGGAAGGGACCTTAAAAATCATCTCATTCTAATCTCCCTGCCATGGGCAGGGACACCTCCCACCAGAGCAGGTTGCTCAAAGCCCCATCCAGCCTGGCCTTGAACCCCTCCAGGGATGGGGCACCCACAGCTTCTCTGGGCAACCTGGGCCAGTGCCTCACCACCCTCACAGCAAAGAATTATATGGAATTTATGGTGAAAACGTGGAGTTTTGAAATACTTGAATGGATAAAGCAACCCGGTCTGGTCCCAGAGCTGACCCTGCTTCGGGCAGGAGGTCCTTTCCCTGAACTAGCCCATCTCCTGCGGTTTAGTGATGGCTTTTATCAGGTTGATGGTTGGACTAGATGGTCCAAGGTCCCTTCAAATCTAGGCAATTTTATGATTCTATGATTCCCGAGAGAGATATTTGTATTTTGGGACACGTGTCAGGGAAAGTGTCCCATCATTTTATTTATTGACTTATTTATTTAATCACTTAGGAATTCCACAACTAAACTGAAGGTAAAAATACATACCGTAGTTGTGAACCAGGACCACCATGGAACCCTGACACATCTCCATCTCCATCCAGCGCAACTCAATAACTACTTTACAGAATCAACACACGTGAGATCTAAAATGCCTTTCTTCGCAAAAGTCAATAGGAACCGCAGCCTGATCTGCAGCGCGCGTGCACACACGCCACATGGCACGCCAGGAACGGCGTGTTTTTATTAAGTTTACAATTACTTGATCTGCTTTTCGCTTTCCCAGCTGCTCCTCAAGCACCTCACACGCCAGCGGAATATTTCTAGGCGCCGGAATAAACCTCCAAGCGAGGCACCGCACCCACCTTTTCCATCAAGCTGATGCGCCGCAATCTCATCAAGGTAATACAATGAAGACACAAAAGAAAACGAGGGAAGGTTTTGAAAAAAAATATTCTATGCTAAAGCACGGAGAGAAAATTTAATGAAGGTAACTTTGTAGTCATCTAGCCTCTCTCAAAGAGCATAGCTTATTGTACTCCTGGGGGCGCCGAGAAAGGAGCCCCTTCATGGCATTCAAACAAAATGTCTACTAAAGAGGAAATTTGAAATCACCACGGTAAGCTTTACAAGTTTTGTGATAAAACTGACACTCTGACTGAAGGAATCTGAATCGCTGATGAGTTTCCAACAGTGCAGGTATCTGGCATAATCCCACCAGATCAAGACTTCAGGCAATTGTCATAAAATATGGGGAAAAAAATAGCAACAAAAAATCAGCATGCTTTACAAAAAATAGTGCCATTAGAAGGCCAGAAGTATCCAGGGCTCAATTTTATTCCTCATTAAAATGCTGACACCTATCAAAAGCATCTGTTTTGATTTGTGCAACCCTTGGCATCTGGGGCTACCTCTGTACTATAAAGAAAACAGACCAGAGATGATCCTCTGGGTTGAGGCCAAGCAGTACGATACGGCACAACCTGTGTCTCTCATGGCTAAAATCCTGCCTTCCCCTCCAAACAAGCAGCTCAGCACATCCACATCATCATCGTCATCCTCATCCACACCCACGTGTTCCAACCCCCCTGCCCTGGGCAGGGACACCTCCCACCAGACCAGGTTGCTCAAAGCCGCGTCCAACCTGGCCTTGAAACCCTCCAGGGATGGGGCAACCACAGCTTCTCTGGGCAACCTGGGCCAGGGTCTCACCATCCTCACAGAAAAAAAATTCTTCCTAATATCTAATCTAAATCTCCCCTCTTTCAGTTTAAAACCGTTACCCCTCGTCCTATGCCTCCACTCCCTGATAAAGAGTCCCTCCCCATCTACACCTACATCCAAACTGGGGACGGTCCCACACATGTGCTGTTCCCCCAGTCGTGCCTGGCATTGTCCAGGGAAGTGTTAACTCTAAACCAAAACCCTGTTAATGAACATGGTATTAATTAGACCCAATGCACCATCATGAGAGAGTGCTGGAGATGATGTCCTGACCTCTTTTATTTACTCCTACTGATGTAGGAGAGGGATCACACTGTGGCCAGACCCCAACTGCACTAAGGAACACGCAAAGGAAAAAAAAAGGAGGATTTTTTTTCTTCTCAACACGTTTGTAATGCACTCAAAGATATAAAGAGTAGGGTAGATGGTTGGACTCGATGATCCCAAGGGTCTCTTCCAACCTAAATGATTCTATGATTCTATGAAACAACAAGTCGATGGTGAAACACGGAAACTGAGGCAACCTGTACTCTCATGATAAAATATATATATTTTCTCATGATAATACATTAGACTATATATAGTATAATATATATATTATTGTGAGAGCATATATAAACGCACATATATAAATACTCTCATGAAAAAAAAATATATATTATCATGAGAGTATATATATAGAGAGAGACACACACTAAGTGACAGTTTTCAAGTGCTTTATAAGAAACCCAGAGGATTTTTGGAGGGATTCGTGGGAAGTTAATCATTCCACGTTGTCTACGTCTAGCCGAAATTCCTTCTGAGAAACAGCGGAACTTGGCGCTTGTTTGAAAAGTAGATGAGTGAGGGATGGAAGGTGGTGTCAGGAGTGGTCCAGAGGGAACTGGAAACAGCAGAGAAGCAGAAATGGGACACGTGGAGCTTCAAAAGCGAAGACGTGTGACTCACACGGGGTAACACTGATGGGGACACCAGTGGCAGGAGATCCAGGGTAGGATCCAGGGTAGGAAATTATCTGCAGTACCGCTTTCAACAGATACCATCAAGGTAAGATTTCACTTCTCATGGCCAGGGGGCAAACAACAACAATAATATCAAGAATAATAACAATAATACTAATACTACTACTAATAATGACAATAATTATAATAATGATAATAATAATAATACCAGCACAATTGCGGTAACTGGTAGCCCGAGTTGTGATGGATTTAGCTGAGCAGATGGACGAGAAAGGCCGTGTTTGAGATATTTTGCATTGAGAGTCAGCAAGAGCGAAACGTAAGCCCAGCTGAGAAGACCCAGAGAGAAGGTCAGCTCAAAGACAAAGTGTAAGTGGTAAATCTGAAACAGCAGCAAGACAGGGGTATTTTCCAGCCTGACACAAAAAGGTGGTGGCGAGAGGGGGGTGTCTTCTTTTTTTTTAAGATTATCTCTTCCAAAAAGAGCCACTTCCAACAGCATCTCTGCTGAGCGAGTGTGCAGGACTTGTTTACAGTACAGAAAATAGTCGCAAAACACGTAACAGGGGGAGAAAGACAAAAGGGCACATGGTAATGAAGGTCCCTACTGCCACACCATTATTTTTAGGTTTTAAATTAATTTCCTCTTTATATTAAATTCTTTTTAAAAATTGTCTTCGCACATTAAGTAGGCGATGACTTGAAAGCGCATTACGAAATGTGTAAAGCGCAAACCAACTGGTTCTGTTCTTCTAAAAATCATTTGGAAGTAATAGCGGGGCTCTGATTTCTGAATATCTACAGCTGATGTTATGAAGCAATCCGTAATCAAACTGTGCCCACACAGAGCCCTCCAAATTACCGTGTGGGAAGCAAAAGATCAAGTCCTGGCAGAGTTGGTTCTTGCTTTTATTTACACTTGAGTACACAGTGTGACTTTTCCAAAAGGTGTAAAAGAAAGGATTTGCCTAACGAATGGTGAAATGGCAGAAGAGAAATCACAGTCTGCAATTGAGAATGATAAATGTGTGGAGCAATACTAAAGAAATGACTTATGCAGAAGTTGGAATACAACTTACTCCATCTGCTGATATATGTGTCCTTTGTGCCACCAGTGATCAGCTCTAGCGTGATTCTTGCCCATGTTATTTTTAGCCTCTTTCGCCTAAAAACCCAGCACCGACAAAACCACGGGCAAATGTTTGTCCTCCTCTCATTCACCTCCCACCCAACCTTCTTAAAAGCAAATAAAAAATCTATTTCAAACATTCTGACCTTTGAAATTTAGGGACGGAGATGAAAAAGAGGAGACAAGACACATTCCAGCATATTCACACACTCATACGCCGCTCGAAGACAGACATTTAATTATGTCTAGAGAGTACTAAGTCAAGTTCAATATGTTGACAAAAACCTGGTTTAACAACGAAGACTGGCAGATAGTACCATTGACCTTTAGAGAATGGTTTTTTTTTAAAATCTAGTGAATATTTCCCACCTGGTAAAACACCTGGTATGTTGGTAGGATGTCGGTTCCGCTTTTAGCACAAGCAAAGTGGAAACCATTCCTTGTATTGCAACAACTTATTTATTGCATACAAGGAGGGAAGAGCAGCCCTGAGATTAACAGGGAGGATTTACGATCTCAAATCTGGCAAAGCACATAAATATGAGCAGAACTTCAAGAAGTGAGTAATTCCACATTTGCATGTGGGAAGTTATGCACATTCTTAAATCCCTTGTTGGGCTGAGACTCATAACAGGAAGAAATTAGGGTGAGGATCAGAAAGGATTTCCTGGTTGTGAATCCTAATTAACGACTGATGAACCGGTTGCCAAGGTAAGTCTTTAGACTCTGTGGACATTACATCAGGACTAGATCTCTTCAGTCCAGAGAGAGACAATTGCAAGTGAACTTGAGATGGACCTGTGAAATCCTCAATGGCACATGGATGAGAGGCAGACGGTGAGGTTTTCTAGCAGTTGAGTTAAAACGAAAAAAATAATTCAAGCCTCTTCCAAACAAGGTTTTCTAGCAGTTGAGTTAAAACGAAAAATAATAATTCAAGCCTCTTCCAAACAACACATAATGAAAAGCCAGTACTCACTGCTAGAGGATACTGCCCCTCTACTCTGCTCTGCTCTGGGGAGACCTCCCGACAGTGCTGCCTCCAGCTCTGAGGCCCCCAGCATAAGAAGGACTTGGACTTGTTGGAGCAAGGCCAGAAGAGGCCACGGAGATGATCTGAGGGCTGGAGCCCCTCTGCTGTGAGGACAGGCTGAGAGAGTTGGGGGGGTTCAGCCTGGAGAAGAGAAGGCTCC
>JAOXJK010000032.1:13858221-13869110 GCA_025774025.1 Xenus cinereus
ACACTAGAGTCTTCTAGAAGTGCAATTTTCCCCAGCATTAGAAGAAAAGTTAGTCCTGTGTCTCTCAACCCAGGACAATCAGCTTCACCTCAGATGCAAACAATGCCATCTGCCAGCAACCCAAACATTTAGATGAGATCAGCACCAGGATGAAGAGCAACTGTTGAACTTGAATCCCAGGAAGTCTGATGTAATCAGATCGGGTTGCTGAGACAAAAGAATTCATCATTTCTTTAACTTTCTTTCAGAAAGAGATGCATGGCACAGATATTCACCAAGACTCCTTAACACTTGGGGCTACTCAATTATGAAAGGGAAAAACATTACACTATTCTTTAACAAGTACTGCTTCAAAACCTGTATCTTGCCTTCTCAGGGTCAAACTGACTCACCCACCAACTTCGTGACACCCATAGTGAAAAAAATAGCCTTTTAGAAAGGGTCTGGTAAGTTCATAGCAGAGGTCCATTTGCTCAGAGCTCAGGCTGCTGCAAGCATACCGCAGAAGTACCTGCGCAGAAGTTCCCCTGGGAGCAGAGAGTGACTTCAGAGCTTGGCTTCCCATCGTGAAAGCCCTCCGTGGGAAAGGGCTGTGACAGAGAGGACCCAGCAGACCCCACTGGGGACAGCCTGGCTGGCTGCCACGCTCAGGCCTGTGTACAGCCTGCAAGTGCCGCAGTGGTGCTGGGCGCCCCGGCTCTCACCCCGCCACAGGACCTAACCGGCTCTGCTGATTCCACAACTGTCACGATAACTTGTGTTTGAAGACCTCTGTACAAACCTTTCAGCCATTTATTTCTTCCTAACTTGACTTCTTGGCTAGCTTGTGGCGAGCCTGCAGGCGCCTTAATTCTTTGTACTGTATTCATTCCTGGAATGTCTTTATATTCATCTACAGAATGGCCTACTCACCTCAATTAACTTCATTTCTGCCACACCACGGGGAGGGTGGGAGTGATGGCATCCGAGAGATTGAGCTGAAATGACAGAACTGCAAGCGGGGGAGGGCTGTGACACGAAGGCGCCCTTGGGTCCCAGTGCGAGGCGGAGGTAAGGCAAGGCCAGGATGAGAGCGGTGGCAGCGGGATGCAGGGGCAGACTGGGCGAGCGACTCGCTCAAAGTGCCAGGCTCAGCAGGCCTGTGTGAAAACGCAACTAGGTAAAGTGTAACGCGAACATATGCTCAGCGACTGAGCTCCCAAACTCTCTCCCTTGCATTTTTCCCAGTACTTTCAGCAAGTGTTTGCAGTCTGTCACTCACATTTTACACATACTCTCCTCAATTGCCAAGTATCTCCAATCCCCAACCCACCAACGGCTGAACTTTACAGTCAATGCCCGACACGGTGCAAAGCTTGACAGATCCACCAGTGACCGCGGAGACACCTGTCGAGCTCGAGAGCATCCCACGACAGGGGATACGTGCAGAGGACTGAACACATCACTTCCACCTCTCACACAAGCGATTCCATTTTGGTTTTAAGGATCTTAATTAGGGGTCTTTCTTTGATCTTCCTGGGAGCTTTAAAAGACCTGGGAGAAACTGCTGGGATGCTGAATTTACTTTAGACCCTGAAACCTCATGAATAAATTCAGCAAGCTTTGTTTTTTGACAATCCAGTTATTTGATAGCCTTGATTAAACCTTTTTAGAATGACTGGAGGCTCTGGATGTTATTTATTCATATTCAAGCACAGAAACAGTCGCTCATGCATAGAAATCCTCAGTGACTCACGAAATGACGTGCTCACTTATGCATAGCAATCCTCAGTAACTCGCAGACTGACACACTCCTGCCCAGACATACTTGGTAACATGCACAGTGACAGACTGGCCCAGAGCACTTATTTTAGAAATCCTCGCCGGCTCTCACGAGGGCCTCCTCTCCCTTGAAGCTGAAAACAAAACTCCCCAGCGACTCCAGCCCACGCTGCCAAACACGCTCATCCACCTCCTTCTCCGACTTGAGCCTTTTCTCACCACCGTGGCATTTCCCTGCTGAGGGTTCCCCTAAGGTCGCTGATGCACTCATGAAAGGAAATCTCATTTTCACTACCTTCACATTTTAATATCTTAATGCCAAAGAGCTGCCGTTCTGCTTTTCGGGTTTTGTTTTGTTTTATATGGAAATTTTACATTAAACAAACATTACATGACAGTCAAGGGGATGAGCTGGCTCAGGGGATCGGTAATGGGCTGTGAAGCCTCTCCTTTCTAGGCCAGTGCTCCAATTCATTCTAGGCTGCTTTAGCTGGATTTAACGTTGGAAAAAAGCGTGCTTGCTTAAAAGGTCTAAGCTCTCCGAAATGAATTAGATTTAAAATGAACTGACCAGTGACAAAAATACCACTATGCAAATGAACTCCACCAAGCAGCCACTTGAAAAAAAACAAATGGAAGTAACATTTTACTTCAGCTGGGTAATGATATAAATGGAAATGCTCTGGAAACATACTGACTGCCAGGGGCATCTCATCCATCTTCCAGCCCAAATCTGTTACACAACTAGCTTTTTTGTAGGATGCCTGGAAGGTCTTCAAGCTCCGAGTGGGTCAGGCCAAGAGAAGCTGTCAGTGAGCAAAAGTTACTGCTATCTAACTTCACCCACCGTCATGCAAATAGCAAATTTATAGCCTCAAGGCCCTATTCCTTGAAGACGAACATTTAACTTCATATAAAATACATAGTCACATCCTAGCTGCAGATGGCATCAGACTGTCCAGTGACATGACAGCAGCAAGAAATATAATAAAACAAAAAAACAGCTCCTCAAACACCTTAATGATACTTCCAATGACCCATCAGACGGGCACTCAATGCAAAGACTGCACATCTACAATGAGTTAGAGAGAATTCCACCTTGTCAAAAAATTAGCAAAGAAACCAGATGCCAGTCCAGGATGTTGTTTTCAGAAACTGCTTGCTTTTTTCTTGTCCTTCTTTTGCAGTTTTAACTTAAGTACATCAGCGCTGCGGCTTTCCACCAGTGTTTTAAATAAAACATAAATACAATAAAATAATTGAAACAAACTCTTCAATCTCCCCTTATACTCCATCAAAAATGCTTTTGCTCAGCTTTTTAACACCAGCACACTTGGAACACTTATTATAAACTGAAAATGTATTTCACAATACATCACCCATTGATAAGCTCTAGCTCACAGTAGGACTACAGATTCATTACTCCACAATAAATATAAATAAGGAGTTTAGTGAACATTGTGAGCACGTGACTATCTATAGTGACACTTCAATAATTCTAAATGTACGCGTACTTGAGAAGCAACAGAACTGTTATTACAACTTTGTACTATAAATGAAATCTAACAAATTAAACACCAATGAGAATTAATAGAAACTATTGTCAGAATATCAACTAACAACAGTGGAACGTAACCAAATGGGTTTTCTAAATCAGTCTGAACATTGAGGACTGATGTTCATGCCCAGAAATGGTCCCAAGCCTTGTTATTCATAGTGCCATAAGCCCACCATTTGACACTCGATTACCTGCATTCAAATATCTTATTTATAATACAGGTATTACATCGTCTACAATATGAAGTTCAGTATGTGATGAATTGCTGCACGATGCTATCATAAACACTGGGTGTAATTCTGTTCTTTATCCACAATGTTTTCAAAAACACAGTGAGGGCAAATAAGATGGGAGCTTGTTAAGTTTGTGAAAGAGATGGTAAGACAGAGCTCCCTGCAATATCAGGGAAATGAACTGGTGATGCAAAAAGCCTCTTTCAGTCCTCTGAACCAACAGCTAAACCACCCGTGTTGTGTGCCATAAAGCAAACAATCTGTCCTTCAGCTTTCGTTAGCTGAATATATTCAGTATTTAATTCAGCCAGAGCTCAGTACCACTGATACTCGTATCATCTAAATGGAGCTATAATTAGACAGGAAAACCATTCAGTTCATATTTGCTTAAGATTTCTACAACCAAATTTTACTGAACAAGGAAAAGCCATAATTAAAGGAGAAAAATTGCTATCTAGATAAGAAGTGACACAAAAGAGGAACATTTCACACAGCTTGATAACTGAGGAAAAACAGGGAACAGCTGAAATGCTGAATTTGTTAGCACAGATATTTCAGAAAACGATGGCAAACAAATACTCTGCCTCATCTAGGCCACAATCCAACTGCCTTTGAAGTCAACAGGATCCTCATATTTAGGATCTTTGCAGGGAGAGTTGTTAAGCCTGGGAAAAGTTTGCCCGGAGCAGTTGTGTAATCTCTATCCTTGGCAACAGTTAAGATTCAGCTAGATGAGGCCCTGGACAACCTTATTTGATGTGGAAATTTTCAGCAGGAGACTTGGCTAGGTGACCTCCAGAGGTCCCTTCCAATCTAATTTATTGTGTTACTTTAATAATATCCATTCTAAATGAGAAAAGTTTCTTGTCCTCAACGTATAAGGCTCCAGCACAGCTTTTGCGTTGCTTAACCACTTGCTCTCCAAGCACTTTTCTTCCATATAACAGTCATAATTCCGTTTGCTGCAGCTTGTGACTCTTACCTCTCGTGCTTTCACTGTGTACCCCCGAGAAGAGTCTGGCTGTGTCTCCTCTATAAATTCCCTTTAGGCCCTTGAAGACAGCAATTAGATCTTTTCAGTTTTCCTTTCTCCAGATTAAACAACCTCAGCTCTCTTCATACATCACACAACTACAGTCCCTGAACCTTGATGCTCTCCCACTGTCATCTCCCTCGCACCATGTGGCCCCAGGCTGTAAACTTTCCTACCCATTTGCTCTTGTGCCAGAACAGGGTTTTGGCTCCCCCCCTGCCCCTTACTTGGCACACTGATGGAAACCCCTCCTACCCCATTTTGACCTTTCATTTTCCCAGGTACAGCACATCTTTACAGCTTCCTCCTATGTGACGGGCTTCTTAGCTTCCTGATCACCTTGGCAAAATTTCCTTCCACCTGGCTGGATGAATTCTTTACCCTGAACAAGGATAAATGGGTATTAACTGGTCCATGCTCACAGAGGGACTTGCGGCAAGTTTAGAGGGACTTCAGCCCCTCTTTCTCCTTCCTCTCTGCTTTAACATCCTCCAGTGTAACACATCTCTTAACTCAGGTGGTACAACTGCAGCTGTGCAGACCCCATTTTAGATCAGGGCTGAACTCAGGTAACTGTACTGAGTTACACATTCTATCTACATTCTAGATAATGTCTTGTGAGACCTTTTTGATGCCAGTATCTCTTCCCCAGCCCTAGTGGAAACACCAGCTTCAGTATACCCTGGGACCTTACTTTCTTTGGCACTGACAGCTGGTAGGCACCCTGGGCAGGCTTCATGGCTCCTAGCTTTACCTGTCTGAAAAAAGTGATCATCCTGTCCTCAGAGAGATGGCTGATCTCCTTCAGGTGCCCATCCCGCTAGAGGGAGAGGCTGGACAACAAACCCACGAGCTCATCATCACAAAGCTGAAGTTAGGTGAATTAATCTCATATCTTGTGACCAATTAAAACACTCACTTTTTTTTCATTCTTCTCTGTCATTTCCGTCTGGCAAGCCTCCAGCACTGCAAGAGAAATTCTTGTCATTAGTCATCTGCTCTCTCACCTTGGCTTCTTTTTACTTTTTCCATGTCTGTCACACAGGTGCTCCTATTTATTTCGATCAGGTATCCCTCCCTCTTCACACACAAAGCCTCCCAGTGTTTCATACGCAGCAAATTTATCACCATGTGCCAGCCTTTTGATGGGGTCAGAGGGAAGAGAAAAAAGATAATTTACAACATTACAATCTCATAATGGAAAAGCAATACTAATAACTTGCTACCAGCCAACAAGTTCTTTTTCCATCACAAATAATTATCGCTTATCCTTTTTGTTAGAAAATGAGTAACTGATTAGTCTTGCACTATCCCCTCACCTCAGCGATCTTAATTAACATATGATAATTAACATAAGATACCGCATTAAATGCATTACCAAAATTCCAGTATTAGTTTTACCGCATCTCTTTCACCTTAAAAAAAAACACAAAAAAGCCCCAACAAACTAGCACGATAAAATGCTGTTCCATTCTTTGTTGAAGTCATGGAAGAAATGTGAAAACATACAACTTGAATATCACACGAAAGATTAATAGATTTTAATAAAGAAGTTGACAACTGAGTGGGCTCCCTGAATCAGGACTCTGATCAGGGACTCATGTAATAGCAAATTCTCTCTTTTCCTTTCCTTTTCTCTTTCTTTGTTCTTTTTTCTTTTCCCTTTTGATACATTTCACAAACGTTGACCAGACAAAATAACCATTTAGAAATTTCTTGGGCAATAATTTTCCAGGGCTAAGACTAACAATTGTAAGCATCCTTTATAATAGCAGGGAGGAAAGAAAATATACACACAAAAAATCTTTCCAACACTTAACTCAAGGTGGCCTATTTTAAAATATTATATTTGAACATGCAATTCAGTAGACGTCAGTAAAGATTTTTGCCTCAAGTTCTTTTCTTTGTTTCTCTTTTCTTTCTGTAGTTAAATCAGCAAGGATAAATGTCTACAGACAAAATTATCTTACATCAAACAAATATTGACATGACTTTTAAGGTCAGTTGCTGCAAGGCCAGGATTTAAAAACAAATTAAATTTGATGTATGCCACTTCAAAGGTCAGTTAGAAAGGTATATGCTGCACCCATTTTACAATGCAACCCCCAGGGAGTCAAACATATTGAATGCTGCAAGGAGACATTGCAATAATGAAGATAATTATGGTAATAGGCAGGTAGGCAATAGGGGCTTAATTAGATCAGAACAAGCATGTTATTTAGAGAAAAAGAAATTGCAGTTTATTAAATTAAAAGTAAATTACAACAACTTAGGTCAGTATTTATTTCAAGTTGATAGTTAACACGCTTTATTGTACCTTTTAAGGGACTGAGATATTACAGCAAAAGGCAGTAAAAATGTTTCATTGCCATCCAGCACAGTTCAGTGTGACTGCATATGAAGGTTCTATCTCTCCCAGAATATTGCCATTCTGATAGAGGCTGCGCACATGCCTTATTTCCTGATTTTCCCTTCTGATCTCAATAATTTTCAATAGTAGAAGTGAGGTGGCATCAATCCTTTGTTATTAATTCAGTAGTAGGAATAAATAAGTGTCGATCCCTGAAATGTGCCCTCACTGGAAAGAAGAATGTCTGTGAGATGAGCAGACGAAAGAGTGAGTAGGGCAATTCTGAAGATGGTTATTGTGTACATGAGCCAGTACACTGTGCTGCAATAGTACTATTCAGCTTTGTCACTGGAAAACTCAAACAACTGTTCCCAATACTTCTTTTCACTGAATTATTCCCATTTAAAATGTTTGTGAATTTACCACCTTAATAATGTGTACCTGACCAGCAGTCGGTATGTAATCCATAGTGCTACTGCTCTGCCCTGCCACACGTCTCCAAAACATGACCAAAAAAGGGAGCCAGGAGGAAAGAGATTGCCCAAATTTTCATTGGACAGCAATTTAGTTTGAAGGGATTCTGATTTATTAGCATCCTGTGGCCTTTTGCATAAGTAAAACTAACTTAATGAGATGGATGGCAGTGTAGCAGACTAAAGCCTGAGCGAAGAACAACGCGTGCTGCAGGGTACGCCTTAACCTGTAAATACCAACCAAGACAGCTGTGCTGTCATTGCATCATTTAGTTTGCAAGAGTGACTTCCACTTCTCTCTAGTTGACAGCTTCTACTCTGCAGGTAGCTCAGCTTAGGGTTAAGACAGTCACCAATACTTGTGCAGTCATGCAAGCTCTTGACTAGACAAATACCTTTGTCAGCCAGTGTAAGGAGGCCCTCACAGAGTCTTGTCCTGTTTTCTCAGCTAGACAGACAGTGGCCATTAAGCAAAAACATGACAGTTCTGATTCTCTATAAGGTAATGTGGAATGATGATAGTTCAGAGGCACACACACTGTCCTCTTACAATGGTCACTGAAAACACCTTTAAAAACAAGAGTGACTCTCATTACTTTCTGCATGTATCTTTGAAACAACAATAGTCTGCAATAGTTCCCCAGAGAGTAGTCTAGTATTGCTAATGGAAATTCTATAAGCTCTAAATTGGCTATTCTCATCTAATTTTTTTTTATTCACTTGTATTAACAGCCCTAGGCCACTTTACTGGTTCTGAAAATAAGAGATTTTACTGCTCATGAGTGAATTGACTAACTCCTGCCATCTAGAGGGTGGTTTCTGGAACATAATTGAGGCAGGTACAGTTTCACAGGATAAAATAAAGTAACTGCTTAAAAGTCATTTAAGTGAAACTAAGATAAAAATCTTGGTGTCTGCCTCTCTCCTTGTTCTTTTTTTTCCTAGATTTTTCCCTCTTTTTCTCTCATGTGTTCATTTATGTAAAACTGCCCATTCAAACGAGAGGACAATCGTCACGTCTGTGGGTGGATATGAGTTCTTTCTTCAACAGCTCCATTCATTCATGAAAGCAGATTAGCTGACTAGGATAATTATTCTAAAATAGATTAAAACATTCTGTTTGCATTTATTTCCCAATGCTATATCATATATTATCATTGTGTTCTTACATTCATGGCTGACTAAAACAGACTAGAATGGTCACAACCTGAATAAAAGAATATTAATGACTAATGGCATTCATTAAGAAAAGTGAGAATAAGACAAAAAAGATCTAAGGTCTCAAAAAAGATCATATTTTCTACTTAATTTACATGTTAGTGAAATAACATGTAACCATGGCTACTGACAATAGTTAAAAATGACTTCTCCACATGCTTTCTTACAATGGATAAACGTCCAGTACTTAACCCATGAACTCACCATGAGTTTTTGCCTTAAACAATAATGCTGGTTTCTGTATGTCTTACTAACCCAGCATGAAGATTACATCTCGAAGGAAAAGCATGACAAGCAAACAATTTGTTGTGGGAGATACAACCCTGGCCTCCCATAAGTTAAAAGAGCTTTTCTGGAAAAGCAACGGTGGCCAGTAAATACCTGCCTCTCCCATGAAGCCAAAATCACATTCCTTAACTAGCAGCCTACTTTCAGTGAGAAATGGATGACCAAGTACAACAAGAAGCAATATGGCCTCCTCACCTGAGTAAATGGATGATCAAAGCACACAAGAAATAAAACAGTGCCCTAGGACCTATTTATATGAAATATGAATCAAACCCTTCCTAGGCAAAAGACTATGAAATACACTGGAATGTAACTGCTTTGTGATCCTTGCACTCATCTTCATTTAAATATCTATACGATACATCATCTAGTGATTTTCACAAAGGGTTTTCTAGGCAATATGCACAAGAGCAATAAATATGCTTGTAGAAAGAACTTTTGATATTAAAATGAATCAAAGACATGCTTATGTTTCTACTGATGTTGTATGCCATTTACGAGGAGGAGTTAAGCAAGGGCTCATCGCACATACAACAAAAAGGGACCAGCATGTCCATACAGCTGTTTTCACTGCATACTTCATAGTCCTTCACACCTTATGTAGTATCTTTCATGTGCACCAACCAAACCACACTCCAGAGCTCACAGCTCTTGCAGAACTCAAGCAAGCACCACTAGGTTACAGACCTCTAGGTGGCCGAGTTGGGAAACGAGCAGAAATTGCTGAGAAACAAACTGAACTCTCCTTCTGAAAGGCAACTCAATCTGTGCCAAAGTATGGCTTGCATACACTCAGGTGAGGCAGAGCTGTGTTCAAGGGTGGTTTTTTTACTGTACAGATATTATTTCCCTTTTCAAGCAACATTCTATTCCTACCATTAAGATTAAACACTATTTTGGAAACAAATGGAGCCTCTAATGAAAGATTTCAGAAATAGCTTTTCAGGTGCCGAACTTACTCAATTAAAATCATAACTATTTGTTGCAATTACTGTGCTGTAACATTTGGTCTCTGTTAGGTGAAAGCTGTGGGGCAATCGCCGTGAAAGCAAACAAAATTTGAGGATGGAATACCCCTAAACAGTAACATCCATGCAAACAGCTTATGAAAACTTTTTCAATTATTTCCCAAATACAGTGAAACCAACAGCTAATTTTAAGTGAGGAGAAAGATTATGTTAATTAGGACCCCCAAAATAACACCAAAAGAGATTTAGTTTTTCTAATTCTCTTCAGGACACAGACATTCATGGGGATATAACAGTTTGGAGGGTTTTTTTTTTAATCCAAGAAGATGCAAGTGCATGCAAACGCAGTTTGTGTTCTAACACCAAGTGCTTAGTAGTACACAAGACGCAGGTGTTAACTACTCCTGCTTAAGAGTGCTACCTTTGGTATCCCTGTATGTATCGTTTGTCATGACGTCTCTTTCCAAAGCTCTGGCAACACCTTTCCCTGCAGTGTGGAAATCATGCCCTTTTTCACCTCCCAACCATTCGATGTCAGACACTGAAATTCTGTGAAGAGAAAGAGCAGATTTGCGACTTTGGCACTCGCTTCTCTCTCAGACTCCCGTCAGACAGAGCCCCAGAGCCCTTCCCAGCTCCCTAAGTCCCCATAGAATCATAGAATTATCTAGGTTGGAAGGGACCTTTCAGGTCACGGAGTCCTACCATCAACCTAACAGTGACAAAAACCATCACTAAGCCACGTCCCTCAGCACTACATCTACCTGTCTTTTAAATACCTTCAGGGATGGCAATTCCACCACTTCCCTGGGCAGCCTGTTCCAATGTTTGACAACCTTTTTGGTGAAGAAATTTTTCCTAATATCCAATCCAAACATCCCCTGGTGCAATTCGAGGCCATTTTTTCTTGTCATTTGGGAGGAGGGACCGACCCCCACCTCTCTGCACCCTCCTTTCAGGGAGTTGTAGAGAGGGATAAGGTCTCCCCTCAGCCTCCTTTTCTCCAG
>JAOXJK010000032.1:13869427-13895557 GCA_025774025.1 Xenus cinereus
GGTGGAGGGGGTGAGGGACAGGCGGGGGGAGGCGAGGTGAAAATACTAGAAATCAGGTAAAAGACGAAAGGTGAAAATCCGCCGTACGTGCGTTTTTGGGGGTTTGGTTGGGGTTTTTTTTGGAAAAGCTGAGGTGCTGTGGGGCCTGTCACAGACCGGCCTCACTCTCGGCAGCCGTTACCGGCGCCGTCGCAGCCGTTACCGGGGAGGGGGACGACGAGGTAGCGTTTCCAGGGGAGGGCCTCGGTCAGGGCCCTGCCTGAGGAAACCTCCGGCCCTCACCTGCACAGCGGCCCTGCAGCCGCAGAGCATTCCACCTCTTTGTGCCTAAAAAGGTGGGATTAAGCCATGGAAAGCACAGCGCCTTGAAAATTATCACGTAATTGTCAGGGTTGGAAGGGACCTTCTAGAGACCATCTAGTCCGACCCCCCTGCCAAAGCAGGGTTGCCCAGAGCACATCACTCAGGATGGCATCCAGGTGGGGCTTTAAGATCTCCAGAGAAGGGGCCTCCACACCCTCCCTGGGCAGCCTCTTCCAGGGCTCTGGCACCCTCACCCTCACCTTATGTCACTGAAAATTATTTCAGTTAGAAGGAATCATGGGCTGGAGCGATGTAAAGTATGAAATACGGCTAATCCAGATTTTTCTTGAGTATTGTAATCTCGTCTAACGCGTACAAAGCGGTAAAAGAGATTACGTTGAAGTCTGAATGGAATCAGATGTGGCCCAGTAAATTTACCCTGATGCCTCTTTTGATTAATTTTGATGAATCAAGAAGCTATTTGGTGGTCCAGTACAAGAAGCCTTGAAAACACAGAAAGTCTCTTTGGGGCGTTGGTGTTTGCTTGGCGTGATAAGAGTAACCCAACAGTCCCTCTGCCCCGCAAATGAATGGCTCGTTACAGCTGTTCATTATACTTGTGACAGCAGGGTGCTTAGCATATCACATAAGACAAGGTAATACGACGCAAGGGAACGTCGTGCGCAACACAGAACATCCAGAAATCTGCTGCTGCAATCTGCTTTCCTGTCTGCTGCAAACTTAGTGCGCGTCTTTGGGAACTCATCAAGGACAATCTTCAAGCAGGGGGGGCGGTAAATAGCATAAGCGTGGTACGACCTCAACAGAATTTAGATGCCAGACATTGTTTATGTATTTTACAGAGCACAACCATCAGGTAAAATACACAGGAGCTGTGGTGGGAACTCTTCTGCCCTTGCCTGTGTTTACCCTAGCAAATAATGCAGCAGGCGAGGAACAGTGGGCAAAATTTAAAGAAGGAAACACACAGTGCTGGGGACCCAGTGTGCACACAAGACATTTTGGAACTTTTCCTTTGAACTACTTCTCACCTCTGCACTGCCTCCCGGTACCTGAACCCCCTGCTTGCTTTGCCACAGTGTCAGGCATTAAGCTGGAGAGTCACGCTCACTGCTGCTACTGCTCTGGCCCAGTTGCTTTGGAGCATTTTGCTCCAAAGTGGAAAACTTAAAATGGAGAAAAACCCCTCATGCAGAGCTGCTCCCAGTTTGGGAGCTTGGACGCTCTGTGGGGCCACGGGGTGATACCTTCTGGGGCCGAGGAGGGAACCAGGCATAGACCTACTGTGTCCTGGGCAATTTCTCTTAAAACAGCATCATAGATGAAAAGGAGGGT
This sequence comes from Xenus cinereus, assembly GCA_025774025.1. Classification (NCBI taxonomy): domain Eukaryota; kingdom Metazoa; phylum Chordata; class Aves; order Charadriiformes; family Scolopacidae; genus Xenus; species Xenus cinereus. The sequence goes on from JAOXJK010000032.1 coordinate 13,871,087, forward strand.
GCTAGCATGGCCATAAGCCCCTGCCTTTAGCAAAAAAACTGTTTGAGCAAAAGGTTCACACTGTCTACCTGTCTTTCCAACAGGTAGATCTACCTTTCCAACAGGTAGATCTTAAGTGAGTAGCTCACTGTAGGCATTTCCTTGATAACCAGGCCTGTTGTTTTAGGTCTTCCAGAGTCACTTTTCTCACCCATGCAATCTGCAGGGAAGCTGGACTGCTGACTGATTCCACTGGGTCTTTCCTGTCCGAGCATTTGGTAACAGTGTTGTGGTGCCTAAATACATTTTTGGGTCATCCCTCAGCCTCAGATTATAGAAGGATTACTAAAAGTGGAGTAGAACACACTGCAGAGGCATTTAAAATACTGTTTAGTGCCTTTAAAAGGTGCAATACTCTGATTTGAAAGGAATTGCAGGTAATAGTTTTTACTATCATAATTTCTGGCACCATAACATTATTAAGCTCTAGTCAGAAAATAAAAAGATGGTAACTTCCCTAAAAATGTAGAATTCGTGGCAAAGACAACAAACATCTTAAGTGGAAGCTCAGAAAGAAGAATATTCATCTATAGGATGTTGTTTATTGGATGTTGTTTGAAAGCCTGGATTGACTTGATAGCTTTGTTAAAAGGATCTGACATGGTTATTTACTTTAGTGCAACTTTCTAAAGACTACCATCTTAAAGATTTCTCATAATCTCTGTCTTCGGTAGTCATTGAGACAGTGTTTTTCATGAAAACAGTTTGTCATTTTGGTGCTTTTGATTATGAGGTCATGTGAAGTTGTCAAGGTATAATACTAACCACTAGATTCTGTTGTTAAATTGGCATTCAAGCGGTTTGAAAATTAGTGTACAACCTCATATTGGACTCCCAGTGTCAGAAATGTCACACTCTAGAATAATGACAGTTGCCAGCAGGCAGCTCAGCAATACAATTTTGACTACAAAATATGACACTAATGCAATTTAAACATAGTGCAGAATGCTACGGGGTGAGCAAACTGATTTATGTGTGCTATCAAAACCAAATTTTAGAATTTGGTCAGGTCAGTATATTTCTTTGTTTGGGAAAGTTAGGATTGTTGGGTTTATTTTATAAGACCTTTTGAACAAAAATACTAATTTTTCTTTCAAACTTAAGCTGCTACAGTTCACTGCCTGTTGATGCGGCAGCTCTCCTTACAGATGCCAGCGTGCGTGTCCACATGTCTGCTTGGAGTTAGGGCTGGGGAGAGCAGGTACCTCCCATTTCCTCTGGCCAGTGGCCCTGGTAGCCACACATAGACCTACTGGAATCAGTAGAACTTTGCTGGGCAGAGCTGCCCCACCATGTGGGCCGGTTTGTGCCAAACCCCAAATCTGTACTGATTTTCTTCAAATTCCGTAAGTGGAGATTGAGATTTTAAGATGACACTTGAGTCTTAGTTGTCAGTTGTTTGAAAGTGTATTTCTGCAGTTTAAGAAATCAGAGGCAGAGCAAGGAGCACCATGAGGTGTGCTTGTAGCTAAAAGAACTGTGGGTAAGTCGTGCAATGCAATATATGTTGGGGAAACTTGCTAGAGGGGCCAGATTTTCAGAACAGAAGCGCTGTGGTGAGATACCAAAATAAAAGCTAAATGCTTCCAAAAATTCAGCCGTTTTGTCATCTGCGAGGAAGCGTGGTTTGGTAGCTACAGCAGGAAGAAGCGTGTCCATCTGGTCCATAGACTAGGGAGTGTTTGTTTAGAACTATGTCAAATAAGGCAATTTTTTTTTGTCAGTGGAGAGGTCCTTGCCTCTTCCTTAGCTGCTTTCTTATTCCCATGCTTGGTAAGCAAATACCCCTGCTGCCCCTTTCACTGTCTTCCCCCATCAGATTGAGCTAATCTGAGCCCTATGGGCTTTTTGCTTTTATTTTTAACCCGTATCTGGTTTAGAATGTGACACCAAGAACAGTTACACCTGCAGAAATGGGGGGATGATAAAGATGGAGCATAAGGAAGGGTGTCTGTCTCGAGTGCCTGTGTTGATAAGAGAAACTTTAACATCAGGCCACACCTTTAATCTCTGCGTTGCCCATTTCATGAAGTCAGGATAATACTTGCCTAATTTATTATAAACACAGAATAAACTAAGCATGTGAGTACTGCAGAGATGACAAGAGAACAGTGGTCTGATTGAGTGCCTGACGGTCTCACCATCGTATCGCACTGGTTCCCTCCTAGAACATTAAAATAGACACACGCGTTGAACCAGATGGAATTAAATTAGTGTAAACCCTTCTTGGGAAACAGTGGTGCCTTCAGAGCAATGTGTCCTCATCTCTTCATTATTGCTAAAGTGCTAGAATGATAAATCAGCAGTACAAACATCCCTTTGTCCTAGCTCTGAAATCTATATAATGATATTTTGTTTTCTAAGCCTTCATGAAGTGTGAAATTTGCATTTTTGCAGTAGATCACGATTTGCTTACCTGAAGAATGCTTTTTGAGTGACTGAAGTAGTTAGTGAGCATGAGAAGAGAGAGAAGTGAGAGAAAGTGAGACAAATACTGTCCTTATTAAATAGACAAGGCAAACCAAAATCAGAGAGGCCCATCACAAACCAACCTAATAAACATAGTGGGTTTTGGGGGTTTTTTTTGTTGGTTTTTTTTTTTTTTAAAGGCAAAACACTTCAAAGATAGTTAAGCATAAAATTTAAAACAGCAAAGTCCTTTCCACATCACAAGATTCTTCATGGTTCAATCACATGACTCTTCCTAAGGGACTGGCTCCTTATTCTATGTATGAAAAGAAACTTTCAGAAAAGGAAATGAATGGAGATGAAGCGTAATTAACACGGGAACTCCAAGATCCAGTTTTAGTGCTGGATGTGTCACATGTATCCATGGACTGACTTACAGAGGTGTGTGTGCATTCATTACATACTCTTTTTTCCCCCCCTCACAGATAGTGAAAAATGCCTAAAAAGAAGACTGGTGCTCGTAAGAAAGCTGAGAACCGTCGTGAACGTGAAAAGCAGATAAGGGCTTCAAGAGCCAACATAGATTTAGCCAAACATCCTTGTAATGCTTCAATGGTAAAATAACCTAAAGTTTTTTTATATCACACTACTTGATTTTAAATTATGTAAAACCAGTAATAATACATTGACTGTATTTAATGCCATTAGAATGTCATTCTTCCTACCATCCTTCTTTTATATTTAAGGTTACGTTTGCATCAGAGGTATAATACTTGAATAAAAAGTTTGGTTCCTAATCAGAACTTAATTCAGAGTCCCTGGGGGGTCTGTAAATTTTATGTATTTTCCTTAGAATATAAGTAATTACCAGTATTTTATTTCTTTTCTTTAGGAATGTGATAAATGCCAAAGGTAAGTATTTTTCCCCTTCTAAACTCAGTAGCTTAATATTAATTGGTTTCAAGTATTTTACAGGTCTTTTTTTAATGCTTGCTTGCCTTTTTTTTTTTCCCCCTCCATATGCCTAGACGACAGAAGAATAGAGCTTTTTGCTACTTCTGTAACTCTGTTCAAAAATTACCCATTTGTGCACAATGTGGTAAGTAGAAATAATGAAGGAGAACACGCTATCCTCAGTCCCATTTGTGTTGTTAAACTCTCAGCAATTAGAGTACCTTTGTCTTAAAGTACCTTTGTGATTTTTGGAGTAGGTTCTTTTTAAACCGTTGTGAATATCCTCGTTTAAAGGAGATCTTGCTTGATCATGCGCTAGTGCGAATGCCGCTGACCCCCGGAGGTTTGCAAGTCTGGGTCATGGGCCTGTCTTCAGTATTTGCTCTTTGGAATAATTTGTCTTGCTGCCTTTTAGGATTGAGAATGTCTTTTGGGTGTGTTTCATAACAACAGCTAAGTTTAAAAGGCTCTGACTGCCAGCAAGGTGCCAATAAATACTGTTTTTTTTTGGATGATATAATTTCTGATCAGTTTAATGTCAATCATAGCAACAGTACATTATTCACCTTGCGTGGTTTTGTAATGTAATATGCTACTCATGTTATTTGTATGTGCTAGAGGGCTGATGCTTTGAAGTCAGAAGACTCCTAGTGACAGAACTTGGCTCTGAATCAGGCTAAATGGCCTTTTTTTTTTTTAATAGCTGATTATTACGCCCCTGCAAGTAAGCATTTCGTATTTTGAGGTGAATTTTGTTGTTTTACTGTTTCAACACATCCCTGCAGATTCTCAGTTTGTTGTTAAGCAATTTGGCTGTTTTGCAGTTTGACTCTCAGAGCTGCTGACATCTGCAGCTTCCAGTGCCTTTTTTGGGACCTGCAGATATTGAGCATTTCTGGAAGCCAGGTTACTACTGTGTGATGGCAGTGTGTCATTCTTCATAAGTCTTCTTTCTGTCATCAGGCAGTCAAGTACTAAAAACATGCTGTCTATCTTACACTGTAATACACACATGAAGGTGGCTGCTGTGTGTTGAATTTATCTTAATCTGCAGTGTGTTTCTGGAGGAAAAGCATTCCTAATAACCAGAAAAATTGAGTCCCGGGGTTTTCCAAGCCAAAGATCATTAGAGCAGTTTGGTGCTTAATCAAGCACTGGGGATAGCCCTATAAACCAACAGCATCTATCTTGGATGCTGATACCCTGAACAAGGTAGCTGTACTACAGTGCTCCAGAACCTATAATACTTCCATCACCTTATGTTGCCCAGCTCAGCCCACCACCAGTCTTTCCTCACCCTCCAAGTACTATTTGGTATAGAAAACTCTGCTGATGCTGCATACTGGGATTTAATTACATTTTCAGAGTACAATTTGGTTTTGTCAGCTCCTGAATGGGTTTGCAGGGAGCAGTCTTTTGTTGGTTTCTCTAAGCAAGCAATAACAGAGACACCAAAGGGGTCTGTGGCAGGGTGGCTTAAATCAGTGCTAAACCTCCATTGCAGTAACCTGGGCTAGCTACAAGATTGGGTTTGGTTGGTTTTTTTGTTTTTTTTTTTTTTTTCCTCTTGTCTAACTGCATACAGAGTGTGGATCTTTCTGGTAAAGGTATTTATGTCAGAGGCAAGTAGTAGGGGAAAGCTGTCACCCTAACTGCTTGCTCGTGTCAGAATGACTTACTGTGGCTTTTCCTCCCACCTGTCACTTGCATTTAAAGGGAATTATTTAGTCTAGGAAGTAATCTCTTATATAGTTTTAAAAAAGAAAAAACAACAACCCAACACCAACCAAAAAAACAAGTATCCAGGTACCTGTAAGTAATTAAATCATCAGTGTACATGTGTTATTTTTTTTTTCCCAGAGGGCCTTAGCCTTGTAGACAGCAAAAGCTGGTTTTATGGTGGCACAGAACTAACAGCAGTTTTAAATGCAACTTTTAAAGAAGTCATTGCTTAACTTTCACCTTAATTTTGTTCTTTGGTTTGTTTTGACATTTGAAGTTCTTGCCAGTGCCTCAAAACATATAGCAAGACAACGCATTGTCTCATTATCTCAGCAGTGGAGAAAGAGATTTTGGCTCAAAACAGACAATAATTAATTTGATCTAAGGGAGAGGTCAGGGTGGGTTGCTGGTTGCAGACATTTGTCTGCATTATTTTTACCTAGATTTATAATTAAGTACAGGCATTTGGTTAAAGTACTGCTTTTACATGAACACTCATTCTAAATTCTTTTGATTTTTATATAATTTTCTTCTGGTTGTTTGCCTTTTTTTAAACAGGAAAAACCAAGTGTATGATGAAATCTTCAGACTGTGTTATAAAACACGCTGGTGTGTACAGTACTGGACTAGCAATGGTGGTACGTATACAAAATTACAGCCTTTTTTGCACTATGAGATTATTCTATGCAAACATTTCTGAAAAAAATTAAACCAGAATTGAATGATAGCATGTACCATGCCAAGACTTCTCCCCTGCCTCCCCCCTCATCTTACCATCAGAAACTGATTTTTCCCTTCTACTAGAAACCCAAATTTTGCCTTTTTAGATTCAACTCCTGCAAACTCTGGCACACATCCTGGATGCTAACAGATGTGTGTTGGTGGCAGGCCCTAAGCAAATGCATTAACAGCGCTGGAGTTTACATGCCCCATAGCCAGTTTCCAGTCTTCATCAAAATCTAGGATCCTTCTGTAGAAACTAGTGGACTTTTACTGTCTTCTCAGTATTGCAGCATCACAGATAGGAATCTCTTCCATGGCATTAGAGGGGAATTTTATTTAAAATATATATATAATTTGGGCTCTTAGAAGAGGTAATCATAGCTTCTGGCCTTTGAACTTTTGTTCTTAGAAGGACAAGTTAATTGCTTTGTCCTTAAAAGCAAGGTAGAACATGTCATAGCCTCCAGATTAAGTGCTGCATGGACTAAACCTCTGTCCAGTTTCTGCCTCCAGTTGGCAGTCAGCTTTTTGCAGCAACACAGCTTGCCTTTTCAGTCTGAAGTTCCTAAGCTCATTCAATATGTTCACTGATGCAGTGTTTTCATCAACAATTAATTTGGATTCACCATTGTTTTCTTAGTTTTGTGTGCATGTAATGCACCTGGTAGCTCATTAAGAAGCCTCATCAGCCCATACCTAAGTGCTACAATTAAGGGATAGTTGATGTCTAGATCTCGTAGTTTAATCAAAATGAAGATTAAAAAGTCTAACTTATTTCTAATGAGTTATTTGATCTTTGCTCTCTGTGAAGCTTGTATTCTAATATAACATGGTTTAAAAGCCAAATGAGTGATTTAAGCTGTAAAAATTTAGTGGCATTTTTCAGGTCTTTTTTGAAATTGCATTTTTCCCAGAACATTGTTATCATTTATGGATCTCAGGTTTCAGCTAGAGGACACAATTTTCAGGCATAACACTTAAGATAGGAAGTGTAAAAAACAGAGGAGGAGGAAAACAAGTTATTTTTCATTATATTTAATTCTGCAGAAATTAATATCAAACAAACAAGATTAACAGTGGAGCAGCTTGATAGGAGTACACATGAGGTTCATACTCTCTTGCTCAACTGGAATGAACCTACTGAGAGAATGGATACTTGTGTACCTTCAGGGTTGTAGAATACAAGTCTCTCTCTAGGTATTGCAGAATTCCCAAGATATCTTTCTGTAATTGCAGGGTGCAATCTGTGACTTCTGTGAAGCTTGGGTGTGTCACGGGAGGAAGTGTCTCAGCACACACGCCTGTATCTGCCCTCTTGCAGATGCAGAATGTATTGAGTGTGAAAGAAGTGTCTGGGACCACGGTAAGTTGCTCACACTTAAAAAAAAAATCAAAATGATACTTTTCTCCTCACATTAGTTACGTTATTGTACCTATATTCTTAATATTTTTAACCTTCACTGATTAGCCCTTTCAGTAAGTTTGTTCAAAGCAAGGCATTCTCCCCATTTTCAAAATAGACTTTATGCAGTGGGGAACATAAACAACCTGCTCAAGAACATACAGTGCTTGACTCAGAGATGGTTATGTAAAGTATTAACTGTCCTATCAGCTGAGTGCTTAACATAATTAAGCACTGCATCAGGTTGTCAACACAATTTTCTGCCATTCCTACTCCATTCATTTGCGCTAGTGCAGGTATTTGGATTCCCAGTTGCTTAGCAAACTGTAATGATCTTGGTTTGTGGAATCCTTTTAAGCGTTTCAAGTGTGCATCAGGGGTGAGGGGGTGGGAGGGAAGGAAACTGGATGAGAGAGAATGTGATCTGATTTAAGAAAAATATTTGATGCCATATTCAAATTAAAATGAAGGAAAGGACTAGAAGTAATACTTGCTTTATATTTATGCTGTCAGGTATTGTAGCATACATGGTATTTTCCGCTGCCTAAATGGATGACAGTGTCTAATTTAGGACTCTGTTGAAGCATTTATGCCAGAAGGGAGAACTGGTCTTCAGTCAAAACTACTGCCTAAATTGTTTGCAGAGCAGAACTTGATGCCTGTGCCTGTTGATGATTATTTTACCTTGATAAATCTTTCAGGAGGCAGAATATTTGCCTGCTCTTTTTGCCACAACTTCCTCTGTGAAGATGATCAGTTTGAACATCAAGCCAGCTGCCAAGTTTTGGAAGCAGAGACATTTAAATGTAAGTTAGTTATTCACAGTCCTGTTCACCATAGCTAAGCAAACTCTCCAATTGCTTCCTCTGTGCTCCAGAATATTCTACATCACCTTTTCCAAATAGCTTTTGCCACCACTGGAGGAAAGGGCCTCCGTTTCTTATGTGCTTGCTCTTGATATCCAGTTATCTAGACTAGAACTTTTCCCTCTGACCTTCCTCCATGCAATATTGTATATGGCAGTCATTTCCCTCTCTGACTGTTAATAGGCTGCCCATGGGAAGCTTCCTTTGCAGGAGCCAACGGTCTCTAAAGTTGCAGTGCTGGCAGTAAAACTCCTGGAACTGCTGATGCTGCTTTTTCACTCCACAAAGCTCTGCAGGCAAGAAGGAGCTCTCTTCCACTCTTCTGACCATGTGATGAGCTATTTCTAGATACCTGTTCCTCGTAGAAAATAGCTGCCCTAAATAATACCACCTGTGTTAGTCTGGCTAACCTTTCCCAGACTGCTGTGGATGGCCTGTGTGTTGGTGAAGGGCTGGCATCTGTTGTTTTTGCAAAAGGAGCAAGTCCTGAGGAAGGGCATGACGCAGGAGGCAGCGAGTCATTCCGTGGGACAGGGGGAGCCCAGGAGGAGATAACAAAAATAGCGTTCAGAGCAGTTCAGCATTAGTTTCTTCACTTACCAGTGGACTGTGGACACATGTCAGTAATGTATTGAATGTTGATACATGTCCACTTTGAGTAAAAAACAGGTAGCTGAAGGCTTTATGTCCTTTTGAACTAAAATTAGTTGTGTGGCCAGAACTGAAATTGCTGTTTGTAAGAGGACGTGATGGCTATAGCTGTCTTTGCTAGTCCACTACTCACCTCTGGCAGAAACAAAGAAAATTCAGGGGTATTTAAAAAAATAAACCCCAAAACACAAACAAACCAAGATTATGCATGTTTGAAATAACTAATCTTTTGTAGTATTTCTTTTCTACCCACCATTAACTACTGTTTGGTTTATCCCATGAGACAAGCTTTCCAAAACTTGTATGCGTGTATTTTGACTATTACAACATTTTCAATCCTTATTATAGAAACTCAAAGTGCTGTTTTCTTCACAACTGACTAATCTCGTGTCCTAATTGATTTCTATCAATTCAGAATATTTGTTGATCTCAGTGTTATATTCTGTCTCTTCAGAAATCTCTTGTCTCCTTTTCATCTGCCATTGTTTTTTTCCCAGCCAGCTATTTTCTAAGCCTTGATTAGCTTCCCTTGATGTATTCTGTCAGAATATCTTCCTGCATAGCAATATTGAAGCAGCAACAGCTGTTCCACAAGAATGTTTTTTCAGTGATTGTTAGAAGCTTTTAATTCACAGATGTGATGTCACACCCTGTATGGAGAAATGGCTTTTTTGAGGGATTTCATTGTGTTCAGTGTTTCATGGCACAGTGCAGCCTTGGTAGAGAGACAGGATTTTTGTCAGTGGCTGGTAATAAGATTATGAAACTAGAATTTTTACAGAATACGTGAACTTTGAATGCAGTCATGCAATTGTAGTCTAAATCCCATACTAGCTGTGAAAAAGTTTGTTACTTTCCATCAATTTCTGAGAGAAGTTTTTTTTTAAAGTGCAGATAGTCCAGAAATGTTTGAATATATATGCATTAGCATTTCCAATTCCATCTTTAAACACATGACAGAGCACAAATCCCGTGGCTGTCCTGCTCACATGGAAAACCCACGATATTTATTACTTAAATTTAAAACCTTTGTTGTCACAGGGAACAAGTGGAAGGGAAGAAGTACTTGCATGGAGACTGGTAAAATATGTATTACTGCTTCTTGAGAAGTAACTATTCAGCCAGCTTCGTGTTGCTGCCAGTTCCTGTGTGGTTGCCTTTACTATACTCCCTCTAGTGGAGTAAAGAAACCAGTTTGAAGCTTCAAGACAAGTTAAGAATTTGAGCACCAATTCTCTTAACAGCTCATATGCCAGCTACAATCCTTTAACACAGTTAGGTAGATTTTCATATGAAGTTGTGTGCAATACAGAACAAAACAACTGTTCTAGGTTTGGAAGTTTGCAAGCTTTAAGTTCTCACATCCCATTTAAATGAGATAGAGCTAAGAAAGGCTGCCATGGCATTGTTTAAAGTGACTGTAGCACTCCCTCTTTTGAAATTGTGAGAAAAGGAAAAGCAAGATGATCACTTAATACCAATTGGTTCTGAAACTTCTGTTTTTAAAAGTTTGGAAACTCAAGAAATAGTTAAACCTTTTCCCCTCTTCAACTTTCACTGTTTGTGTCAAATTACATTAGTGCAATGAGGCTTAGGCTTGGAAAAAAATCTAGTAAAATGGTACTGTATGGTAAAATGACTGATGACTGTTGCCAAATTGCAGTTGTTTCAGGGAATTAGAAATAAATGCCTCAGTTACGTTATTACATACTTTTACAAGGTTTTAAAACATCACAGATCTGCAGTTTCCAAGCACTGAATTTTACGTATTGATTTTCTCCAACAGGTGTTTCCTGTAACAGGCTTGGGCAACATTCATGCCTGCGTTGTAAGGTAAAGAATAAAGACAGTTGCAAGTAGCTGTGATTTTAGACTTGTTCTCCTTAGCCTCCAAAGCTGGTATCAAGCCTTGCCACGTCTTCCTCTACATTATTAAAAAATATTCATACTTTTGTGTTTGTTTCTGAAGCCTGGGGGCCAACTTCTGGGGGACAAAGAGCTTTTATCTGTTGCTTGCCTGTTAACCACAAGCCAGGGTTTTGCATCCTTACACCAGGTGAGGTGACCTTCACTTTGTCTAGCCCTCTGTATTTTAATTGGGGCTATACCATGTTTGGGCCTTTAAGAAAAAACACAAACAAAACAAATCCTTGGTCTTGAACAGAATCCAAGGCTATAGAATATGTTTTGATCCAGCGTAGAACTAAGGAAAATTTTAAAGTTGTTCTTTTTTTCTTTTTAAAACACTCAAGTGGTGATCTGACCAGAAAGCACTGCAGCCTGCATCCAATAGAAATAATCTCCACAGCTAATCCAGTTTTACACATGCACAGGCAAATTTGTTGATGTCAGGCCTTTGGTTTTACACACTCAGAAGTAATTTTGTATAAAAAGTTCCACCTGCTTCATCGTCGGCATTGCCCAGATTTCTCTGGGTGCTGGTTCATTGCCTGGTGTTACTCTTCTTACCCTCCATATGTTCCCCTGCAGTCTCCCATGGCATCGATTTCATATTCCAAATTGTTGCTTTATCCAGATATCTTCACTGGCACCCTGGTGCTCAACGTGTGAAATTTCAATCTCTAATTCTTGCCTTCAGGTCACTTCATAGCTATGTTCTGGCAAACATCTCTGATTGTATTTTGTTTAAGCTTGTCAACTTAAACCAAAGCTTGCCAGGCTCCTTGTGGGCAGCGCTATAGGCCAGCCCTTCAGTATGTTACTTTCTCTACTCGATTATCTGCGCTTCTGTCCGGCCTTTTTCCCGGGAAGCCATGAAACTGTTCAGCACAGGAATGGTTGCTCTGCACACAGACTCCAGTTCTACTGCAAATAGAGCTCATTAAATTTTAACCCCAACCAGAAAATCCTGCTGTTGTTCGATACCTTTTTGCTTGCTTCTTAATGAAGACTATGCTTTGTGATTAAAACATTTAGCCTTTTTATTCTCCTTTCTCCCCATAGGCTTGTTTTTGTGATGATCATGTGCGTAGTAAGGTTTTCAAGCAGGAAAAAGGAAAAGAGCCTCCCTGCCCTAAGTGCGGCCATGAAACCCAGCAGACAAAGGATCTGAGCATGTCAAGTAAGCCTTCTTCTCTAGCTAACAACCTGTGCAAGTACCATTGGTGACTACTTTTCTACATAGCAACACTTGAGTGAAGTCCAATTACTTGCAATTGTTTTGCAAAGCTTTGCTGCGTTTTGAAGCATGATGGCAGGGTCTGTGCTGTCTGCTTGCCTGGTCCCCAAAGCTAACCCGATGCCTTATCTGGATTAAAAGTAACAGGATGAAGTCTTTGTAGAGCTGTGTTTTTTATCTGATGTATAATTATGGCTCTATTTCTCTTCCTCACCAGAAGAAATCTACTTGTTTATTTACCCATTAATAATGTGTTAAAATAGATATACTAAAATCAGACCATTTATATGTTGTTTAAATCTGGCTTTGAATCTCAAAAATGAGATTAATTTCCAGTCTTTACTGGTTTACAGGCACCGCCTATCTATATTTAAGGATGTCTTCATAGCAAAAATGATGGGGGAATCTGTTTCTTGGTCTGTATAAAAGCAAAAGTTTATGTAAATAATTGGCTACTAACAAAACTTCTTATATTTGGATAAGTATTTACAAGCGTCAAGTCTTTAAAAAGTCAGTGTTTCAGTCATTTGATTATTTTTAAAAAATGTTATGGGGAAAAAACTTTGTTTCTTGATCCTAGAGTTGAGCAGTCTCTCATTCTTAATCATTAACTGATTCCAACACAATGAAAGCTTTTGTTAAGTTTGAAATTTTAGTTATGGGAAAATTGCAAAAAAATAATTGCTTAATCCTTTATTTAATCTACAAGAAGCTGGTTAATGAATTTCAAAGTGTGATTTGATGATGTGCATATGATCTACCTCAACACTCTTCAATACAATACGTATTGCGTCTGCGAAACCCATCCAGTTACAACCGAAGGTTTATCCTAAAACCCGAGTCATGCTCTGGGGACAGTTATTGCTTATACACACTTGGCTGCAGAGGGACAGACTGTGCATAGCAGAAAGGTTCTGTCTGATTAAGGATTAAATCTGAAAATGTCAGATTTAGGAAAAGGCTGACTAACACTGAATGCCCTTCACTGAGTAGTGAGAAAGGACAGAAGTGTCAGATGCTCTGCTCAAATTGCTGTTGAGGGTTGAGAACATGATGATTTTTCTCTGCCTACAGCGCGCTCTTTGAAGTTTGGCCGACAGACTGGAGGTGAAGATGCAGATGGAGCTTCTGGTTATGATGCCTACTGGAAGAGCCTCTCCTCCAGCAAGGCTGGAGATGCGTGTGACCGTGAGGATGAATGTGATGAGTATGAAGCAGAAGACGACGATGAAGATGACAACGCTGAGGGAGGGAAGGATTCCGATACTGAGACCACAGATGTATTCAGCAATTTGAATTTAGGAAGGACCTATGCTAGTGGGTATGCACATTACGAGGAACCAGAGGATTAAGCTTAGTGTGCTGGCAGGCTAAAAACACTTGGAAGGAGCCAAGCAGTGCTTCACTTGAGCTGTGTACGTGCCAGTAGGATAGCTCTATCAGGTACTTACATATCAAAGTTAGAAAGTAAAGACTGTGGGACTTCCGCAGTAACTCCAGGTGAGATTATTTTTGGTATAAACATATATTGGATTTGGGACTAGGGGAGAAAACAAGTATTATTTTTTTTCCCCCCTAAGCAACGGAAGTGTTTTTGTCCTTGAGTTACTAAGTATAATGATTCAATGCCATTTCTCCCTATCAATGCAGGAATGTAGAAGGGCTGTACAACTTGTTTCCATTTGCTCATCAAAAATTAAGTTATTTTTTTACAACAATTTTGTTAACCAATTTCATAAAACTAATGTAGTGGTGGGTTGGTGACTGCATTTTTTTTCTTCTGCACCATAAAGGTCAACTGCATTCTCTAATAAATTGTCATAAATATTGATCTCCTTGAATAGTTGAAAAGCAGGTTGTATACAAAGTGTAACTTCATTCTAAAATAACTTCCTTGTTTATGTAGGTAAGGCAGATCAATGTAGCTCTCCATATAGTTTAACATCACTTTTCCAGCATTTTTAGTATCAGATATTAATCTATGGGGCTATATGCGATCATTACAAGTTCACACCAGATAATCAAAAATTTTATTGCAATAAAAATGTTGGTGTGTCCTCTCTGCCACTAAAATCTGAGACAATTTCTCATTAGATCAAAAGGAAACAAGTTTCTTCTTTGCCTAAGCCTTCAACTCTTTTCCTTACGCACATTACAAAGAAAAAAATTTATAGGAAACACCCCCTGTATAGGAATTGATAAGGTGAGAAGACACATGGAGGGGCTCAAAATACAGGACTCAAATAATGTGCTGTGCAAACGTGCAGGTACAAGGCAAGTGATCAGCACATCTGAGCTGAGATGACAACACTTGCAGAAGTGTTTGCAGCGATTCCAATTTGAAAATCAACATGTTAATTACCAATCTACACATCTGAGTGATAGGATTTAGTTTTCTCCTGTAGGGGAATGTTGAAAAGGTAGTGATTTTATACAGCAAACAGATCAAGATTCAAGGGCAGCCACCTGAAGTGTTAAGCCAGCTTTCTAAATGCCATGCTTAAATGCAAGAGAGCTATATCTTGTTATCTGTCAAATATCTGAACTGATTATAGAATTACCTACTTCTGTGGTGCTTTCTCTACTGTTTCTTAACAGCTAAAGGTCATGGCAGAGCATACCCTATTGAGAATAATTTTTAATGATGTTAGGATTGCTAAATGAGCATTTCCTAACAAAACAGGATTGAGGAACTTGGCCTTGATTATTCCCTCCTAAATGCCTCTCATACCAAATGCGTGAAAGACAGGAGCTGGAACCCATCCAAGACAAAACCAAACTGACAGAGAGCACAAGTTGGTTATGGCAGCTGAGGGAAGAAGCTACTGGAGGGAGGGACGTGACCTGATCAGTGCATGTCAAGTGCCTGCCTTCAGAATTGGAGAGGAAACCAGTTAATGCAGTCTGGAAAGCCAAATCCCCTTCAAAAACTGAAACTCCAGGACTATCCAGTTTCACGTCCTAGCAAAGACCTCCCCATCTTAAATTATGTACCTGATAGATGTCTTGATTAGTCTTTTTCAAAAACAAACTCAAAGTGAGGCAAGTAGGATGCCTGCCAGTTCAATAGCATTTACTTATTTGTGAAATTGGCACTGCTGATCAAATTTCTGCTCAACTTCATGTGGTCCAAAAACTTCCATAGTTGAGTCCATCTGTGGCTGGTCAGTTCCAGCAACAATGCCAGTTTATTTTGGCTCATGTTTCAAATAAAAAAACAAGTATACATCGGTGCAAAATTTTATATAGGATTGAGGAAAGTATGTGCCTTTCTGCATATACCTAAAATTATAGCTGCTCGTGTGTCATTTATTAATATTATTACTTAGCTGCACAAAATTCCCCTTTGAGGTTCTTGGCTCTTGGAATTGTATTTTTTGCCTATGAAATCTGCTGCTGTCACTGGCTCTGCCAAAGGCTGCTGACGTAACAGAATTAATCATCATAATCAGAGTAAAGAATTATTCATTTTCTCATTGAAGTGTCCTTGTGCTGATCCTTGCAGTATCAATCCTCCGGAGCTAACACGTGTTCCTGTGATACTGTCAAAAGGGAAGGCCACAGCGCTGCCCTACAACACGCTTGGGGAACCTGCTGTGATTTAGCAAGGTCGCCGCCCAACGGACAGAGGCGTTTATTTGCTTTTTCTTTGTTCTGCTGTTCATGCCACCGAAATCGCCTGTGCTCTCAACCTGGTTGGAAATAGGGCCAAGGTATTAGGCCTTGTTGGTGGCTGGTCTTTGAGGGGTCAAAACAAGTAAGTTTAAGCTGCTTTAAAGTAATCCCGTGGATTCAAGCTATAACAGACAAACATGAACGCGTTTTCTACTAACAGAGTTAGACAATCTGGGACAGGACAGGCAGAATATGATGCTACGGGTTGCCCTTTCTCATCCTTCTCTGCTTATTTAGTAAAGTTAAAAGCATGTGGTCTCTTGAGGATAGGTTCTCAAGAGCTTACTTTCACAGAAAGTACGTAAGTTTGGTTGTCTTAAGGTAAATTGCAGGAACTGGATGAAACAGAGTATGGACATATAACCGAGCTTTATTGTTAAACAGGTCTGGGACAAACTTCCAATCTTGTTGGCTCCGTTTTTCTCTATTGCTGTTAATTTACTTTGAAGCATCTTGGAGGAGCAGTAGCAGGGCACTGACAGGGCAGTATGCCGTCTCTACACCTAAAATGTAAGTTAGTTCTCCATTTACTTGCTCTTCTGAGTTCAGCAGACAAGTTAGTTGTTGCTACATCCGAAGGTGGGGATGGCGTGGTACCGATGGCATACATTTTACAGCTCACAGCATCTCAAGCTAGTTCAGATGCTGCCACAATCCACCAAATACTTTCAAGTGACTGCTGAGCTGCTTCTGTCAGGGAGAGGTGATTTTTCAAGTCACTGGAGTGCAGGACTTAGCGCCTGGGCCCACCAAAAAAACCCACCAATGCGTAACAGCATGTTTTTAAGACTGCAGTAGCGCGGAGTGCGTTTCCTGGTGGGGCAAGAGTCAGATAAATAAAATCACAGGACTGTACATGACATTGGCTTTGAAAAATCTTGTGTCTGATTAAAGGTAAGTCTGAGCTGAAAGAAGGACAGTTTTAACATGTAATCAGGAGTACTTGGGAGTTACATATAGTACTTCAGAAAACAGACATCTTGATAAAGTCTTAGACTTCCTTTAGTTTTATTTAAATGGTCATCAGGGAGGTGAAAAAAAGCTTAAGTAGAATGTGAATCAAAATCACAGTAATACTTATTGTGCCTGCAGACCCTAAAAATAAGAGCTCTGGCTGCCTCTGTAAGCTCTTTTCTGGCATTAGTTCGTTACGGTTCCAGCACCAGCTCCTTATGAATTCACTGGGTGCTTATGTGGATTTAATGCATTTCCATGTACACTCTGGTGTGATTTAGCGCCTGTGACTGGGAGTTTTCTGGTCGCTCCTGTTGCGGGGTTGCTGGCTTTGTTTCCAGCAAATTAACGTGAAGATCACTGTAACGTACTGAGCATTTTCAATTGCCAGTTGATCAAGCAGTGGGATGCAGATCACCAAGAACTAGAGGACAAGCTTCAGAAGTGTTTAGAGTCCTATTTATTCAGGCAGAAAGCATATTAGCGTGTCTTACAAGACATTACATGCATCTATCCAGGTCCTGATCCTATTTCCAGAGGAACCAGTAACAAAGCTCCAATTTATCCAAATGGGAGCAATTTAATAATCTCTAGTATCTACAGTTCACCTCAAAATGTCAAGAGGTGTTACGGAACAAAGCATGAGGATAAGCTGAAGTGAAGAAGATGGAGCAAAGCTTAACGTGAGGTTAATGTGCTAGCATTAGCATAAAAGTATTTCTTCTAAATTTCAACAATTCTACTGGAAATTGCTTTCAAGACGGAAAGCGGAAGCCATTTAAAGCAGGAAGAGCTAAGATTCTACAAAACACATTTAACAAGATGTAGAAATATAATTACTCATCTCCTGAAAGTCTGCGCATAGTCCATAAATATTTGCTAAAAGCTCAAGGCAATTAGGACACAAAAAAAATTTATCATCTCCGCTTTGTAGTAACGTAAATAGAAAACACAGTAATTGACAAAAATCACTGGCCTGAGCCAGCCAGTTGGCAACAGCCCTCTCTGCAGCTTGGACTCTCCATCTCTGACCCATCAAACTCTAGAGTAAACACATTTTATAACTAATGACACTTCTTTATTAAGATTATGTGTACTGTAATTAGCTACCACACATCTGAAATTTGAAGCAGGACCTAGTTTTTAGCTTCCACAGCCAGGATAGAAAAAAAAAATAAAATATGAGCAAGAGCATGTAAGTATGTGAGGATCATTCCACGGAAAAGCCACTGTTTTCCCTTTGCTACACAAACAATAGGCTCACAAGCCTGTACTTTGTCTTCTGCAGCTGTTCACTCAATTAGATACTTCTGCAATATGGGGGAGGGAGGAAAAAATATAAAATAATCACATTTCAGTCTCTCACCAAATTAAGCCTCTACTAATAAGCGTGTAGATTTGCTGTTAGTTTACAGCCACCCCATTTTAAGCACTGCATCAAGTTTTTTGAAAAGGAAAGAGAAACAACGCAAAAGGATGAGAAGGTTTTTTGTAGCTACCTCTACTCCTCTCTAACGCTGAAGTATATACTGGAGTGTCTGCTGCATTCTTTTTAACCCCGCTCCTGAAACCAGTGATTCTTCCCGTGTTCCCCAAACTTAACCATAATTGGAAATTCACTTTTGTTTCCTTCCAAAATGAGAAGTACTGAGTGCCTACAGGGCCTGAGTAACGGTTCGATTTCATCATGATGTTACTTGACATCTGTTGTAGATTTTCACTTACAAAACCACTGACTAAGTTTTATTTTAATTTTTTATTAGAGAGTTAGAACACCAAAGACCCAGAGTTTCTTTAGCAGGTAATACCAGTATTTTGCTGCTGTAGATGCCCGTTGCTCTTCCGACTGTTTTATTTTTGGCATAGAGAAAGGGGTTGATTCTTTTGAAAGTGAATCACTGCTAGTCAGGCACATGAACCCTTGGGCTGCCTCCAGTCTGATTTAAATTCAGCACCTTATTTTGACGGCAGAGACAGGGATGAGCCCCTTTGAGATTTTTCCCACCAGCAGGAGAGCTGCGCAAGGACCTCACCCTTGATGTCAGCATCAATTCGAAGTGGTGTCCTCTCCTGCCAGTTCAAGGTGGTAACAAGTGAAACGTGACCTTACGCTAGGTTCCTTTGGAAGCCTGCAGAAAGTCTGCTGCCTCTACCTCTCTTTAAAGGCACAGGGGCTGGAAAAACAACAACTATAAAGCTGAATCCCATGAAAAAGGTATTTTCACTCTACTTCTTCCTCAGGGATAACGGAATGCGTCCGCAAGCTTATACAGAAGTCATTACTACTGTTTTTTTTCATATTAAAAAAATAATAATCTGTTGAGTGTGGATTTTGGCAAGAAAAAGAAACAGCAACAGAGACATAATAAAGATGTTACCCTATCAACAGCCGAACAGCGAAGCCATACTGAGCGCTTTGGAAGAGGGGGATGCAGAGACAATACCATATGCTCACACTTGGCTTTTTCTGCACCCTCCTCTTCAGTCTGGAAGTACTGGCCAAGAAAGCATTAGGCAGAACTTCACCTCAGGGTCTCTGTTTGCCAAAGCACTGACAGTTCCAAAGGAGCTTCAGAGGGAGCAAGAGGATTTCTCACCAGGCATTTAGTGCACACAACCGCTGCGACCAGGCTCAGAACATTGAGAATAATTTAGAAGTTAGATGATAAATTGCATTCCTTGCATATTCTCACCACTTTCTGGATGTTGCAGGTATTTCAAAGACCGCATCGTGACATTTACATGCTAATGCTGCACAAGCACACTCCTCCGATTTACCACCAGAAATCATTCCTGAGCCAATAGTGCCAACATAAAACACAGCAGGCACCACTTAGGTTTATCACACCTCGAGAAGAACACTGCGCTTCTTTTGTTCAACACTTCACAAAGCCAGCAGCACATAAACGGCTCAAGAAACTTTTCCAGCAAGCAACATTTCTGACCTTGGTTTAAGTCAGTCGGTTGTAGCCAACTGAGGGTAGACCTGCACCCAACATACAGCTGGTTCCGGAGCACAGACATACATCCACCATTCCCTGGGCTCCATCAGGGCTGCCCGCACCACAGGATGCTCAAACCCTACCCCGAGCTCGGCTACAGGATGCAAGGACACAGGCACAGCACCACCTCACAGCCCTGCGTGACCACCCTCGAAAGCACCGAGGGAAACCTCTCACCACCACAACCTTTTCCCCCCTCCTCTCCAGGCCTGCAAACCATCTCCTCTCCTCACCACCAGCTCCATCTGACGGTCGCGCTTCCCTCAAGAGAGAAAGCCGAGCTCTCACTCACCCACAGGCCGGGCGACTCCAGAGCAGGACACCAGCCAAAGCTCCCCCTGCAACCGCAGATGCTCACAGCTCGCTCCCTGCCTGCTCCCCTGTTTATAGCCTTCCTCCCCACCTGCACCCCATCAGCAGGGCCCAGCTGGCCCCTCCCTGACGGGACAGGGGAGCGGGTCCTCTCTCTGCAGCCGGCCTTTGGCATCAGCAATCCCGCTAATTACCTACCGCAGCCCTTGCCCGGTGCTGCCGGGTGAGCTGCCCGTGGCCCCGCTCCGCATTTGCAGGTGCTGCGTGATCAAAAGCCGAGTCCTGCTACACCTTCCTGCTGCTTCAAAAGATAAAACGCTGCAGCTTAAAGTATAAATAACATTTATCCTATTTAAAATGTGACAGATCTCCCAGGCTATGCTATTTTATTGTACCTAAAATGAACTCGCAGATGATGATATATATTTTCTACTGACCCTGGATGTTTTATCATTAAAATACTAGCACTCTTGTTACAATGCCTTCATAATATATTAATACGGCTATCTCAGCTTCTAGAAAACTGAAATATAACCTCGTGGTCTTTTATATCCTGTAATTTGTCTTTGGGTATTAAAAAACTCCACATTATAGCTGTATCAGGTTATTAACAGCAAAAATGAGCCACAGCCCCTACAGTGCCATTTAAACATATCCGAAAGCCATTGTCCTGTCGGAAAGGCTTGACTCTCTGTGATCAACTCGCTTCCAGCTTCACAGGGAAAGTTAAGGGGTCCTCCCGCTTGCTCCGCTGCTGGTCTCTGGAGCTGCAGCCCAGCAGGAGAGCGTGTCCTGGGGCCACAGACGTTGCCGGAGCTGACAGAAGCAGCGCTCAGCCCACACAGTGATCCCACCCGCCAGGCTACAGGACACGGTATTTTGTTTCCAGCTACGCTCAGGCCCTTTGGTGAAATATCCCAAGGTGAGGACAAAAGTCAAACGATCTGCCATGTTCTTTATTGGACTCAATTCTAGTGTCTGCGTTTTGTTCTAATATGCGCGATATTGTCAAGCCACATTATTAATAAACCTGAGGGATGGTTTCCCTCTGCCTGTCTCCTCTAGGCCTTCAGCTCCCCGTGAGTCCTCTGTTCATCTCGATCTCTGCACTCTTCCCTCCTTCCAGAGACCCCACTGCTGCCCGCTCGCCGTGAGGTTCAACTGGAGCCGTTGAACCTCACAGCCGTGAGGTTCATCAGCAGGAGCTGATGCCTGGCACCCAACAAGCCGTGACTGCGTCAGGATGAGCTGTGTGCCAACGAAACATTGCCTGTGGACCGGGCGAATGTGGTCTTTGGACAACCTTCTCCTCTGTGTCTGCAGGACCTTGAGCGGGTGGGGGTTGCCCGCTCGCTCCTGGCTGGGCTCAGACACAACTCTTTGAACTGCGGCAGGGGTTGCACCCTTTTTGCAATGTTGATGTTCCTTCTGGCACTAGTATTGATCATTTAGTAGGTGAGATCAAACACTCGAAGCCTTCTAAGTTGCTTTTGCAGTATGGTAAGAGTCGGACAACTCATTTTTATTTACGCAGAGCTGGCAGCTGGGAACAGCAGAAGGCAATTCTTCTCTGGGGAATCTCAGCCCAGCACCAGTCACTGGTTTCCAGGGAGCCATTTCTGCCGAAAGAATCGAGTCTAATCAAGGACCGAGGCAAAGAGCACGAGCTCCAGCTGCTTGCAGAGCCCACGCTCCCTGGAGCCATGGCTCGGCGCAGAGCCTTGCAAACCAAAGCTAACGGCACACAACGCTTCTCTCTGAAGCTGAACAGAAACACCAGCACAAAAAGCTGTTTGTGTGCTTCGGTTTTCTGCTAACACCACGGCTTTCCACCTTCTGAGACTCAAAATTAATGAATATATGTAAATGTAGAATTAGTGGCTGTGGTTTAAAACCCCCCTCACTTAAGACTCAGGTCAGATTGTCTCTGTGTTTACTGTAGGAAATAAGCAAACCATAATTTCCTGTCATTTAAATTAAGGGAGTTGTGCGATTGATCCCGGGGAAGTTAGAAATGTGCTGAGATAGCACGGATCTTTCATTGCAGTCCTTACTATATGAACAACAAAATACCATACCTTGCTTCTAAGGGCCCAATCTGAAAACGTTTTTTCCAAGCTCAGCTTTCACGCACCGTGAGGCCTCTCTCGCCACCCTGACTGGAAACTTACGGCACCCTGGCTGAACTGTTCGCTGCCACAGCCACACTCTGCAGGGAGGAGGAAACTGATACGATGCTTGACTGAAGGAATAGCTTTTGAAGATGTGGAAGATTAAGTAGAGGTTCCGGGAGAAGGAATTCCCACATCTATTGCATAGTGCAATATATTTTGTGGTGTTGGAATTGCATGCCAACCTTACTCAGTTCTGATTAATCCTGAGATCTGGCTGCACCAGAAACCCACGGTCTTCATTGTTATTTCTGCCATGGAAAAAAAAAAGTCTTTAATTTCACTCTTGTATTCTTTTAGCCACTGTGAAATGTTTCATCGTGGCTGAAATGGTGAAAGCTGTTTCTCCATCTGTGCCTGTAAGCCATGCAAGCATTAGCTTTTGATATAAATAAACTTGAGTTCTTTAATGCTTTGAAGATCCAACAGATTCACAGAATTTTCTGCTTTTACTAATACCACTAATCCAAACATTAGGATTCCTGGTTTATCCCATTGCTCCTTTATCAGTAGAAGAGTAGCTTCTGACCAGATGGTCTTAAATTCGTGCTCCTAAGTATTACAGAACTTGCACCGTCAGGAAAAGAGATCTTTCTGTCACTTGTCCAATTTACACAGAAAACAGTCAGTTACTTGATACAGAAACTGTACGACTGGCCAGTTGAAAGAGCTAACGTAGTGTTAATCTGGCTTCAGATGCACGATAACTCAGGTATTAAGCTACCTTTGTGTTTTCAATTACCTACTTTTTATATGCCTGGAAACTAACTATGAAGTTATCAGCATAAAACTAATAAAGCAGAGAGTTCTATGAAAGTGGCAAGTGAGTTATCACAATTGCTCCAGGCAACGTAACCTACTTCTGCATACAGTCACAGATGGGAAAGGTTTACTCATTGTCTAAATTTTATGTGCACAGACAGAAAAGCAACACTCGAAAGCAATCCTGCTTCCTCTCCAAACTCAGTTTTTCCTTCTCCTCACCCACCCCCAGCAGCCAAAAAAATAAAATCAGTTTCTTTTAAAGGAAAGGAGTCTTGATGGGACTATACTGTAAGGTGAAGGTTATTAATTAAAATTATATTGCAGTTTAGGGGAGAAGAGTAACAGTCTAAAGATGTACTGAATTTCATAAACCCAAAATGTAGCCATTTTAAATTGTATTTTTGTATTTGATTGATCTGGAAAATGTGTTACTTTAGAGATAAGGCAAAAGTTATCGTATTGAGAGATGGTTTCTACCCACACTATCATCTGGTTAAAAAGATGCAGCACTCATGAGCTCTGCTTGTTTATTAAAAGCATCTTTTTCTATTTCCAGGAGGAAAAATTAAAAATCATTAGAATGATAGAATGGTTTGGCTTGGAAAGGACCTTAAAGACCATCTTGTTCCAACCCCCTTGCCATGGGGGGGCACATTGCTTCAAAAGCTGTGTGACAGAACTGGAAAGACAGAGTGATTTTAAGTCTGTGAAGTGACAGGGGTCCTGACTCTGCCCCTTACTAACGGTGATTACCGGTCACACCAGCAGTCCTGCTGACAGGACTCCTTTGCTGCCTGAGAGGTCGGAGTATGGCAGCTGTGCCGGTCACCTGGGGGGGTTTAGCTTCTGCAAACAAACCTGATTGAGCCGTGAAGTGGTAAAAAAGCCATCCCAAAGCCAGTGGATGAGCCCCCGGGTTCCCCAGCCTTAGTGGCGCCTGAGCCAGGTGGGCGGAAGCACCATTGGGTACGTCTGTACGAGACAGCACAGGGTGCCCTAAAGCCATGTTGCGTCTCTCAACATCTGGCCTGATGTTGCAAGTCTGACACTGCGGCTTCCTGACCTATTTATTCACAGCAGAGGCTGAAGCCTCCCCTAGAAAAGCCTGAGTGAGGTCTGCAGTCGCTGTGCGCGCACCCCTTGGTCTCACGGGGAGAGGACAGCAGATTTGCTGCCTCTGGACCCTGGGAGCATCGGTCTCGTTGGGCAGGACCCCTAAGTCTGTGCTCCAGGAGTGCATTGCACACGTCAGTTTTTGGAAGCATCAGACTTGCTGCACCTCTAGTATGGGGGTCACCTGGGAAATCCCAGGTCAAGGCACCATAACCTTCACAAAGGTCTTGCTGTGCTTGGGTAAGGCTCCTCGCTAGGGTAAAACTCCTGCTCAGGTCTTAGGGCTGGAGCACCTCTCCTATGAAGACAGGCTGACAGAGCTGGGGTTGTTCAGCCTGGAGAAGAGAAGGCTCTGGGGAGACCTTCTAGCGGCCTTCCAGTACCTAAAGGGGCCTACAGGAGAGGTGGGGAGGGACTCCTTATCAGGGAGCGTAGCAATAGGATGAGGGGTAATAAACAGAAAGAGGGGGGAGATTTAGATTAGATGTTAGGAAGAAATTTTTCACTATGTGGATGTTGAGGCACTGGAACAGGTTGCCCAGAGAAGCTGTGGCTGCCCCATCCCTGGAGGGGT
>JAOXJK010000032.1:13901353-13929897 GCA_025774025.1 Xenus cinereus
TTGAACTGGGGAGCCCAGAACTGGACACAGTATTCCAGTTGTGGCCTCACCAGTGCAGAGTAGAGGGGAAGAATGACCTCCCTCGACCTACTGGTCACACTCTTCCATATGCAGCCCAGAATTCCATTGGCCCTCTTGGCAACAAGGGCACATTGCTGGCTCACGGATAGTTTGCTATCCACAAGGACTCCCAGATTCTTCTCCTCAGAAGAGCTTTCCAGCAGGGCCACCCCTAACCTATATTGGTGCCTAGGGTTCTTCCTCCCCAGGTGCAGGACCCTATATTTGCCCTTGTTGAACCTCATTAGGCTCCTCTCTGCCCAGCTCTCCAGCCTGTCCAGATCTCGCTGGATGGCAGCACAGCCCTCTGGAGTGTCAGCCACCCCTCCCAGTTTGGTATCCTCAGTGAACTTGATGAGGATACACTCTGTCCCCTCGTCCAGGTCATTGATGAAGATGTTGAACAAAACCGGACCAAGAAATGTCCCCTGGGGGACACCACTGGTTACAGGCCTCCAACTGAAGAAACAGTCCAGCCTGAACCCGTCATGTCCAGACCTAAAGACACAAATTTCTGGGAACTGAGCGGAAGGAACAGCTGCCAAATCCGAGCTTTACTGAGTTTAGTGAGAATAGTAAAATGTCCTTTTTTGGAGCCAGCAAAAAGCCTGTGACTGTGGCGCAGTGGTGCTAGCTCTGACCATGGCACGCAGGCTGGTCCTGCAGGACCCGTGCTCCTGCGAGCAGGAGGCAGGAGAGCTGGGAAACACTGCAGCTATATGCTCACGTTAATTAATTTGGTCTCAGGGCTGGCTCTGTTAGATCCAGAACAAGAGGCGACAGCGGAGCCAGAAGCAACCATTACATTGCAAATGTGGCCAGACAAAGGAGAAGAAGATCTCTTGAGGACTGAAGAAGATAGGGAATCTTTCTGGAAGATGCAGGAAATTGCCAGTTATCTCACAGGGAGTTTAGCTTCACAAAGGCTAGGGATTGTATTTCTGTTTGCATGTTAGTACAGGAAGAATATTTGCAATTCAAGTAGCACGAGAGAGGAATATTCTGGCTGACCCTGTTGTTAACTTGATCTTACAACGAAATCTGGAGCAATCATTCATTATCCAACATGCTACCCTAAAGACTGTAAAAACCATTGTAAACTGTGTCAACAGAGTATTGATTTTGTAACTTGAGATGGTGAAGCTTGTTGGAAAGGACCTTAAAAAAAAAAAAAGAGAAGCCTGTTCCAAGAACATACACTCCCATAAACTCAATGACAGATGAGAGCAGACTTTCTAACTCACACACTGAAACTGATCTATCCACTTAGACATGCAAGTGTCATGTTTTGAATAAGTCTAACATTTTGAATTGTCACCAGTGAAAACAGCTTCCTCCAAAGGCAACTTGGATTTTTCAGCTATCCTAAGCTCGTAAACCGTATTAGAATCAAGGAAAAAAGTAAAAAACAGAACTAAAACGTTCTGCTTTACGAGGAGTCAGTGATCTAAAAAAGGTTATTAAGACAACATTTTCCACTTCATAATCTTTTCACAAGCAAATATTTCTAGAAGGATAGCTCCCTCCCTGCCTAAGGCTACGTAGAAAGAATGGGGCAGCCGGGACCTCTTGCCGGGGTTGGAAGAGGAACAGGCTCATTGACAGCACTGGATGGGCAGTCACCAAGAATGCTCCTACTGCCCTGAGGATACAGCAGGAGAAACACCCCAGGGCTTTCATTCCGACCGACTTATTTTGTCCTTATTCCTAGCTTGCAAGTCATACGCCTTCCTGCACTGGTAATGAAAGGCTGTGACCCATGTGAGGCACCGTCAATCAGAAACACCAAGAGATTAATAACTTTTTACCCCCGCAAAAGGATGACACACATAGCACACGCAGTAGGAATCATGGTTGGTTGTTGGTTTTTTTTCTCTCGTAGGTAACAGATTTCAACAGGACCATTTTGACACCTATCCAACATTAGCAGAAATCTCCAGTGGTGGACAGGTTCGTAACACATTAGGGCTAAAGCCTCTTGGTGTCGCCTTCCAAAGCTCCATGGGATCTCCTAGCTGTTTCATCCTGAAGTCTCATGGATACCTAGCAGCTTCCAGCTTCCTTGTGACAATTGATCAACTTTCTGTCTTGACCACCAAGAAGTTACTCAGACATTCTAGGTGGTGCCCTCTCCTCTCCCACTAATAGCCAGGCCCATAGCCTTGTACTCGGGACTATGAAGGTGAAGTGCTCCAAAGCTCACGTCCAACTGTAAAAACTGATTTCAAAGATGTTCCTCATTCAAATACAGAACATCTGACCAAAAACCGTGTGAACTCATACTGCTGATTATTAGCGGAGACTAACAGACTTCTGTACATCGAGGAGGGCAAATTATTTTTTTTTTTCAACTCCTTATGACCTAAAGGAGTTGGAAGACTGCTTTATTTTTATGTCTGATATTGTACCAAACAACACAGAGAAATCACACCTCACCTTGCAACTTTATCATACTGTTATTCTTCTGGGAGATGTTACAGCTTTTTCTACAGTTAAAACCTACAAGTTGCTAAAACTGCTGCCATTGTTATATACTACTCAGACATAAAACATGTCTACAGTTATCAAAACTGTGCTGTAAAGTCAATGGGTGTGAAAGATCTAACTAACTGTGAAGCTCTGGCTCTAGGTTACTTTCCGGGTTTGTCATGGAGAGGATGAAAGAAACATTTATATTAGCAGTTCAAGTCTCACCTAGGTGTGTAAAAGCTGAGAATCATTTGCATGTTAAAGAACTGTGGTAATTAAGCCTTCACTTCTAGTTCAACTTTTGGAAGCAAATTCTTAAAACAATAAATATTTATGACTAGGATTAAAAGATGTAATGAATGGACAAGTGCCGTGAAACAGCTTCTGAAGTTAGGTTTGTTCAACTTGCGTATTCCTAATGAGGACAAAGATGATGCCTATGCTAAGGAAGAGTGAACTGAGTGATTTGCTTGAGAAGTTTCCAGAAGCATTGATACCTTTTCCTAAAATAACTTAAAAAGATATAAAAAAATCCCTTTCCTCTTAAAACGAAACATCTCAAAAGTGCGTATTTCACCATACTTCCTCCCTGAGGATTTCTCGGTCTAGAAAAAAAAAAAAGGATGTTTTTTCCAATTGCCTTCAGAAGGTTTGCACATCTGCCAGGTGGTTTGCATCTGATAGTCAAATACCACTGCTGAGAACCATCAATTCCTTCAAGGACTTGACACTGCATCCAATTTGTATCGCAAGTGACTGTGAAAGGAGGTGACTGCAGCTATTATTTTGTTAGATTTAGTCAAAACATCCCCAGAAGAGGCAGGAGGGCATGCTGGGAATTGTTTGATGAGCCTGCTGCGAGAATAATTACATGGCCAGCAGTTTGTTCACTTCATCTTTTGTAGCACTTTCTTAGCAGTTTTTGTGTGGTTTGAGCACCCGGCTTTTTGAATTAAAGAATCTTTACTGACATTGTCTCTTTAGCTAATTCCCGGATTATGCAGTCTCAGATGTGCATCCCAGGGCTGCTTCTGTGTTACATGAGGTATTAGAAAAATTAAAATACTTTCTTCGATATTCCCATTCTTACTTGAGATGAAATTTTCTGCATTATAGCTGTGATTGAATTACAAAGAGTTGCCTGTTCTGATTGCGATGCTTACATAGACCTTAGGCCCATTTGTGTTTTGATCCTGCTTCATTGAGTAGGATGAATGTCAAAATTTGCAACTTCAATCCCCTCCCCCCCTTTTTTTTTTGTTAAAATTGCACATCTGAACTTTACCTTTTTTTTTTTTAATGTAACAAGTTACAGCTTAAAGTTTTCAAGAGCAACTTAGGTACCAGGCACCTAAAGATCTGTTAGAATTTTAATTTGACTCACCAGCTTATGAAAAAATAAATGGGTATGAGCCCCTGGAAAACAGTACGTGAAAGTATTTCCAAAATATTAATTCTGAATCGACAGGAAATTCAAAAGCTACGAAAGGAATCACATTAAAAACTAGAAGCTGTGCTTATTCAGCTGACTACAAGGGGTCCGTGATAGCTCTAGGTGCCTTTGATAAGGCAGGCAAGGCAATTAAAAATAGGTGGTACCAGCAAAACCATCCTGCGGAGAGCAGCCTGACTGGTCCTCTCTACAGGAGTTCTCTTCTCAGCGGCTGTTCCTGATGAAACAGACCAGCCTGAATATATCCTAAACCAGTCCTAGTCTCTGGTGGGTGGAGCACATATGCTTCGCAGCTCTCCAGTATGAATACATATACGCACAGCCGCGTGTCTCTTGCTTTAAATACACTGAGATCAATGGAAAAGAAGGAGGAGAAAAGGAAGTAAAGGAGTCGAAAATTACCATATCAGAGCCCTTTGGTGCTGGATATATGGATAAAAATATATTGCTTGTGACTCTAGTGAAATGAGAATCTGCTGTAAGAGACTTTACTACAATCTATCTTGTTTGTGCACTTGGGGGTTTCAGAAGACTAACTTTATAGGAAAGGAGCTAGAAAAAACTGGATCATTGGCTAAAGCTCAAAAAAACCCCACCTTGTTTCCTTGCTAGGGAAAGAATATTAGTATTCTCACAAAGAAGGTTTTATAGAAACAAGAAGCATGTTTTTAAAGAAAAACTCCCTTTGATGTGAATCCTGCACAAAGCACAAAAAAAATATAAAAGGGCCTGTGGGATGCTCTTTCCTTCTGTGTGTGCTTCCCAGCTCCTCTCCTTGCTAATGGGCCACGTGGGATACGTACTCTTTCCAGTGGCTGAACTAGGGCATTTTAGGAGGACAGCAGGGATACAGATATTTCCTGAAAGACGTGCCAGTGCTGTAACCAGTTTCTTGAAGGGGGAAATATTTCTGTTTCCTTTTTCCATCTTTTCTGTTTCTGCACCGTATCTGCTTCATCTTGCACGTACACGTGCCCAGCCGAAGCGTAACTTGACTTATCAGCCAGAATCAGCCCCAGCAACCTGCTCCTGACAGAAATTAGTACTGGAGAAAAATCCCAAGAAATTACTTTATGGGCAATGAAGGAATGACAGGAATATACAGCGAAAGTTTCTTTTCTTTGTTCCATTCATTAGAAATTGGGCTTAGCTATGAGGCATGAGAATTTATATCCCTTTTAAGTGTTTAGTAAATTAAGGTAATTCACATCTTTTCGGATAGTGAGTATCTGTCAGAGGTCAATGATGTGCTTTGTGTTCCTCATAAGATTATGTTCTCTTACATTTTTAACTCCCGGTTTTTTGAGATCCCTTTTATTTCCCATGAAATAGCCGATCTAGCTCAGGACTACAGTATTTAAAACTAAATTTAATTATCATTTTATCTAACTTCTTTTACATTGAAGCAAGGCTCACTGATCTCTAATTTACAGTTATTTTAATTTAAAAACCCACTGAAAGCACAACAAAAACAACCTCTAAAATCCTTTTGTAAATTACAGCTAGCTGTAGCAGGATTGCAATTACAAAGGGTTTTTAGGGGGTGAGTTTCTTTTTTTGAGGGGGGGGGTTACGAAGCTGAATATGTCATCCTTAACTTTCCTCAGGATTCCATTATTCATCACTGTCTTATTTGCCAGGTTCTTTTAGTGTCTTCTGCTGATACACCACACTAGCTAACTTCACCTCAGTTCTAGTGTTTCAGTTTCAAAGTTGTATTTTTTAATATGCTTTGGAACATATTTTTAGGAAGTGGGGAAATTTATTTGTATACAAAAATGTTCCTTCAAGTCAACATTACGTATGTACATTACTACCTTTGGATTTTCCACTTCAGTTTTAAGCTCACATAGTTGTGAGTTATGCCCACTCCTCTTATACACAGTTCAGTACTGTCAATACTTAAAAATAACAAATGATAAATTTTGTCCTGACAGAAGGAACATATCAGATATCAACTGGCTAAATACCTTGTCAGCTGTTCATGTCAGCAGTTTCCCAAAATTGTACAAGAATTTCCATGAGAGAACAGTCCTAGTGATACTGCTTCACCTGAACTTTTCTCCTTTTTAATATCTTGTAATTTTATTACGGCACTTTGGCATTTTTAAGGTGTTCAGATATCACTCAGAAATGCAACCTTCAAGATTCAAAATTAAATCTAATTTTGAGAAATGGTGAAAATTTGGGTTCTTATGGTGCTTTTCTCGAGTTTCCTCTATACTCTGTAATGCATTTTTCTAATCTCTATAGCCATGAAAGTCATACATTGAGAGAAAACATGCTGAGACTTCATGCAGAGAGCAGAATGTTTTGAAGATCCAGCTCAGAGATGTCAATGAGCGAGTCTTGAAGTTTAGCAGCAGCTCAAACAGGTCAGTGGTGTGGTATGTCATCTTTGCATCACCCATAGCTTGCCTGTATTATCAATGGATGTTTAAATGTCTATATGCTTTCTTTAGTCAAAAGGTTCTTGCAGTCCATGCTGATTCATTATTTCACAAATCTCTCTATAGTTAGCAGCATTTGCTGTCTTCTTTTATGTTTTAATGATTTGGAAACCCCAATTCCAAAATACTCAGTGGCACAAAGACTGGGGAAAAAACAACAAAAGCAGCATTTAGGGCAGCATGAGCCTCATTAAAATTCTTCAAAATTCTGCTTTTCTGCTTACCTCTGTCCTGCTGTTCCCTGAAAAGCAGGCCTTGGCTCAAATTTTAAGGAATTATGCTTCATATCTGGGAAATTCTGTACTTGTCATTTGTCATCTTCCCATGTTGTTTTTGGAAGGACAAGAATAATAAAAGAATGTTACATATTGATTCCCTGGTGGTGCAAAAATGACGTTCGAGCCAAGAGCATTGGAATAACAAACTGTGCCCCATGCCAGTAGCACTTTGGAAGTCAACTGGGATTTATTTTGTACGCAATAAAGTTGTATGCTAGCTAGAATCATTTAAACACAAGGAAATTTCTACATGAATCAACCCATGAAACACAATAACCCACCTAGTTTTTCAAGCTCCCTTTTTGCCTTTGTGAACAGTGTTACAGCAACAGATGTACAATATTCTCACTGACCTTATGCTTTGGCTTGTTACCTAGAAAAATGGCAAAAGCCATGCAATTTTGTAGGAAAATATGTGCAGAAATCTTAAGGATTATTTAAGGTTGAAATCTTAAGCTTATTTAAGGTTTATGTTAAGCAAAATGAAACTTTTTTCTTAAAAAAACTCCAGTCCCTGATTAAATAAGTCCAAGAAGATGATACCATATTTTGTTGAGGTAGAACTTCTCCAGCTTCGTCCTTGATTGTTTTCTTGCCCATCCTCAGATCTACACTGAAGCTAGAGGCACGCACAGTCTTTCTCTAGGTACTTCCAAGAAGTTGGAGGACGTGAGCAGGGATGCATTTGTCCTAGCATGCAATAATGGAGAAGAAAATGAGTAACAAAGTCTAACTGCAAAAGTTAACTTCCCCAAGATAAAACACCTCATCTATCACCTACTGTGATATACAGTGATATCACAGTAGGTGAAAGGTAGACCCAGTCAGCCTTGTAAATCTTCAGCTGCATGGTGCTCAGCGAAACCACCAGGACAAAAAGGCAAAGAAAAAGTTGTACAAGTGCTGACGGTGGATTTTATGGTTCCCAACTCAAGTGAGATCTTCTCGATCATCGCATCACAACACACTGATACCAGACCTGCTTCCACAGCCTGATTCCACAGGTTCTCCCCAAAGGTCTATTTGGGCCATGCTGGGTAAGCAGTGAAGGGGCCAGAGACTCGGTTCAAAGCACTTGGCTGCTCAGCCTTTACACTGCCACCTGGCAGGGAGGTGACCCTTACCTGGTGGGTGCATTTTTGTCAGTGACATTGGAAGTTGAGCCCAGAGAGCACGCAGGCAGGTTTGTTTTGTCCAAGTTGCCTCCAAGGTATGCGGGGAGGCAACCTGAGCTGAAGCCTGTAGCTCCGAGCAGGGTCTGTACCCCATGCTCCCCAGAAAAATACCTACAGGCGTGGAGACGTAGGGTTTTCCTCAGGGATTTTCAGGGACATACCTCCATCCGTTCTCCAGAGGGGAAAGGCGCCAGTATCTTTCTTTCAGAAACTGAGCAGCAAACAAGTCTTTTTCAGCTGGAGGTGGAGAGTCACAAGCAGTGCAGTGTTCCCATTAGTGCTGGGTGAGCTACTGCCCTCAGGAGTGGGGAGACCCTGGTTTAATACTCCCTCCTCTGCTACAGACTCGAGCCCACATGTTCTCTTCTGTTATCCCCCACAGGCAAGTTTCTCCACTGAAAAACGAGAAAAAGAAAACAGGGTCAGAGTGAGAAATCAAGGAAGGGGAAATTACTTCTTTACCTAGGGATGGGGAGATATATACTAAGATTGTTTTTACTAATGTAAAACTAATAGCAAAAACAGAGCAGGGGAAAAGAACCAGAGGCCCCCAGAGACCAGCCTCTAGCAGGCTGAGGAATGACATTCCCCTTGCTTTTCTTCCCAACCAAATCCAGCTGGATGATGTTATGAGGATGGTGTGAGTAACTGTGTTGTTTGTTTCCATGCAGTGTTTCTCACACATTTAGGTCTATAGGGTGCCCATATTCATAAGCATTCAAATGAGCTAAAAATAAAAGAAGGAAAAATTCCTGTAGGAAAGTGCCAGTTACCCACAGGCAATGACTGGATACCACTAAATCAAACTCATGTCATACTGTAACTAGGCTACGTTTCACTTTGACAGGCAGCCTTTTAAATTTTTCACTTTAGGTTTCTGCCTTTTTTTTTTTTTAAAGATGTCAGATGTTTTTTCACTGGTAACAACGGAAAAACTCACAAGGCTCTGTGAAGCCTTCCAAGAGCTATCTTTATGTAGTAGGTTACATCAGAAAGCTCTGATTTGGATTCTTGTATGATTAAACACTACATTGTATAAACAAAGCAACACAACTCCATTAAAAAATATTAATAATGAAATTCCATTATGGAAATTAAATCACATAGGCAGAAAAATCAGATTTTTGTTACCATTTAACCAGGATTTGAAAAGGCAATTTTTTTTCTTCATTCAACAATATAAAAGATCACATTTTCTTACTTGCAAACATAATTTTAAAAACAATGCTGTAGAAATCACTGCCTCACCCAGGATAGAGAAACACACTGCATCCAGGGGAAGAAATACCCTCCATGTAGCAAAGAGAAACGTGTTTAGTCAAAGGTCAAATCAAAAGGAATGGGGTGTAAAGTTTTCCCACTCACCAGCAAGAAGTTTAATTATTCCATGCCACTGCTCATCTCATCGGAGGTAATGAGCTCCATGACAGTTCGGTGGCAAGCAAAAGGAGATTCTTTCTTCCAAACAGAAAATTCAGATAGGATAAAAAAAACAAAAATGATGTAAGTTTGGAAAAAAAAATGCAGGGAAAATGAAATGGTCTAATATCTCCACATTTAATAGTAAAAGTTATTTACTATTTCCTTTAGGATGTTACAAATGTGGATCAAGTTATTTCAGACTAAAAATATTAGCAAAATTATTCTCAAATCATAAACTTGCCAAAAATCCTGCATCAGAAACTAAACTGTAAATTCACATTCTCTAGGTTGATATAAGTTGGGATGTGACTGGATGTGAATCTAAGTCTGTGAGCACGAGACCATGCCTAAGTTCTGCCATTCAGATATAGCCCAGGTCTGTAACAGTCTTCTGTGAATGACAACCACACAGAAGATGTGGAAAAGGTGGTTTCAGGTGAAGTGAACTGTGAAGTGTGAAATAAGCTTTAGAAAAAGCAATGCCTGCTTCAAGAGAGTTTATTTTCAGAATTAGTTTCAACATGCACAGGCATACACACCTAAGTGTCTGTTTATACAGATGTTTATCCTGGTATATTCCAACTTTGGAGACTTAATTGTGATGTCAAAATCAGGAGGCTGGGCTCTCAGCAAGGAGAAAAGGGTTCCTCTGAAAAGCAATTCAGAAGAGGAGTCTAACCTGGGTGGTTTCTATTCGTCTTTACAAAAGACCCTCTCTCTGTTAATTAAGAAAGGGAGCTTTGCTCACAAATGAGTGAAAATACCTTCTTACATGCTCATTTACTGAATCGCAGTATTCATTATTGCCAAATCACCACGTATTGTCTAGCCCAATACCTTAGAATATTTTTTAATATATATACACAGATATATATATAACTATAATAGACTTTGAAAAGAAGGTATGCACAAAGAGAATTTTGTACTGCAGACTGCAGCTGAAAACACAATCATCAAATGGCTTCTGTGTTCTTCAGTTCTACCATTCTTCTCAACAGGACTTCCTAAGTATTTGGGAATGTATTACCTTCCTGCCTTTATATTAAATAGTACCATGCCCAGATACCACTTAGCAGAGAATACTGTTTCCGTGACTTTGATTTTTGACAGGATCTACTTTTTTAGTGGAACTTTACCACCCTAATTTAGAAATATGACCTTCAAGAAATATTTAGAAAGGAGCAAAAGAAATAGTGTTTTCAAATGGAAGAGGTTCTTTTGAAATGGAAACCAACGCAGAATGGGTTGCTCAGAGAAAATGCAGGCAGCGGTACAAAGGCCTACACACAGAAGAATTTATAGTATAAGTAGAGATTTTTTAAGCCCTTTATAGCTCCTACAGGATTGCACCTCTTAAGAAAGATAAGAAATCCAGATGCGTTTTTTTTTCTGATGGAGGAAAAAAAAGGGATGCAATATAAAAGCACTGGAAACAAATTTTAGGATCTTTAACTGGTCAGTACTCTTTTTTTCCTACCTTTTCAAAAGAGAATGGTATAAAAGAATACATTCCAACCTTCCCCCCCCCCCAATTAATTTCCAAATGTCTGTGATATATGAGACAAGTCAAGATAACATCATAATTGTGAGGCAAACAAACATTCTGTTTTCATAATGGAAAATTCTAATAGCTTGAGACTTTTTAATTAGAGCATTGAATCTCTGCTGCAGTACCAAGCTCCTTCTACCAGTGATTTAGTGACTATCCAGGACTTTCCTGCATTCGTTAAATCAAAGGTAAAGGAGATTTCAGGATTATTACTGAAATTTGATCTCTTTAAGGAAAGCAATAGTGAATTCTTTTTTCCTCTTTTATAGAATAAGTTTTATAGGTAATTAAATCAAAATATGATTTTAGACATATTTATGTTACAGTGCTGCTGGCTGCTGTTGTTGCATATGCTGCAACTGCTGTAGAGGGACAAGAGATGCCGTCGCTCTGTCTACAAAAGCACTGCAGTAGTAATGATAAATGGGAAATTTTCTCTCACCCAGGGCACAGAATATGAGTATCAGTGCCTGCTGTGCACGTTAAGATTATACTCAGGTGTTTCCTAATTAATTCCTACCAAATCCAGATCTATCTAACAAAGATAAAAAAATTTTTTATTTACTTGATCGGTTAGCCCATTGCTGGTTAACCAGCCAGAAACCCAGAAAATGCTGGCCTGTCTCCCCAGCATTTGCTTGATCAGCATTGCAGACTATGAGGCAGCATAACCTTTTTCTCCTATCTCTGCATAAGGAACCTGAAACACATTCTAATGAAGCAAAGCAAATCCTTCAACAACATCTAAAACCAGGTTTTAAATTGCTGAAATTATTGTCTTCTATTAGAATTATTTCTGAGAAGCTAGGAAAAGAGTGGAGATAGGGAGATCCCATTTCATTTCCTCTAGGTTCTTCTTCCAAGAGAGCTTAGTATGAAGACAGTGACTTGGTATGGAGTGAAGCAAGTTTTCATGAGAACTGTGTTTCAGTGTATCCTCATCACACATTTGGCTATAGACACTTCATGATTTTATACAAGAATTCCAGAAACATGGATCTGACTTGACATGAAGAAGCAAAGGAAAAATAGCTTGAATTCACACCTATAGAAAAGTAGGCTTCGTATGTGCACGTTTGCTTTTCCATATTGCCCTGTTAGCAGAGAGATGCATTACTGGCAATGCATTACACTGTGCAGGAAAGCTGAAGAGGAGCCTATATCCTAGGGATAAAAATTTTCCAAACAGTCATGCTCACAGTACTCAAAAAAATCCAACACTAAAAACCCAAAATGGAACAAAACAAAAACCCCGAGCCCCACGCTCCAGGCCAGCATTAAAGCTACAGCCTGGTAACGCAGCTTTACTTTTGCTCTGTGGCCTGTTTTACACTAGCTCTGCTCACTGCTTGCTGTGGTATCATCACAGTTCAGTTTTTCCTTAACTGAAAATGAAGCAGCCTATTTTTAGCTCAGCAGATCTGAAGGTAAAATGTAAGTCATTGTTCTGGTATTTCTCATTTCCCACCTTCATCGCTCTGAACCTCTGGCCAGCTGCAATTTAACTGGACCGAGATGGAAGAGTCTCTTGTATGTTATCTTCCATCATATTTCATGAAAGTAGGTACTCAGGAAGAAAAAAATGCTATTTGTGCACCCGTTGAGCAACAGCCTTTTTTAGACACTGGGGAAATTATACGCTAACTCCCCCTGGGGACAGTAATCCACAAAAAAACTGTGCTCAAGGATCTCCACATTATTATTAGTATGAGTTTGATAATAATTGCCGGTCACAGATCAAAGCCGTACTCTGCTGGGTTTTGTACACAGATAATCTCTGCTTCACACCTTTCGTAAAACACAAATCAACAGATGGTGAGAGCAAGAGAGAGCCGAGATCAGTAAGGTAGGCAGTTCCGTGGTAGGTGGCCTGCTATCTGTGCTATTTCATGCACCACCACCAAAGAAAATTTTAAAGAGGGACAAAACCGTTTTATTCTCCTTCGTGGGTGAAAAAAGCACAATCACTTTGTGTAGTGAAGTAGAGCTGAAGAGACAGAACATTGACAGAACATTCCCTTTTGTCTGAAACCTCACCAAGTCAGCCACCACAAAGAGGGAACACCTAGGCGCCTACAGCTCTATGTACTGTGTTCACAAACTTCAAAGCCAGCGACCTGTACTTCTTTGTGGTGACCCATTCAGCTTATATTTATATTATGGTGTTGTGCCTAATGATACTGTCCCACTATCTCAAGCTCTATCCCCCTCTCAGGAAAAGAGAAGCACTAGGGAGGTTTTGTGTTAGGACAGATATCGCCCCACAGAATTAAACACCCCCCAGGCTCTCACTCTTTCAGCCTTTTACTCAGAACCCATCTTGTGCTCGTTTTAGGTCTGTTTTGCCCATACTCCTTTCTTAAGTTCACATAGTGCACAGGCTGCCATCACTGACAGTGCTGCATTCTGCCTACGTGCACTTTTACAAGTGCGTTGGGCAGACACGGAAGAAAAGTCTCTAACATGGATGAATACAGGCATGTATGAAATGGAATGGCAGAAGGAAGGATAACAACAACAACAAAAAAAGCCCCAACACAGATTGTGTACGTTTTGGCTAGTTAGCATTAGTGTGTACACCATCATCTGTCTGAATGTTTTGTATATTGAGAAGCTGTTACCAAAAGAGCACATCAGCTGGAGGCACCACTCCAGGCGTTTGCCTGAAGAAGCTGTCAAGTGGACACCATCAAAGAGAAGCGGTCACTACCCAGAGAAAAGAAAGGACCGGTGTGGGGATGATTAGCAGGGAAGAAGGAAACCGGAGAAAGAGACTGCATTTCAAGAAAGAAAAGAAATTGTGTATACAGGGAGCAGGAGAAAAGCTATTTTCCTCAGTTTGATTTAAATTTACTGGATGCAATACAAGTGGATGCAAACCTCGTGCGGGGGAATACAGACAAGTCACCTGGAGTGGTTTTGGCTGGTTTCTCTGGATTTGTACCTCTCTTCTGCTAATTATAGAATAATTCATTTCTGTACCTCTCCTGAAGTCTGTGTATGTGTTTGAGCTGGTGGCGTCATGCCTGTGAATATGTGACCTTTGGAGTCAGCGCCGTGACAGGACAGCGTCTTGGGAACCAGCAGCAGCAAATGGTTCCGCATCCCCGTTTCCTGCAGTGTCGGCAACAAGAAAGTGAGAAAGGCTGGATCCTACTGCCAGAGCACAGAAGGGACAGAGGCAGGCAATGCCACCAGCGTGTCCAGGCACCCAGCGTACTCCAACACATGTTCTCAGGGGACAGACAAACTCTTCTCCTCGTGGGCACAGTGAATATAGTGCCTGCTGGCAAGAGGCTCTCATGGCTAATTGGACCTGCCAGTATCATTTCTCCTCCCCCTTTTTTGCTGTTATGATGGCTGATGTTCACTACCAAACTTACGTAAAAACTGGGTGTAGTAGGTAAGATAAGATTGCCTCAAACACCTTAGGGCTTTTGAAGGATTAAAACATAGGAGAGAAATCTTACCTATGTACTATAGGGAATTATAAAATGTTACCTTTGTGGCTTTTACTTCTTTTTACATGCAAATCAGAGTAACACTATTTTCTAGCAACAAGTAAGCTGAATTAACTGAGGGCATAACTCCCTGGTTTCCCTGAGCAAATAGAGGGGTAGGCTGTGGTCAAAACGTGTGGCTCTGTGCTTGGCAGCAGCCTGTGCTTCTATCAGTACAGAATGACTGCAGAATCACATCCTCACCTTTAGTCATCTTCCCCAGACTTGTATTGTCTGGTGAAGAGAAAAGAAATTTCAGGGCCTGGCTTGCAGGCATGCCCTATATGTTATCTTCACTTCCACAGCCCCCTGTGTAAGCCCTATTGAGCATTTTTATGAATAGTATCATAATATCATCATTTGGATCCTCAGTCTCAGGCCCTGTAACAAGAGGAGGAGCAAGGCTGTCTTGTGCTATCTTGTACCTTCCCCAGATTACTCCCTTTTCCCCTCTAGTCACTGGGTTTCCACATCTATGCTTTTCACCAACAAAAACATCAGCACAACCTGGAGAATTTCCTTTCTGTCTAAGAATGAAAAGCAATACAAAATATTCCTGGCCCAAAGCTGACTACTGTTCTCATCTTGTTAAGGAAACAAATTGCTAAACCAAACAAAAGCCAAAGGCATCATACCTTTCTTCCCTAGGAGACGTTGGGTGTTGACTCTTCTCAGCACCGATGTCCTCCAGGAGAGACAAGTGGCTCTAGGTGCTTACAGTTCCTCTGGCTAATCATGTCCCACTGGCATGTCCTATCACCTCCCTTGTGCTTTCAAACCAGAGGGGTTATTCCTTTCATTGTAGGTTACATATAACGAGGATGAATCCAACACAACTACAATTTATACTAAACAGAGATTGTACAAACTACACTTGGAAAATTCTCTGTAACATCTGCTCTACTGGAAAACATCTCCTCTGTACAGTACAGTAAAATAGGGATTCTATAGTTGAGAGCTTAAGCAATTTCTCATGGTTCCAGAGAAAACTTTTTTTTCCCCCCAGTAAACCTAGATATTAGCTGGAGGAACATAACAAATTTTGATTGTTATTTCAGGTTTTCATAGGAGTGTCCGTTACAAAAATTATTATGGCACACAACCATTGGTGTTTGCTCATATTACACCAATCTTTAGGATTCTTGAAGTAAGCTTGGTATTATCAAGGCTTTAACTTTACTCAGATCAGGCTCATCAACATGAAAGGAGGTATTTCTCTGAACATTAGTGGGAACTAAATCAGGGTTAATTAAAAAAGCCCAACAGTTGGATGAGTGTTTGCTTTTAGTAGTGAAATAAGCAAGCGGATAAAAGTTGAAAAACAGAGTTTGCGTAGCCTTAAAGTTTTAGGTTCCTAAACAAAAATCTTCTCACAGGATTATAGATTGAACTATAGAAAAAGACTGTGCAAGCTGGGAGGACTTCTATGCTGACATAATGGTTACATCGGGAATAATGAGTGAAACAAAAGTTTCAAAAGCTTGCAGATTCTAGCAAAGGAACGAATTTCAATAATAAGAGGAACAAAACCAGAGGGAACTGAAATAGCTAGAGTAGCTTCATTGTAACCATTTCTAAATAACGACAGGCATGGAAACGTTCAGTAATTTTGTAAGAGGAGCAACCTGTGAATGGCAAAAGCATCGTTCTCGTTAGCACTCACAGCTGGCAAGAGAAAAGGCAACCTGTTCTACACAAATCATGTTCATTCTTCCTGCATACTGCTTTAAAAATCCAGCCCCTTTTTCTTTGGTAAAGCACTGGTTCAGGTCTTCATTGTTTCACGTGTCCAGAACTGAAGCCTCCTTTTCCTAGTTTCAACAAATCTACTTTCTCTCTCTGCAAGATCGCTTAACACCTTGCAGTAAAAATTATCTTGCTGACTTACCACCTCTATTGTATTTTCATGTATCTTCTCCTAATGCATCAAACGAGCTCTGTACCTTGCTATTACCCACCTCTCTCCAAGCACAAGCTGGTCAGTACTGGCTTGCAGCTGACCAAGAAGATGAGAGAGCTGCTATTGCTCTCCAGTACTGCTCCTTTTTTATCACATCCCTTTTGCAATTGAAAAGCTTCCCATAAAAAAAATAATCTACAAAGTCACTTCAAATCTCTGCTTAAGACTTACTGATGCCTTTCCATGCACATAACACCTGACAGTGACTCATTGCCCCTATGCCGTGGTTACTCCCTTTATATACTTATTCCAAACTCTCAACCTCAGCCGGAAGCTACCTTTGGTTTTGCGTCTGCTTTATTTCTTAGCACGTACTCAGGTTACAAGATCTGTGAGGTGAGGGCTGGGCTTTGTTTCCTACAGTACGTGACTGCTTGAGAGACGCTCCGTTATGAGATGAGAGGTTAAGCCTTTCAGATGTGTATGCACGAGATCTCAGCTCGTGTAAAGCCTGGGACAAACGTGGCTGAAAGCCAGCTTCCTCACACGCCCCATGGAGTGCTGAGCCTGTATTTAGTTTTGAAAACATCCCAGGCTTTTCCCTTCAGCTGGGATAAAGCGGTATGCTCCCTGGCCAGCTACCTTGGGGAGGTAGGAACGGATCGCTGCGATACCCTAGGTTAGAAAGGGCTCGGCGAGCAGTCACCTGCTAATGTCCTTTTGGATCATTCTACAAGAAAGAAATAAAATCTTTAAAAGGACCAGGGACAAAAAGTGACAGTGCTGCATTACAATCTGCTTTGTTAGGGTGACATGCCTAAGGTTTAGTTTCCTCCGACTGCCTCTTGTCGTCACCTCTGGAAGTACTGCTGAGGCGCTGCAGGGTTTATCACAATGAGAATCTCCTCATTGCACCCTCTTGTTAATGAAGAATTGTCTTGGGCAACCACTTGAAAAATAAAATAGTCGTGTAGCTGGGCACAGAATAGAGTTTATGCACCTGGTTTTCTTCCCAGAGCCGAACCACAGTCACCAATCTTGTCACCAGGGGAGATGGCCATGATGTGGAGTGTGACAGCAGGAACAAAGAATGGCTTTTGTGGGATAGGGAGGACCAGACTTCTGGGTAACCTCAGCTCCTCCCTTTGCAGGCTTTTCAAACGTTTGGGGCACATATTAAGGGCTGGATGTAGATATATGGGCAAATTTGTCACCAGGTGAAAGTTCTCATGTGACCAAGGCAGGTTTTCTAATAAAATTCAAGATCCTTAATTTCAGCATTCTCATCATTATTTGTAGAAGACTCAATGCAGCTGCATAGCCAATCACCACCCACACATCATTCACTGAATGTCAGTAGTTTTCAAAGAAACAGTGCCGTGCAAGGTGCTCTCCTCTCTCTTAGAAAGGAAGTAACAAATACATGCAACTAAAGACAAAAATACTAGGAAGACTGCAAGTATGCTGCTTTGGTGTGATGATCACTCTAATTGGCCGGGGAATGACAGCAGACCACACAATGCTACGAAATCATGGAGGAAAAAATTGGGTAAATGGCAAGGTCTGTAGATGTTTTTTTACAATTTACTTAAATTCTGTGTGTGTACGTGTGCCTGTACATACATGCAAAGCCATATCCTGTAAAGTTAAGCAGAGAAAAGAAAAAGGCAAAAAAAAAAAAGGCAGGAGGAGCAAAGCAAAGCATCACTGCCAAAATGACAAAGAGATTCAGAAGTAAGAAAAGAAAAGGCCAGCAAGAAAGGACTTGGCCATCAAGCAGCAAAGGCCACTTCTCAACCAGCGGTGACAAATTGCTCAATCTCCTTCCTTTCAGACTGAAAGGAATGAATGGCAGGGGGCATTGGGGAGCAGGAGATACGTCCTGTACAGATCTGGAAGAGGCCAGAAGATCTCTAGTCCACAGGACTTGCACATCCAGGTCACTGCACAGTGACACACTGCTGACAGTCAACAAAAAGAAAACTATTTACTTTAGAGATTAGCCCTGGAAAATGGGAACGACTATCCAGGACTCAACGGCAACAAAAGCAACATCATTTCTCATTACTGGGCTCTTTCATGGAGTAATTAATCTTTTCAGAAAGCTTCTAGGCAGCAGACTCTTAGATTTGCCTCCCCTTGTCCCTGCTGAACAGCCTTTTACCGGGCAAGCAGCCCGAATCATCTGAAAGAGCGCGTCCTCTCAGAAATCGTGGGCTGCTCAGGGCAAGGGAAGGTGGCAGAAGCAAGCCCTTGCGGTGCCGAGTCCTGCCTGACCTCGGAGGAGCCCCTTCATTTATAACAGCTGGCTTTTCATTTTCTGAGGCTTAAGTTATCATAGTGCATTTCTTCCTTATGAACATTTTAATCCTGGCGTTATATTGCAATGTTAAAATTGGAATGTCGTTTCAGGAAAATCTACAGCTACCCATGAAAGAAAAATATAAACTACAACAAATAAAGAAGTCAACATGAAAAACTTCTTGGGAATAATACAGAGGTATCTGTAAATAATACCAATATAGGTTTAATAGAAAACAGTCACACACAGAGATCGCCAAAAGGAACTGATGAGAAAGCTGATACGGGAA
This sequence comes from Xenus cinereus, assembly GCA_025774025.1. Taxonomy (NCBI): domain Eukaryota; kingdom Metazoa; phylum Chordata; class Aves; order Charadriiformes; family Scolopacidae; genus Xenus; species Xenus cinereus. The sequence continues at coordinate 13,920,201 of JAOXJK010000032.1, forward strand.
AAAATATGAGGCTATACGTATAAATACTGAGGAAGAACAAAGACCTTATGATGGGACATGCTCATAAAATAGGGATCCTAAGCATATCTCTACAGCAGTGAAGTTGGTAACTTCTGTATTAACCCATTAAAAGGAGCTCCCCTCTTTCCAAAACTTCTGGGCCAGTATTTACCATTCCCCACAAATCTGTTGCTTTCAATGATTTAAGTACTAATCAAAACACAGCACTATGGTACTTCATGAAATTAGCCCAAATGCCACAAATAGGTAGTATTTGGAAAAGGATTTTGTTACGTAAAGCTCCTCTCTCACATCTTTTTTCATTCAGTTTTATCTTTCATGTTTAGGTAGGATTTCTGAAGATCCCTCTTTTTCTCGCATCAAAGTAAACAAGAAATATCACATGTAAATTTTCCACATGCTTTATCAAATAATATTTCGGGTCATTTTGGGGGGGAAAAGTGCAGCCTTATCTTCACACCCCTAAAAGCTGGGTGCTCAGCAAGCTACGGCTGAACACCTGGGGCCCAGTCAGTGCAATCCCTTACGTTTTCTGAATTAGGATGCTCTCAGGCTAGCATCCAGCATGGAAAGCATCCATGTGTGCTTTGTACTGCGGTCCAAGGGGGCAACTAATAGCAGTCTGTGGGCTCACACAGAGCTGCCCAAGGCACAGCCTGAGACCCACAGCCAGGGAAGGTCGAGGGGCAGCGCTTGGGTGCAGCACCTTGGTTCCCAGGTGAGGTTCTGCGTAGCAAGCAGATTTACTCCTCTGTGTTCCACACAGGGCAGAGCCTGTAGCTGTGCTGCTGAAGCATTCCACATAAAATAAGGCACCATACACAGGGCAAAATTTGGGAGTCACTGGGGTGAAACCCAACTTTTGTCATCTTTTCAGTCAATTAGAGAAGACCTCTAGAATTCCCTCGGCTGTATGACCCAGACTGAGTACTCCAGCACCAGTGATGGTTAATCCCACTTTTATCTGGTACCTTTTAAAGGCTGCATCAACTCTCACATTTCTTGACATGTTACCTTCTCTATCTTGTCTTGAGATACTCTTCACCCTGCACTGCACCTATGGACAGTGTAAGAATCTCATCTTAACTACGATCTGCTCCTCACATGTTCCTAGGTGCTGCAGGTGGAAGCCTTGGCAACGGGGGCTATTCTCATGCCTTGTGGTGGACTCCTGGTTTTCAAATGCTGGAAACAATCAAAGCTCCAGAAATTGTAAGGAACAATTTGGAACCATTTCCCACAGAGGCCAGAGCCAAAACAGTCTGCTGGCTAAGGTGGAAGAGGAAAGACGCTAATTCTGTGGCATCAAAGGTTTTTGGGGTTTTCCAGCTTCCCTACATGGCATTAGTCATGGCTCAGATGGACTGAATAGTAATACCTACAGCACGAGCTCTGCCAAGAGCTCAAGAGCACTTACTCTTAGGTATCTGTCAGTGCCACATCCACAGCCAGTAGCACCAGGGCTGTGCGTGATCACCCAGTAGTACTAATTTGATCTGGATCAGGCCATGGTCATTTTGGCAGATTAGCCAGAGTACACACAACAGAGTGCTTTTTATTCTGGTTTTGTTAGAGTAAGCAATACTTGATCTGGCATAAAGCATGCTAGTACAACATTAAGCCGTTGAACCTGCTGCTTTTAAACAAATCTGAATTGGCAGGGTGAGTTTACACTGGATCTCTGCTGTGAGCCATGCGGCCAGAACCTCTCTGATCCCAATTTAGAAGTTCTAAAGTTGGATTTACTATATAATCATTAGATGGCCTCAGCTGAACTCTTTAAAATTAATCTGTTCAATGCACTGCATGCCACCTGGTACACTGCTACTTAAGTATGTCTGTAGAGAAGTATGTTTCAATGACAGCTGGAATTTCCTTAGCCCTTCTCCTTGCTTCAGCAGTAGACAGAAACCCAGTAGGGTGAAAAAGGATGAGCATATGGCTAAACCCATTACTGACATTCTTATAGCATTTAACTTCTGTCCCTGGGCTTGTTTAAATGCAATTTGTGGTGCATATTCTCTTTTTCCCAGCAAGGACAGCTGAGATGGAACATGTACACAGGCTAAAGCTAACAGAGATCCAGCAGAAAAGGGGGATGCAAACTGAGGATGCATGTGTCAAGGGCCAGGAAATAGTCTATAAGAACATCATGCCTCACAAGAAGATAAATATGCGCTGAGAGGCAATGATGTACGAGTTATGGGAAACAGCAGTTCTGGGACTCGTTACCACAGCTACCTCAAGAAAAGAAAACACTAATTCATGTTATGAAGCAATGTAACGAAGGGGAGGTTGCTCATGGTGTGACTAGTGCTTGCAAAGATACTCAGTTCACATGCATACAGGCTACAGAAGCTGGCTGCCATTCTTGCAGCCAAGGTGTATAAACAATGGGCAGCTGATTGCAGCCGACATGTAATCTCAGGATAAAGCAGCAATATTAGACTCGATAATTAGATGGAAGAATTAGCCTCATTTTGAGGCTAAACAGCAAATGCAGTTGCCAATACAAAAACTCAGAAAAGTAAGTCACACCATCATTTAAAACGTATTATGGCTAATGGACAGAATATCAATCACTGTTGGCCAGCAGGGCAGGACAAACCACAGCCTTGAATATTGAATTAAGTACCAGATTTCATCTGAAATACAACGTAGAAGAGAATAGTAATCAGGAAGCGTCTATTCTCTCCCAAAGAAGATTGCTCTAAAAAGCATCTATTAATTTAAGGAAAACCTTTTAACTCGCCTCCAGGAGAGCGGACCGAGTTCAGAAGCAGACCCCTCCGTGTCTATCAGTCAGTCCAGCCCACCTGCCCAAGCACAGGATTTACAACACAGAAGTTGGTAAAGCCCAGGCAGAGCTGCAAAGAAGAGTTAGCAGCAAATGTATCACAACCTCTTCTCCAAAGCTGGTGTCAACCCAAAGCCGCTGAGCAGTGCAGTGTAAATAACTGAGGTCACTCAACCTGACCAAATAAGCCTTCCTACTTCATATACCTGCGGCATCTCCAATGTCAGGCAGAGTTTCTACTGTGACAGAAGATACAAATCAGACGTTCAAACCTTTGCCACATCACCAGGTACAATTATTAATGGAAGACAGGACTTCAGCTGCCTGCCAAGGGACCCCGTGTCAACTGAACCAGATCCAGAGAGACTCATTGTCTTAAAAAATAACAACACCCCACCTGAAAAGAGGAGAGGTCAAAAAAAGAAGGTGCCAAGGTGTGGCAACTTCTAACTGCGCTGGGAACGGAATATTAGACTGAATATTCACAGGCTGCAGCTGAGCAGAAGTGAAATCCCCAAGCGTTAGGTATCCTTTGAGGAACTAAGAGCCATTAAGTATATACTCACAAGACTTCAGCTACTGCATAGGACTCTCACAACTTGTGAAGCTTTTAAAGCAATTGGTTTACAATGAATAATGTAAGGTAAGAATAGACTCAAGAACTGGAATTTGTAAAACAAAATAGAAAAAAACCACACTACAAGCAAGACACCAATTTTGAAGTATTGCATCCTTTACAACAGCTACAGCATCAGTTCTGTGCCCCAACAGGAATCCAAGGCACAGCAGCACTGATGTAAAACTAACAGTCTATAACATACACGAGTAGACAGACACACAAATGTGCGTGGGTGGAAAAGTAGATCTAATCTGTGCTGTTGGGCATCGAGCAATTCTTTTGCATCATAAAGTGGATACATGGTCTGCTCACAACAAAACATCGCAAGTGCACTGAGCAGAGACGGTGCATGTTGTAGCACTGGATATAGCACAATGACAACGAAGCAGTTCACTAACTATAGCAGACAGGCGCAGCAGGCACTGTTTCCAGGGACAAGCACTACACCCAGATGCACTGCTAAAGGCCCTATAGAACTGTAAGCACTCTCTCAACATATAAGAGTATCTCTCCATTGGGTTTTCACTGAGCCAAAACACTCACACTGCAGGGATGGCCATGCTGTCAGGAGTAAGTGCCCCAGAGACTGCTCTCAAAGAAGTAGCTGTCTAAGCAAGACAAGATTTACTTAAAAGGGATAAAGTATAATCCGAAAAATTGTGGGTTGGTTACTTCCCACTTGGGACATCAGCCACTTTTAGGCACTTCAACAACAATACCGGACTCAAGACTAACTAGTAATTCTTCTCAAAGGAGCCAGGTGTTTACATGGTACTGCCCTGTTGCCAGTCCTTGAACTTTGCTGTTCTGAGTTCACATTGTTATCCCAAACATAATTTATTAGAAGAGACACTCCCATTTCCCTCCTGCATTTATCATGAAGACTCCGCAAAAGAGTAACATGGAGTATCTAAATTTTAGCAGCTGTTGGCACATGTCTCATCTGAGGAGGGCTAAACCCAAAACAAACTTTCCACTGTTCTTTCAGGTCACTTGAATGATTTTTGAACTACACTTTTTCCCAGTTGATCCCAATAAGGCATGACACTAAGGTTTTTAAAAAGCTTTCCCAATAGCATTTTATAGCAGAGCTGTCCAAGACAAGAAGCGGCACATTAGTGATGCAAAAAGCTTCTAACTCAGTAAAATGCTGTTCTACAAAACATTCCTTTTATTTGTTTCCCCTCCAGAAAATAGCCTCTGCACCCTTTCTGACTCTCTGTTGGTCTTTCCTGTTTCAAAGTCCATTTATGCAAGGTATTTGTAAAAGCTTGTTTACTCACTTGCAATCCATAGAAATATTAAGTGCTATTAAAATCAGGTCAACACTGATTTAATAGTCTCTCTAGAAACTTTTATGTTTGGTATCAATCTCTGCCACTGTCTTGCAATAGTAGCCTTGTTTCAGATCGGTGCCTGAGGCCAAAAAGGGAAGGAAAGCTTTTTACCCCTGAGACATTTGGAGTGGAGCCTCCCCCACTCTCTTCAGAGTGCTTTGTAGTAATGGCGAGGAGAGATGAATGTAAGGGACTAATGAAATGCTAAGAAGAGATACTTTTTTTTTTTTTTTTTGCTTACATAGTTTGGGCAGTCTTGCAATTTAAACCAGAGCAAACCATCTATGCCCAAACTGGGCACAGAAGTCAGAGCATTTAGTTTTAGAATAGCAACTTCCAGGCGTGGGGTGTAAAGGTAGCCTAGAAAAGTAAAGAGAAAAGTAAGAGGTTCTGTTAAAATGTCTCTTGTAACTGTCTACTGTGAAAAGCTTTAGATGCCTCCTGAGAACCAAGAGACAAGAATCCATTTAGGAGTCTCCCAAATGTGCAAGACGACCAGTCTTTCTCACTAGGATGTGAAAAAAGAGCTGCTGCTGCTGCAGCAATGCCGCAGAGCGGGAGGGAGGAGTGGGGGTACAGAACAAAAAACAGAGATGGAAGTGCCTAGAAAGTGGGGACCGGCTACTGACACTTACGCCGGTCACTGTTAGGAGCCGGTGAAGCCGGCTGCCCAGCTCAGCCTGGCAACGCCAAACACGGCAGGTTGCTGCGGGGCCGAGGCTCCTGCTTTGCAGAGGGGAGGTGCTGGCTCTTTCCAGATCCCAGTAGGAAAGGAACAGCTCAGAAAATTTGCTAGCACATTATTATAGCTTGCGTCCTTCCCGATGCTGGGAACGCTGATATGATATAGGACCAAGCAGACCTCTACTAAGGACATGCCAATCCCACCTGGGGTGACGTTCACCCCTCTAGGTTCAGCAGTTTTCTGACAGGGTCTCGCCCACAGAACAGATTCATCAGGAGTGAAGCCTGGGATGGAGACATAGCTCTGAAGAGTCCCTTGGACAACACGCTCTAAATATTATAATCTCTTTAATAAAGCTGAAGTTTCTGAACGGGTGCATATAATATTCCAAGTGGGCAAGACAATACACTATGCACGCTCTTGTGATTAAATACACACTGACTACACGTACCTTGACAAACTACACATTGACTACACACACACTGATCAATTACATACAAAGACATGCACCTGGACTCGCCATTATGTGGATCAGTAACTACACATACAATAGGCTTGGAGAAGAGTGCATGGATACTATAGTTGCCTTCATGGGTTGCCTCAAAACTGGAAAAAAACCAAAACCAAACCGAAACAGCTACGTTTCATGAATTAAGCATTATGTGTTATCCTGGTTGTCTACTTTGTTGGCATTTTTCTTTATTCCTTACCAAAATGTGATTGAGCCCAACTGACTCATGCTTGCATGTTGGAAACATTAACCATTGCACACTAGGAAACTGGGTTTAATATTACAAAGCTTATGTGTGGAGAGCTCATTTTTTCTCTCTTATTTCTTTAATATGGTATCACCTGCTATTACCAACTGACTTGTTGCTACAAAAGAAGAAAATCAGCTCATTATGACCAAAAAGCTTAGATTAATTTTCTGCATTTCTCAAGCTGTGTTTCAGTAACGGCCCATTTAAATTTGTAACTGGTCCCTGTTACTGCAAGCTTAGTCATGGAAAAACAGTTTTTCCTAAACATATCATTGGAAGCAAGAATGGAAGTGTGTTTCCCACTGTAACAATGACGTTATATGTGCTTCAATGGTCTAGCAACACAAGTCAGGATCCTGTAGAGAACTGTCCATAAAATGTCCATCCCAGCAAAGACAAGCATAAATGGTTCAAGCAAAAATCCAGGCAAACCCCTCAACAAAGAGGCTACAAAGACAGGAGCAACAGAACTTATTTTCTTTTCAGCTTTAGTTGAGTCTATGGGATAATAAAACAGATAGTGGAGTAAGTGAAATACAGATATCCAAAGCAGCCAAAGCTGGCTATACTTCAGCAGCTGAATTGCAATTTGTTGAACTCCTGCTGAATTTTGTGCAAAGGTACACAGAAAGCCTGTCTCCTTGTTGATTAAGAAATGTTTCACATGAACCAGGGTAACTGTTTACAACACAAAGCAACCAGCATCAGTAATACTTGGGAACATTTTGTTTCTAATACATCTCGAAGGGAAATTGGTTGAGCTTCAGCTGTGTAGAAGTAAGAAAAGCTTTTACACATGCTTTACTCCAGTTACAACTTCAGGAATCCAGCTAAATATGTTGGAAATGAACCAAAAAAATAATCTGTGCATATGTAATAGGATTCTTAGGCAGCTCTGACCGTTTGCCTCCGATGAATCGACATTTGGAAAACATTAGGGAAATGCCTCAGGGAAAAAGCTCCCTTTCTGGTAGCTGTAATTTTCAAAGGACACAAAAGAGACTCAGAGACTGCTAGAATCTGTTGTCTTCAGCATCTGTGTTCCTCTTACACACCTTAGACTGCTGTTGGTTTTTGAAGGTTATCTTAAAATGAAAACCCCTTTTAAGGGAAAGCATTCAAATAATGCTTTAAGCAAACACACTGCAGGGCCTCCCTTGGAACGGACAGTGCTACCTGAAAGTAGATACGCAATTAGAAAGGAGCTTAGTAAATACTGAGTATACAACACAGTAGACTGTAGAATGACCCAGTTCAGGAAAATGATACAACATCCCCTTCATTAGCCTTTTTTCCACTGAATAGCAAGATAAATGCTGTCCTAATATACAATATTTTTAACGCCAGGTACCATGCCAGTTTTTACGTGGAATTAAGGAGAATAAGATTTATAAGGTTCAAAAGCTAGGACTTCTGTTGTTATGAGTCAATGAATGTTATCATTGGTTTTTTATCTATTACTTTTCATTTGATGGTTTTCCCTTTTAGGGATGACTTCTCACTGAGACATCAAACCAGTTTTGACAGTTACATTATTGCCAAATTGTAAAGATGGTTAAGGACATGGTAGACTGACCATGAAAGTGAAAGACCTATTTTGCTAAGCAGAAAAAAATTGCAAGACAGTCTTCTTAGCCTGTTTCCACTCTCTTTGAGATTGCGTAAGTGGTCACTCTATTAGTCTTTGAAAAACATTAAAATATCAGTACTAATCTAAGATCTGCAGAACACAGTAGAATACCTGTAGAAATGAAGATTTGTTCCCATAATATCAGAATTTTTCTTCTCTTGGTTTGTTGTTGTGGTTTGGTTTTTTGTTTGGTTTTTTTTTTCCCCAGACAACAAGCAAACGAGCTACAATGCATTAATTGAAGAGAAGAAATCTAAATGTTCCATTTCTGCATCCTGAAAAAAATGTAAGCCAAAAGAGCGTGTTCTTACTTTACTTCACTCCTCAAACTTCATACTGTGGCAGTTCATCAACAAAACACAATGTAATAGTAACAGTTGCAAGATAACAACTCAGTTCAGGAAAGACCAGAAAGATAAACCCACCTGATATATTCCATTTGTAAGAGACAAAGCTCTCATATTTTGATAATAAGTACTTCAATACTATAATGAATTGTCCCCAAACCCATTTAAATCAATGGAAAGAAAAAAAAAAAAAGAGAGAAAGGAATAACTTGGGGGCCGGGGGTGGATGTGAAGGCAGGCATTGGATCCATCGGGATTGACGTGCATCTAACTATTAACCAGCTGTCAAGCAATTTTGCCACTTTTACTGATTTCAGAGTCATACTATGACTACTGTCAGCCTCATACCATCTGCAAGGAAGCCTGGACACTTAGCTTCCATCCTGGCCTGTACAGCATAAAACAACAGATTATACATTAAATTGAGCAATTATGTGCCAAGAGCACTGTGCAAATCTACTAATATTGGTTACTTGGATGACATTACAGAATAGTGTTTGATTCTGCAGATGCACTGAAATCAGCTGGGCTGATAACACTCACCAAGGATCTGCTTCCATGTGTGAAGAATACATCTGACCGACTTCGGTGAGGACAGATCTCTCCTTGATCACTCTCACAGAGACTGAAGTTTGTATTATAGTTCTAATAACAGAAGTAAAAGAGAAAATATCACTAGTGGTCTTGAGAATAACAGTTCTGTTCACATACTGGGTCAAGTTATTTTCTGAGATAATTCTAGCTAACGCTGTTGAGACTACAACAGGCATTAATTTAGTCCATTAGATTTGTCCATTACCTGCTATCTTGGGACTTCCTTATATTCTGACTGACCAGCACGACATGTAACACACACACTGTTAGGAAAATAGCTGCTAATAACAGTGACTTTAGTGAAGCGAAAACACATGCTAACTGAATTCCAATGCATGCAGGAAAATATGCTGGCAATTGCCGCAAATGAAACAACACAGTAACTGTGCTATTCTCGTGCTGCAACGGCTGTGACAACACAGAGCATAAAGAAAATTGGAAATCTAAAGGAAAATTACAGATCTTGCCCCTGAAGAGGAAATCTACAGAACAATCCACCCAGCTCCATAACACCATTTTACATCAAAAGCACACAAAAATATCTGGGAAGTACCACCAGGTACCTCATGTCACCATTTTTCTCATATGCATTGAGAAAACTACTCATAAAGCTCACCTCATCCATCTAAAGAGAGCTCAGCGAGTACTCTGCTCTGAAGGGTAGATGAGCCATTGAACAAATCATTTGCGCACTACAGAGAAACGTAGCATGAGGTAAAAGAATGAACTGGCAACGAAATATGCATCTCTGATTGTCATGCTCTACCCTAAACTGAAACTTTAATAAACCATTATTAAAGAACTACAATCTACGCTAGAAAAACAACACATTGTGAAAGAATTTTGCCCATAAACCTCTCTCCTAACCTTTAAATAAAGCTCAGAAACTCGTCTGACCTGATCACC
>JAOXJK010000032.1:13929997-13991289 GCA_025774025.1 Xenus cinereus
TTCAAAGGTGCCAGGCTTGAAAAAGGAAAAGCACGTCTGAGAGCTGAATGACTTCTCCCACACAGGGGTAAGAAATTGTTTCTGAGCTTTATTTATAAATTTCCTTCAGGTCATTTGCTGCTGAAGCTTCCAAACTATTTGTGCCATTTTTGTAACTCTGTCAAGCTTTATAGAGATAGCTACAGACTACTGAGTTGTTCTCACAAATGCTACCAGCACTTGCTAGTACAGATTGTCAAAAAGAGTAGAAACAGAGAACTCTGGAGTCAGGGCATGACAGTGGAAAAGCAAAAAGAACAAAGGGTTCTTATTATCTGCTTAGAGAATTTTTAAGATACATAAATTCAGAGCAGCTGGAGATGTAATATCAGCTCTTGGGACATCTTTGGTACCTGAAAATGAGAATCAGCTTTTTACATTAAAAAAAAATAATAACCCAACATATTATTTTTCAGTCCTGTTTTGAAAGTGCAGACATTTAATCTCTGTTGATTTTCTCTGCTAACCCTTTCCTTGTGGGCATTTGCTCAGCACTTGCACCTGGTTACAGGAGTGCTTGTTATATTCTAACACTTACATTTCGAGTATTTGTCTTAAAGTGTTTTTTTAAAATATAGCAGTATCTCTCATGCTTTTAACCAGAGACATTTGCATGGCATGACCCACTTAGATCTGTGGTTAATACTGTCAAGTATTTTATTTTTTAAGTTCTCCAGGGTAAGCAGTTACAGAATGGCAAGACCACCTATGCCACTAAACACTTGCCAAGGATACTGCAGAATCACTGTCTCTCAAGACACTTAAGCTGGGCTGAAGAAATCAATAGTAAACATGCAGCATAAAGCTCCTCAGCATTGGCTGGAAAAACAGCTAAGTAAATATTTCCATCTGTACTCTCCCTGACACATGGATTATTGCTAAAGCTTAGGTTATGAGACTCAGACTTAGTGATCAGTGGCACGGTACAGGCTGTACCAGCTCAGCATTTCTAACACGCATCTTCTCAAATCTTGCCAAGGGAATGCCATCTGAGGCTAAATACCTCTCAGATTTCTCTAAGTTATGTATGAACAGTAACACAATGAAAGAGTGAAGTAACTTCCAAAAAAGATTCCAGTTCGTTTGTTGAGACTGACTGGAAATAGCCAGAACCATATGGTGTCATGTTAGTCATTCCAAAGCCTATTCCCAGAAACATTGTCACTTGATTGCAAGACACTATTCACCTTTGTGAGATCTTTGTCAATTTAATGCAATCACAAAAATCCATCTGCAGGACAAAATAAATGCAGTACAATTACTCTAATGCATCATCACAGAGCTGCCACGCCATATACTGCTGTGCTTTCTCACTGTCAGGTACTTTGGTGACAGTCTTCCTGAGAAGCTATTTCTGGCCAGCACAGGCTTTCTAGAAACACGTTCAATGCAATGAATAACAAAGATGAGACAATGGATGGCTTCTTGCTGCACAAAGAAAACCCGATGGTGAGAGCAGTGTTTGGATGCTATTTCTAGTGCAGCAATTCCTCTGTTCCAGCGCTGGCTCTCATTGTTTCTGAGGAAGTATTGTAATAATCAAGACTCTTCTCAAGAAAGGTGGCAACACTACAGTTGTTTCAGCCAAGGTGACCTAACCCTACGTTCCTTTTCTCTTTTTTATTGTCCCACTATTCTTTGCAAGTGCAAAGTACATTTTTCTCATAAACAGCTTCTTCTAGTAACCCAGGCCAGCTGTTCAACTCAGGACAGCTGTTCCTAATCTCTGCTAGATTGCAGTTTGCTGCCTCTGCTTCAGAAAAGTATGCCCAGAAGTTTGCTCCACCCTTTTGCCTGTACCATCTGATCTAAGAGAAGATGCTGATTCCCCATGTGAACCTTGCTGCTTTTATTCTGTGATACGAGTTTCAAACAGAGAGAGAAAAGCTAAGACAAGGCATGTTCTACAGTATCCCCAGCAAGTTATTATAGATTGACTATTTAATAATATTTTGGTATCAGCTATGTGATAAAAAACAAAGACTACTATTAATCAATTAAGCAAGCAAGCCTATTATCTAGTTTCTAATTACAGTCCATTTAAACAGACCATGATGACAAAACCAGAGGACAACTAGGTTTGATCTAATAAAAGTAAATAAAAAACCCCCATCTTTCATGATATCATGAAAGCAGTATTGAAGCTTGGACAAATTCATTAAGAATAGATCACCCTTAAAACTGATTGACTAACATCCATTTTTGCTGTAGCTAGAAGATAACAAGCAGCTTATCCGTGACGGATAGCTTTTGTGCCTGCATTTGGACAGAAGAGTTCTCTTAATTTTACATGTTATCAAAAAGCATATGAAGATATTGCTGTAGAACTAAAAATGGATCTAGAAGCACTAAAAAATAATTTGCCTCACAAAAAAATTAAACACCTCTTATGGCTGCATTGGGTAAATATTCTACAAGAAGAAAATTCTCTTAGGATGTACAAGGAAATAAGGAATATTAAGCAACGTGGAAAACAGGACTTCATATCAAGATCATTGAAGACAAGGAAAGAAAAAGGAAAAAAAAACAACCTGTTAACTTCAGCGATGCCAAGATCATTCACAATTAGTTTTAATACTAACCAAGTGTAGGTATTTGGGATCAAGCTCTGAGAGAGGAATCACAGAGAGTAATCCAACCATTAATTTTGTTTTTAATATACAGAAATATTTTTAATGCTTTCAAATGCTTACCTTTTTCTTTTTTTTTTTTTAAATTTCTTTTTCAAGCAAGAAGGAGTATTTCCTAAAATCTTTTCAGCCAGCTGGCTGTATATTGCCCAAAGTTATCTCCATATGTCTTATTGCTCTTGCTTTGTAGCATATGGCTTTACAACAGTTTCAAAGGTAGCAGAAACAGGTGTTGAGAACAACCTCAGATAATTAAGGAAACAGGAAAGAAAGTTCATTTAAAAAATTGTCACAACACATCAAATAACAATAGCAGTAAATGCAGTGATGAAAGTACTGCAGTCAATGTCACTGGACAGTTTTCCCTGCTGAATGAAAAAATTAATGTTACAATTTCTGCACTAGAAAGTTCAAATCCGTCCAGACTGGATCACTTAGACTTTATAAAAAAATAATAATAATGACAGTTCAAATCTAGTCTGAATCTCTGAAAAATAATAGCTTCATAACTGAAAAAAAAATTTAAAAGATAGGACAGGCATAACACAGCAAAATAAAATAAAAAAAAAAAGCCCAATAAAACCAAAACAACAACTCCGCAAGTCAATGGAAGCAGGCTACTAGAGATGGACAGGTTACGTCCACAATATTCTTCGTTCTCAAGCTAACTTCTGTTTTCTAAAGAAGGTTACAGGTCCTAGGTTCAGCCTTCTTGGGACACTGTAGAAGCAAACACCTGGATTAACTCAGCGGTTTGCATGTATCAAGGAACAAACTTCACTTCTATGGAATTTGAGAGAGAAGCTCCCCTTAACACACAGAAACATACAATTGAAATTTTAAGAGACAACAGAAATGCTAAGGTTTGCAAGTTCTCTCCACTCTTGTCTCTTAAGTTCTTCTTCTGAACAATGGCTTGTCAGCATCTTTCCTTCAGCTTTCCTGCCAGTGCAATACTGTCCTAAACAATCCGACTTAATTTTCTCCCTACGGCTCTTGTATTTATGAAGCTAGATCCAAGAAAAAGGCTGAACAAAATGATACAAAAAAATAAACAAAATATGAACAAAACCGATACTGCAATGTAGGTGTTTACGCCCAAAGTTGTAATTAATACAACATCACATTCTTTTCGCCTGCAGGCATGTCGCTGCTAGCCAGTATTTTAAACACTGAAATTCATACCTCAATCTTTTCTTGACTAGACTTGACTTCACATTTCTCCAGGCATTTGTAATTAGATTTCTGGACATACACTATCTGAGCCTAGCTGGATTCCACAAACAAGATGGAAAGTCTCCATCTAGTAGATGTTTTCACAGCACATTCATACACCACAAAACCCAGACATTATGTTAACCTCATTCTTTTGATATTGGACATTTGAGCTCAAATCCAAGCCTCTGAGAAGCTCAGGTTTTCTTTGCTGTTCTTCCTCTGGCTAGTAGCAGACAGATTATTTAAGCGTGCTCTCTTTTTTTCTTAGTCTGTGCCAAGAGCTGTCGGCAGCACAGGCAACGGAACTGGGAGCAGCCTGCTCTACTTCACGTAGACTTTATTTTCCTTCTTCAGGCAAGAGTCATAAACAACACTGGATCCAGTTTACCAGTTAAAACACTTCATTAGGGTTATTATACCTGTCTCTGGTTATACATACCACCTTCTAGAAAGGACACAATCACAAGGAAAAGCGTCACCTTGATCTGAAAGGAGTCCAAAGCCAATGCATTAGGCACAGTAAATGAGAGGCCGAGAAACTCAAGTGAGGGCTCCTGCTGTACTGTACATCTGGAGCTGCAGTATTAACAGGGATGCCAAACAACTAAGACAAGGCTGGATGGGGCCTTGAGCAACCTGCTCTACTGGGAGGTGTCCCTGCCCATGGCAGGGGGATTGGAACTCGATGATCTTTAAGGTCCCTTCCAACCCAAACCATTCTATGATTCTATGAAAAGGAAGGAGTGACACCGTGCGCTTTGCTGAAAGGAAGGATGTAATTAACCAAATTCTGGAGTGTTCAAGGATGTGGATTTGGACAAAGAGAGGTGCTGAGAAGAGGGATCCAAATGGCCAAAAAGGCCATAAACTTGAAATCCCCAGTTAGCAACTCAACATATATTCATGCCCAAGAGATAGGAAAAAAGTAAATGACATAAATATAAAAAAAAAATCCCTTTCATTTTCAGAGGTTATACAAATGCGTACAGACTTCTTTATACTTAAAAAAAATCTAAGAGAACGCATTAGTTGAAAGGTGAATAATATTTGGTATCTGCACAGAATGCCAATAGGAATTTAGGTACACTCATTTCCCCAAACACCACCAGAACTTTGAGGACAACCTTGCTATGTGTTCCCAACATAAGAAGAGTTCAGAAGAAATGATGCATGAGTCACAAGGTGACTGCATGCTTTTGCACAATTTATTTGATCCATTCAGCTGCAAGTTAGAAAGGTCTTACAGCATCTAGCAAAATCCCTGTTAAGAAAGATTTTGGATAGGAAATTTTCTGACCATTTATTCTGTAGCAGAAAAACCTTCTCCTCTGGCTTGTGTTGGAAGAGCTGACTTTGTAGTACCAACAGTGAGAACTCCTATACAGAAAACATGCTCATGGTCAGTGGCATTTCTCCATGTCAATATTCATTCAGAATAGAGAACAAACAAGGGCCATGTGCAAGCTGTGCTTACGGGAAGGGCTGATGTAGACCTGTATTTAGTTATATTCATTTCTAAATCTTAGATCAAAGCCATTCCCACGTCCTCAGGACTCCTCTTGGTAATCAAGGAATTACTCTGTGAGACAGGCAAAGATGCAGAGAATCCTACTTTTAGATGCCCAGTTAGTTAGAATGTCTCTACAGTGCTTTGCATCATTAAGGGAGGAAAATACATGTTGCGTTGCATTGCATAGTTCTCTGCTGTCCTTGGCTATCAGAACACTAATTGGAATTTAGGGTACTTAACACCTTGAAATACCCGTTTTTCAAAGTGCCAATTCCCTTAATGTGTCTGTCTGAAAGAGAGCATATAACCTATGCCACCTCCAAATTGCACTCTAAATACCCAGTTAAATGATCTATTAAATAATGCTTCTCTGGACACACTCCATGCTAAGAAACAGGAAAGGAAGACGTGCTACTATAAATTTCACAAACAAAAACATATTGTCCAGGAAGGATTTACTGTCCAGTTCTCTGCCTGCTTGCCTCCCCTGACTGCAGAATGCTCCAGTGTTCTGTGGACTGAACCCCAACTAGATAATGTTCAAATTTCTGCTGCAAACTGTGACAGCTTCTTTAACTCTGATCACTGTCAAGCTATGCTTCATGCACATTCTCATTTCTTCTTTGTAATAAAAGAAAAAACCAAAAATCTATCTGAAAAGTTATTCTGAAAGCCAGGTAAGAAATGCCAGAGGATTCATAAAGCTGGACAAAAAAACCATCTTACAATATACACAAGATAGAGTTAGTGTCACCAGACATGCAAGTGATCCATCTTCACATTTTGTTTTTGAAGTTTTGAGCAATAAAACTTGTTTGTAAGAGTAGTGTGCTTCAAACTATTCTATTTCTTGCTATCGAATTCAGGCAAACTTAACAGATACGTATATATCAAACTGACATCACACTGCAGGAGTTTCTTTCCTGCCCGCTTTTTAACCAATCCCCAATCCAACATTCTTCCTGTCATTTGTAATCCTGAAATGTCCTTTTTATTTGCTTTTGAGCTGTACTGAGGATTATTTTTATTGTTTTTATTATTCAAACCTCATCCTAGCTGCTATCTGCCTTTACCTTTCACAGCTGCTCTTCATTTCAATGTGTCTAAAAGCACATTCTCGTCTCCTGATTCCAGGAAAGGCTTCTGCAGTCCCATCTGCCTCTTGAAGACACTCAGCTTTGGAAGATACCAACAGCACCTACAAGAACACCGAGAAACAGCTGCAAACACAAAGCTATTCTTCACAAGCCTCTGCTAAGGAGTGCAGGAGTTAATTCTTTCCCATGACTTGAAATTGTCCCCTTTCTTTGGCAACTTACTCATCCCAGTTGATGTGGTAAATAGGTACAAGGCACATATAGTAATTTAAGATACTTTTTCCACACATCCCTCTGAGATGATGTGGAGCTTCTTTGCTAGGCTGTTTAGCCTGAAGAAAAGGAGGCTGAGAGGAGACCATGTCGCTCTCTACAACTACCTGAAAGGAGGGTGTAGCCAGGTGGGGGTTGGTCTCTTCTCCCAAGTAACGAGCAATAGGACAAGAAGAAATGGCCTCAAGTTGCAACAAGGAAGGTTTAGATTGGATATTAGGAATAATTTCTTCACCAAAAGGGTTGTCAAGCATTGGAACAGGCCACCCAGGGAAGTGGCTGAATCACTATCCCTGGTAATATTTAAAAGATGTGTAGATGTGACACAACGTTTAACGCTTAAGCACAACGTTTCACACTGGACTTGGCAGTGTTAGGTTAATGGCTGTACTTGATGATCTTAAAGCTCTTTTTGAACCTAAGTGATTATATGATTACTCACAGGATCTACTGCAGATACACCTTTTCTTTATTATAATACTTGAAATTAAGAAAAAAAACTCAGTGCCGCAATGTGAAAGACCTACTGGGAAGAGGCATTTGAGTAAGATTGATATTTCTGAAGAATAAATAGAATTACAATTAATATTTTAAATAAGTATTAGATCAAAAATTAGTAAGCCGAGAGTCTTGGAAGAAAAATCTACTGTAACTGATATAGAACTTACAGAAAACACAGAACAAGTAGGAGGAATAAAGTCACAGGAAAGTCTGCTTAAGGACAGAGCTGGAAATGCAGTTTTTAATACTGTAATGCTGCTGCAGCTGTACAGGCAAGTAGAGAAAGGATATTCACACTGTTAGTTCTGGACAACTGGTTTAGGTGTAACTCTGACTCCTAATTTTCAACCTCTCAGATCCCTGAACAGTCACTCCAGCAGAATAAGGACACAGATGAATGCTCAGCTTGTTTTTTAATAGACAGAATTGACGAGGACAACATAGAGCAATGATACTTCAGCTGGCCTTCACAAGCTAACTGGAGTGATGCAGCTGTGCTAACATCCCGGTCGGATAAAACGAGACTAAGGAGAGCTACAGAATAATTGTGTCTGGTACATGAGTTAACTAACAGTGCAGGGACCCACATTTGCACCACACAGCCACATTTTTGAGTCTTGTCTGCCTTATTGTCAAAGTTAATAGACAGCCTCCTTTGTATAACAGCCAGTAACACTAGTGCCTAGGACACCTCTCCTCTTTCAGCCCTTTTCCCTTTGTTTTCAGACAGATAACAAGGAAGGTATAATGATTTCATACTAGGACTACAAGGTAGCAAACTTATGAGATGCACCCCTCATTATCTACCCATTTCATTTTACTTTCAAGTAATATAATTTTAAGTTATTCCTATTACCACAATAGCTAAAACATTAATCATTGGGTATTGTGGTGGTCATCCAAATGATCTCAGCTGTTATGTGTACTCTATATAAAGCAGAGATGTGGCTCCTACTTTAAAAATATTGTGATGTAATAATGGGATTGGTGTCTGTTGGCATTAGATGAAGAGCTGGTGATCAAACAGATGGAACAATGTACTGAGATATCTACTGGAACTAGTGGTGGAGCACATACACAAAATGTCCTGTTGTGGGATGCACGACGGTCTCTTTGCGTCTAGTCACTACTGTATAACCTGGTTCTGCAACAGCATCTCCTGTTCCACATCCTGCCCCTTCTCTGCATAATGCAGAGCAGCATTACGTAGCTTCGGCTAGAAAGAACCGTGGCCCGAGAAGGCTCTGCTACTTCAGGGTGAGGAAGGTTCCCCACAGACCTCCTGCATACCAACTGGCCCTGCACAGTGCAAAATGCTGTACCTGCACAGACAAATTATTAGTGTAGTTTCAATTTTATAGAAAACAAAAAGCAATAATTAATTTTCCTGTGGTTTTCAGCAAGTTATTTACAAAAAAAAAAAAAAAGAAGAATTTTAGCTGAAAAGATACATCTTGCTTTAAGATCTACATGGCGAAAGATTCTTGTTACCCCCACTAAGTTGCTTCTGCTATTAGTGAGAGTGCTTCCAGTTCTTGACTAGAAACATAGCTTTAGCTGAAACCAGAGTAACACAAAGCACTCTTTTCAAGTCCCTGAGCACAAACAGTGAGGTCCAAATTTCAGCAACAGAAGCAACTGCACCCAATAAAACACAGGTACAATGTACTTAACCCATCACAGCCAAGATACACAAGCTGCAAACACAGGGCTAAGCTACAGGTTTTCAACCAAGCAGGAATTCAATTAAATGTGTGAAGCTGAGAAGCTGCCAGACATGTGTGGCAACACCTGTAAGACAGAGGGTTTGTGGCATGGCCTATCAGGAAAGCAATAGAAGTTGTGTAAGTTCAGAGAAACAGGACTTTGACATAAACTGGTTTATCTGATACAAGTATGTCCAGGTAAAGTCTATCTTTGTGTCATGAGTTTTCATCTCAGAAGCAATCATAAGAGGTCGTAAATATTAAACACTTAGGCAAAGGGAAACAAGTACTTATTTTTGTATGTAACCCACTGAAGTTACTTTAAATTACCTTCTAGAAATACTAGAGTGTATACTACCAACATGTTATTTGTATCTGGCACCAAGGAGACCCAGTCAGGATCTCAATATCCTTGAAAATAGCATCCTGGCTTATATCAGAAATAATGTGGCCAACAGGACTAGGGAAATGATGGTCCCTCCCCATGCTTGGCACTGGTGAGGTCGCAGCTCTAATACCATGTTCAGTTTTTGGCTCCTCACTACAGTAAAGACATTGAGGTGCTAGGAGTCCAGAGAAGGGCAAAAAAGCTGGTCAGGGGTCTGGAGAGCAAGTCTCATGAGGAGCGGCTGAGGGCACCGGGGTTGTTTAGTCAGAAGAGAAGGAGGCTGAGTGGAGACCTTACTGCTCTCTACAACTACCTGAAAGGAGTTGCAGAGAGATGGGAGTTGGTCTCTTCTCCCAAATAACAAGGGATAGGACAAGAGGAAACAGCCTCAAGTTGCACCAGGGGATATTCAGATTGGGTATTAGGAAAAATTTCTTCATCACAAGGGTTGTCAAGCATTGGAACAGGCTGCCCGGGAAGTGGTTGAATCACCATCCCTGGAAATATTTAAAAGATATGTGCAGATGTGGCACTTCGGGACATGGTTTAGTGGTGGACTTGGCAGTGATAAGTTAACAGTTGGACTCGATCTTAAAGCTCTTTTCCAACCTAAAGGATTCTATGAAACTGTTGATCAGATCTAAGGGTAAATTAGGACCTTAGCAGCATGATTTATAGAGGTCAGCAAGCTGAGCAGAAACCTGCCTATTACATCTTTGTGGTGTGTAACAGAGAGGTAAGCAAGATCCAAGCAGCGCTCTGGGAAGGATAAACCCGTCTTCCTCTTTCCTCCCCTGAAATCTCTGGATTTACATCTGCTGCAGAGACGGAAGCCCCTAGAGACATTTTCCTGCTTCAGTCTCTTTACCACTTTGGAGTCATCTCACTTTTCATGGGACAACGACCATATGAGGTTTTAAGGATTTTGCTGCTTCAGCTCCCACTTCTGCTTGGCGATCACAGGTTCTTCCCAGCAGGGCGCACCATTGGTGCCTGCGGCTTGTCTTGTACTTACAGCTGGCTTTTCCCTCTCACCTCCAGCTGTGCAATTGCGTCCCTCCTTCCCCCTTCTTAGCTTTGCTGCATCTCCTAAGTTCAGCATGTCATCCTGGCAGCTACCTCCTTTGTCAGATCACCGGAATACCTCCAAGCCTCTGCATGCAAAACCATATCTGAGCTCTAGGCAACACCTTAAGAGAGCCATAGGATTTTCCAGAGCACAGTCAAGCTTACTGCCTCTCTAGAGTCAAATAAATAGTCTAGGAGCAAGGTCTTGGCAATCACCTCCAAATTCACAAATTCAGTACTGGAGCAATCTTCAGCACAGCGATTTGACCTTATCATTCAGAGCCCGCTAGAGAAGCTGTGAAATCCTTTAAAGTAGGACTGTAAGGTCTAACAAACTTTTCTTCAGAAATGGTATTGGTTTAGACAGCCTGCTTGAGGAGGATGGATTAGGTGACCTCTAGCATCTCTTTCAATCTTATTTCTCTATGATTTTCTATAATCTCATGGAGAGATTCTCTAAAGGGTTTTAAATTTGTCTGGGCTAAAAAGATAATTATTTTTAATGAGAGCCATGATTCTAGTCTCACTGTGCAACTTCAAGGGTGCTGCATAAAGCTAAGTATATTATTCAGGTCCTGTGGAGCTTTCCCAAGTTAAAAAAATACTGCAACCATTCTCTACCTGAAGTTATGTCTGAACAGCCATAGAGAGTCACTGATGACACTGACAGCTTTTTCACCCTTTTCTCCTGCTATCACCCTTCCTTCTATTGTTGGTTTTTCACTGTGTCTTCAGCGTACTTAGAAAAAACCCTAACGTTTCTACATATTTGCACAGGTAGGGAGTTTGACCTTTCATGGGAATTTTGCCTTAATTAAAATCATCTGAAACAAGTGAAGTTTGCTCCTTTTCAAAGTAATTGGATTAATGCAAACGTTTTCAGTGACTACTTCAAACTAGTATAAATGGTCTGACATTAAACGAGGTTAAAAAGTCCCCTATAAACTACCACTACTGTTATTAAATTTAATTAAGATAGAACAGCAGGCAGTTTAAATGGGAAAGTATTGCACAAAAATGACAGCACAGAAAAATGACTCTGATGTTGTCATTATAGTTAATTGGAAGCAAGGGTTTCTAAATGACAGTGTAATTAACAGGCTAATGAATACCATATTAGGATTGTTATTAACAATGAAAGTTGCAAACATACATGGAAAACTAGTTAGCGATACCACACCATTAGAGATATTACAAGGTAAAACTCTACAAACAAATTATACAGCACTTTATCTGATGATGACACAATGCTCCAGCCACATAGCAGTAATTAAACCTTTTGCCCTCTCACCCTTCTTTTCTACTGAAAATTCTGCCATTCTAAAACTCTGCATAGAGCTCACCAAAGTAACATTGTTTGATAATGTAATGATCAAAGTCTGGGGAAGGTCAATGATTGCATGCAGGGCATGCCCTGCAGCTAAAAACAAGCCACCTTTGTGATTCACCACTAAACAAATACACCACACAATTGAACAATAAGGGTTCTGCTAAATTAGGCTAATGTAGCTTTATGCATAAATTAAATTATTTCCACTTTTAATAGGAGTATTTGGGCTGGCTACTTTTCCACGAACCCCTGCTAAACAGCAGTTGGAACAGTGCTGGCTCAGATTTAGGAGACTGTCCTCTTCGTGGCCATTTGTCACCATTTCCGTGCTTGAAGTGAAACTTCAAGGACAGGGCAAGAAGGATGAGGGTTCTCAGTGAGGAGGAGACCATAATGAAGAATGTAAAAGGTGATAAAAATCAACGAATTAGCTGATAGCGGTTTAAGATTCCTTGCTCCATTAGAGCTTGGATGCATCCACAGTGACCTTAAGGAACCTAGTATTCTTGCTGGCTTGAGACAGTCTTACTAGAAGATACTACAGGTGAATGAGTAGTAGATAAAACAAGCCCTTCTCACTGGGCAATGTTTATGTTTCATTCTGTTGCAGAAGAACGTGTCACCATTTTCTGGGCACAAAGACCACATTTGTAACTTTGGGTTAGGCATGTAGCAAGAAGTCCTGCTTGTCCTGAGTCTAATTTTTAATAACTGATATTATTACTTTCAGTCAGGAACAGAGGCTCTAGAAAGCAGTGGTTTGATTTTATCAGCTTTTCCATAATGCAAAGATAATTGGTTAATAAGACAGCAATTAGGCAGACTTGGGATAGATCTTTCACTCGGGTTGGTTTCTGCAACACTGTTATTTTTATATGTGGTTGACAATACACTCTTAGCCAGATGGGTATATTTTCTGTTAAACTTGTTAACGTGAAGGACCGAGTAAAAAGACCTGTCTTTCAGAAAAGACAGACAAATATAATCTCAAAGGCCTTAGCATATTCAAACAAGTTAATATTGTTTTCCCAGAGGCTGCAAATGGACAGACATATAGGCCTGAAAGAAACAGAAAGCATGCCACAGAACAACCAACGTTTCTGGATTTGGATTATGGAGGCAACAAATACCAAACTTGCAGGATTTTATAAGAAATCTGAGAGAGACAGAAAGAGTGAAGTGCTGAATAAAAACTTATGACCAGAATTTTAAAGAAAACTTCTACTTAACTAGCAAGTACTAGATGAGAAAATATGATACAAGAGTAAAGGAGTGCTTACAAAAAGGAAGGAAGAAAATAAGCACTTTCTTGCAATTGTATCAGAATTATTTTCTTAGAAGACCTTGCAAAGAACTTCAGTTTATAAGCATTTTTACAGGTCAGGAAGGTTAAACTTTCATCAACAAAAATATTTTTAAGTGGTCAGATCTGAACATTCAGACTTCTAAGCTAGAATATAAAACAGTATCATAAACAACAGGCAAAGTATTGAATATACACATGAAAAATTACACAATTTCCTCTGTCTCTACAAATAAGCAATTCTAGATAAACATATATTTCATCCTTACTTGGTCCATCCAAACAGACTGAAGCATATTGAACAAATTATCAAAACATATCCTCAACTCAGATATATTTAGTGGAAAGCAAGAAAATGAAAAACATCTGGAGGAGAAAGCTAGAGTAACAAAGACATGAGCAATCTGTAGGAAAAGATGGTTTAAATAAACCCAAGGCTTATCTCCCATCCCTTGACTCAAATACTGTAATTATTTCATATTCAAGATTCTTTTCTTCACAGTAACCATTGTGACCCAAAGCAAATTTTTCAGCAGCTCCTCTTTTGCCAAGACTGAAATCATTGACATCCTTTAAGTAAAAATCTCTTTTGTGTAATCCTTGTATTTGGTGGAGCCAGTACGCTCACAGCCATAATCAGTGGTGTGGATAGAATGAAAATCTTGTAACGTCAACAAGACTGATCATATCGAGCCCTGAAAGAGACTGCATCTTGCAAGATAAGAATTAGATTATTTCAGCAGTTCCCAAAATGACATCCTATCAAAAGATGAAAATGTTTGGCTGGTATATACATTTCTTACCTGTACTCCCTTGGAAGGGAAAGGTGTGCCTTTAGTTTTAGGTTGCTATTGAAGCGATCTGAGCCAAAGTCACTTTATTCCCAAATGAAGGCAACAGAACACAGGTGCTAAAAGTCTTCGTTTACACAAATCACTCTAATTGCTTTGCCTTAGTTTTCTGAATCTCTCTGTGTGGAGAAGCTCTTATGTGGGTTAACATCAAAGCTGTTTCAACATGTTCGGGCTTATGTAACACACATTTTGGTTGTTGATGTAAATGTTAAAAACACACACACTCATGCTCGTGTCAAGTATGGCCTAAAGGAATCTTCCTAAAATTGGCAGCAAAAGCAGAACTCATAATTCAAACAACTATGTTTTGCGATTGAATCTTGATGCTCCTCAAAACCAGCGGGGAAAAAACCACTACTTCTTTCAGCAGATTATAAAACAAATGCTTGTCATCTTTACCTCAGAGTAAGGTACCAGCTTAATCATGCTATTGATAGAAACAAGACATGGTTTTGTGTGAAGTAATCAATCCTTTTTCTGTTCTGCTGCAGACTGCTTTAGTTGTCTGTAAGAGGTTAACTTTAGTACAAGTCCAGCAAACACACACACACACTGTCATTAGCTGCAGTGGTTGCTGCCGTTCAGTCCAGCTGGCTTTCTGGCATAGAAGACATTTTTCAGCAAATATATGGCTACATGGGGCTATAAGCATTATATCACACATTCACAGGCACAGACTGGTCCTGCTTTTCAGGTCACAGTATGTCCCAGCACTGTTAACCTTGGTAATGAAAACAACAATAGGTCAAGAAACTGAGCACTTCCAAAGGGCGAATAGGTGGCAACTACCCTTTGAAACTTCTGTTTCCACACCTTTTGTACGTGTTGAGTCCCAGGTTTTTAGGCACAGTGGGTGGGAAGGGCCAAGGGAAGATGGAGAAGGGACTCTGTCTGTGTTCCCCAGACAGAAATGTTTCCCTAGTACATGTCAACAGCTAGATGCAGTAGCAAGTTCTGTCTGCTGGAGACACCAGAACAATAGCAAACATTTACACGTTCTTCATACTGTTGACTGGCTTGAAAAATCAGTGATAAAAAGTATTGTTCACACTACTTTTTTCCTTATTGTTCAAAACACTTTACTTCCTGGACAATATCCCATCAGTTACATCTAGTAAATTTATGGGAAGTTCTTCTCATGAACATTTAGGCAATAAAGCCTTGAACAAACAAAAGCTTAAATTCTGTAGAATAAATCTCCCTTAACTGCAAAAAAAATCCGCAGTGTATGGCTGTAAGCTGAGCAAACAAGTGAATTCTTCAAATACATACCTTTTTGGTTTAGTATTCATTAATATGTTCAAAAATGGTTTCAGTTACAGACACACAAAGGAAAACTGAATTGTAAGATTGACTTAGTCAAGGAGAGGAAGCTTATAAAGGTCAGCTCATATATAGAAAGAGGTAACTACGTTACCACATGGTTTCATATACTAGTATGAATAGCACACAGTAAATAAGCAGCAATTCCTAGCTTTTATATAGTACTTTTCAGTTTCACATGAAACAAAGCTAAGACTTGAATTTGCAGTACTAATTCCAAATATATAAAAGAAAGTAACCTTAACAAAGTCAAGATTTGTTCACAAATGAATCTGATTTATGACGCAGGTCTTCTGCAGCAGTTGAAAACTCATTTTTTGCTCAAAAGGTTCAGAAACTAGAGTTTCTTGATCTCCTTATCTTCTAAGGTGGATGAGGGACAAAAAAAAAAAAAGATGGGAAAAATAAACAGCTATCTAAATTGCTAAAAACCCTAACCAACACCCCACCTGGAAACCTATTTCATCTGTTCACTGGGCTATCTCGCTAAGAGAAGTTAAGACACTTTTACTGAACTGGAGCTTGTCTAAAACCTTACAAACATTAGTGAACTATTCTGAAACATTAAATCACTGAGCTCCTCAACATTTATCCTTTTTTCAACTTGGAAATAATCTGTTTCCATTTCCTTTCAGCCTATCCTTTTGACCTCTCTTCCTTTTTGCACTAATGCTTGTATATTTTACTAGAATGGTCTATTATTTCTCACTGTCCCACACTGAACAGAGTCAAAGGTTCTACAAAACCAATTAAGTTGGTTGTAGCTTTTGGAACACAAATCTTTTTAAAGCTTCAAAGATATCATCTGCATATCTGCTAACTCCCCTTGCTAATCTACCGTATGGAATTGTCTGTTCTTTAAAGTCAGTGCTTTGTCCTGTCCCTGTGATTCCTAGATGTGAAGATCTTCCATAAATCCTCAAGAACTCCATGCTAATGCTTTCACCCACAGGATCATCATCTTTAATTTTGACATTCACACTTTAAAAGTACCTTCATCTTTCTACATGACAGTAATGCAAAAGTGAACTTTTTGCAAGTGAAAAATTATCTTAGAAAACTGACCCTTTCTTATAAATATATATTCTATATATACTAAATAGCATCTTATTGTTTATTTGTTATAACACCATGAGCCATTGTAACAACAGAGAAGGAAGTCATATAATACCTTATTTTGGGTAGAAATATCATTTCCCTGGAAGTGAAAATTTCAAAATCTGGTGGACAATGATCACATAGCAGCAAAACAGCAGGCTACACCAATTTATACCAGCTGATGGTTCCTTACCTGACAGGTGGTTCAAATCTGTCTTATCTCTAAAGATTAGCAATTTGCTGGGAAAACACGTTAATAGCGAAAGATTGCAGCAAAGTAAATTAATTTTTTTTCAGTTCTTTTCAAATATTTTGTGGGATACCTTCCACTGTAAACACCTAAATCGTAGTTTGAAAAGTAAGTTAAAGAGTTATAAAGCTATAAGCTATATAAGAGAGCTGGAAGAATAAAAAGGAACTGAAGTTTTCTGAAAGCTTAATTAATAAGTCATCCACTGAAGCTGCGGTAGTTATCACTTAACAGTATCCAGTACACACTCAGGTAAATAAGGAAAAATTCATAAATAAGATAAAATTGAGATAAGAGATCTCAAATAAGATAAACCCATGGGTGGCATGCCAATGTTTGAGGGACGGTGTGTGAGTGAGGTCCTTCAATCTGCTATCTTGGTAGAAGTAGGGGATGGAGATCCACATGGCAGAAAAGCCACAAGGGTTAGAAAACACAGAAGTGCCTGAGAACAGTCATGTAGGAATTAGGGCTTCTCCCGCTGAAAAGGTATTGGGATCAATAGCCCAACTGAAGTGCATCTACACCAATGCACGCAGCATGGGCAACAAACAGGAGGACTTGGAAGCCACTGTGCAGTGGGAAAACTATGATCTAGTTGCAACCATGGAAACATGGCGGATAACAGGCACAACTGGAGGGCTGCAATGGATGGCTACAAACTATTCAGAAGGGATAGGCAAGGGAGGAGAGGAGGCCTAACATACTCCCTGTATGTTAGGGAGTGTTTTGACTGTCTAGAGCTTAACAGTGATTTAACAGGTCAAGTGTTTACAGGTAAGAATCCGAGGAAAGGCCAACAAGGCAGATATCATGGTGGGTGTCCTTTATAGACTACCCAAGCAGGATGAAGAAACAGATGAAATATTCTATAAGCAGCTGGAAGAAATCTCATATCACTAGCCCTTGTTCTTGTGGGGGTCTTCAACTTACAAGGTATTTACTGGAAACAGGAAACGCTATACAGAGGAGAGGAAACAGCCTAGGAGGTTCCTGGAGCCTGTGGAAGATAACTTCCTGACATAGTGAGTGAGCCAACTAGGGAAGGTGCTCTGCTGGACCCATTGTTTGTGAACAGAGAAGGACTTGTGAGTGATGTGATGGCTGGAGGCCATCTTGGAAAGTAAAGAGGGGAGGGGTGTAGCTGAAGTTCACCTTAGATAGATCTACATAGAAAGGCTTAATTGCGTCTGAAAGTGCAGCAGAAATCTATCTAGGAAAGCATTCACGAACGAAATGTACAGTCAGGACCAAACTGGGCAGTCGTATAATGAAATAGTTGTACTTCCCATGTATCTGGAAGAACTGTACAAGGGACATACTGCATTTAGCACCAGATGCAAAAGGAGGCATTACCATAATTTTTAGATACATGAGTAGTTAAAAAATAATATACAACATTTCACTTATCAAGACACCACAGCTGAAAATCACTTAAGAGTTTCAGTGATAAAATTTAAAAGTTTAGCTTTGTTTATAACAGAGAACAGATCATGTCACCAAAAATAAAAAGTAAATTCCTATTAGCAGAAAAAGTGTAGAGAACAAATAGCAAACAAATAGGACCAACTGTGACCTAAAAGGGACCCCTGTTTATGATCTGGTGTGACTGACTCTGACAGGTTGCAGAGATTTTTGCTGCTGAAAGAAACAAGCTGTCTGAGAGATCTCTGGAGGACACAAGGTATCACTGGGGAAGGGTCCCTGCACTCTTGCCCCTCATGCTCTGCACGTGCTTCTGGCCAGCAGACCGCAGGCAGGTTGCATTCTGAGCTACCAGACCTTTGGTTTGACCATGTGTGGGCTTCCTATCTCCTTCCCTTTCAGAAACTCTGACTAACGTGCTAGGGTCCAGACTGGTAGAAAACAGGCACAGAGTGACTGCCCTCAAGATGGGGGCAGAAAGAGCCAGGGCACTACAATCCAGACAGAGAGTCCCCCTTGCCTGAAAAAACTACCAGAAGAAACACTAAGAGAAAATGGAAATTGGAGGAAGAAGCGGCCCACACATTTTGTTACGGACAAATCATGACAAATTATTCTCCCTTTCATGACAGGATAACAAGTTGAAATGATAAAGGAGAAGCAGTAGCTGTCATGTCATCTTGACTTCAGTAAGATTTTTGACACGCTGTCATGTGAAATTAATATAAGCAAGAAAGGAATCTGCCAGCATGAGGGGGGCACAACCTGTTGGAAAGGTGGACTCAGGAGTGCTGCTCACAGAGGAACTTGCGTAATTGAAAGAAAGAAAATACGGGTAGGTCATTCAGTGTTATTCAAGCACTTCAACTTGTGCTGCAGCTGTGAAATGAAAGCTCTGCTGACAAACACTCAGACAGTACTAAACAGAAGGAAAGACACATTTCGGAAGGGAAGACCTGACTGCAAAATCATCTTGGAAAACTGGAAAGGTGGCCCAGACTGCAAGACGCCAACAATGAGTGTAAAATCTGAGTAGTCAGCTGCTTGAAAATGGTACGGGGATAACCAGTCATGGCACACCTTCTGGAGAAGACAGCCAGTCACCATCAGCCATGTGTTGGCAGAGGCATGCAAAGGAAAAAAAAGGGGACTGAGAGTAGTCTACACACAACACAAGAAGAAAATCTGCTACTCAGCTAGAGGCTGGAGGGTAGTCAATGAATCATAAATAGTACCAAGAGATTTTGAACAGCTCATAAAACTACCCAAGGCATAAAAATACCCACATTTTCAAATTAACTCAGAGTCACTAGGTCAGACAGAATGGGTATTTTAAACACATCACTGCCTGTTCATCCTTGCATGGAGAAACATCACTTTTGGTCCTGAGTTAAAGCATATACTGCTCACTTTCTTCTGGTCTTCTAAAAGTTCATTTTGCCCACTTCTAAGACCTGGCTCTCTGCTATGTGTTTTTTCATTCTCCTGGTTTGCCTGCATTTGCCACAGGATCCTACCTTTGCTGTGCACCTCTCTTGCCTGCTGTATTATGCCACATCCCTGTGAAGTTCTTCAGCACACTGGAGGTCTCAAAGAGCACTTCAATAAAATATCCACCAGGTGTGGTTCAGGCACATGTGCTCACACTTGGGGCAGAAGGATGGACTAAACCATGTCACAAAACCTTTCCAACTCAATTTTTGGTCTGTTTTAACACAGATAACTCCAAAACCATATTATACACACATATGAAGAACACTCCTGTATCAGAAATATCAGTGATGTATTTTTCAGCAAAATATTAAAATAAAGTGCAATCACAGATGAAAGACCCATCTAAATCTGAAGGGCCAATCTCCTTATTTGGACAAGAGGTGGGAAGGACAGAAAGTAAATAATGGAGTACTTAATAAAAGCTCAGATCCTAACAAACACTTTTAGACATGAATATCCAGCATTACCTCCTGAATTAATATTTACATGGCACATGAAGCTTTCTGCCCCTGACCAATGTTTATGGAGAGTGAAGTTGCCTACTTAGCGTAGCAGTGCTTATCTTGAAATGGGGTAGCACGGGTCAACATGACTGTGAAATCTAAATTTTGCTTTGGGAGGTAAGAAGGATAGGTGGAGACTAGTGCTACAAGAGTGGAGGTTCCTATTTAATGTGAGCAGCTCTTCAGCAACCACTGGGGCAGGGAGGGGGAAAGAGAAACACCCAAACAAACAGCTATTAACAAGGAGAATGACCACAGGAAACCAGCTCTTCACCTTCTAAGGCGAGGAAGTAGTTATTTTT
Organism: Xenus cinereus; assembly: GCA_025774025.1. Taxonomy (NCBI): domain Eukaryota; kingdom Metazoa; phylum Chordata; class Aves; order Charadriiformes; family Scolopacidae; genus Xenus; species Xenus cinereus. Next base: position 13,950,310 of record JAOXJK010000032.1, read on the forward strand.
AAATTATCAGATGAATTATATTAATATTTCTAATACTTTTAAACCCTCAAGTTACACTACCTGTCCCTCAGCATCACGGAGTGGCCATTTATGTTCCCTAGGCAGCCTGAGAAGGTCACCAGTTTCATACATTCACCCTGCTTCTGAGAAATGTACAAATTAGTAAAACCCATCATTTTAAGCTCGTATTTCAGCCAAAGAACATGCAGGATTTTATTAAAAGCTGCTGAATATAGCTATTGCTAATTGGGGTGACTGGCAATGAAAAAGGCCTCTGAGACCTTGTGGTTTAGGGAATTGTGAACTTGTACCATCATCAAAATTTCAAATAACTTTCTCATACATTCAGTGCAAAGACTTAGCCCTTCCTCCTTGCCAAAGATTTAATGGATCTCTTGCTCCTCTGGGGTGCCAGAAGACAACTGTGTTTACCGGATTCTTAGGCCTAAGCTTCTATTGATATGTCTATAAGAGTGGATTAAAACTGATTTCATACAGTCGCACGGGAATGAAACAAGTAGAGCATGCAATTTTAGTACCAGCTGCACATAATGTAAATCTGGGAAACCACAGAGTCTCCACATGGAAAGGTTTGCAAGAAAGTGTAATATCAGTAGGAACTCAATTCTATCCCTTCCCTAAGTCACGTAAGATTCATTTTAAAATAAATGTTCAGTGGGAGTCACTTCAGAAGGAGTCCCGTGGCAATAAAAAAGCAAATGACAAGATCTTGCAAGTGATTTAGATACTTGGGAAGTGACAAGAAATGTCATAGCTTTCTTTATCTAATATTTTGAGAGATTTTATTAGCCTTTTTCAGGTGACATCAAATCCACTGTTCTTCTGGAGTATGCCTACACTGACTACTTACCGACACCTTGCAAGTTCACTACTTAGTATCTTCGTTATACAGCATTTATGGACTAGCATTACTATGTGTAGTTGCACTCTCACAAATGGAAATCTTTTTGAGGCAATGTGTTTTCCTGAGTTTAAGCTTGGTTTGTTTATTAAATACACACATATGAAGCCTAACGGCCACATAGCGGTACTTGCATTCTTAATTGCAATGTCCTCTACAGTCTCTTTAACTCCCTTTCATAGTGATAAATTCTTAACTTTGTTCCAGTGAAAAAACATCTTTACCTATATTAATTAAAATTCAGTATATATGATTTTTATTTATATTTCAGATGTTTAGTTATATTTGACAAAGTACTGTACAAGTAGCGCTGGAGACACAAAAAATAAGCAAAGTTAGGTGGTTTGAGTCTCATCGCTTCAATAATGTGGTTTGTTGTTTTTTTTTTACAATAAAAAGGCTTTTTCTCTTCCACATTTTCAACTCTGCAGAGAACATCATAATCTGTTGAGCACCTTTTATCTCTTATTTTAATACACATGAACTTTGATCCAGCCATACTGACAAAAGTTTTTGGCTTACTGTCAGTTTCCCCAGTTTGCACGTTATTGCAGTGGCAATCCAAAGGGCTGCTGCTGCTTTAATGCTCCATGCTAGGACACAGTCCAGAGTAACCCTTTGGTCTTTCTCCACTTTGAGCAAGCTCAAGCAGACTGCAAATCCCCTTGAACAGCAACAATAACCACAAGTCATGGATCTGGGGTAGCGAGACATGCTGATATTAGGAAACACTGACATTTTCACACAGCTAGAAGTCACTTCATGTGCCTTCTATCTCTGGGAAGCAGGGACCTTCTCGCTTCCCTGTGGATGGGCCCGGCCATGGATCTGAGCAAAAGTCCCCCTCAGCAGTCTCTGCTTCTGTAGGCAATTGCTTCCATCTGCCAGCCAACCCCATTTTGGACCTTGATATAGACAATTCATCCAAACTGCTCACAGAGTTTAGTGGCCTGATACTGGAAATCCTTTCCATAAACATCTTATCTTTGGCTGGTTTTTGCGTACATGAAGTACCCACAGATAAATAATCAGGGAAATGGAGAAGACTGGAAATGCCCTGTAAATTTCTGCTGCCACGTGCCATTGAGTAATTTCCCACAATGGATTTCACTGACTTAGGCTGGACAGTCATGAGGCAGAGGGCAGAAGAATTCAGAGTGAGCAGTGGAGGTTAAAAATGTGGAATCTCTATTCTTATGCATATTGAACATTTCTGTGTCCCGCACGGTGCCAGCAAAAGCAATGGCATACTATTCAGGGGAAGCTGCTGCTTCTGAGTAACAGGTGCTCTGGGGAAAGGCAAGAAATAACAGATGGGAAATATTGCTGGTCTGAGGACAATAAGCCATCAAAAAAACTCGGGTCTGAAATGACAAATGACCAATTATTGATAGTAAATTTCAAACACTATCTTTTCATCAACTAGTCAAGGTCTTGATAATTCCCAGTGCATTCATCTTTTCTGTGCATAGTATGCCACGTGTTAAGATTCCCTACAGAAAGCACATTGATTTTTTTCATGTAAAGGAGTGAGCACTATATTGTGGGGTGATGTGGGAGTTTAATATTTCACAAGTGTGTCATAATATAAGAAAAGGCTCTTTTATATACCTTAGTAACCTGAAAGTCATGTGGCAAAACTAAAGACAACATTGAATTTGGTATGACTCTGCATTTAAACTCCTGGGAGGAAGTCCTTTCCTTCCCGTTGGCTTTATACAGTGTGTTGTGGAGAGGCTCTTAAATTTCAAGTGTTTAGAATACATTCTGTCCTCATAGTAGCTAAATATCCTGTTTTCACGGAAATTATTTTCCACTGAGTGATTTCTACCTTTGTCACAAAAACTCTGAGCATTAGAAACCAGCTATATTACCGTATAATGAAACTATAAAACAGTATTATCAAAAAAGAAATAGCAAACATATGTCATGGTTACTGTGATTTCATAGAATCATAGAATCATAGACTTGTTTAGGTTGGAAGGGACCTTTAAGGTCGTCTAGTCCAACCATCAACCTAACTCTGATAAAAGACAGCTTTTTTATTTGCATGGGTTTTTTGGGTTTTTTTTGTAGGATTGTCTGTATCTATCATGGAATTTAAAGAGCAACTCTTCTAGGAAAACTTTTAGGCTGCAATAGTGCAAATATTTTGTCTAAATAGAATAGTGCTTGTTCAAAAAGCATTAAACAAACACTTAAGTTTACAGTTTCCTCACATGATTCCAACTAAGAGCTGCACATTTCTCTGTTTTAGCTTTTTCCACACATTCAGAAACATATTCCTACTTATTTTAAGCATTAAACGCCTACCCCTTTGTTTTGTTTTTGCTGACTTAGCAACTGATACATACGGTTTTGCTTGGAAACACTATCCCTTTAAGTAGGAATAGTTCATACTTAGTGGCAACAGTTGATAAATTATAACGTGCCAGAAACATTCTGCATACTTCTGAAAGGCAGAATATTAATGTATCTCCCGATGTATCTAAATAGCATTTTTGAGATCCCAGAAGTTTTTAATAACCAATCTGAGGAGTCTATAATTTAGGGTACATTATAATTTAGTATTAAAAAAAAAAAAAAGAGAGACAGATTATCTCTAGTCCAATATCAGCCATGAAGCAGAAGTTGCCTAGAGATTTTCCACAGGCACACATTCCCACCTAATAACGTATTTAGTATATTACACGTTCTATTACAGCAATAACTTTGCCATAGAATTATTTCAAACTTGCATATTGGTTTATGTGTTGTTATAGCACCTGTGCAGGACAGTTCCCAAATTCTGTTATGTGATTTGCTGAAGACTTTAACTTCCAGAAATGCAAGAACCTTTCTAATGTACATCAGACAGATTTACCTAAGTCTCTCATCATACAAATTCCCCTCTGTCCTCTCCTGCTCAGGAGTAAAGTACTCTGCTGCTGGTCACTATCTCTAGAACCTAGGCTTACCTTAGCTGAAATAACATGCAGTAACGGTGAAAGTTGGTGGGATGACTGGGATTTGAGTCCTCAGAGGCAGAAGGCTGTTTTCCCCTGAGTTAGCTTCTCTGGCTGCCACACTGGGAATGTGGGGGAGTCAAAGTTGTACCTGCTTATCAGCTCTTTACATCCATTCTGTTACCTAGAGGAAGAAAACAACAGTTCTTTCATTTTTGTATGCAGAAATTCATGAGGTTGATAATTGAGGGTGTAGTAGTTCAGCTCTGCAGCAAAATTCAAACACATCAGGAACATTGTAATAAAAAAGTAGTCAGGAGGAGACACTATTCAAATTGCAATTACTCTGCATCTGCCCATACATTTGGTACAGGTTCTTTAAAAATTTTGGAATTAATTTAAAAAAAAATTAAACTGACTATGCTTATCAGAGCATAACATCTTCTCAGAGAAGGCCTCCATTTCAAGATTTTTTTTTTAAAGAACTGATGCTGAGACAGCAGGTGAGAAGAACTTAGTGCAGACCCATCTTCAAGCATTCAGAAATTTAGGAAAGAAAGCTGGCTCTCAGCTGGGTGGGCTGGAGGCCTTCCTGAAGGGATCCGGCTCTGCAAGAACTGCCATTTTTTTCCCAGACTACCTTCAGGAAATATTTTTGTACAACAACCCACATCACGTTGCTCTGGAAAAGCTTTCTTCCCTCCCACTTCTTCACTCTTGCACCTGCAGCAACACCTCTCCTGGTGTTCAGCAACAGAACTAACACCAATTCCGAAGGAATTAATTTCATGAAAGCACGGGCAAACTTTGAAGAGTACAGCAAACCCAAACCTGCTGACTGTCCTTCAGCTGCCCAAAAAGGTTTAGGCAACGTTGCTTCAAATCAGGACAGTCGTATTTGAATTTTCAGTTATCCTGTTTTACTTTCAAAATTACATTCACGCATCTGTTTTCACTTTACTGTTTGCATGATGTAAGTTATTCACATTCTTTGTCACCGCACTTATAATACTAAATTACAATTTAGTAGCTCATTAGTGAGAGTAATTGCCAATGTCTTGCCAAATAGCCTGTGCCCATTATAAATGAAAGTTGCATAAATTAGGAAGGGGTGTTTTGTTTGTAGGAGATTATGAGAATAATTTATGCTATAAATAAACACCTTGATGTGACTAGTAGTGTTTAGATGACTATAAAACATCCCTTGTGTAATTAGGAAGCACATTTTTGTGTAATTAAGAAAATAAACGAGAATTAAATTTTCAGGGAGTGCAGGTGGTAATGCCACCCTATTGTAACGTAAAACATACTGACACATTATTTTTATATACAATTATTGTAATAATTAGGAACAGTTTTTATATTAAGCTAGAAATATATATATATTAACATCAGAAATGCCAGCAAAACACAGTTCTTTAAAAAGAAAAAAAAGAACAAACCCAGAGGAGGTAGTTTAAAAAAAAAATAGTGCACCCTATATACAGTATTTTCATTTTACAGCATTCAAAGGAAACTGTTTGGAAAGTGATTTCAAACAAAATTTAAGTCAGCTATTCTTCCCCTTTTCCCGGAGAATATAGTTCATGAATACCTAAAGCTCTGTGTGCTTGGTTTTGGCTGTTTGCTTATAAATTTTTCCTAGTTGAGAAAATTCTGATAAATTATAGTGTAGCAAAAGTATAACACCAAAAAGCAAAGACAAATGGGAAACAACGTTTTCTTTCAGTTTTTAACAGTGACAAATATCAGATGCATATATACATGCATACTTGAAATAATTTACTATCATTCTTTGAGCTGAAGAAACAGAGGTGTTCATGACCACTTCTGTCTTAGAAGAAGTGCCCCTATCACAAGGCAGTTAGTAAATGCGTATGCTCCTTTGGTTTAAATATTTTGCTCCTTTGGTTTAAATATTTATCTAGGCTGGTGTTTTTTCCTGCAACGCTGGTACTTCCCTTTTCACTTGCATTTTTGTACTCTGCCATGGCAAGAATTCCAGCCAAATTTATTTTCTCTTTCAAATCCTGCCCAAATTTCTAAGAGTTGTCCCATGTCTGCACACCTGCTTAAAAAGTGATATTAACGCTCTATACTGAGGCAGAATATAAGGGGGGTGAGGAGCTGCTTTTCTGGAGACAGAGTCGTGTGAGAGCCAAGAGTCCCTGGAGAGCTTCAAATTGGAAGTTCTGCTTTTTTTGTCTTGTGTTAAATTGCTGGAAGGTTCTTTGCAGTGGTAATGTCTGCAAACCAGATCCCGTACAGGAGCTAATCAACGTGGCTGCATTTTGGTTTGGTACCTTCTCTGCAGAACAGATGCTGGACCCATATCCCATAGCAGATGTGATGCACAGGGGTGCTAAGGAACGGCAGCAAGCTGCCTTATGTCATGAATTCGGTATGCAGCCATCTAGGACTGCTCTCTGGAAACACTCAGTTCCAGTCCTTGTTCCTCTCTGCGTATGACAGCTGTTCAAGATACAGAAGTCTTATTTCGGTCCTTAAGTAGATTTTCTGAATTTAGCTCTAATAGAATATCCCAACACAGGGAACACATTGTTCACCAGGTTTTAAATATACGGTTCCTGAAAAAATAGTTGTTTCACTGAGAAACAGGAAGGAAATGCCCAACTCTAGAAACTCAGTAAGGAGACAGAGACATTTCTAAAACACTCTAATTTAGCTGCAGAATATTTTTACCACCTCACAGAGTGTGAACTGCACGGAATAACAACCAGCACCCAGCATAACACAGAAGGGGACAAAAAGAAGATTGTGCAGAGAGGCAGTACCATTTTCTCTGTTGCCTCTGGAGTGCATGACCCTTACATAGGTAAGCGATGTCTCCTGCAAACCTGAAAGTACTCCTAGGGAGCTGCTGAGCCTCATCTTCAGGATGTTGAAGTTTAGCTCAAGGTAGAAAGGATAAAGGTGGGCATGAGGATGAAAGCAGGACTTCAGGATTACAGCTGCCATGCCCTGTGATTATCATAGGCACTAAGCCCACGCTTTTCTTAACAATGAAAATCCACAACTTTTGATTTCAGTCCAATTTGAGAGCATTTTTTCAGCTCCTTTTTAAGGATCCTCTTCTGATGTCACCTGGGTCTATGACACCTCTCTGTCCTGTCTTCCCACAGCAAGCCAGATGATGTGCCTTTTGGAAAAGCTCTTTTCTGTCCTGGCAACCGTCTTTCATGGGCATGCTCTCCTTTCTTGGTGTTGCCCTGAGAGGCAACTTCTCTTTCCCTCCTGTGGACACTGTTCAGGCTGCAGAGGAGGAGTTACAGCATAAAGCTACGGCGTTTGCTTCCAAGGTAAGCAACACCTCAGAGTTCTGCTTGGGAGGACACACTGAAGCTACAAAGGGGGAAGGGACTGTGCAGAGACCAAGGCACCAACTGTGCACTTTCTTCCCTTTATGGAAAGATAAATAAAAGGTAGCATGCGTAAATGTCACCACTTGGGACAGCAAGATGCCTTTCGTGTTCGTCAGTCACTTGACTGCCTTCTAAATCACAGGCATATGTCTTTTCCCGTGGGTTTTTTTTTGGGGGGGTTTCCAAATTCGAAAATTCCTCAGAAATGGCAGCAGGAAATCCCTCTTGTCTACTATTTGTGTGAGAATAATTTCCACATTGCGTTAGGTACAAACATAGTCCTATATTATTATATAACAACTGAAAGTAAAACAAAACGGAGGAGGGGGTGGAGCATTCGCTGCTGTCACCAGTGCAAACTTTATCCCAACTCTTGCTGTGCCAGTTTGCTGCACAGCTTTTCCGAGACTTGTGAGTATTTTGCAACTTTTAACATCCTCTTGCTTTTCTTTCTTTCTTTCTTGTATTAAGAAGGTGAGGGAATTCACACTGCTTAGCTTCCAATTTTTTAAGGTTTTTTTTTTTAATTGTCTTGCAAGATTTATTATAAATATAAAAGACATAGTTTAAGTATTGTTTTCAACCTTGTACCTGGCACACGTTTCTCTGTTTCTGCTGTGTGAGAGACATCAGCAAATACAGAGAATTGGTGCTAGCTGGTGAAAATTTGTCATTGTTTTCTAACAAATTCACACAGCAAAAATGAGGAGAAAACAAAGATACTGCTGTGAGCCTTGTTAACAAGGGCAGAGCTAAAAAGCTGGGAGAAAAGTTATTTACCATCTGAGTGTATACACTTGAAAGAGCATTAATGCTCTTTCAGGCAGGGAACTGAAAATCTGCAGTCAAATGGAATCTTACTGAAATAGTGATACAGAGATACTGTAGCTGATAGCAGTATAACAGGGAGATACTGGCTGGTAGTAAACCTGAGTAAGCAAACGCATTTATGAGTTTGTTGTTAAAAATACAACTTTTCACCTAACAAAATCAAAAGGTAGAAGGAAAAAGATGTGTGGGGCAGAAACTTGTGAATGATTGGATTATCAAAACCTGCAAAATTACCTCTGTAAAAGCCAGTAATAGGAAATTCTCCTTACTATGCGCAAGCACTACCTTGTGATTCCTTCTGTATACAAGATTATTTGTGCTGCTTACTTTTAAGAGCCTGATGTTGCAGAACAAATTCCTGGTAATTATCACAATATGTTTTACTATATTTTCCAAATAGTCAATAGCACAGCACTTTCTGTTATGAATGTGTTTAGTTCTATTTACAGTTACCAATTCATTTGACATGTACTAGATAAATGGAAAGATACCACTTGGTTATTTTATCTTGGAAAAAGATACTTAACTATAGATCAATTTAGTATAAACAAATGATCTTTATCGATCAATAGAGGTATCAAATACATTCTTTGTAAACTCTAAGAACATGTGGTGTGACTTTGTAGCTTGTCACAATCATTTTAGCTCTGTGAACTCACACAATAAAGGTAAGCTTTACCAGCCTTTTAGAGTGTAACATTATACCTTGCTGTCTTTAAGAATGTTTGAATTCTTTGGGAAAAAGAACATTATGGTCAGATCCATTCTGAGGCTTCCTAGATCTTCACTGAAAGTAGAGAGGGATAGCAGGGGACAGAGATACAGGCTGATACGGAGTAATTGAATAGTGTGGATAACATAATGCTAGATTTTTTCTGAAGAGCGAAAAGTTCCTTCTCACTTCAGCTTACAGTCTCTTCCAGGCCACGGCCAGTAATACATTTGACTGAAACTTTCCAATGTGAGGTGCAGGGTTCTGTCAGCCGAGCGTTTCCCTGCTCTGTGCTCAGTGAGTCCCGCTTGCTGCAGCTAGCACAGCGGGGAGAAGCACAATCTGGAAGAGGCCCTCTGTGAGACACATTGTTCTATCAAAACAACGTGTGGTGTGAAGTAGCCCGTTGTTCTGCAGGCCAGCACTGTGTTATTGCTAACAGGGATCAGTAAAGCGCAGCAGCCCAGCTTGAGTTGTTGGAACAAACTTGTCAGGCCACACAGAAGTACATATTTTATTCCTCTCGTGCTTTACATGCCATGATCTTGTTGCTATATCCTCCATTTCATCACTGCACCATCAGTAGGAGCTAAAACCCGGGAGAGTAAATACCTTTGCATTCATGTTTTACATGAGGTCTTTCTGTGCACTTAAAAATTCATAATAGAAGGTAGTGACTTTAAAGGTTATTTTAACAACAGGACTGTAATGCACTGCCAATTCTCATTATTATAATACATTTCCAATTCTCTACACCAAATTATAGTGTGTTAGGCAAAGCAAGAACATCTCAAATGTCCATTTGCTGTGCACGCATGCTAAAATATTTCTGATTTTCAAAAGGATTTCAAAATTAATTGCTCAGAAATGGAGGGGGGAAATCCCTACTAACAGTTATTTATCATCAGCTACTTATTACTCAGAGACATGTGTACGAAGCAAAATTTTTTTAATAAGTAGTTCCCAAATTTAAAGACATGCTTCCCACTCAACTCAGATTTCCAGTTCCCATTTTACAGGCTTTGGTAGGACAGGATTTCACTCCAGGAATAAGTGCTGATATATTAACAAACAAGCTGATACATTCGTTTCTGCAAAGACCAGACTCTGGTAAAAAGCACTATTAATAGGTCCTCATGGGAATATATGCTCAAAACTCCTTTTTGAGCGGGAGTCCAAAGGAACAGGACTATGCTGGAGGTCCCCAATACCTAGGCACACAGATTATTCTTTCACAGACAAAAGGACTTCTGATTTTATATCATTAATCCCAGATGAATTTACCTTCTCACTGCTTCAGTGCCAAACGGTGAACCTTAGTCACTGGTGCCCACCTCAGAGGTTTCTGTGTACTGAAGGCTTCTCTGCTCTTGCTGGGGCAGTGCCGTTCCCAAGATGGGTGCTATGATCCCACGCTCACAATGAACCTGAAAGAAGGACTGTAAGAGAAAGACATTTCATCTAAGCTGCCTGTATTCTATCAGTGCAAGCAGAGATCCCACTTGGCCAGGGCTGAGGGCCACCTGTGAGATAATATTGTTCACATATCTGTGAGTGGTGCAGTCTGGATTTCCTCCACACTCTGTAGATGATCTGGGGCCTGTTCTGCACCATCCATCAGGATTTATGGGCAGCTGGGGCTAGATATTTGTATCATGATGACAACACAAAGAATTCAGGCACCTAAGCAGCTAATAAAAGCTTTCTGTCTTCCGTTCATAAATTAATGTACTAGTGTAAAATAAGAAGACTGATTCTTTTTTAGCTAAGAAATTAGTGAAGAGCAGCAGAAATATTTGGAAGCCAGCAGGAGATGTACTATATAATTAAACTGTTGTCCTTGCCAATAGGTTATTATCAGCAGGTAGCAAGATATATGCATCATTACAAACCATCTTACAGTATTTCATTCTATAGCAGATGAGGTATGTCTTTAGTGGCAGCGTAGGGTGATCACTCAGACACCGCTGCCATTATAGCTGCTATAAATTACAACTTAACAGTTTAATAGTTTATCAATTAACTCTAGTGCCAATGCTTAAAAATTCTTTACCAAAAATGGCTGATTTTTTTGCTCACTGAGGAACTGTTTTTAAAAGCCTGCTTTATAAAAGTACGTGTAGACTAGAAGGGTTGCACTCTGTGACAGTTAAAAAAACTTACAGCAAAGTTGCTAAACCAGCCCGCTCAGGACTGGAGTTTATCAACTCTTTTAGGGTGCCTTTTTGTAAGCAAAAATAAAAGTGAAGCAAATTTACTGGCTGTCATTTATTTTTGAGTAGAGGGATTGCCATATTCTAAACTCCTAGCCAAAAATGGTTCCCACTGCACCTTTCCCTGGCTGCAGCCTCTGCCAGAAGGCTGTGAACGTCAAGTGCTTAGTAATTTTCTTCCCTAGAGTTTAAGCTATAAACAAGGACAGTGTGGAGAAGTTTCTTGTCTCTGCTGAAGAAAGGTCTTGAGTTTATCGGTGATGTCAGGCCACCGTCTGCCACAGATCCTGTTTGTGCAGATACAAAATATGACAATGCAGTTGTTGAGCTAATGTTCTTGTGAACAACTCGTGCAGTAGAAGACTCATTTTGTGTAAAGGAATAACAACAAGGTTTCACTCTACATATCTTAAATATCGTATTAACTGCTAATATGTTGTTAACTATTATTAACGTATCAATTTTGTAGCCAACATGATGCAAAATTAGGGATGAACGCTATGGCCTCGTTTGATGCTGCGTTGGCTAATTAAGAATTATGGCACTGGTACCAGTGGTGCCTGCAGTTATCTCCGGCAAAGTGACAAAGTGTCACAGCCAGTCTTCCTGCAAGGGGAAGTAGGAACCTTCCCTTCCATGACTAAGGAGAGGTATCGCAGCGACATGGAAATCTGTGCACCTGACATCTGAAAGCTGCAGCTGGTCACTGCCACCAACCTGCTTGTAACAGTAAAAGCTTATCAACATAAGCACACTTGTTCAAAAATAACTAATTATATCTGTTTGTATAAGCCGTAGTGACTCTCTCCTGAGTCATGCAGCCTCAGTTTGAATGTCATTAAAATAGACACCTGCACACCCATTAAAACTGAGTGCATGTATTGTGCTTTTAAGAACACGGGAATAGGAGTCACAGTAACTCTCCCAGACTTATATATTGTGGCCTGTGGGAGAAAAATAAAAAGTATGGTTTGTTTCCCCGCTAGTGTACTTTGGTAACGGTATAGTTGCTAGGTGGAGTTTTCCTTTATGCTGCTTCTTGGCAGGGTAAATGGATCAAATAGTGTTTCACGTTCCTAAGGCTAGATTGGTTCTGCTACTAGAGTTAACATGACCAGTTGTACTCAGGGCTGCCACAGGCAGCGTAGATCACCACTGGGCAGCAGAAGGAATGGGAAGGAGGGTAGCACTGGGAGCCCACGTGGGATTGCACTGGTCCCTGTTCTGAGCCTGTGGATTCCAGGTGCGATCACCAACACCAGATGCTGGTGATGGCAAAAGTAATCAGATAGATAGGGGTTTACACACCATCTTGCTGCTTACAACTTTCTTTCACCCATTTTATGTAATTTTAATTCTTTTTTATTTAATAAAAAAAGGTTTAAGGCCTTAGTTACACTGTATCTTATTACATGGGCACAAGAAATGTGATTTTACACTGGCTAGTGTGTATATATAAACATATATATAAAACTGAAGAAAACCAGGAAAAGCAGATATTTTGTATTTCATGTATACCTCTTTTCCATGGCCCCATGTCTGATTTTCTGCACATTCCTTGCATCATGCAGAAAAAAATAATTTTATCTTTTTTGGCCTCCCTTTATGGCACTTACAGTATAGTATCCAATTGCTTCTTGAACATGAATTAGTTCATTTTTCTCAAAAGTTCTGAAGGTTAAGAAAATAGTAATTTTACGTTACAAAAGGAAAAATCCTGGAAGAACCTAATGATTTTGGGTCCAGTATGTGATAGCTGGAGATGGATTACGTTTTTTAAGAGATTGTTTAGCATTTCCTAGATTGTCTGTTTTCACATGTGGCACCTAGTTTGTTGTAGGCGTTACATGTGAACACTGACAGCTGTGGGAACTCAATGCTTTTTTGAACAAAGCTCTGTAGAGGGCCCTCATTTCTTCAAACTGTATCATCTGCACTGGAGAAACCTGCATCTGAGGTAGCTGACTGCTAGAACTAGAAAAGTATGTTTAGGGAACATTAAGCATTTCATCCCAAGGGCAGACATACAAAGCAACTTAAAGTCAGGATTTCTTGTAGGAGGGAACTCAGAAAGTGATTGTCACTTGAGAAAAACCTGGGTTAAGGAGCTTTCCAACTCACAGGGAGATGGTGAGATGAAGGCAGGGACAGGACTCTGTTCCTCAGGGCTGCATTCAGCTACCTTCATCATTGAATCCATCCTTTTGTTTCTGTAATCTTCTTCCCCCACTTCTGCACAGCTTCCTTTTTCAAATAAGGACATTTATACAGGTGGGTTTTTTTCAGGAGCTTGGTCCATTTGGTGAACAGAATTCATTTTGCTCATAAATCCTTTGAGAGAAAAAGGAAATCATTACATCATACTGTGATTAAAGATTTGATACCTTCTAAAAATTATGAATTCACGGGAAGGCAGTGAGCACGAGATTGAGTTTCAAGTTCTCAAGAAGAATATGCTTTACTGTTCCTAAATCTGCCCACTTCCGCTACACCAAACATTTCGTCCTTCCTTTCACCTCCACCCTGTCTTAATTCTTTGCTGTGCTCTCCATTCAGTCATGCTACCCAAATTCCACTGCTGCGTACCAGCAGCATCAGTGATCTCTGTTCCCCAGCCTTTACCACACTGTTCCTGCAGGAAGCCTTGTTTTTTATACAAAGAGTCCTGCTTGCCTCTGAAGCTCTGAGATGGAGTACGTTCATTATGAAGAGACTACTGGAGACAAAAAAATCTCTTTTGCAATTATGTAAACTAAGCCACTCATAACTTGGCCAAGTTTGTGCAGGTTTTCTAGGCTGCCAAACTCGAACACATTACTAAAAAGCACAGCTTTAATTAAATGGTTATAAGCATTTTCTTTATATGAAAGAAATGCATATTTGTGCTACTCTGTTTTTGAAAATGACTGAACTACTCTTGATGGAGCTTAAAAGAAAATCACTAGCCTGAATAAGTAATTCAGTGTAGGGAATTTCTAACAATATCAGCTTGCCCAAACTAAAAGCAACTGAAATGGAGTCTTATTGCTTGAGACCCAGCTGCGGGAGGCCCTAACAACACTGTAGGCAATAGCCCTTTACATGTATAGAAATAGGACTGTGTTCCCAGCCCATGTCTATAAAATTATCAGTGTTTAATTTTCTAAGAAAATAATACTTATGCAATTGTACGTCTGTGCATGTTTGGACATTTCTACCCTCCTCCTCCATCAAATTTTTTAATTCTAGGCCTAAGTTCATTGAATAATTTAGAATTTAATTTAGATTGGAAGAGACACCTAGAGGTCACCTCTTCCTGCCTGCCACCTAAAGTAGGGCTAACTTCAGCATTAGAGCAGGTTGCTCCAGGCTTGGTTGATTTTTTAATATCTCTATTTGCAGCATTCAAAGATGGGTCTCTACTATCTAAGTAAAAATAATGATTGAAAAAAGTCAGATTTACAGGGGACTTGCGAAAGTTACTTGTGAAATTTCAGCAACTTCCTGCTTTGAATGCTCTTAATATATGGGCTGAGGGCCCCTGAGAACTCTATTGCAACATTATCTATACTTATTTTTTCCACATCTAGGTCCTACGATGTACTTTGTTGTTCCAAATTCTCTGCTTCCGTTCTGAGTAATGTTCGAGCAGGCAGGATGCTGGGGACGGCACGGCCAACACGAAACTCTACTAGAGCATTCAGCAGGCTGAAGACTCAGGTAAATGTCACTAAAACAACATGAAATTTTAGGAAATTCCAGAAAAGTTTTAAATGTTATTTTTACAGCCCAGGAAGAAAACTAGTAAATACAGCAAATTTAAGGCATGGAAACATTTCTAGTATTTCAGATGAGATCACTAACACCCTATTATTTTCTGCTTTGGCTTTTCTGCTCTTTGTTGTTCGCTGGTCCCAGAATTACACAGTATGTAAGTCTGGATTTTTTCCCATTTTTGTTTTTCACAGGTTTTTTCATGGCACAGCAAGTTCTAGCAGACTTTCTCTCTTCCTTGGCCTGAAGGCCTATGCCTACCTGACTTTTTGCAGCATGCAAGTTCATAACCTCTCACCCTCAAGGGTGTTTAATACAGGAGAAAAAATCCTTACCAGTGTCCAGCCTCTGTAGCACTCTTCAGAGTGCAACAGGCTTTGTGGATGAATCTGTATCAGTTGCATTTCCAGTATGCAGCATGGCCAGGTGACCTCACTATAACCCAGATTCCATTAGCATATGGCACTTGGTACCCCCTCCACACTGGCAGGCCAGTCTTTCCCCTCCTCCAGGCACCGGTGGCATGAGGTGGGATTCTCCCACTTTCAAACACTTGATTGTCCCACGTCAACAAGCAGAGTAGAGAGCTGCCTGCATGGTGCTTTGCCATGGAGGAATAAACAGAGTGCCCCAGCTGCAAGGGCTGCAGCAGGATTCCAAGGTAGGCACCGTGCATAGCCCTGCCTCTCCATGGTGCCTCCACACTCAGCCTTCCCTCTCAGTGTGCTGTGGCTGGATAGGTCCCTGTGCAAAGCCAGTCTCCCTAAATCTGCAGACAGGGCGAAGAAAGCCAAACAGGAACTGTCTGAACGGTCTTCAAGCTAGTCATGGCAGTGAAGTCGTCGCATTTTTTTTTAC
This sequence comes from Xenus cinereus, assembly GCA_025774025.1. NCBI lineage: Eukaryota > Metazoa > Chordata > Aves > Charadriiformes > Scolopacidae > Xenus > Xenus cinereus. The sequence goes on from JAOXJK010000032.1 coordinate 13,965,927, forward strand.
AATGAATTTTGATCAAAGCTTCTTTAGCTTCTTCAATCCTAAACGTTTAATTGCTGATACTTGAAGCTATAGTTCATGTTTTCTGCTGGCTTTCCATCTGCTTTTCTGCAGTCATAGAAACAATCAGCTCAAAACTGAGTTAACCATTGATTACCCAATAGCTTCATATGACTTCATACAAAGTGCCAGAGTGATTACATCAGAATCTTGGCTTTTATTAAAAGCAGGAAAAAAAATACAGCCCTCCTGATTATGGAGAAAAATTTGGAACTCACACCCCACCAATGTAGCCCATGGAAAGTTGAGAGGATTAGAACAGACAGCATAGCTAAGTCACACACCCAAATCTCTCTCATGTATTGGGAGAGTCACTCATTAGAAGGTTTGTTTCTCATGTTTATCTAATTCCTTACCATTCTGCTGCTTGTATTTTGTTGGGAGACTGCGGTAAAAGATAAAAGATCTCTCTTGGGAGATCATAGTATCTACCTCTTGTTGGCTGGCTTCAGGTTCCTACTAGTGCTGTGATCTAGACTACTACGTGTACCTACTTGTCACGGGCCTTTCAAAATTACACCTCCCACTTCTACACCTCCTTCTTTCTGGTCTACATTTCTACCATATCCTGCATCATAATCCATCTCACCACACCAGACATAAACTCCTGAGCTTTTGTCCTTACATTTTCAGTCTCCTGCTCATGTTCTCATACAAAAAGCAGGTCCGGGGACTTCTCAGATGGTGCTGAAGATATGATATACGATAACGACAAGTCAGGTCATGAGCCAGTGTCTTGAGCAGGTGAAAGTTACTTCCTGCTAGTTCTTCCACAATGATCGCCTGCAGCACATGTGAATCAAGTTAAGGTTATTCACTCTTCGAAGCCTGTAAAAAAATCAAACACATCACAAGCAAGTAAGTTTTTATGTATGTTCTATTTATGCTGAGCATTTCAAATATAAATACAGACAGTGCTGTTTTGACTGTAACATTTCCCCCACTGCTCTTAAAGAATATAAAAACTCATTACTCATGTAGCAAGATGCAAACAGAGGATTGTGTGACTATCTCAGTAAGTAAGCTTATTTCGCCCTTTGGTCATAGTAATGTTGCCTCTGTTATAACTCACCTATTTCATTTCCTTCATCCTTCATGATAACTTAAAAGGAGTCTCATGTCTTCTAGAAGCGATTCTGTTTGCTTCCAAAACCAGTGAACATTTTTATACAACTGTACCACTACTCCTTTTAGAGGTATGCGGAAATTTGTCTGGTTTGTCTGATTGTTACTTCATCATCTCTTACATTATCATTACATTAATCATTTTATGCTATTTCTCGTATTTATACACAGTGAATGACGTAGCTATGAAGGCACAAACAAAAAGAAAACATCCTTCCCAATAGGACTTAGTATCTAAAACCAGATGTAACATATAGCTATTAACATCTACATTGTGCCTGTTAAAAGAAAAAAAAAAAGCGCAAATAAGATGAAAATAGTAAATCACGGTAGAATAGTCTACTATGAGGAAAAAGCCCGGGTGGATTGCACAGAATATATTATTCTGCACTCTGTAATAGTTCTGTAAAGCTTTTTTTCCTTTAAATCTTTATTGATCAATAAACATTTGAACTGGATGATGCTTTTGTAGTTGAGCTATCTTCACACTTATTTTTAACAGAGATTATTTATATAAAACATTATCTTAGAAGCTACTGCACAAAAGCTATCTAAGAATATTCTGATAATGTTAGAAGTTTCAGAACAGTTTCCAGAGATCAGCTCAAAGAGGTATCACTCACTGCAGAACAGACAGGTAGTTACAACATTACCAGAAATTTAGGTACCAAGGTTCCCAGTCTGTCAGATCAGCCTTCCATTACCAAAATGACTTTGAATAACTTTATCTCTGTCTGTTGGCCACTTTGCTATGAATTATCTCCATGTGCTAGAAGAAAAGATGCCATAAACTAAAAGTTAGAATAGAGTAGCTGGTCCTTGGGAATTTGATGGGGAAGCAGTCAAAGAAGATACTAATTTACAGGCTCACAAATAATTACTTATCTTTAGTGTACGCAAGGGTGCTTCTGCATGCTCTGAACTAGCTCCTGTTCAGTGCTAGCCCATGGGCTGTGTGATGCTCTCAAGTGATGTTGTAGAAGGTCATTATTAAGGAGGTTGCTGAATAAGAGTTTATTCCTGACATTAATCTTTAATATAAACAGTTATATTAACATAAAAATGAGAACAAAGTAAATAAAGGGGGGGAGTGTCTTGCTCCACTAAGAGCTACTAGTACAAGCAGAATTTTTTGTTCTCTTTAAAGTTTCTACAGTAGTTTACCGTATGATTTGAAACTACAAGTTTAGACTAAATTGCACATTAGCTGATTCATTAATCCTAATACAAGATTTTCCAGTTGAATTTGAAAGTTCAAAGGCTGTGATTAGATGATTCCCTCCCTCACTCATTAAGGCGACCTGAGGAAAATTTCATATTTTTTAATTTTCTATGTCTTTCAGAGAAAAGGAATTGGTTTAGTCATTTCACTAAAATGTATTGTCAGGTATGTTTGCAGAATTACACATGCATTTACTTTATCTTCATATTTTCTTCGCATTCTAATTATACCAAAATTTACTTTTAAAAAGATCACTGAAATGCCACCAGTACATATAATTCATTCACTCTCTCATGAAAATGAAATAAATCAGCTCTTGAGCTTGGTTGGTAATTTCTTTTCTCCAAAAGGTGTTAAAACGCCTGCTCTTTACTCAGCTGAATCAATGAAACTCTGTGCCAGTTTAAAGTTAGGGTTTGTTAGGCCTATTTACCTACTGCAGGAATAACACTTACTTGCACACAACCCTTGACTTCTGATGTTCTGGACAGGTAGTTCTGTGAAGGACAGCACAATGCCGTTCAGAGTGCAGCCCTTTCAGTTTCCACTATTATCTCCTGTCTCCCTTTCCATCATCAATACATTAAGCCCTTCTTGTGTTGTTTTTTTTTTTTAACACAATCAAATTTCGGTCTACAACCGGAACAAAATTTCAATGCTTCTATTAGCTAATTTGTATGTTTGCATGAAGTTTCATATGCAGTATTTTGTTACACCTTTGTAATCATCTAACCAGTTGTAAACTAGATTTATTCTACCGTACTGTAAGCCTACCAAGGTTGCTGGGCAAATGAAAGCCTCCAAAAAAGCTCCTGGCATATTCACTCCCCTTATTCCCCCTCAAAGTTATTTTTAAGACAAACATCAATCATATAAATCTTCAGTACAGGACTTAAAATTTATCAAAGTCATGAAAAAAACCACAACCAGAAGTGAGCATGGAAATTAGGGTGCAACTCCAATGGGCATTTCTGTGAATTAATGCACAACAAATTTTTAATTATATCATCTTGGGAAGTGAGCTAGATTGGCTATAACAGGGTGAATATGCTTACTATGAGAGAAACTTCCAAGAAAAGCAAAAGCAAGCCAGGGTGTTGCTCTATTTTCTTTCTGAAAAAGTTGCCTGTTGAAGACATGTCTCTAAGTTACAGCTTTCCTTCAGTGTCAGAGTAGGCTGCAGACTTGCCTTGTTCTGTCCTTGCTCCAACATCTTCAGTCCTTCTGCCAACTCCACAGCCTAAGCCTGAATCAGGCCTTTTTTGCAAAGCTAAGTGAAGATGCTTCTCTCCAAACTTTCCGGATGGTGTGGGAACAAAGGGGCAAACCATGGAACATTCCATGGACATTCCAAACCTGATGAAAAATACAACTTTCATCATTGCTGCCAAGGAGAAATGGATATAATATTGACATATTCTGCTCCCTAGCTCCTGAGTGAGGATAACAAAGCCTCTTCCACAGAGAGGACTGTTTTCCGTGTAAGAACAACAGACAAATCTCTACACAAAGATTAATATTCCTTTTCTTACCTGCTTTGCTCAGCATCCATTCCTGTAAAGACCAATTCAATTATCATATCCTGAAGAGGGATCAGACAACAGAACGAAGAAAGAAGCCTCTATGCAAAAAGGCAGAGGCATAGAAAATTGTCAGAAGACAATACTGAGAAACACAGGAACATACAGAAACAGCTGCTGGAGTAACTGAAGAAATGGTTGGTCCTGCAGGAGAACATCCCAGTTAAAACTCCAGTCCAGAAAAGCCCTAGAGCCTAAAATTAATGACATGCTGACAGCAACCATGCACTTCTTCCTGACTCAGGCTGCAAGATGAATTGCTGACAGCTGCACCCCTTTTTCTGCTACTTGCCTTTCTGTGCATATGTCAAGGACAGCAGACAGAAATACGATGTTTATCGTAGCATAGTCTAACTCAAACCTGTGGCCTCAGTACCTGCAGGCATGCCTACTACATCTGCATCGTTACTTTCAGTGAAGTTTGCAATATTTATTCTTATAGCCTGAACTTCAAAGTGTAAGGTTTCCATTGTTGGTGTTTTGGTTTAGTTTGTTTTGGTTGTTTTTTTCCTGGTAAAAAAAAAATGTATTTGGCAAAGGCTTAATGCAGCATCATAACTTGTTTTTTAAAGGGACAGCTGCACAAACCCCTTTGATTTCTAGCTTCCTTGCAGACTACTTTGACGCTGTGCTTAGCTGGCAGGAGCGATTAAACTGCATGAACAACAGAAGTCTCAGCAGTTCTGCTTCCCAGCCACTGCAGAAGTCCCCTCCCCTGGTTTTGCTGGTATTGTGTCAAAAGTTTTTCAGGCACTTGAGGCAGATACTGTCCATATGTTAATAATTAGCCTCATAATTAACCATTGCGAACTCCTTTTCTACCTCTCAGCAGAAAACTGGTCATTCTGCAACTTCTTGAGATCCTCCTGTCCATCTTGTCTGGTGACTGGATGAGAGGCAGGGTAGTCGGGTGTAGTAAATCTTTAAGCCTTGGAATGTTATGCAGATGGACTGCGAGACCTGAAGAACTGTGCAGGCAGGAGTCTTGATGTATGTAGCTTGGCCACCCAAACTGTGCAAATCCATCTGCCACCCATGTGTTGCAAAATTTTGTAAGCCAAGATTTCAGTATCCACTTAACTGATGTAATCTACTCATCTACAGCCTTGGTGTTTGATCAAAGTGGTGAGCTAGGGATTAGCAGTAAACTATGCCCTGAGGTGGAACTATTTCCTTAGTATACCCTTTTAACTTCTAGATTGTTTCTGAGCAGATATTTATGATAATATGCTTCATTTCCACGCCACGTAGTCATTTTGCTATCATATCATCCAGCACAGCCTTGTGAATCACCATTCTTTCCCAAGGTTCACTGGTAGTTTCCCGAGCCAAGAAATAATGCTCTCCTGAATTAAGTTGCTCCAGGAAAAGTTTATTCACAGCTTTTTTGCTGCAGGAAAGAGCAAAAAATGTCAGCATAGCAACTTATTTCAAATGAAAGCAGCTTCAAGTGGAAGTGTATTAGCACTTCTTTTTATTAAGAAAACAAAACTCCCTCCCTAAATACACTCTAGAACTTTTCTTCAGCTCAAGACAGGCTATTCATTAAGTCCTTTTGGAGGGAATGTGGGGTTTTTTTGGATTGATTACAAACATAAAACCCCAGTGGTTTCTAAGAGATATCCTGTGGGGGGCTTGGCAAGGGAGGAAAAGGCCTCATGTTGCCATTTTTATCTGCTGATTTAAACAGCTATGGAAATAAACGTTATTTCAAATTAATTTTGTTAGTCATAAAATAATAAACACATATATATATTAAAAAGACATTTTCCATGCAGATATTAACAGTCAGTTTTCTCGCCTATGCTATCAGACAATTTCCAACTAAGCTCCTAAAGCACAGGCTGCTATGAAAGTAATTGGTTCTACTGCAACATATTACAATGCACCAGACCATGTGTCTTGTGATACTCTTTGCAAAAGCAGAATTGGTGGCCTTTATATCTTGGCTAAATTTTATGTGGATAGGTATTTTTTCTCTCTCTTGAATCACAAGTATGTTTTTCTTCATGTCTACTTGTCACACCTTCAAGCAAACTTTTCAGCAAAGAAAGAGAACCTTGATTTGTACGATTTGTACACTTTTGTGTCCTTAATTGCCCTGAAATTTTGCTTATTTAACTGGTTGGTTGTGTTCCCTGGAAGTAACTAGCTACCTAAAAGCAGTGAGATGACTCCTGTGATTTCTAGTTTCCTACAGAAGCTACCTGAATAACTACATGATTTTACTTTTTAAAAAAAAAATTATTAACATGTCCAAACACAATATTATTTAATAGATTATGGCTTTAAGCCTGCAGTTATGCTCATTTTATTTCATACAAAAGAGATGTTTCTCACCTCATTATCCTTTTCCACATAGTTAGAGAGTTGCCCTATTGTCCTGTTCTCTTGCTTTCTATTCAGAATTCAGAAAGGCTGTGCAGTATTTTGGCTGATCTTAAACTTTCTCAGTATATTTTGGTGGACTTAGTCCTTTTAAGATACAACTCTGTACAACTAAAGAGGCTTGATTTTAAAGATCTCTGTAATAAATAATGTGAATTCAATTTTGCATCATGGTACTAATGCAAAGGAGAGATGACCAAATAATACGTCAGAATTAAGATCCTGAATCATATTAGTCATCCACAATACTTCTCATGTCACCTGCTCTTGATTTGCAGATACATTTGTCAACATAATTTGAGAGGTTTGCTACAGCATTTTAGACTGAAGTAATCTCTTTCTGCCTTTATTTGCCTTACAGCAGAATATGCCTCTCATTTTACTTAATATCGTTAGTTAATGAGAAGTAATTTGTGCTTCCTTTTCCCAGTTACAATTCTTCTTTCAAACATGGAGATGTGGGATGGGAGGTTTTTCCCACTGTAGATATCCCATGACTCTTTTTTTTTAACTATCAATATTATGACCCCTTCCTAGAATAGTCAACAGATGATCTTGCCGATTTGTTAGCCTCAAATCCTGTATTTCGTATCAGAAATACTACATTATCTTCCTCATATTTAGTGAGCCCCAACAGATGTTTTTTCCTCTGCTCTGCTCGTCAAATCCTACTCACCTTGTCACCTGAGAGCATGAAGTGAAGTAACCAACAGGGCTGGAAATTACAGGAGATATCTGTGGCAATGGCAGACAAAGAAAGAAGCAAAAGAAAAGAGTACATTCTCTGGGTTGTAAAAGTTTGAGTTTGGCCATTTTATCTACCAATCTTTAACAAAAAAAAATCCTCAAAGTGCCAAATAAGTTAGGACTAAATTTTTGTTTCATCAGCAGAAAACGATTCAAGCGGTAGCAAGGTCAGGCATAATCCAAATTTCATGGTATCTTTTACTTACCCATTCTTCCCAGCAGCTCCACTTTCAGAGATTCTTATGAATATGCTGGCAACAGGCAATGGTTAGATGTCCTTAAAAGTTTTTCTTTATCTTCTTTTTCATATCCTTCTCCATTTTAAGAAGCAAGACTCCACACGCTGTTACTACAAGAGATTGTAGTATCACACAAGCTGTGATATCCAGCTGTCATATGAGACAGCTCCCTAAGAACGCTGAAGAATCTTCTCTAAAAGCATTAGGTACTAGGCAAAAAAAGGAAAGATTGGCTTTTGGTTATGTCTTGAAACTAGGAATTGGACTCCCAGAAGCCTCTTCTAGTCTGTGACTAATGTGTACTCTGATACTGCATAATAAACCAATGAAGTGTCTCAAGACCGCTGAAACCTGGCCTAGGTGTCACTGAGATTTGAGCTACTAAGTGTTTGGTTCAATAGCCAGTCTCTCAAGAACAATTCCACTGTGTGAGCACGGAGGAGAAACTAATGCAATTTTCTTGTTCACATGAAAATCCACACTGGCATTCAGTAGAACTCAGTTCACTTTCTGAAATCTGCACTAATCCTATGCATGACCAGGGGCCATTAAATCAATATTATTGTGACTCAGCTCTCCAGCAATAAAAATGACACAACAACTCCTTCCTTTTTTATTTTGTCTGTCTTGTTGAGGTGTTTTGTAATCTCTTTTGGAAAACATTAGCCTTAATTACAGGTTTACACAGTTTAGAGTATTGCACTCTAGGTTCCATCTTATCAGAAGTTTTCAGTTGCTACCATTAGACAAAAAGTAGCATAGCGGTAACATAAAGTATGAATTCTCAAAAAACACGAATCTTTCAAAAATGTAGGTGGTATCTCCACTTTTTTTTTCTACAAAATAAGTTCAGAGGCAAATACAATCAGTTTGTTTCAGCGAAGCAAACTATTATCTTTTATTGATAGTAATCACTCTGATACTCAAGTAACTAAATACCATATAAAATTATTGAAATTAATTCCCATTATTCACTCTACTTTAAAAAAGACAAAAATCAGACGTAGAGGTGGCTGTGTATTAGTGAAATTTGGTTAGTGAAATTTTAACCACAATTTGGAAACGACTGAGTAAGTATCCTTTAACTGAGCTTATCCTCTGACTGAATGTTAATCAGTATCCTCTGCAATTTTAAAACAAAAGGAATTGAGAAATTAACACCGGTAGGAGATCATTACAATTAAAGTGAACAAACACAGCCTTGGGAAAACTGCTGAATCTTCCCGGTATTTTTTTTCCATTCATTTTGATCTCCTGTGCTTGGCTTTGCTCACTTGTGCTTAGCACCTGCAGACCCATGGAGGACAATTAAAAGTAGGCAGGAAATTTAGAAAAATGCGCATCTGCCACATCACAACAGGAATGGTTAGGAGGAATAGGCAAATCCTTTTTTCCAAAAATCTTCAAAACCATTCATATACTACTAGTATTCAGTATGCTGCTATCGTGTCAGAATATGACTATTGAAGAAAATTTATACCAGACCCAAAACGTTGCTAGAAAGCATCTAAAGAGATCTCTCAGCTCTATAAAAACTGCAAGGCTTTAGATTATTAAAGGGATACATTAAGCTATTTTACATTTGATTGGTGCATGAATCAAAGAGCTTGGTTCTATTTCTGCTAAATTACATAGTTAAAATGTTCTTTCGTATTGCATTCACCTTTTCTAAAAATAGAATTCAAATATACAAGAGGTAACAATATCATATGGAAAGAGTCTATTTTAGAGTAAGAATATGTACCTTTATGAAGAATCTGTGTAGGTTAACTTCAAGATTTAAAAAAATACTTTGGTGCATCAGTCCAGCATTCATTTTCTGTAAAAGTGGAAATAAAAGCTTATCTCAGAACACACCCTTATTTCATTTTTATGGTAAAACTTAAAGAACTTTTTGAAGGAAAACATGTCAAGTGGCTGTATTTGCATGATTTTTATCTCAGTTTCAAGTGGAGGATTCTTGAGGCATCTATGTTGTCTCTGCAAGTTACTATAATGTAATTTGTTATAGAATACTTCTGATTACCAGCTTTAGGATGAAGGGGACCTTCTAGAGGTGTTCTAGCACCAGGAGCTAGAAGGTGATCCTCACAGGCTGAACTTACCCTGTGTGCTGGTGTGAATGTGATTTCTACTACATCTGATCTGTAACTGAATGGATGCCTACCTTGATTAGTCAAAAATCTTTTGGGAATATAAAACAGTTGGGTCATTACTACAGACATTGATTTTTATACACATTCCTCAGCTTATGTTATCATTTCTCCCTGTAGGAGCCAGTAATTTAAAATCAATTCGTTTGTATTCATTGCCTTACCAAGTAGAAGCAGGGAACTGGGAGCTAGAGAGAACATAGGCAAACCCTAGTGAAGAGCTATGGTGCATTGGCTCTGAATTCTCCATGGGCATAAATTCAGTTGAAAATTCTGTTGTGGGTACCTGCTGTTACCATTTGCATTCTCTCTAGCTAATCAGAACACAAAGTGTGCCTCCTTTCTAAAAAGTCACCTTTTCCAGCTGTTGGACACCTATAATTCAGGGAGCTCAGTTGCTTTCCTATTCTCTCTCTTCTATTATTCAATTATCAAAAACACATGACTTGCACATTGTACTCAACCCCCCCATCTACTAACATTTATTATCTTGGTTAGCAGTTATCCAACAGTAACTGAACATATTATGAATGTAAGGTGACACAACAGAAATGTCTAGAGCACGTACACGACTGATACATTCACTGTTAAGAGTACCTATGAGCCTTTTTTTCCCAAGGGAATCTTTGTGAAACTTTTTTGTTCTACTTTTGAAACAATTCCTTTTTTTCTGTCTTCCCTCCTCCTTTTTTTTTTTTTTTTTGAAGGATGAAACACCCACTTATCTCCTGCCCTCATGTAACTGAAAATCTCTCTCAGATTCATAAGATTTTATGGATGCCTGTAGATTATTTTGCATAATTTAAATGACACATGAATATTTCAGGTCTCATTTTAAACTGCGTGCGATTTCAAGATACATGGGTCACAGTGAGGACAAAGTAGTTTTCTAGTAGTTTCCCTACAGCTAAAGATGAATGACTTGACAATAATGCGAATTTATGTGCTGTGCATATGTGACAATTTTTAACAAGAAACTAACAGATAATTTGACTACCAGTCTGAGTAAGTTACAGCATTCAAAGTGAACTAAATGTCAAGAAGGCCAATTCAAGCTTTGTATTACACTTAGTAAAAGTGACCTTTCAATAAGAAGGGGATCCAACAAGACGGCTACTGGTGATCCACTGTGCATCATAGGAGGTGAAGGTTTTTGCCAGTACCTTTCTAAACAGCTCACTGCTCGTACCATAATGAAGCTATGGTACCATCCAAGAACTGGGACAGACTGATTTATCTTAAAGCAGTTTAAGACACCTGTTTTGTACTGACTTAAATATCAGCAAAGAAAAAAACCCTTCATTTGAATAATGGATATTAATTTTGGTTTCTGTTTATACTTCAATTATTTTCTAAAGAAAGGGTCATATTCTTCAGTTCACAGGACCATTAATAATTTTTCCAAATTAAAGAAACCTTTACTTTAAATGTAATAGTTAGTACTTCTAACCAGAAAAAACATAACATGTCATATTTCTTAAGGAAATTTGTACATTATACACTCATATTCTTAACTGTGACAATGTTCGGATTGTGAACTAGGACTTTTTTCTTGCTATATTGTTTTGTAATTTGCCTACAACTTTTGTCAGCTTTCATTCCAAAGAAATGGGACTGGAAGCAACATGCTCAAAGAATATTTGAATCTTGCCTTGTATGAGTCAAATATGAGTAGCTAAACTATTTCTGATATCGAAGAAAAAAGGAGCATTCTCAAAGTAATAGGTTATTCTTTCTACTGAGTATGTCTCGGATATTCTGAAGGACAGGGAAGTACCTTTGGAAAAAATATACTAGACATTTGAGTAGTATAAATGCTTCACTTGTACTGAAACTGATAGAATAAACTGATATTTATCATCCCTTCATTTGACCACAAGTTTGGGTCTATGGGATGCAACTTTGCTATGTGCTCTGAAGAAATCTTTAAGTGCCTGCTTTGATACCAAAAGTAATCTTGAAAGTATGGTATGTTGTCTCAGGTATTTAAAATTAGTAAATGACAGCCCTTCTGTGCATTTTTTAATCATAGTTTGCAACTAAGAAAGAGGAAAGTTTCTTTTCTCACTTTCAACTAGGTTGCTCAGTTTTGAAATAGCTATTTCAAATGATGAAAATGTTCCCACAGTGCCTGGTGAACTGAAACAAAAATAAATAGATCGAAACCACAAAGAAATGAAATAGGGTTTTTTTTCAGGAAAAGAGTAAATACCAGCATTTTTTCTATTGTAATGTCTGAAAAGAATATGTATGTTTACTCAAGGTAGTGACATTGTGACTTTTAGAAAACTCAAGCTGACCTATTAAATGAACGATATGCTTCCTTAGGCTATACAAGCTTGTAAAAGCAGTACTGTTTAGAAAATTACATTATGAAGAGACCTCATTAATTACCCTCATATTTTAAGTTTAGAAATTAACATTGCCTGTCAAAATTTGAAAGGTAAGCTGAAGAAAATATTTACATAGAAGGAACTGCTCCATAAAATTCTTAAAAAAATCCATTAAAAAGCAAATATTTATCTATACTGATAAACAGCAGGAAAAAAGGCTAGAGAAGTCATCAACTTGAAAACACTAGCCCCAGATCTGACAAGCTTTATCTGCATTCTCTTTTGCTGGAGACTGGATATATACCTGGGAGCTATCAGTACACTCTTCCCTTGGCATTCACAACCGGCTGCAGTTGGAGACATCAGGCCTAGAGGTCTTTTGCTTACAGTCAGCTCTGCTATTCCTAAATTCAATGTGTTTCTGTAATTCATATCAGGGACATATACCTAATTTTTAACCCGTAAGGAATAGAACCCTTTCTTATCTGCTTGTTACAACTTACCCAGAAGGTACAAACTACCTGGAGACCAGCAGGGGCTAATGAAGAGTCATTATGTCTGACGTGTATCACAGAATCACACAGATTTTCTGCAGGCCTTTGAGTGTCCAGAACCTGTGTAAAGAAGCTTTAATATAAAACAGGTTTTCAACAAGATGACTTCTGCGTGGCTACTCTGATGCAAAACTGTTATTGGCTGCCTGTAGGGACAAGGATCAGTAACGTCAGTCAGGCTCTGAAAACAAAAGGTAGTAAACCCAGAGGGGAAAAAAGCAGACACAGCAACTTGCAGGCTCAATACAAATAACAGTATTAAATCTGGCCTAATCAATTTGCAAGAAAGACTTTCTGAGATGGCATACAGCAAGAGTACTGTAGAGTGGCAGGAATGGATAGCTCACATTGGAAAAATCAAACAGATGTAGAATTTTGATATAAATTAAGAAAGTTTTGTTTTCTGGGAGTGAGATGGTGCCGGACCTGTTCTTGCAGAAGTGTTGAAAATTTCTAGGTGTGTGTTCTCAGGAGGAGCAGTCTAGTTCACTAAGTTCAGGAGTTCAACTTCTGAAGAAGAGACTTGGAACAAAAATCAGTGAGCTTAGTTAGAAATGTAGAAGTTCCTGATTTTAGGGAAGGAGAGTGTATAATTCTTCAGTATACACACTTCAGCCATACTCTCTGCAATGCTGATTATCCAGCTCACGTCTTATGGAGAGGACAGTAGGAACATTAGTGAAAGATCCTATTGTGCCATCTTGATCCTTAGAATAAGTGTTTGCAATGATGACAAGTTTGGTTTTGGTTTGGGAGTTGCTGTAATCTTTGAAAGTAGTAAGAGTGTGCCAGTGTGCTCATTCTGATCTGAGATAGGTGTAACATTTTGTTCTGATTTTGTTCCCATGTGGAAACAGGCACCCAATGCTATCGGTTAAGTTAAAAAAACAAACAACACCAACAAAGAAGAATGCTTTCGTGGACAGAGTCAGCTGGTTTCTTGGCATCTTGAGGTCCTACACTGAAATGCCCAGAGATTTATTATTAATAGCGTAAGTTATAGAGAATGCAATCATAAGACTTCAGCATAAAGCTAGGTCTTAAGGTCTTCTAACAGTTAGTCAGGGAAGTTTCAGAGGCCAGGTGGCAGCTTGGGATTAATCTGTGATAATTCATGTGAATTTTCCTTACTGCTTTCATTTCAGTGGCATTCTGCCAGGTGAATCTATGTGCAGTATGCATGATGCCTATTTTGGCACAAAAACCATAAGGAGGCTGTATGTAAATGGCCATATTTTTGGTGACTTCTATAACTGATTCTAGCTTTACCAACCATGCAGACCTTATATGGCATTTGGGTGAGTATCTACCAAAACCAAACTTTGTTGGCTGTTCTAAGAGAGACAACAAAGTAAGTTAGTTTGCCATGTCGTGCTTCCAGTCAGGCCAATTAGATCCCTTCCTTTGGCAGCAAGCAAGCAGTAAGTACTCCAGGTGGGAGGGTAAAGAAAAGCCTATATAAGACAGCAGAGCTACATTGCCTTCGGCAAACCGAGTATTGTTCAGGCAAACAGTATGACACACGGTTATTAATATCTTTGGTAACTTTATATATATTTTTTTCAAAGAGACTAGGTTTTTAAGGCAGATCAAATACTGTATCAGCCCTCGTTTAGAATGACATAGAACTAATTTCTAGCTTTGCCATTCAAAAGTGATGAAAAAAACTTGCTTGAAAAAAAGACTGGATAAGTATTATCTTTGGCTTACCCTTCTCTTACGCCTTCCCACAAGGTGGATGTGGCACACTTGCTAGACCGGTTCCCTACAGCTGAATCAAGCATTTATTTCAGTGGGAGCTGCTGAAAGCAGTCCATTTTGCAAATGAGACTAATTTTTTTTAATATATTTTATTGATTGATGTTGATCTAAAGATGTGCATGTTCCAGTTTGTAAGAATTACTAATTTTACTTAGCAAGACTAACCATAATTCTGTAAGTAATACATATATACATACCTATTAATTTAACAGAATTGATTGACTTCTTGCAATGTGGTCATGGGTTAAATTTTCAATGTGTATTTCATTTCTTACAGTTTATCTTGCATCTTGTATGCGCATATCAGAAACATTTATTATCACTTAATTACTGTCAAGAAAGTGAGTAGCTTTTGGCTTAACATTTTGTATGTTAAACCAATGAAGTACGGAATCCCCTGTAATTTTATCCAAGAATTTACTCCTTTTCAATAATGTTGTTCTACATAGTTTTATAATACAAAGGCACCCCGGGTTTGCCAATTATTTTATATACAATTGCTTTTAACATTCCTGTGAAGTACTTTTTTCAATCTTTTTAAAAACACTTTTGTCTAAATTAATGTACTGGCTAGTAGACTCATCTTACCCTGTCTGAAAGAAAATTTGAAGTTTTCTGGATGAGTGCTGTGCTGCACTCTTAAGAGCTACGACTACCATTTATTCTTTTTTAAGAGCTATGATACAGAAACCAGCTTAATATAATTTAGTGTTGTTTCATCTCTCATTAGTTTACAACACACAGCCTCTTCCATTCCTCTATTCATTCTGCGTTTGGGTGCCAAGAAATGAAGAAAAATCATCACCCATACAAATTGAAGAAACCTCAAATAATGATAACTAGTGTATTACATTCACCGCTTGCATACAAACAGAAAAAGTGGTTCAGAGTGCAATCTCATAATTTGTTACATTTCCCCCAAGTACATTCAAAAATTTACATGGCAGGGGGAGGTTTCTGTAGCAAACACTGGAGCTTTTCCAACAATCAATTTTTCTATATCCTAAGGCAAGAAACTAAGGATGATTGCTCAATTGCTGTAAGTCTTACTGCATTGTTATTTGTAAGTGATTTAGAGCAATACAAAGCAGAAATAATTTCCTTTCCCAATTTGTTTGCCTTCCCTATGCAGAAATACGAAAAAAAATCTATAGTAGAGGTTTTGTTCTTCTTTCTTTGAATCCTGATACTAACTTTTTTCTGCCTATTGATCTGTTTATAGCATTTCTTTTGGAAGTTTGTGTATTGCTTTCCTCCATTGTTCAATAAATCTGTTTTACCCAGGTTAACATTTTGGTCAAATTCTCAGCCACTCTGGAAAAGGAAATAACTTCTTTGGTTTCAGTAAAGCTATGGCAATTGACACACAGTAAGATTTCATTCTGCTCCTTAAAGAACAGTAACAGCACAAGAAAAAGTGGAGTATTTCAAACTACATCCTGTTTGTTTACCTCAGGATCCAGTTAATTCCATTAAAAGTATCACCGTAAGAGAGGGTCATAGATTATAATTTTCTTTTTTTAAAAAAGCTTTGAAAATACTGCATTGCTTTACCGTTTTGAGAACTGCATTTGCTACTTTTAGTCTTCTATTTATTAGTAGTGTGTTACAGACCTCTATTACCATATGATATTATTCACAGTCTCTGAGCTGAGCTGTATTTTGCTAAGTCTGAGCTGTTATTTGTCCAGTAGTTTCTCCTGTGATAACTATTTTATGGTCTCAGGATTTCCAACTTCTATGCATCAGTATGAGATGCTTTGTATTTTTTACTGTTTAGTTTCTGTGTTTGGCTCTGTTTTAGATGATAATATCCTACCTCTAAATGCACAAAGATTTTATCTCTAATTGTATTTTTGTTCCCTGTTGGATATTTGTTGTCATGGCATGAAATATATCACAAATAGTATTTAAAGAGAGTGCCTGACAGCATATATAGATCAGGACACATTTTGCTAAATGAATTTCAGCACTGACTAGTTCTGGCTTTTTTTTGTTTGTTTGTTTTTATTAATGTCCTTTATGTTTCAAATCTCCTGCAATTCAACTGCTGACTAATCCAGAGGAGTGTACCCTGAAGTACCTTTTCACTAATTATTGCATATTGCATCCTGAGGGGGATTCTTTGGGGACAAATGGTCGAAGCTAACCATCTGTGCCCTACAAATGAGTTTTCTGCTGTGTACTTCCTCTTAACTTTACTGATTATGTCTTTAACTCGTTAGTTTTGCCACTACCAAAAGTGGCAGTTTATCAGTCACAGCAAACCTAGCACCGCTGTCATGAATCAGGACAACATTAAGTTGATCTTTCATTTGATACCCTGAAAAGACTGACATTACATGGAAGGATGTACAAAGAAAGAAGTAGGTACTAGCTTTCTTTTCTGGATGGATTTTGCCAGCTGGCAAAAAATGCTTAAAGAAAAAAAAATGCTTAACAGAGATGCCAAATTGACAGCAACAAATGAGTAAGCAGCATGTTTGATGTCCTGGTCTCTCAATTACGCAAATAGGGACCTGGCCCCCCTATTTCAAGCAGAGCTATTAATGGAAGAGGTCCCTGGTCATGCAGTGCGCATTGTTCTGAGACTGTGACTGACAAATGAGTGAAAGCAGATTAAAAGGAAAGCACTTAATTTATAACATTCATACTCACATTCAACTTGTAATATTTATCCTGAAATACAGCAGCACTTCTGTTGGGTTTCACTGCTACTGTGGCTCTAAGGTTCTTTGGAAAGGCATGAAATCTTTCTTTGCACCAAGGACAAACTTCCTCTCAGGCCTATAGCCAAGGATATGACACATCTTCAGAAGGCAGCGGTATGAGCTCCATGCCTCAAGCATGTTTTGCAAAAAAAAGGTCAAAAGAAATATTTAACTTCTTACATTTCAAATTCTGATGTTTAAAGTACTGAGCGGAATAGCAATGGCTCTGTGACCTTTTGGCAAAATTTTCAAACAGGCATTGTAAACTTTACTTTCTGGCATAAATGCCAGTTAGCAAGAGCATATGGGAGAAGAAACTCCTACTGGATGACCGTCAAAAGCAAATCAACAAGTATTTAAGCAAACCAAGAGCACATAAATGCAAAATTGATTAACCTGAAAGAGTTTCCTGCCATGCTGATTACTGAGAATATTCTTTTGAAGGTCAACAGTACTCACATACAAGCAGAATAAGCTAGGTAGAACAGTACTTCACAGGAAAGTCACCACTATAAAATAAAACCAAGGAAAGCTCTAGTTCTAGGGGAGTAGGTGTGTGAAAGGGAAGTAATCAAATAGAAATAATATTTAAAGAATGCCCAATTTTAAAATGGCAGCTGCAAAAGTGCTTCAGCGTGCCTAAATACAAAACTTCTAGGAAATCACATCAGCTTACTGAAATAAAGGCTTGACGACATAACAATCTAAGGCATGTTTTGGCTTTCATCCAGACAAGCATTCAAGCATGTGATTTGGTTTAACACTCAGTAATTCCACCGAATTCCTTTCTGGATCAGTAAGTACGAGCTCGACAGAAACATGTAAAGCTTGCTCTTTGCCTTCAAACCTTGAGGAGGAGAGCTGCTGGTATCACCTGGTGGAGCTTGAGGGCTGATTTCCTAGGCTTCTATGCAAAGATGGGTACGAAGGGAGAAGAGGAACTAAAATGGCTGTGGAATCATAATGGATTCGGGCACCATGACAGCAAAGAAGAAACTTTTAAATGGATAATGCATCAAATGGTGTTTACCAGAGCTATAAAATACGTTTCTTTGATAGATGGGACTAGTCAGTAGAAATTGGTAAAGGATTTAATAAGGCCCTGGTACTAGATTCCTCCACAGGAAAATATTACTTTCTGTTGGTATTGGTAAAACACAAATGAAATTACTCTCAAGGTGTGTTTAGAGGGCTGCACCTACAGGTAGCATCAGCTACAGAGCTTCTATTGTCTCAGAGCACATTAATATGTTTCTCTGTTTTTAATTCTGAACTCTATCCCATCACAATAGATACATTCTGACACTAATTCATATTCAGGGTTTTTTTGTTTGTTTCTCTTTGGTTGTTCCCTTTAAACTGTCTAGAGGAACTTAGGAATGAACGAGCAAGCAGAGAGATCCTTCAGTGAGTCCGCTCCTTTGACTTGCAGTGTTTTCCAGCATTTATTCCGTAACAAGGCATTAACAGGTCTTTCCCCTAAAACTTACTCATGATCCATGAAAATTTGATTTCAAAATTACTTATTTAAGGGCTCAATACTCAAACATCTATCTAGGTCAGAAATATTGCTTTCTTTATGGGCTCCATTCCTTTTCTAGTCAATTCCATTAGTTTATGGAACCTTTACTCTCCATGGCTTCTCTCCGGAACAACAATAAAAAATCTTTAAAAAAAAAAAAGCTTCTTTTTTACAAGACTAGGATACAAATAGTAAAAACATCAGATTTTCTTCCCAGTCCTATAGATTCTGACATTAACAATGCTCTCTATGCTTCTGAGCATAGAGAAGGAGCTTGAATATTATACTACTATGCACAATTCAGAACCTTAAATAGATGCAGCACTCTAGTTGTGCAGCTACTTAGCGCTTCGTCCCCTTGAAAGGGATTGCCCTAGCACAAGATGACAGAACAATTAATTAGTGGAACTAACAAACAGAGAACAGCAGAGTAAGTGCCATAGGATGAGATTTTGTCGGGGGAAGAGGCAGAGTTCTCTAAAGGAGGCTACAATTATTGTGGCAAAGGAGACCGAAGGAGAAGAACTGCAGAAACCATGCAGATGAATGGGTGTAGAGCTCAGCTCTGCACGACGTAAACAGTCCTTGAATATGAATCTGAAAAATCCACTGTATGCCTGAGATGTTGCTCAATAAAACTTCCAAGGACTAGAGCTGGAGGTGATGGTACGATTTTAGAGGGAAATTTGCAGCAGTAACAGAACATAAGATTTACAGCCCTTTATTTCGCAAGAAGTCAAAGAAAAAGCGTTGAGGACACGTATCTGTAGAAGAGGACAGAAATAGAGACTGACTAAAATAGGATAAATAATGTGCAAGAAGAGGTCTATCGCACTACAGAATGAAGATGACAAATGGGCAGAAACAAAACATCGCATGGCAACAAATAAGAGAAGAGCAACACATCATGCACACAAAAGAGAGAGGGAAACCAAGAAGCCAAAGCCGAACAAAAATGGAATGGAGGTTATTACAAGAGAGAACAGTCTGAGGAGGATGATTTGCTTACAGGGGTAAGGAATGGAAGGACCAGTGACACCTATTAGCACCATCGAGACAGGCCAGAAAGCCCAGAGGCAAAGAGAGAAAGGACTGATCAAGAAAAAAGCCATGTGCTAGAGGTCAAGAAGTTAGGGAAAAATTGAGAGTAATCAAAAAGCAAGTTAGACTTTTGTCTTTTTGTGCTGTTTGGTTTTGTGGGGTTTTTTTTGGCAAGGGAGGGGAGGACTTTTTGCAAATAGTGAAAGATTCTCAGACCTCCCAGGATTCTGAAAGGCAGGGACATAAAGTTCTGGCAGGGGAATATATTATTGAAGTATGAGCCACCACTGTGATACAGTCATTAAAAAAGTCAGTTCCTTATTTCCCGTGGAAGGTGAAAATATTAGCACCAGTTTCTAAATCGTTCATGAGATCGTAGTGTGTCGTATGCTTCTAGTCCCTTGTTTTCAAGAGCAATGAAGCAGATGAGGACTGCTAGGAAGAGCACAGAAATGAAAACAAGTGTATGCAAGAGATTGCATTGTATAGTTGAAGTGGGTTGACTCCAGCTGGCAACTGAGCTGCCACCCACTTGCTTGCTCACTGTCCGCCCCAGCCGGACAGGAGAGAGAACTGGAAGGGTAAAAGCAAGAAAAAACTCAGGGATTGAGAAGAAGACAGTTTAATAAGTAAAGAAAAAAAGGGAAAAAAAACCCAAACCAAGTAATGCAAAAGCTATCGCTCACCAGCTCCCAACAGCAGATAGATACCCAGCCAGTCTCCAAGCAATGGTTATCTTTGAAAAACTTCCCCTCGCCTTTTAATGTTAAGTACAATTTTATACGGTGTGATGTATCTCTTTGCTCAGTTTGGGTCAGCTGTGCTGCCCATATCCCCTCTTGCTGGGGGGGGTAAGGGACAGCAAGGTGAGAAAAACAGAAGGCCTTGCAAGCACTGTTCAGCAATAGCTAAAACAGCTAAAAAAATTGGTAAGTTATCAACACTGTTTTGGTCACAAATTAGCATCAAACCACCTACTATGAAGAAAATTAATTCTATTCCAACCAGACCTAGTACAATAGTATAGCAAAACAAAGGCTGAGAAAAGACTGCCGTCTACTTACGTATGAAAGAGATGTCCCAATGAAGGAAAGAGCTGTTTTAGACTGAGAAACAGTATTGAAAGCATAAACAAGAGGTGGTCAAAGACTTGTCGGTTCAGGATCTAAATTTTGTAAGAAAGAATAAAAAATAAGCAATAAAGAGGGAACCTTTGTAGATAGCACCAACTTGCACAGGAACTAAAACTTCTTAGTTATGAATATCACATCTCAAGGATTCATTGACAAATTTATAAGCAAATATTAAAGAAATTTTGGTATATGGTACATAGGCAAAAACATGTAATTTTAGCTTTCAGTACTTTCCTTGGCATGTAACTTAAATATTGTAAAGAGCTACGAATATTTTCTTTTGAGTAACATTATGGTTAGACTATAGTTTCTGTGACAGCCAAAACAGCAAAATCAGCAAGTGTTTCTGCCTTCTTAAAGAAAAGTTTTGTCATTTGTTTATGTTTACTTCTCTAAAAACAGTACTGCTGTGGCTTAGATTTCACTCAGCAGTAACTGCTCTTAAAGTGCTTGATTTTACTTTCCTTATAAAAAAACAGTATTCATTTACCAAACAGATTATTGTGTACATCATAACTCTCAGTTGCATTTTGGAATAACAGAGGCTTTAATCCTTAACCTAGATTTGCAGGTTATCAGGACACAATCTACAGATAAAAATATGTATGTATTTAAATATGAGCTGCTCCCTTGTCCAAAGTTCAAGCTTCCATAAAACAAGGGTAAGTATCAGAGATGTAATGAATACAGAGAGTAATTAGTTAATGATTAAACAGAGTAAAAGTGAAAAACTTACAATAGCCAAAGAAAATTTTTACATTAC
Organism: Xenus cinereus; assembly: GCA_025774025.1. Taxonomy (NCBI): domain Eukaryota; kingdom Metazoa; phylum Chordata; class Aves; order Charadriiformes; family Scolopacidae; genus Xenus; species Xenus cinereus. The sequence continues at coordinate 13,987,256 of JAOXJK010000032.1, forward strand.
AACAATGTGTGTTCAAGGCAGGAGAATAATTTATCAAAGCATGTAAGTGAGCTAACATTTCTTTGGTTGTTAAATAACAGTTTGGATGAAATAATGAAGAAATTTAAGTAGAAATGGCCCTGAATTGTTGAAAGGAATGTGTATGGTGATCTACTGGACATTAAGAACCACTTTCTCTATAAAAAAAAGAAACATCCTTTAGAGTATACACATAATATATTTTTTAATGTATTTTACAATCAGTGAAGTTCTCTATTACTTATAAAAACTAAGCTTTTGTTTTAAATTAGCAATGATTATTTCATTACAATAAAAAAGTTACCAAAGTTACCTACCATATTTTAGAAAACAAAAGATCATGGTTAATCATTAAAAGAACACGGTGTTCCATTGTCATCACATCTTAAAAAAAGAAAACACATGACAAACTAATGATAACCCTGGCCCATTATTCATTAGGTACTATAATGTATTATTTTCCTCACCTTGACACTTCGTTCTACAGCAAAAATTTGACAATGCGTTTAGACTGGAACTTCCTCTCAACTCAGCTTTTTAAGGCTCCATACTGTTAATTATGAAACACAAGGCTGGTAAGTGCTTATGAACCAAACAGAAGCCTTTAGTATTTTCATTTGTAGCCACGTCATCTCATTTGATAAAAGCCAGCTTGTAAAATGATCACACTGTTTACCTCTTGTAAAAATGTTTCTAATACATTTTAAATAGTTTTGTTAAAACATGTTTTAAAAAAATAAACATGGGATTAAAACATGCTTTCTTCAGCTGTATCCAACAAGATCTTAAATTTCTTTAAATGTACTTTGAGTTTCCCCATAAGGCTACTTTTGAACTTCAATTAAATGTAAAAGAAAAAAAAGACAAAAAACAAAATGGGATTTTTTTTATGGACTGACAAACCAAATCAAAACAGTTAATACGCAGATTTAAACACAATCCAAAAAACAACACAACAAAACAACCCACAAAACCAACACCATGACAAATTTCAGATGAAATAATATTAACTGTGGAAAGGTTACAGACTTCCTGTTTTACCGTAACAAAACAATTTAGCTCTTTTGACCATAGCCAAGCAGTTAATATTTCTTTTCCATTACATTCTTGTATGTTTGGAAAAATATATTTTTCTATATACTTAATATTTTGGTTTTAATACTCATGTATTCTTAATTTCCAATTGTTGTGGAAACAGTAACAGGTTGAGTCTTCTTTTTAGACATACTTCGGGTAACAATAAAATGGCATGTTCCATACTTAAATAGTTCAGAAGATTGATAAGATACTTCTTGCTCTGGCCTTACCGTAATTTAGATTATTTATCATTCATTTACATACTTCTTATTTAATAGGTTTTGGACACACACAGGTGATAAAAATGTCTGGCACTGCTTCCCATTATTGAGTGTGGAAATTCATGTAATGATTAGGTTATTATGCTATTTAACTTGTATCTGTGGGTTTTGGAAGCAAAATAGTTGCAATGTTTTTAAAACCTTTTCTATTTAAGAGAGTAATATTTGTTACAACTACTCTTCAGAAGTCCCCTATGATACATGTAAGTCTTACTCTCCTGGCTGTAGCAGTAGATGATAAGTAGATAAATAAGGTGGCTTTCAGCAAGTCAGTTGCAAACCTGACAACGTATGGATTGACCTCCCATTTTGGTATTTTTACCACTGCACAGTGCTAGCTCTTATTTATTATGTTCTCTGGTCCATTTTTAAATATTCACTTGCAAGTTACTGTGTAAATAAACCACTGATAAAGAATCACCATTTGAGCGAGTTAACATAAAAGTGTTGCACATCTGATAAGAAATAAAAACTTGGATCAAAAGTGCAGTTGCAGATAATTAATCTAGCTCTGTGAAGGAACTGTATCAAATTAAAGCAAAGTGTCTGTGACTTTGGAACAAAGGTTCCCAGGCTGTACACAGAGAAATGTTTGCTGATGGTCAACGCACAGCTCACACCTCCTCCTTATTTCTAGTTGCCAGACTCCACTGACAGAATTCTTAAATGCCTCACTTCCCACTATTAGACATACATACACTGTGTAAAGAAGTATAAATATGTACTATAGCTAAACATTATTTTTAAGATCTATACACATACCATAGCATGTGATGTAGTTTCACATATACGTAACCACAATATTGTAGGTAATGTTATAGTTGTAGGTAATGCATAGAATTTGGGTGGCAAAAGGTAGCCAGGGGAAAGCTCTCCAGGGTGGAAAACAAAACGAAAGTTCTTTACTATTGTCCCTGCATTAAACTGCCATCTGCAGTATGAGAGGATAAATACCTTGGGAGCTCAGGGTGAGTTCAGAATTTTGCAGCGTGTCTTCAGCATCTGATCTTCTATCAACTGTTTTGTAAAGTGATTATGTATTTCTGCAAGCTACAAATCAGTTGGTCTTTCAATCTACACACAACAGGTAGTCTTATCCTGATGGGACGTCTTGTCAAAATGGTTAATTAAGTAGGTACTAAAGCAAAATCCTGTGAAATCAAATTGTGACAAGCTATTGTCTTGGTTGTGTCTTTCAGAAAACACACCTGAAAAGTATTTGTCTGCAGTATCAGCTGTATCTTCTTCTGAACAGCCATTTCTTTTGCCTTTTAAAGAACGAGAAGGGACTAATCATCTTCTTCCTATGGTAACTACAAAGTCAATGCTAATTAGACAGTAAATTTGAATTATTTATTTTTACTATTACAGCTGTTACTTGCCTACAGTCCATTTAGAGAGTGGATGCTCTCCTGCCGTGATATGCAGTCCCCAGTTGCTTCACAGGCCACAGTCCCTTTCTTTACTCTGTCTTTTCCTTCCATTCTCACTCCAGTTTCCTGTCTTAGAAAACTGGTCCTGCTTGTAGGGGCTACATGCCCCACTTGTTTTCTCCTTGTGTCCCTTGAGACAAATCTCTTTGCTAAAGTCTGACCTTTCTTCTCTCTTTCCACCCCGTCAAAAACATAGTGTCTTCTGATTCTTATTATAAACCCCCATTTTTTTCTTTCCCAAAAACTCTTGTAATTTTTGAGCTTTGGGGTAAGGCTTAAATGCTTAACAACTGCTTGTTTTAAACCAACTTCCCAAAACAACTGGTCTGGTGAAGCCAGTCAGCCTCACCTCCATCCCTGGAAAGATGATGGACTGGCTCGTTCTGGGTGTCATCTCAAAGCATATGGAGGAAAAGAAAGCTATGAGAAATAGTCAACATGGATTCAGTAAGGGGAAACCATGTCTGATTAACCTGATAGCCTTCTACGATGGCATGACTGGATGGATAGATGAGGGGAGGGTGGTGGATATTGTCTACCTTGACTTCAGCAAGGCTCTTGACACAGTCTTCCACAGCATCCTTGTAGGTAAGCTTAGGAAGCCTGTGTGAGGATGAATGGACAGTGATGTGGATTGAAAACTGGCTGAAAGACATAGCTCAGAGGGTCATGATTAGTGGCACAGAATCTAGTTGGTGGTCTGTAACAAGTGGTGTTCCCCAGGGGTCAGTACTAGGTCCAGTCCTCTTCAATATATTCATCAATGACCCAGATGAAGGGATGGAATGTAGCCTCAGCAAGTTTGCTGATGACACAAAACTGGGAAGGGTGGCTGACACACCAGAAGGCTGTGTCGCCATACAGCAAGACCTGGACAAGCTGGAGAGCTGGGCAGAGAGGAACCTGCTGAAATTCAACAAGGGCAAGTGCAGGGTGCTGCACGTGGGGAGGGATAACCCCACGCACCAGTATAGGTTGGGGGCTGACCTGCTGGAGAGCAGCTCTGTAGAGAGAACTGAGAGTCCTGGTGGACAACAGGATAACCGTGAGCCAGCAATGTGCCCTTGTAGCCAAAAAAGGCTGATGGCAGCCTGGGGTGCACCAAGAACAGTGTGGCCAACAGGTCAAGGGAGGTCATCCTCCCCCTCTACTCTGCCCTGGGGAGGCCCCATCTGGAGCACTGGGACCAGTTCTGGGATCCCCAGTTCGAGAAGGACAGGCAACT
>JAOXJK010000032.1:14008758-14044036 GCA_025774025.1 Xenus cinereus
ACCAGGTTGCTCAAAGCCCCATCCAGACTGGCCTTGAACACCTCCAGGGATGGGGCATCCACAGCTTCTCTGGGCAACCTGTTTCCAGTGTCTCACCACCCTCACAGTCAAGACTTTCTTTCTAATATCTAATCTAAATCCTCCCTCTTTCAGTTTAAAACTGTTACTCCTCGTCCTGTCGCTACACTCCCTGACAAAGAGTCCCTCCCCTGGAAATTGCACACAACTTTGATTACACCAACAGCACAAGCACTCAATCTATAGAGATTTCCTCTACTTCTCTGCAACAGACCCAACACAGGCTGACCCCATTAGCCAAGTACGTGGCAAATCTTTGAAAACATATTTAAGAAATGGTAAAAAAAAAAAGAAGTCAGAGAGAGGGGTGGTAGGAACAGGAACAAAAAGAATGAGAAACAGCAGAGGAGAGGAAACATCAAGGTCAAAGGAGAAAGAGGTGCTCTATGGCACTAGAGCAGATATACCCTGTAGTTCATGGTTCCTGATCTAGCAATATGATGCACTAAAGAAACAAGAAATCAAATCTTTCAAAAGCATTTTTTCTAGGGAGCTTGCAAAATAGCCAGCTCGTAAGTGCCAGGTTGATTTGGAGGGAGCTGTATTGTTGATCAGAAGGGGGGAAATGCACAAGCACAGGTAAAAATCTCTGTGGAACTGTTATGTATATAGAGAGATCAAATAGGATAGTCTCGCAACTTCTTGTTTTCTAATCTTAAAAAGTTGCTATGTAAATTTGGCTAGACCTCAAGAGCAAAAACTGTAAAAAAAAATAATTCCAGTAACAATCATTAGTCCTTAAAATACCCTTTTTGACTATCAGGGCATATGCCATACTTGTATATGAAAAGAGATTGTTGTAAGTGGACAAAAACTAATGGGAAATGAAAAAGAAATCCTGCATGATGAGACTCTGAAGCATCCCACAATCAAATATCTAAATTATGTTCGCAGCAGCCAGACAAAAATTTCTGTTAAAATTATCTCTGTATTTGTATTGAAAAATTATTTCTGAGGATTGAAAAGTCTTTGGACTTTGGAAAAAAAAACAACATTAGGAATCAATTTTAACCTTATATATAATAGAGGCAATATCAGCCCGATTGTAAACAGTGACTAACACTTCTCTGGAATATTATATGTCATAACAGGCACTCCTCATATGCAGATCCACCGAGTCCCGTCTCCCATGCAAACGGGTCAAATTCTACAGGAGTGTGTCGTTAATAAGCACTTACACCAACACAGCAAAGACCGAATTTCAGCTCAGTGACTTATCGGTCAAGTATAAAGGCCCATTTTATGTTGAATAGAATATTACATGAAAGTTTATTTACAACTTCAAATCAATGCTAGTGCCTATCATACAAATAAATGTTTGATGTTAGTTCTACCGTACCACATGATGAAAAATAGCTGGAAGGGGTGTTATTTTAATGCAATGTGCTTCGTGTCTTTTCACAAGTGACTCACCTCAAATATATGTTTAAATCTAGGGTAGTTCAAGATTGTCAGAACTCCCCACTTGCTTCTCTTTCACGGGTGCGTAGCAAACTAGAAAAAATAATATCACCAGCAAATGCTGACCCCATGTTGTGTCAAAGATTGTATCAAAATTGAGAGTTTAAGATGATCTGCCAGAGAAGACAGATATTTTTACCAGATCACAGGACAGAGATGAAAGGGCTCACAGGAATTTAGGATAATTTCATATTCTAAGGACAAGCTAAACAGACAAATTTGTTAGGCTTCTCCTCTGGGAAAGAGACTAAACAGAGAAATCAGCAGTCACCAAAGGAAAACCACTCCCCCACCCTCAAGCTGTAAATATACAAAATGGGTGTGTAAAAGAGAAGTAGCTACCATCCACTTACCTTCTGAAAGAGATTTTGGGGGATATAATCAGAGTTTCAGATTTTCCTATGTTTCATGTGTCAAGAGGCCTGTGACAGATGTCCTATGAAAACTGTAGCATGCTTGTATTTGCCATTCTCTTTACTAAAACTTTTTTTTCCTTTTTCAGTTCAGCTCCTGAACTTGACTAAAGCCTATGATTCATGACAGATTAAAATTTTTAGAAACTATACTACACACCTTTTTATTTTGGGCTGAGGAATGCTTGTGCTTTTGTCACAGACTAACTGATTTTATACTTTGAATTGTGGGTCAAGACACTATCTCTTCAGCATTGTTAAGTTTTTCTTGGAAAAAGATGTGGTATTGGGATCTTTAAGGGCTATAATTTCCCAGAGATAGGAAACCTACAGGGCAGGCACTGCAGAAGAACACATATTATTAAGCAGAGGCGGTACAACAGTATAACTGAAATTCAATTAGGCGCTGAAGTTATACTTAGAACTTGTGGTTCTAAGTGGTAAGCATCAAATATCGTGGTGAGGCCTTTTTGGAGTTATTAGTATCTTTAGTCACAGAAAATTAGATTAAAAAATAAATTATCAGTCTGCAGTAATAGCCATTTTCCTTTTAAATGATCTGCTTTCCTGCCTCATGACATTTATATTATTTATAACCATAATCATGTTTATTGCCCAATCCTTTATCCAGAAATACGCAACGGTGTTACCTTCTCTGTTGCGCTTGGCTACAGACTTACTACAGCAGTCCACTAATTATTCTAGAGCAAGAGATTTTCATAATGAAGTGATCATCAATGTATTTTTCAGAGCACAGTTTGACTTCCGAATGATGCAGATGTTTTGCAAATCACAACACCAAATGTAAGATATGTATGCTTCTGAAGAAACTTCTGTAAAGAGAAGTGGGAAATTTAATGGCACATTCATCACCAGTAGGTCTGTCTTATCCCAGAGATGGCTTTGGCGGTTCCATAATTACACACACTTGAAAACCCATTTTACACACATACAGCAATAATTCAATTAGTTAGCAAAGAAAAATCAGACCTTTGCCAGCACAAAGCTGCATTTTCTTTGATAGGATTATCTTAAAAACATCTGCTCTGTCCCTTAAAGTTTATTAGACTAAACTTTTCCAACAATGTCTAGACCTAGAATAGGGATCCCAAACAAGAATTGTCACTTTCTGATGCAGAATTTTGTCTTGATCTTCCCACACAATCTGAGGCTGATGAGTAAACTGTCTTAGTGCTTGTTTTATATTTCAACAAAATTTTCCTTGAACTTATCTTTATAAGTCAAAGACTGAAATGAACCTTTGTGTTTTAGTGCTCACGCACTTTGTCCTTTCCTGCTATCTCATTTTTAGCATATGCTTCATACGGTCTGTGATGACTGATAAATTCCCAAAGGTGTATGTAGTGCTGCACTTAGTAGGAGTAGTATACTTAAGAAGTTTCATTACTAGACTGGATTTCTGCTGGATCAAAGTTCTAATGAAAATTCATTTAAGATAATAAAAAGCTTTATATTTTTCCAGCAAATTTTAATTAAAGTTAATAAAAATACAATTGGTTTTTTCAGTTGTATTAGGCAGGCAATTTAGTTGCAATAGTTCTTTAGCAAAATACAAGCCTTATAGTTCTGCAGCTATGAATAAACCTCAGAGTTGAGAGCATTTTTTTTGTTTGTAGAAAAACATATAAAGATATCGTCTATCTAATGGAGTATGGAAAGGAAGCCGATAAATGTCATGGGATTAGACAGGGAAGATTTACACTTTCAGTAAGGAGTTTGAAAATGCCATGAAATGCTAGCCTTCGAGCATAACAAACACTTATCTTTGAATTCCATTTAGGTAAAGGCTTCATCTTCATAAATTCCATTTTCAGAATCACAGAATGGTTGAGATTGAAGGGATCTCTGGAGGTCATCTGGTCCAACCCCACCCCAAGCAGAGTCATCTAGAGAAGGCTGGCCATAACCATGTCCAGCTGGCTTTTGAATATCATGTTTCTTTAACTGTAGCTAAGAAATATTTAGGGCTGCTAGTTGATGGTGTCCTGGTTTTGTTCTGTAGTGATCACCCAGAAATGATTCTCTTCACACAGGACAGGAAAACAAATAGTTATACTTTGTGTAGTTTGTCCTGATTCCTACAGCATCCTGGAAACACTATTCTGACTCCTTGTGGTCTTTTAACTTAAAGTATACTGCTCTGGATTTGGGCTATTCTCTTCTTCATCCTCACATAAGCAGAACCTCTCTAAGCAGCAGCAGGTGGGGTAAGGAAGGATTGTTCAGGCTATAGCAGTCCATCTTTGCCACCTCAGGCACAAGCCAAATAGGCAGTTTGCAGCACCCTACAGGATCACATTGTAGAAAAATGATGATATATCCTTGCTTGGGCAAGCTGTACATATATATAAGAAGCTGATTTCATCCTGAAATACTGTTAACTGTCCTTATTTTATCTTGGAAGAGGCTGACTGTTGAAAAGCAGTAGTGCATAGAAATTTGATAGCAGCTGTATCACAATATCAGGTCTTAAAGGCAAGTGTGCATACATGTGCTGTTATTATTAGAGGAGTATGTTATCATATAGAGTTCACCTTAGACAGATACCGACAGATGTCATACTTGCTTCATTAGAAATGAATGAGGGACATCAAAACCCATTAACAATCATAGACAATCATATATCACAGAATTGTAGGGGTTGGAAGGGATCTTTGTAGATCACCTAGTCCAACCCCCCTGCCAAAGCTGGTTCACCTAGAGCAGGCTGGACAGAAACGCATCCAAGTGGGTTTTGAATATCTCCAGAGAAGGAGACTCAACAACTTCAAAGTGCTCTGCCACTCTCAAAGTGAAGGCGTTCCTCCTCATGTTGAGATGGAATTTCCTGTGTTCCGGCTTGTGCTCATTGCCCCTTGTCCTGTCTCTGGGCATCACTGAGAAGAGTCTGACCCCATCCTTTTGACACCCACCTTTTAGATATTTATAAACATTGATAAGATCCCCTCTCAGTCTTTTCTTCTCCAAACTAAACAGACCCAGGTCTCTCAGCCTTTCCTCATAAGAGAGGTGCTCCAGTCCCTTCGTCATCTTTGTAACCCTCCTCGGGGCTGTCACCAGTAATTCCCTGTCCTTCAACTGCAGGGGCCAGAACTGGACACAGTACTCCAGAAGTGGCCTCACCGGGGCAGAGTAGAGGGGGAGGATGACCCCTCTCGACCTGCTGGCCACGATCTTTTTAATGCACCCCAGGAAACCACCGGCCGCCTTGGCCATAAGGGCACATCACTGCCTCATGGTCAACTTGCTATCCCCCAGGACTCCAAGGCCTCTCTCTACAAAGCTGCTTTCCAGTAGGTCAGCCCCTAGCCTGCACCAGTGTATGGGGTTATTCCTCCCCAGGTGTAGGGCCCTACACTTGCCGTTGTTGAATTTCATCAGATTCCACTCTGCCCAGCTTTCTAGCCTGCCTAGGTCTTGCTGAACAGCAGCACAGCCTTCTGGCTCCCAGTTTTGTATCATTAGCAAACTTGCTAGGGGTACACTCTGTCCCCTCATCCAGGTTGTTGATGAATATATTGAACAAGACCCAGTACTGACCCCTGAGGCCTCCAACTAAACTCTGCACTGCTGATCTCAACCCTCTGAGCTCTGCCATTCATCCATCCATCCATCCATCCATCCATCCCACGCTTCCTAAGCTTACCTATGAGGATGTTATGGGAGACTGTGTCAAAAGCCTTGCTGAAGTCAAGGTAGCCAACATTCACTGTTCTTCCCTCATCCACCCTGCCAGTCATTCCATCATACAAGGCTATCAGATTGGTCAAGCATGATTTCCCCTTGGTGAATCCATGCTGACTATGCTCATGATAAGTGTCCTTGGCAAACGCAGATTCTTAAGGCTTTAAGTCCAATCTGTGTTAGTCACTTTGCTTTGATAGCCATCAAAGATCTCTGCCCTAGACTTTCCTGGCTATTCCTTTGACAACTCTGAGCCTGAAGTCAGACTTGCAAAGAGCTCTGGGTTATTCCAATCTTTGAGTCAATTTTTGCCCTGTTCCATAGTCTTCCTTCCTAGGGAGTCAGCCGTTTCACCCCAAACCAGAGATAGAGATGGGGCTAACATGCAAATGGCAGAAATGGCAAAGAGGCTGTGACCTGAGGTGCAAGACTACATGACAGCAGAAGTGTTGCCTCAACATCATTATCAAGTCCCTTTCCTGCAAAGGATATTGCTGCACTTTATTTTTCTCTAGTGACTGAAAGAAGGAGCTACGACATTCACTTCAGCAAGCATGTTTCTGTATTGCACTTAACGGGCTTTCCAAAGCTAAGTTTGGACGTTTTTCTTTCTCACTCCCAAACACTTAACAATATCAAACTTCTTTCTTAGTGTTTTGAAAATATTCTGTGCTTGCTAAAGCACCTCCTGGAATGTGAAGAAAGCATCAGATTCCCATTAATTTCAGATTTCTTCGGTTTGCTCTTTCATTAGGGTAAAGATTACTGCAACATAACAAGACAATTAATGAAGTAGTTAGAGAAGCTGATTTCAGGAGGACGTCTAGGTTTAACAGTTTTGGTCCTCATTCTCTCAGACCTTGTTTCCCATCTGTTCAGCTGTGAGTCTTGCCCTCTTGTCTCTAGCACTTACAGCTCTGCTTCATAACACGACACTCTCCAGTCTGTCCAAGCACAGTTCAGGACAAACAGAGAAAGATCTCATCAAATCTGAAGGAGTTAATCAGGCACTTAACTTGGGAGGTCCTGCAACTTTTCAGTATTCAGCACTGAATATAATACTTCACTGAAGGGGGAAAAAAAAAAGGCAGTGAGGCATAAGAAATTATTCTTTTTGTGGGGAAATAAAAGACATTATTAACAGTAATGCCTCTACAGTACTTTGAATATTTAAAATGCCATATGCTTCAAGCATTTATGAGGCTGATTTTAAAAATCACAAGCACAAGAACAAGTAATAGGAATGTGGTTTGCAGACTAATCTTTAAACTTGGCGGTCAAATTCCAAATGTCTACAAATCATTGTTTGAGTCTTGATTTCATCTCAGTCTCCCATGAACTTCCTCACAACAGTACCTACAAGAATACTTGAATAGGGAAATGTACTTCTATTTAATAATGATTACATATTATTTATTGTTATAAGTGGTGCTCTTACTGTTATAATTATGCAAGCACGTTCATGAATTGAGAATTCAGTATTTATAGTGATGATATATCTATTTTGAGCTGGCAGGGTTATTTCAAATGTGTTTGTGTCCAGGCTTCCACAATAACCTTCTAAACTTCTGTATCAGTAGAACTCATGGTTCATTACCTGGTCTGCTAATGCCCACAACTCATTTTACTCACCTAAGTGATATAAACGTTAGACTTTACTTACTTCTATTTTAAGAATGCACTACCTGCCACAGAGCCACATCAATTATAAATAGTAAATGGCCTTTCAAAGGTCTTAAATTTTACCTTCATCAGGAGACTCCCTTTCAGAAGGAAGAATAGTGTTTCTTGTTGCTGTCAGTTCTCATCTTACGGCTAAGGCAGTGATAATTCTGAGTCTTGGTGATGTTATTTTGTGAATTGTGACAAAACTGATTACAAGAAGAAGGAAATATGATGGAATCATAATGATGTTACTTAGTTTGTATTGAGATAGCACTCACAAGGCAATCAAAAGCAGAGGCACGTTATGCTATGCGTTGTACAAACACATCATAGTAGACAGTGACTGCCCTGAAGAGATTACAGTCTCAGTAATTTACAAAGATTAGAGAGTAATTCATATTGGGTACTACGATTCTCTTTCTGGATTGTTTGATACATGATGACTGTATAGCCTACCTTATTTTAATTGATGAAGAAATACTTCAAATCACTAATGCAAAGGAAGGAATTTTTGGTAATCCAACAAAGCCTAAACTTCAAGCCACAGACAACACCTATTAGGAAAAACGCTGTTTCTCATACAGAACTGTTACTGTATCTTCGGCCTTCTATTCAGTGGTGAATACTTGGGACCTGTGCTTAAAATACCTTAACATTTCCATGCTTAGATGTTTAGCAGACTAGAAGAGGCCCAATACGAAAAAGTTAGCAGCCCATTTCACACGTCCCCATCCTAAATAGAGACAAAATCAAGCCAAAAGGAACATTGCTAGTCTCATCAACCAATTAACATCTGTAAAAAGAAGTTTTCTATCCCTTTTCTGTTACCCCTAGTATTGTAAACAGCACTACTAGTACAATAAAGGACATGTTTTGTTTGAAGTGCAAATAGAGGAAGGTCAGATATTTTTTGTACAGGAAGTTTAATCAATGTTTCATGTGTAAAGGAAAACAGTCAATGCTGCAGCTGTAGTTAGATTAAAATGTTGTCAGACTTCTTGAAGATCACAATTACCCCAATGAAATGTTTTTTCCCTGTTTCATATCTTGGTGTTTTCCTCATGAACAAAAAGCAAACAACAACATTAACAGCTGGGCCCAAGCATGCGACTTTATGGTCAGCAGGAACTTTGCCACTGACAATAGTGAGCCCAGAAGGCATAAATCCAACACACACATGATTTCTGATGCTTTTCACTCATCACCACTGGATCTGCTGGCATCTCCTTAAATGCTGTACAAACCCAAAACAGTGATTTCCTAAGTCAGCATCCATAATGACTTAATTACAAACTTACGACAGTTTTCTGTTGGTGCTGATGTCCTCCCACTCTGTTATTCCTCTTCTCATTTCTTGAACTCAATAGTGACCTCATCAATTCAGCAGTTACTGTAGAAACCTAAAGAAAGCAGTAACCTTAGACTTTCAAAAACAGAATTTTCTAACAATTTCATCATTCTCTATTACATCAAATTTAATTTTCTACAGATGTTGTTTTATCTCAGATGGTCCAAGTATTTACTGAGGAATAAGGTTCTCTTCCTCTGACTTACCTGCTTCTGTTACCTACATGCAGCTTAGTCACCATCTAAGGGTAACAAGCACCCCGATCTCAGTCTGTGGTGCTATGCATTTTGTGAAACAAGTGAAAGATGAAAACTTTGCAACTTGTATTGTTTCACCTCTCAACCTCAATTGCCTTCTTTATTTTAAAATATGTTTGAATATTTTTCTGATATCAAATCATCGTCATCAAAATGAAAGACATCAAATTCAAAAGAGCGAAGAGGCTGTGAATAAGCTGCATTGCTTTGCTTTTCATGTGCCCACAGCTGAATTCCGTAGAAGGTCCCAATTTCAAAGTCAGGCTTAACCTCTCCCCTCATTTATGTCATCAAACACAGCTGGGTCAAATCCAACATAAAATCTTTATTTTACCCCTTTTGAAAAAGCAATGTGAGGGAAAATCAGGGGATGGTCGAACTTCAATTTAATCTAAGATTTCTCAGCAAGACAAACTGGAAAAAAAGTTATATGATCAAAAGCAAATATTAGATTACCAAAGCAAAACACATTGTACTCATCTGATACGGAATGTTCTCACTGGAAGCAAAAAGCTACCGTGATTTTCAATGCAGTCACATTTTGAAGGAAAATGAAGCAAACCAAAATGTTTAAATTGGAATATAAGAGAAAACCTTCTCGCCACCACTTCTCTCTTCCCTCACTGCCAAATGTGTTAATTTAAGCTTGTAGAACAAATTCTAAAAGAACAGTCTTGCAAAAAATACTTATCATCTGGAAGTCCTATGAAATGCTATTGAACTTTACAGCAATCTTTGGGGGATGTTGGTTGTTTTAGCACAAGTATTACTTTTTTGTGTTACTAACAGCTTAAATTAATAAAATTGTACTATTCTTGTATGTTTGAAAGACTATACTCACTTAATAAATCCTCTTCTGTAATCCACAAAAAACCCAAATATATGTGTTCGGAGAAATTCATTCCTATGCTATGTCATGTCATGGTTTGGGGTTTTGTTAGTAGTTTGTAAAGAATGCAGTTTCTAAAAGTAGATTATAAAATACACTAATTGTGTGTATCTGCGTGTTACAACATACATATTATAATGTGCATAAAAACATGCACACTGTAATAACTATAGTGTGTCTGTATAAATAATGCCTATATAGTAGTGTAGATAGATAACATGTTAATCAGTGTAATGTTTTAAAGTATTGAATATTAAGCCTCAATGTTTCTTCTAAAAGCACAAAATTCCAGACAAAAGTCTAAAATATGCAAAAAGACCTGCCTAAGGGTAACATATCAAGAACATATAAGAACTAGAATATTCATTCCATTATGATTCCTATTTCTTCAAATGTTCCCAAAAAACTCACGAGGGAACAAAAAATATTCATGTGGGATGGACCTAATTATGGAAGTGAAAAAGCTCATATTGGAGGTAAAACCTACTCAGCAGCATCCGTCGAGGCCCTTTTATCCTATGCCCTGCCTGCTAGGGAAGAGACAAAGCATCTTAAGGGGAAAAGCAGTCTTTTGAATAAAGTTGAAGGACCAGCAGAGTACCTTCTTGGGAATTTTGCCATTAAATTTTACCATGGCAGAAAAGATTATGGTTAAAAATTGGGTCGTTGGTCAATCAAGTAAGCAAGTGCAAAAGCAGAGATGAAGCGAACAGAAAGTGATTTAAATCACTTAAACCTTCCTACGGAGAGAACCTGAAGAACCCAGCAACAGCAGAAGGCGTATGTTCAAAAGTTGGCTTTGGCCTGTCCTCCAAATGCTTAGGATCTCAATCTGATGGGACAATGCAGACCAAGTCTTCTGCTGTACCCTTCTTTCTTCAGTGCCCAGGAATATGATTCAGAGCAGAAGCTACTGCAGTTATTTATAGCAGTAACAGCAGATAGATCATAGACACTGCTCATGATTTAGAACATTGAAAACATGACCACAGACAAAGAAGTGCATATAAAGGCACGTTGGTATCCCTTGGTTTCTTTTAGCATTTTTTTCATAAACCGAGCAAGAACAAACTGACGGCTCACAGACTAGTCCCAGTTTGAGAAATTTTTAAGCTGACATTTGAAGCTGGTAGATCTAGTTCAAATTTTCAAACAAATCTGTTTTGTCAAAAATACATTTAACACTGATATTTTTCACCAAAAAAGTCTTTTGGAAAAAATGATTCTGTGGGTTGTTTTTTTCAACTTGTTTACAATCTTTCAATGTATAAAATCACATTATGCAACTGAACTTCAAATGCTTTAAGTGAAAACCTGAAAACACACATATGTCAAGACCATACATACCGGAATTTATTAAATGAAATCAAGATTGATATTTAGTATTTTGTCATTTAACTCCATCCAAATAAAATTTTTGGTTGCTAAAATCTTTAATGTGACAGAATTTGCTTCAAGACTTACTGAAAGTAGTGGATCTGATCCAATCTATTTCAGTGAGGCTTCCACTAGATCTTATATACTGTAGAATTATGAGGTACTTTAGTTGCTCAAATATAAAAAAATCTGAAATGTTTCTTTTTGAAATGGAAGGATTCATTTTCTGCCATGGACAACTCAAAGCATAGCTTTTCAGTTGTTCCTTGGCTGAACAGAAATCCTCATGTTGTTCTTCACACACTGTACGCTTTACAAGTAGACCCTCTACAGGCACAATTACACATTAATTGACTCATTGATATTTATAAAATCATAATGGAATTTTTTGATTTTCATTTATATACTATGGAGACAAGACACAATTTTTTTATAACAAAAATGTGAACTTTTTTTTTCCTAACAGTTCAGTGTTATTCAAATTCCTCTGCTTGTAGAACAAACCTGACTTTCACTGATGCCCTCTTTGAAAAAAAAAACCAAAACCCCACAAAACCCCCAGAGCAGGAGGGCTTTGAATTAGCTCCCATTATCCCTGAAGAACTGGTAGTTTCTCCTGTGATAAAAGTACTTACCTGGCTGCAACTGTATATTAGATATCTGTAGGCTGAAAAAGTGAGCTGGAAACTACACTGATCCTGTATTTCCTCTTATTTTTATTGAAATGAAACAAGCCTTCCATCCCTAAAGAAATGAGAAAGAGTATATTTATCATACATTAGTAAAAAAACGTATTTATCTCACATTTTTTATGATACAGTAATTGCTTCTCTGAACTATTGCCAAACGCTGCTGGAAACAGACTGGCAATCTGGTCTCTGAAGTTCCCACAGACCTTTGGTCTCCATGTCTCTCTGACTGAGATCTTGATCAAGTTTGTTCACTGGATGACTACTAAAATGTAAGTTTTGCAATCACATCTGAGAGGTTAGTGAATGGTAAGCCCTATTTTGAGTCAGGTATCAAATCTGAGAGGAGAAGACCAAGCTTTGTGGGCTTTTTTTCCCACTCTCGTTATTTACAAATTAAGTAGACACTAATGGAGCTGCAACATGCAACCTGACAACATCCTGTCCCATCCTGTTGGCCAATTCTAAGAAAAACTTTACCTCCAACACATGGCTAAAAGCCTACTGCCATTTTCCTATTATATGTAGCAAGTCTCTTATCTTTTGGGTGGTCTCAACTTCTAACTTCCTACCCCCCCATTTAAAATTTTAACTGGAGCAGTCATTGTCACTTTCTGACATAAAGTGGTCTGTGGAGCCAGTAAAACGTTACACGGTGACCTACATAGAAAACCTGCAGAGCCAGCACAAGGGCACAGCTGAATGCTTTGAGATGCCTGTGTCAGTTCTTGTAAAGGAATTCTTGGTGCTACCACTTCACATAGAGTTAGTGTTCTGCAGAAGCAAAGGTGCACACATCATGCAGAACTGGGAGCAATCTCTGTGGTGAATTATTATTCAGCTTTTCTTACCTTAACTGAAAATCCTTGTTTGTCTCACCTGCTGGTACCTACACAGAAAAAGAATATAGGGTGAGACCTCATTCAGCCATCCTTTTTCAGAATCAGATATGCTTAAGATCCTAGGGAAGTTGACAGTTACAAAAAACTAGAATGAATCTTCAGTGAACCTTTAGTTTTCACTTTTCGACAGGCACAAAACTTGAAAGGAATGCTAGTGCAGCCTATTCTTTTCTGATGAACTTATTTGTGTGACACTCTTTTTCCAGTTGTCAGCTTCTCACGTGTCAGTGAAAGTACCGTGTGTAGGGGAAGCACGGGCTGTACATTTGTGGGGAATATGGGCAACCCTCTTTGCTTTAATGCTTTTCAAGAATGTGTATTTATTTTTAGAATATTCATCGGACTTGGGGAAAATCCAAAACTATTTGACAGTGCCTTCAACAAGGTGTTTGTACTGAAATACTCCTTTTCTCTGTAATCCTAGTTTCTATATGAAAATGTTACACGAAACTGAAAAACCGCAAACCCCAAAAACACACACCAGGCCCTGAAATATATATCTTAAAAATTGAAAGTAAAAAGTTTTCTTTGTTTTTGAAAGGAAAATGTCTTTTATTGATTGCCAAACTTATCTACTAACCCCATTTAAACAGTTTTCATTTTACTCTAATTGGCCACCAGCACAAATTTTTGAGCACTGGTCAGTCATACAAAATCTTGGAAATCTTTAGTGAAAAGAGGCTACCCACCTAATTAAAATCTTTTATGTATCGGCATAGGCAAATGAAGATGGATTTTTACACCATCTACATGGAATCCTTTCTAAAATCAGTGGGTGTCAGAGAAACATACAGATTTAGTTGCACAGATTTAATATCAAAATGGAGTCCCAGGGCTAACAAGCAGAAAAAAATTGAAAACACTTTTTTTTTTCGTGAATGTTAGCCCACTTTTAAGTCTTTATTAATTAGTAAAGAAAAATACAGCATTTTTCAGATATTTACAGTTAAAAATTGTTACCAAGATTTCTGTAGTGCTAGGATCACGTGCTCTTCTTTCTATTACATTAGTAGGTTTTGTAGCCCATGTGTTATATTGATTTTCTCCTGAGAATATATATGATAGGTGTGATATGACATTTCATTGCACTGATTTTGAAGATAATGTGTGAATGAACAGACAATGATTTGTTTTGTCAGTGCACCAAGGCTGAACAACTTACCAGTCCTACTACGATCCAGAGAAGGTTTGATGTAAGGCGTTAGGTGATTACTTTCCGGCATTTTTCCACCCATATTCTTTTCTAAAAAGAAAATAATATTTAAGGAACAGTGTAAATTAGATGTTCTGTATCAGCTTAGCATGTTTTGTGTGAACAAACAATTTTGCCACGAGATTCAAAAGTTATCAGTCTAGTAAGCCCTAATAACCACATGGATCTCAGCTGATTAATTTCCATTTTACGATCAAAAGTGGTGCTTTGTGTGACTAACAGTTATTTTGTTCCCTCAGTTGTAGACATGGTACTAAGTGACGTTTTTAGCTACCATTAGGGAATTCGCCTTGAGAGATCCAAACCTTCCTAGAATATAGCATATTCTTAAGTGCTGCAGCCTTTGAGACATGATAGAGAAATTTCAATTTGAAAAAATTAATCCGGACAAATCCTTTTTCATTGGGAAAATAGATTTTCATGTTTATTGTACTTCAGGATCACAAGATGGATATTACTCTAAGAACAGGCTTTGTTAACTACATGTGAAAGTCCTATTGTATAACCAATGGTGCAGAACCAGGGTAAATTGCATAGGAGAGCTTTTGCTTCAAATTAAATAAAGCCTTGAGGACAATACCAGATCATCAGAGCCGCTTCCTTCACATGCCAGTGAATTACATATTACAGAAATGACCCGTAACATGTCTAAAGCTTCCAGTTAAAGCAAGAATATTAGCCCTTAAAAAGAAGGACTGGCCATGCTGTTGGTAGAGAATGGGAAAAATAAGACCTGAAAGCCTTGCAAGATTAGGAAATTACTTGATATATACCAGGATAATCCCAGAAAAGATACCACATAAAAAGCCACGAGCAAATAAATAGGATGGATCGTGCCATTGTGGTTCTGAAGGTTTTTAGAGAGATGTATCTCTTGGATGGATTCCTTAGTGCCTGCTACAGTGTTTGCCACAGAGAAAGTTCTTACTGGTAAATGCAACTTCTGCCACTGCATTAACCCAGTTGCCCAAAACCCAATGGAAGCTTAATGTCTCTGACACTACAATTTTCCTGTCATTTCACTAAAATTTGCCAACAACTTCTGAGCCTACTGGGAGCCGAAACCAGACATGACTACATAAACCTTGTTTTCTTCAGAAAGTAGATTAAAACACTTTTAAAAGTGCACGGTAGTCTGACCTGTGGAAACAACCGTAGCTCAGGAGTTCAAGATCACTGGGAACATATTACTGGGGCATACAGTCAAGGCTTTTGAGAAGGGCCTCTGTACCATCTCCCAGCTTGCTTGCCCTATTCTGTATGCCATCTACAACTCTAAGTTACGTCAAACATTTCAGAGAAAGAAAACCAAAAATGCCAGAAACCAAGTCAAGCATGAGAGGAAGAAGGATTGCTTCGGGTACCTGACTGAAGTCCTGACATATGACAATTAATTGCAGTCAATATTTCAACGTGGAGGTAGAATAGTTTCATCCACGCTCAGGACCTGTGAAGAAGGGGAATGAGTACAGCTACTCAGAACCTCCACACATACCAATGAGAGAAGAACCATCTTTTCAACATCCTCTTTTCAATATGAGAAACAAGCTTGTCTGAGACATTCCAACAGCCAGCAAGATCATTATATCACTCTGCAGCCCCATGATACTGTGAGGCTCCTGTTGAAATCAAAAAGCCCATCCATCTCCCGTGCCCTACTGTAACATATCTCGTATCTCCATATTTAAAGACATCCACATATAATAAAACTCTTCAGCCTTATTGATAGACCTATTTAGAAATAAAACATATTGAATTCTGTAAGATTCACATAGCTTGTCTTCTACCTAATGTGTAGGTTCCATTGCTTGAACCCTCCTTTCTATTAATTTCCATTTTCTGCAGACAGCAGAACTGAGCGCTGTATTTTAGTGGGAAGTGTATGCTGTGCGTACAGGCAAAGCACTTCCATTATTTCTACCTAAAAATTTCTTACGTGTTCGTTCCAGGATGGCGACTGATCTTTTCCCAGAGCATTGCACTGAAAGCAAATGTTGAGGTGATTACCCCCACAACATATTAAAGAAAAAAAACAAAGCAAAACCAAAAACCAAAGTGTTTCCACACACCCTTTTGCACAGTTTAACACCGCAGGTTTCTAAGCTGATTCAAGTGATTCATGTAGCGCACTCGTGTTCAAACAAGCCCTTCTCAAGTCCATGACTTCAGAACAATACAGGTCACAATGAGCAAATAACAAACTGAAGCAAGATTCAAACCTGCAGAAAGCATGTCTGCCACCCATCCATCCATCACCAGGTGCCCCTGCAAGCCAACATACCTGATTTTCAGCTATGAAGATCTTTACTGCAGTTACGAGAGTCAAAATCCCACTGCACTGGAGAATCTGAACTTTATTTGGCTATGTGTTATACTGAAATCAGTCTTGTTTCTAGAATACGCGCTTTCAAGAAGACAATGTACTGAAATTAAAGGAATGGAAAAGACGTTAAGTAGTTTGTGTTGACGCTTCCTGGTGAAAAGGGAAAAGTGTTCAACATTTCATCTTTATACCAAAAAGTTTGTAATGTTTTCTTAATTTGCATTCCTTTGGCTTAGGATCTATCCATCCATTATGTCAGTATCTGAGAGTTCTCCCACCGCAAGAGCTTTCGTCTTAAAACCCCTCTGAGAGTAACAGAAGAGTCATGCCAGTGGAAGTTCGGGCACAGAAAAGGGTACCTGGCATAAGTTTGCAAGTAGGAACAAAAACTTTGAACTTAACACACAAGATGGGGCAAGGAAACAATAAAATCAAGGCATGGTCTATATGGCAGTACTCCAGGTTGTATGAGCCGAGTTGTGTAATACTGCTCTGCTGCAGATTTCTTATAGCTTTGGAGGCAAGACATGGGAAAAGATCGTTCCTTTCTGCTCAGAGCAACACTGAATAGTTTAATTGTCTGAGCTGTAAAAAAGTCCTTTTGTCAAAACCACTTCTTACTAATTACTTGCCTGCCAAAAATACATTGCTCATTCCATCCTTTGTCAGATGTAATTGATGCAAATTCGGTTTTATACCCAAGTATTTGTTGTATATATTTTGTGACATCTCAGTTTGACAGCATGCTATTAAATGACAAGTGCCATGGTGGTAAAAAGGATAGTTAGATGAGTATTCGTAACTTTTGTATAAACTTATACCTGATGCCTTATATTTTAGAGGACATGAAAGTATTCTTCTTTCACCTTTCTCCTAGGGAACAGGTCTGAGCCAGGGAAGTAGTCAGCCTCACTGCCACAACTTGTCAAGCAGAGGTTAATGGAGTCAAGGGGCACAGGAATGGCTTCTTGCCCTCAGCTGACTGCTGTTATGAGGGTTGTCACTTGGGAAGGGTACTGTGATGATCTCTACACTTTTCTGTCTCTGTGTGTCAGTACACTGTACCCATTCGTGCTTGGCTAGGGCTTACTGCACAGTTCAGGGTGTTGTGGGCATGTTTCTCATATAGCAACCTGCCCTCCTTCCAGTGACTATTCCAGGGCTGGCATGCCCTTAATTTTTTCTAGGTCTCTTTCTAATCTCTCTGTAGCTATTCTTGTCCCATTATTTCAGACCTTAATCTTTTTCCAACACCCACATTTGATTTTAAAATGTTCCACTTGGCACTTGTCATCTTTTGAAGAATTCTCACCTGCACTGCCTACAGCCTTCTCATGTCTGTTTTATTTTATGCACCACCTTCCACTCCAGAGAGTAATACTATTAGTGCACTGTCTGGATAAAACTTCACTTTGCTATCAAATGCAATGTTTTATTATACTGCAATTTTGTCAATTTCTCTGCAGCACTTAACAATTAAGAGGTATCTCTTTTTAATCTCAGTGTTGGCTGAGCCATCGGAGCTCACTGAGCCTCCTGGGTGCCTCCATGGGTCTTTCTTATTCTGTTATTTCTTGGCTGAGGCATTCCACTATTCTATATTTTTTTCCTAGTTGCAGACACTTGATCTTCTTGGCACTTATATTAAGTATAGTAATCCAGCTACATGGATTTACTGCCCAAGTTGAATCCAGTTTTCTAAGAATTATCACAATCAAAAGTGTCAAACAGTTATATTCAGGGATTGCCCAGGTTTAATAACTGGAATAGAAGGCTAGAAAGAGCGGTAAGTATAAACCGAGTTCCTAGCTGATGGAGGGATTTCATGAAGTCAGGGGGTGAGAACAGGGTACAATACAGAGTTACATTTTTTGTTTCGGAAAATGAGGGGTACACGTCAGGTAAGTAGAAAAAACACCAGCTGCTGCTGTTGCCAATGAAAATAATTTGTATGCAATCTGAGTTTAAGGTTTTTCTATTAGCTCATACTGCATCCCATTCTCTAATTTGCCCACATTTCTCTCTCTGCACTTGAAGAGTACAGTGAAAATGCACAGCCTAATATCACATCAGATAACATCGTATCCCACCAAACTTTTCAGCTGTTAATTGATTTTCCCCTTCATGGTTCTAGTGCCCCTGCAGCTATTTCTTAAAGTTTTTTTTTATAGTAGTAGTGACCTTATGCAGAAAACGCCCCATTGCTTTACTATTTCTATAACAGAACCCTCTTGACTTGAAGTGCATCCAGAGAAGCAATGAAGACAGCAAACACCTTAATGCTCCTTCTCACTTTTAATCTCATTCATGGGTCAAATTATGACCCTGCATGGTCTGACACCTGCCCCTTTATAAAACCAATCATAACTCCTTGATGATAACTTTCATAACCTGTAAAAAGTATTAATACTTTATAGAATTAGCACTATAGACACCTGTATAATTTGCATCAGCATAAACACTTTGCACACAATTAGTACAAACGTTGCTTTTATCTAGCCACCTACTACTACTTTCTGATCCTTACCTTTTTTATTGCCTGAATTCTTTATATTTTTTCCAAAGGTGTTATGTTCCCTATGCTCCGGTAGTGAGGTTCTATTTCTGCACTAAAAGATTCATCAACTTCTGCAAGGCAGAGATAATTTGGGCCTCTTGTTCCATCACAGGAAGCAATGGGTTTTGCAGAGAAGGATTAAAAACAAATGCATGAGCAGGTACATATGATCCACTGCTTTGCTAACATTTATCTAACTGCCTTTAACAATTCAGCTGTTGTATTCTTGCTCTGTTTTTAAGTTCTCCCTTGCTCTTTCAATTCTTTCTTCTGACAGTGGAGCAGCGCTGGCAGCTGTTCTGTGCACAAACTGCTCTGTTCTTGTAGCTGCACAGCAGTAATTCCCCTTCACCTCACAGAGAAATTTTGCTTTTTGTCAAAATAACTCCTTTAATATTCAGAGGACGTCTTCCTTAACCATTTGCACCACTGACTAACAAATGCTTCCATACAGTCCGTAATGTTCTAAGATCTTGATTTCTTTCTTTTCTCCCCTAGTCTGTTGAGCATTAGCTTCCCAGCATCAGCTTTGGTGGACCAAACTCTTTGGTTTCTATGTTAGAGGAACTTTCACTTCCTCAGGAATTCTCTTTGCTCGTTATTTGTGTGCTTTCTTGCCCACTTGCCTCCTCTACTATATATTGTGTCAGACTGTATGTTTTTATAACAATGCATGCGTTGAGAGTAATGAGTTAGGGTTTAATGAGTTAGTACTCAAAATGGCTCTGCAATGCTGGTGGTAAAACGGGCATTACCCTCGTTGTGCAGTGAGGCGGCGCAGGCGTTGACCTAAGGCTGGAAGGTGATGAGATATGGAGTGAACAGGAGAAGCGGAATGTGAATTTGGAACCTCCTGGCTGCCAGCTTGCTCTGACAAGCCACGGTGCTTTCCAGCTATACTGGATTACCCTAGGGAGACCAAATGGCATTGTTAAATTGTCTACAGTTGAAGAAACTATGGGCCAATTGCCCTCAGCTGCCAAATCCTCCAGTACAGCACTTCCTATCAGCATCAGTGCACACATTCACAAGTTCCCAGGAAGGAGGTGGAGATAGATCTCTTGACACGCTATCCTCTAAGAGAGAAATGGAGGTGGGTAGTTAAGGCACTCTGAGTACCTCACATCCCCAGACAAGAAAAAAACCTCAAAAGTTAATCTAAAAAGGAAGGTTCTTAAAGTCATTTAGACCCTTGCATAATACATGTCGTCAGTACAATCACAACACTTTCTAACTGAAAGCATCAAATATAGTTTATACTAGAAATTTTAATTTAATTTCACAGTCAAAGTTTTGTCTCTCAGTAATGCAACATGGACAAGTAATTAGCCTGTCTGTCCTTGTAAAGTGAAAGGTATTTACTAGGCAATTCCTTCATTTAATTAGAAACTAGAATGTTAAAAAAGAAAATAATTAGTCTTAAAAGTATGACGTTGTTTGTTGAACACCTGTTTCCCAAATAAAAGAAAACCCCCCAAATGAGATCACATCAACCAGAATTTCATTTTGTAATGTTAAGAAGTTCAATTTTTTTCAAGTCTTACGTGAGAATATTCATCATTTGTGAGCAAAGACTTAGTAGGCAGTAGTAGCACACAGAACGGAAAACACAAAACAGATCCTGTTATTCCCAGATGCAAGTGATTGTGCTGCAGACTGGAAAACCAGAGCTAGTTGTTAACTGACCAGCTTGAGAAATTTCACAATTCCAGTAATTCCAGAAGTCATTTTGGTGGCTGGTCATGTTCCAGGGTAGATTTCTGAGAACAAAAACTGTAGTCTACTCTAAGAAATATGGGTGTAAATTGACAGGCAGGCACTGAGAAAGATGATCCTATATTAAATTATTTGATAGCAGGTTACTTGGAAAAATGGGTAACAAAGCAGTAGCATAAAAACCAAAAACCAGGACCTATGATCAGCAATGTTGCATGCCCAAGTTCTCCAGGCTGCATTGAGAAATGCTGTTTTCTCCTTCAGTGCTCAGCTGATCTGGTAGAGGAGCCCTGAAAATAATCCGGTATGGTTGTCTGTAGACTCTGTAAAGTCCTTAGTTCAAACTAGAGTTTCAAACAGTAAGCAACTAAGGTAAGCATGTCAGTGATACAGGCAGCTCCTGAGAAGATCTAAATTATACACTCTGGAAGGGAAGGACTGGTCTTCCAGAAAGCTCAGAAAAATACTGACCTTTAACCTCAGACCACTGAGAAATGCACTTACTTATTTAGCTACCTTGAAGACGCTTGAATTTGCAGAATTGGTAAGGGATTTCCTATTTTACATATAAGACACAGAAGTGATATTCCAAACAGAAAATAGCATGAGTTTGTTGAAGACTTGCTGTGCAGTAAGTCTACTGCAAGCACTAACATTATTGCTTTCTCCAGCAACCTCTCCAGGGATACTTAGAAACAAATGTCCTGATTAATCTGTTGTGAATTCTATAAGAAATTTAACAGCGACAGAAACCTCAAAGATTCCTGCTCATTTAGGGGATGTCATTTGGATCAAACCATGCTGAGGCGTAAATGAGAGGAAAAGGCTAACTTGTTCACCTGAAGAGCATTACATCCTTTCTCGTTCCTACCACCATAAATCAAGGAAAGAGTTATCTGGCTCCTACTTTGAGACCTCTGTACCCAGCGGTAGTTACAGATATGTCAAAAGGTAAGTATGCTTGACAGAAAAGGAGCTTCAGGGAAAGCACTCAGCTGTATCCTGACATGTGTCAGATCCCTTATAAAACTCTTGGGTATGCCAGATCTATGCATTAATTACCTGCAATGGACATCTGCTTCTCAGAAGTTCCAGCCTCCTTCCCTATCGCTCTCTCCACAGATTTTTCATCAAGCCAAGTGAAGGAAAACAGAAATAATTGTACGTGCTGTTATGTTGTTTCTCATCGTAAGTGTCCAACAAGGAACAAGAGCTTCCCTATGAATCAACTACCAGCTGTAAAAAGGATAAGCTGCCTAGCGGACACTGCCAAGAAAATCAGTTTGCCTGAGGGAATGACAATGTCAGAAAGTCAAAAGGAATATAAAATGTCTAGACTTAAATACAGCCTGACCAACACTGAATCTTTCCAGGTATTCCATTTAGAGAAAAAACTTGCTCATAATATTAGCCTTGGCTTACTATTTTACGTAGAGGTGGTAGCCAGGAAATCCAAAGAGCTACATTTCTCATAAGGAAAAAATCCACTTTTTCTATCCTGATCCCTTGAAGCTCTACTCCCCTGTAAGTTTAGATAGGATGGGTAGAGATGGAGGAATTTCACAGATGGGCTTTCAAGATGGTTATGCAGATCTTCAAGGAGATAAGTTCTCAACTGGCTCTTGTTAAGTGGCAGAACGTTTGTGTGTCAAACAGAGCATTACGATATTGAAGAGTTTCCCAGGTGCAAGCCTTCTGCCCATTTAACTCATTAGCAAAATAATTCCCACTGCTGGAAAGAAGACAGACTGTTGCTTTTTGCAGTGCTGCAAAGAAGATAAGGCTGGTGCTTTTACAACTCCACGATTGGGTAAAAACTGCCACTGCTTACAGCAATTAATCTACTGCCAGTCCCACTTTGTCCAAGAAGATGGAACACATCATCACAGGAATCTTCATTTACCTGAACAGCTTTTTAGAATATATATTTTTAAATGCCATAGCAGCAAGAGGTGAAATGGTAGTTACACATTATGGAGCGGCTTTCAACGCAGGAACAAAGCATACAAAATAAGGGGAAAATTCCAAATAGCTCAATGCAAGTTTGGGACAGATCCAGTCCCAGCATTATCATTCAGAAAGCACAAGGTTTTCCTTGCTCAGCATCAGAGGCATGACTTCTTTCTTCTCAGAAAATGTTCAGTCTATGAAGGTAGAGCTAGACTCAAGTCACTCAGCATTTCCCAATACCAGACATCAGGAAAACAACTGCCAATTTGCACCAGTTGACAATATTCACTGCTCTGAATTCATTCACTGCAGTGAATTCATTCACTGCTCTGTCCCTCATACCTTATTCCTCGCAAGTGATTCTTTGGAAAGGTGTCTTAATCGTCCTACCTTTCAAAGTACAATTGACTTCACAGAGCAATTGAGAGGGGCTAATTAAGAAGCCCCATGCAAGCATTCAGCTGCTTAAATGTACATTCACGTTTGAAGTTATTTCAAATGCAAAAATATCCTGAGCTGGAATTTAAGCATGGTATTTTGATAAACCGGTGAGTCCTTTCTGCTGGCATCATTCATGCCATTTATTTCATAACCTGCATGGAAGCTCAGCGTTGCTCAAGTGTAGGACAGCTCTGACACCACTTACTGTCATGGGGCCATGTCCAGCCCCTGTGAGATCTGCCCCCTGACGTTCTTAAAGCCTGTAACCCCTGCATGTGCTCCCCACATCTCAAGAAAGGTCTCAAGCTGCACCAAGGCACTGAGTTTTCATGCCCAGTGCTGGGGTTTGAGTAAGCTTATTATTTCAAGAGGATAAACTTGGTATTAGTATTAACATTGTGATTACTCCTTAGGTAATCTTCCTTTTCAGTATGCCGAGTCTCTGTTTGTGGATTAGTCTTTCTTTATTACTATTGTTGCTGCTATGGACAGCACTATTTAATTACTTTTATTAAGTCTCCATCTCAAAGGTCCAGAGAATACCACAGTAAACAAATAACACAACAATAGTAAATCCATATACTATAGGGAGCACATGATACAAATTTGGTTTATGTCAGAATATAAACCAGGGTGATACTAAACAATTAAACAGACTCTCCAACATACATTAGCACCATGAAAACTATTAAATACAGGGTTAATTTATAAGTACAACTCTCTCAGTCTGGGTATTACAGTCAGTGCAAGCTACATCAGACAGCTATGGATTTACTGACAGAGGACTAAAGGAACCCAGTCCCATTTCCTGCCTTCCACCACTAGGCACAGTA
This sequence comes from Xenus cinereus, assembly GCA_025774025.1. Lineage (NCBI taxonomy): Eukaryota > Metazoa > Chordata > Aves > Charadriiformes > Scolopacidae > Xenus > Xenus cinereus. Next base: position 14,032,576 of record JAOXJK010000032.1, read on the forward strand.
CAAACCTGGTTATGAAACACGGGCAACTAGTCTGAGACAAGAGAATGGTCTTACGAAACCAAAGTTCATAAGGCATTGACTGATTCATTTAGTGAGATTTACAGTTTGCTCTCTTCCCTTCCTGTTAAAATTCAGGACTCGTGAAAAAAACTCCCTATCCATAAAATTCAACCACCACCCCTGTTCACCCTTACGTGCAAGTACTGAAAAGGTACTCCAAGGTTTGCAAATTCAGCACAATGTATATTTATTAATCAATAATCTATATGGAAACTGTAAATTCTCATACAAGCTCCTGGACAACGCTAGGAGCATTTTGTAAAAGCCTATAGCTATATGAAATTTTAACCCTTCATTCCCCTAACTTTTAAATGTGTGTATCAATTTTAGCACAACATATTTTCCATGTTAATTCTTCTATGTAACCTTTGAATGTTCTATACTGAAACTTTGTATTCGTTCTATTTTATGGCATATGGTGATTCCTTTCTACTATTATAATATAACATAAGAGGACTTGAATACAAACTTACTTTCATGAATGTTGAGAAATTAGGGAACCGGAGCTTGACAGAAAAGCACCAAGTACAACACAACTCATGCTAAATTGCAAGAGCTCATCATGTTTGGTCTTTAAAAAAAAAAAAAAGCCACCTTGAATATAGAAGAAAAGCCAGATAAGCAGAACCATGCCCAGCTGCCTACAGACCTTACCTGTTCTACGCAGTTTCATGCTCTTCAACCGAGAGAGCTTCAAATCCTCCTACAAACATGCTTCCCTGCAAGGAACAGAAAAGTCATTATAGCACTTTGATGATGGGAGTCCTGAATTTGGTACTTGTGTCACACTTGTTTAAGATGTTCCCTTCAGCCTTTTCTATGTTGGTTTTTGTTTTGTTTTGGTTGGTTGGTTTTTTGCAGGGGTGGGGGGAAATTCAGCAATCTTATTTATTGGTGTAGTTACACTCCTTCTGGGAGTTATTACATCTGATCAGTCTCTTCACCATGGAAATCCATCCTCCAAATGCTTGAAAAAGAAGCGGAGAAGACTATATTACCCCAAAAATGCCTATAAAACCACTGCCACTTAGTTTGCTTTGTGGCTAAACAGAAAGTCATACAGAGGCAGGATGATGGGTCTTTGTATTATTCATTATCAAGTGTATGGTTATAAAAAACTAACACCTTCAACAACTGAGAGCTAGGGAAGTACCTAGCTTAGGTAAAAGTTATGTTTCAGTTTCAAAATAAATGCTTTAAAACCAAAAATTTACAAAAGAATGGCAATATTTCCTTCTGTTATAAAACACATCAACATAGACTCAACAAGAGGAAAACTTCATCCCAGTGTTGGACACTATGACCAAGTCAAGTCACTTGGAACCTGGCCTCACCATTCAGTTTGTTTTAGCATTATTTCTGCAGGCTTTTTGGTACAATGGCACTCTTCATTATACATAAGTTTAAAGTGGTAGGCAAAGACTTACCTTCATTTCCGAGCAGGGTCAGTAGGAGTTACCACAATACAAATAAAAGCAGCTGAATTATCTTCGGGGAAGAACGGTGGCATATTCCTCTGGAGTTCAGTTGATAATTTAGTTATGTTTTATTTAATGCTGACACACATGAAACTCAGAACCCAAAGAATTTTCAGCTGGATACTGCCAAGACATGGCTATAAATAGAGAGCTTTTTTATAGTCCCTTTTGATAGACTCAACAGACACTTACATCAGACTTAGCTGGCCATCACATAGCCAGTTTAATATCCACGGAGACCTAGAGTTTTTATATGTCTATGGATTACATTAGCAGAACCTCTCTGCTCACAGATAATGGGAGTTCTGAATTTACGTATTTGGCTCCTGAGAAATTACACTATACTGTAAATAAAAATCCTAGTCCCAGAAAAATAAAGAGAAATTTCTGTATGGCAAATGAAGAGCCAGGTTTTACAATTAAGAATACACTATGAGAAAATGCTGCCCTGAAGGGAAGCAACAGTCGATACAGAACACTGGAGACACTGGGAAACAACGTGGAGTAAAAGGACCCAAAGATAGCACTGACATTACAAACCGTCAAAACTCGGCAGCTTCACCGCACAAAGACAGTAGTTGCTAAAGTGAATGACTTTCTCTGTTGACAGGTGACTTCCTGAAGAACATGTTAGCATCTCATAAGGACAGCTTTCTCTTCCAATCTCCTCATTTTCCTTCAGTCTCCCCCTCCTTCTTCCTAAAACTCTGCTAAATCACCAGAAGGGGAGGAATAAAACAGTAAAGAGAATATACTAGTTGTATGCGCTCTTACCTTTCTTTTTTACCCTTGGAGAATATTTATATAAAGGAAGTTTATCTTTGTTCCAATAATGGCAGCACTGCAATAAAAGTATACAATGGTTCTACTCTGTCAAACACAATGTAATGTATTCCCATTCTAAAAGGCTCTCTGCTTACAGTTCTCCACAAAGTCTTTGCAAATGCTCTCTATTTCATACAGATCATTAAAACTCTTTATTGTCAAAGCATGGAGAACCTTCAAATAAAGTGTTTGTCCTTAACTAAAAATAATGTTTAGCAATTAGCTTATTGTGTGGTTCCATTTCTGCTGGTCAAATCTTTATCTTATCTTTACTTAATATTTATGAGTAAGTTACCTTACTCATAAGGTAACTCATTAATAGCCATGATAAATTTACATTACAGTTTTAGAAGTGAAAGGTGAAATTCTGATGCCCTTAGCAAATTTTTATTCCCACTTTATTCAAGAAAGACACCTATACATACATGCAGAAGAAAAAACAACACTGAAACAAGAACTAAATAAAACAGGAAACACTATAGCAACTCCTATTTTCTTGAACACTATTCTAATTTTGCCCCCACCTGTTTTACTTTACTGATCTGAAACCAAAATAAGCGTGGCTTAAAATGAAAGAGAGTCCACACAGCCTTTTACAAAGACTTATCTATACCGCTAAAGCACAGCTCACGTTGAGCAATACAACCCGTGTAGGAATAAATGCTCAGGAGGGCCTGCAGTCTGTTCAGGAAATGTCCCATCTGAAAGTGAATGTAGCACCTGAGGAAAAGAACTTACTGGCTACACAATTCTGGCAACATCAGGAACCTGTCTGGTTCCACCTGTGTGCACGTTTAAGCCCACACTGACAACAGCACCGTAAGTCAGGAAGGAGGTTTAGTTCCATCAACAACTTGCCACTCTATCTGGTAGGCTCCTATTTTGTCCTGTCCTGGAATCCGATTTACATCTCTGACCCAATTAGGTCCTAAAAATGACTTGATTGCTTTGTGCCATGCTAGGAAGTTTGTGCATTGACCTCCCATAGCGTAGCCTTGCAAGGAGAGGGAATCAGGTGCTCCCATACAAAAAGTATGTTCGTATTTTACAAGAAAACATTACCCTTAGTGGGTTATTAGGGCTTAGGCGTCGAAGAGTAATATAAAGTATATAAAGTTGGACCCCACTTAGAGCAGTTTAGTTAGTGCAAAGAAATCCAACTTAAACTGATTATTCATGAAAAGCTGTCAGAAAATAAAATTCTTACCTATGTACACCATTAGCAAGTATCTTTTAACCAGCTCCAGTGGGCAGCAGCTATAGAATACCAGGGATATTTTTGTTGCCATTATTTATTCCTGTAAGAGAACCAGTAAACTCAAAACACATCATGTCCTAGCCTTCTCTGCTTCTAATACCCCTGAAACTAGAGTGAGCTTTCTTACAACATATTTGATTTAGCTTGCGACAGCAGAGTAGCAACATGGAATGGGACCTCCTGTGCTAGGTTTTCCCTCCAAACATCCTTCCCAGACTATTTCTGCTGTAGCTCCTTTTTTTTTTTTCCTAAAAGATTCACTACCTGCATCATTCCAGAAAGATTCAGGTGGACATCAGGAAAATCTTTCCAAGACTAAAAATAGGAAGTCACCAGGATAAATTTGCCTCAATTTTTTGGTGGGTAGTGAGGAGGGAGGATGCATTGTTGGGGATGCCCCACCCCTGGAAGTGTTTAAGGCCAGGCTGGATGGGGCGTTGAGCAACCTGGTCCGGTGGGAGGTGTCCCTGCCCACGGCAGGGGGGGTGGAACTTGATGATCTTTAAGGTCCCTTCCAACTCTAACCATTCTATGATTCTACGATTCTAGTCTTCCTTCCGGAGCCTCAATGGTATGCCAGCCAGTTAAACATCACTCAGGAGTGAAACAGGGATGGAGATGTCTCTGCAAGCCTCAGAGTTTTATATGATTCAATATGTTCTCCCATCAAAATGAGAATTTGTTCAAGGAGGATTCACAGCTTCCTAGGAAGAATAAAAATAGGCCCAATCTTCAAGAATCAGACCCATAATTTACATACTGCAAAAGCTAAAGTGGACAAAGATTCAGAAATCTGGATTCAGGGACCCAGCTCTAAGCAAACTTCATTGTTATATCATATTAAGAGCTACAAATACCAGTATTAACTCAATTAAAAACATGGAAGTTGCAGGTAATGGACATATTTTTATGGCCTAGAACCAAGTAAGTAGAAAATCAAACCATTCCCAGTGGCCCTAGATATGAACGACAAATGAGCTGTACTAATTAGCTGTAACTTACAAGCGCAAATCAGGTTAATTAAAAATAAACTTTACTACAACACTGAACACATCTCTTAATTCAAGTACAGATGAATGGATACAGCAAATTTGATCTATATGCGTTCACTGGGTTAATTAAAAGTCGGGCATTCATCTGCAGAACCAGACAGAATTTTTTATTTCTACAAGGGCTGTTGGCAACTCAGGATTAGGAAAAAGATGAAGAATGAAAAAAGCATCTGATCTCTGCATCTGCAGTTAAAAGGTTCTTTACACCAGGAAATCTGAAACACCGCTGACGTGGGAAATGTTGACAAGCAAATGTCACAAGCCAAAGAGCATCAAAGCCTGCCACACCCTGCCCTCTGCACTGTCTTTTTTTTTCTGTGGAAATTACTGTGCTTATGGTATGAACTTCAATATGCTGAAGCAGCGTAATAACCAGCGCAATTTTACCTTTAATACGCCGAGCTACAAACTGCAGAGGTTCAGTTGCATCACACACAATTAAGACAACCCGGTCAAAGGGGAGCTCAGCCAGGGACAGGGCAGGCAGCTAGACACAGTGCCCTCCTCAGCCCTTCTGCGACTACGGGCTGCTGCTGAGACACGGCGCTACTGTCCGCTTGAGGAAAATCAGCCACTACTTTGCCTGTAAAACCAGCTGATTAATTTAACATACCCCAGAACGCAGCAAAGTGGTGCAAAATATGCTTTTTTTAAAGTTGTACCCTTCACTTGAAGGAAAACTGTTGGGGAGATTCTTAAACAAAATCATAGGTCCAGAATACCCTGCATATTCGCAAGCTGAATTTTCTTTAAATAAAAAAAAAAAAACAGACGTGTAAGATATCACAGCCTAACTGCAAGTACCTTAATCATGAGGACACTTTAAGTATGTATTTACCATTAGCAAACTAAATTTGGTAAACTAAAGACAAATAAATAATGTATGTGCCTTTACAGCACTTGTTTTGAGGGAGAACCAAACATTTTTGGATTTGAACTTTATCATATTTGGGAAACAGATCAGATCATAGTTTCAGGTATCATCTTTCCTCGTCAGAAAGCACCTGACATTCCAAATCAACTTCATCTCAGATTATACCAACTCAGTCTCAGATTACATCAACGCAGCATTCAGTGCTGAACTTCTGAGTTGTACAGAACTCATCACTTTAATGCCAAAACAAAATCATCCAGCTGGGTTCCTACTTATACCAAGTAAGCGCGGCTGATACTGTTCTGAAAACTGTCAGTGTATTCTGGCGTTAACAGACAACTTTTGTTGAAGACGTTTTGATTTCCCTTCTCAGTCCTGTCTTGCATTTATGTCAGATGATGAAGTATGCCACTGATGTAGTCAGATTGGTAACCACAACTTTGTTTTGAAGGGACCAAATGCATCTAAAATCTGAGTCAAAAACCTCATTTTTGTTCACATTATGTGCACTGCTAAAAGACAAGAGAAGCCAGAGGAACCTGCATAGTCTAGCCACTTTACCTGCAAAATCTATAAAGAAATAAATGTTGCAATTTTTTCAGGTGACAGAATTGTAAATTTGTGAAGAAGTGAGCTATTTTAAAATGCTTTGTGGGTTTACTCGAAACAGATTCTTATCTACCTTTTGATATACAATCATTTGGAACTGAAAGATGGAAGAGTTTGATTTGGTTAGGGTATGCCCCACCAGCTAAGATCTGATTGTGAGTAGAAGAAAGGCCAGGAGGGGAGAGGAAATGTATAGGAATATGTTCTCCTCTTCCATCCTTTGTAAGTTTTAATACATATTTTAACACTTAAATTAAACTTGTGTTTCTATTATACCTGAATGTACATTTGCAGTCTTGTGCTGAGCAGTTCCATTTGAATCTTCCACAGCGGTGATACCTCCTAAAGTATCAGAGCATCACCACGTATTTTGCTCTCATTAAGACACTGGACAAAGGCTCAGTGTCATTTCAGCCACCTGGTCGGGAAAAGCAAGGGGAAGTTTATCTTAATCTCCTGTTATTACTATCTATTCCCCAGATGATTTGGTCCTGCTGGAGTTGTCCCCCTAAAACTTCTTTCCGCTGGAGACAGCAGCGTAAGGTCATATGGGAATCAGTCACAGGAAGAATCTTCCTCCCACCCACTCCCTCTCTACAACATGTGGACCCACTCTGTGCTCCTCTGTTCTGCTCCAGCACTTGGTGGAAAGAGCGGGGTGTTCTTTCAGATGGCAGAAAAGCAAAGATGGAGCACAACCCACCCGAAGTACACTTACGAGCCTCTATTGAAGTGGAGAAGACATACAAGCAGCATTGCCCTCCTCTGAGAATGAAGTGGTCAAGGAAGAGGCAGAGATGAGACAGGCGATGAAAAGCAGGGACAAGAAATGGATATCCTGATAACACTGCCTACAAGTGCCACTGCATATTGTTGAGAAATTTAGAACTGCAGTACTTCGTTTGGTAGCAGAACACCAATGCTGCAACACTCCACTGGTTTGTTTCCTAGAAGAAATCTTCTTAGTTTACACAACACTGGAATCTTCACTGACATCGGGGGAGAGACATGTGTGAAGCAGGCGACAGACATGAAAATCCTGACTCTACTGGAGCTAAGGATGCCAAATTCAGACTTTAGGAGACTCTAGACTTTGTTCTTGGTTGAAATAGTTGAAAAGACATTAGAATATACAAAAGACAGAAATACCTTTAAAAATTACATCTCCATCTAACTTTTTTTTTTCCAACATAAAGAAATCTCAGCTCAGAGGGAGACAGCTAGAAGTGGAGCACACTATTGGTCTGTCATTATTAATTATGCCCACTTCTGCTTCAGCAGTAGAGAAGTGTGTGACAGAACACTGGCAACAGTTTTTCTGTTTTAAAATAGCACTATGCAATTTCACTGGGCTAAAGAGTTCAATAGCATCTAAAATACACAGTCACGTATATTTCTTAAAGTATTTCCTTGCTGGGCAAGGAGTGTTTTTCTCAACTCTAATGAGGACTTCAGAAACAGTTACACAATCTTTATGAGTGCTTTACGCAGAGGGAAATGCCAGGAAAAGTAAAGTAGTTAGGTCCTTGGCATGAAATTAGCTGCTAGACTTCAGCCATAGCACAAAGGAAGAACCTCTAGACAAAATTAATTGTCTCTCATATGCAGTCATCAAGGATATAAGCTCCATATCACTAAATGCTAGAAAAAGTCAAGCTAGTAGGAGCAAAAAAAATATTGTGATTGTAACTGCTAATGACATGTTCACCTCTGTATGTAAAAAATAGCTCGCTCTAAGGAGCAACAATCAATACCAAACTATGCTATATGTCAATTATCTGCTTAATTGTCCCATACGTGTCACCATATACCCCTTTTAAAGGGTTGCAAACACATTTTTGCCAATTGTTTTCCTCAGCAAACAGGATCTATGTCCACAATGCATTTTTCCCTCGTTTTCACTGCCTTTATATACAATATAATAGTTAAATCTCATAGCTCAGGTGACTGCTCCTTAATTTCTCTCTCCTCCACAGCTAAGAGCAAATTCTTTATTACTTATACTTGATAATTGAAAAAAGGATCTCCATGCTATTGTCTGTTAAGCACAACACCACATATTGATCCATAATTGAATTAAATGAGAATCAATTTTGCTTCGTTTGTACAGATAAGTAGAACAGAACTCTTCTGAGAAAAGAAGAAAATGTTTTTAAAGACTGTGAGAAAAACAGTTAAATTGGCCCCTCAGGACACATTGCGGCTTCTGAAAATACTCTTGCACTGCTATACTCGATAGGATGTTTTAACAGATCTCTGCACAGGCCCCATGAATTTCTAGCTGTGTAGTCTTGAGCTATTCTGTGCATGGAGAACGGAGAGTGCACGAAAACAAGGCTGCACCAATACGTTCAACATATTTTGTGGAAGCAATGTTACAGAGACCACTTCTGGAATCCAGTGCATTGACAATGTTAATATGCACTTCCCCTTTTCCCAACATGTCTGCGTTTCCACTTGAAAATACTGTCCATCATAAATTTCCGTGTTTGGTTTGCATCTCTGCAAACCCAAGGCTGCTCTATTCTCAATTAAAAAAATCCTGATGCTACAGTGCCAGTGTTGTACAGTAATTGTGCATGTGTTTATTAATGTTGGACACAGCATCGAGAGCTTTACACACTTTAAAGACCTGCATGTCTACAGCTCACCTTCACTATGTAAGCATGGGCATGCGCTGTGAGTCACACACTTTTGGAACATACAGTGTTCTCTGCACGTTTATAGTCAAATTGCTTTATCTGATAGGTTGGCTAAGCATGTCACAGCGTGGTCAAAGGCAGAAAACCACTGACAAATGCTAACTCTAAAACGCCTTAACTTCAGCATTAGAAGCCTGGTGGCATTATGGGACTATCTCCTTCCCATGAAAAGTCATGGTGTTACGCAAAGTCCTCAGACCCAAGGCACCTGAGGAACCCTCTCATTCTCTGGTGAACTCTGGTGACATTGCCATCCCCATAGTCCATATGGCTAAAAGCCATTTCAGAATCTCGGCCCAAAAGTAGTGCTACACATTGACTGATACTAGCTAACTGCAGAACAGGAGATTTTCAAGCACTTCTATTCTTTCCTGCTGCCTCAAATTCCTTATCTGCTACCACAAAGGAGTACCCAAAGTCTTCATTACATCAAAGTCCTCAGAACAAAATTAAAACAAGATTGCTTCCAGATCAGCCATTTCAAGTGACAAGAAAAGGACAGATAGCACCATTCTGTTGAATATACCATGACACGGCAAATTCAGTTTTATCACATAGCCCAACAACGATCTGAAACACAAGAATCTGAACTTGTGAGGGTACCTAACTTTTACAGTAACTGCTGTCTAACTACAGTGAATTATTTGCTCTTATACAGTCATGAGTCATAGTCTGTGAATAACAAGAAGCAATGGTCAGCGCAAGAAACTTTCAGTGCATTTCTATATTGTGTACTAGAATACAAACTCTGGCCTCCAGCCCTGGAAAAAGTTAATCTCATTTCAAGAAAACAAAAATTCAGCCTTAAGTATTTGTTTTAGAACCCATATATATGTCAGGTTGTTACAGCTTGTATGTCATACAGTAATTTAATAGACTATATATGCAAAGGAAAAGGCACTGCTACAGAGAGGTAAGTGTTTATTAAATTCTAGTGCCTGAACAAACATTTTATACAAATTTTACATTTGATATGTCACATCGTATTCACCTGAGGCAATATGTCCAGGAGATGTGAAAAAACAGCATAACAGTGTTCAAAATCCACATACCTTGTTCAGGCATCATTAGTTCTGTAACCAGGCTTACAAGGAACTGAAATCCGAGGGCCATCGTTGCCTGAAGAGACAGATAATGGCTATTTAAATTCCACATGCCAAAAGGCCCTATTTGTTTCCTGACAAAGACGTTATCAGGAAAGTGGTAATAAGGTAACATTGTCCTCTACAGTGCTGGCTGAAACGTGATGCCCTGTTGTTAAGCTACAGAACAAGCGGCTAAAAACAGCAACGGAAGAAAGTTTACAACCGTCTGATCCAAAACAGTCTTTGCCCAGGGGTAACCTTTCCTTCTCTTGATGTATAAACACTAAGTGAACCCCCACCATCACACTCAAAAGAAAAACTGATTCATCCAGGTAACACCCACAATAATCACTTCCATGAACTCCAGAAACTCTACGAGTATGAAATAGGGGTGGAAAAACTTACAAATGTATAGATTTTTAGGCACTCATTAATTCTTAACAAAAGTTTCTTTTGCCATTTTGTATCTTAGACTTGTTGGGTAAAGCAAATGTTTTAAAAAAAAAGGGTGCAGACAATGCCGAGGATGCGATGTTTTCAGTTTTTACTTCCTGATGTAGCATATTTGTAGAAAAAGTGCCCACAGAACCCAGAAGAACGAGCCAACAGGTTTTGCTGCAAGAGCCAGCAAAACCCGCGACCCTGCGAGGGCCATATTTTGGCAGTTCAAGGAACTTAAATGCTGCTGGGTTTTGTAGCCAAAACCACTATCCACCTATATAATATCGCCTTGAATCTATCGCGGGCAGGTTGTTCTCGCTTGCTCTTTTTTATTCTGTAAGGGGATTTTTAAAAAGGAAAGGAAAATGAAGGTACTCACGTTTACACGCCGTCAGGTTACAAAATGGAGGACTCTGAAGTTGTGACGCCCGTTAAGCTTTCCTGCAGCGTTGCCGCCCGTCACCGAACTGAACAATTAGGTTTGATGTGGTCCCCTTTGGAAATGCTAACTGCTGGCTAAAATGTCCCATCCTCTGAGGCCATGAGGAAAGCAGGGGGTGTGTGTGTCCCCCCACCTCAGGCAGAGCAGCCACTGCGCCCCCCGCCCCACAGCCAGCCCCTCAGCCCCGCCGTGGCTCCGAAGAGGAGCCACCTGCGCCCTCCCTCACACAAAGCCACCACAGCGGTAGCAGAAGTTTCACTAGAAAAAAGCTGCTTGCCTTTTTAAAATTACAGAGTGCTCAGAGCTCTCCCTGATTTTTAAGGCGAAAGGAGGAAAGAATGTTGAAAACGGATCTCCCCTTCCCGCCTAACCCATCCACACAAGATGGAGCCTTTTCCTTCAGGGTTTCTTCTCGACTCGCCCATGGGGGCTGGTGGTGTTTTCCTGGGTGGGAACACCACACAGCCCTCCCAGCTCCTCCAAGGAGAAGCCTGGTTTCTGTCACGGCTTCAGAAGCTGTGGGCTGCCTGTCCCCAGGCCGCCCGCAGACTTCGATCTCCTTCAGAGGAGCTGCCCCTCCTTCCCTCCCTTGTGCCTCTCCCCCCGCCCCTCCCCTTCCCCCTCAGCGAGTTCAC
>JAOXJK010000032.1:14044042-14059010 GCA_025774025.1 Xenus cinereus
AGCGAGTTCGCCTCTCCACACCTTCCAGAAGGTTCTCCCGCCCCTGCAGCGAAACGGCCCTGAGGGGCTTTGGCAAGAGAAGAGGGGCACAGCTAGCTCCCCAGACAAAGAGCTAGTTTGGAAAACCCCCTCGGTCCGTCCCGAGCACACAGAGCGCCTGTTTTTGAAGAGACTTGGTCAGAGAGCTCCCTGCGTGATGGCGGCCACACGCTGAGCGGCGGCGGCGCAGAGGAAGGTGAGGTGTTGGCTCTGGCTGGGAGCTTTTTCTTTCCGCTTATCTGCCTCTCAAGCTATGAACTAATTTACCAAGGTATAAGTGAAAAACATTAGTTCTGTAGATATTAACAAACGGTCCTGCCCACCTGCATATGCTGTCTGATGAAGAGGCACTGAGGAAAGGGCCTGGATCGATGGCTTCCCTGCGCTGGCACGGGACCCGACGTGCTCTGCTCCATATTAAATTCAAGGCTGCTTTCATTAGTGATTTATATTATAAATGTATTTGGAGGAGCTAAGAAACCAAAAAAAAAACCAAGCAAAAAACCAAACCCTACCCCAACAAAAACCAGCCCTTCTGTGTTCGGTCCCTAGATGTTTAATACTCCTAGGGGGAATTGATTTTGTTTGGGATGGTTGCTAAAACCCTCTGTTTAAATAGCTGTTCCACCGCTGTTCCAGTTTCTTAGTGCTTAAATGACGGAGAAATAGAGGTCATTAAAGAGGTTTCTCAGAAGTGCTGAATGCTCACTAATTCCACTGACGGGCAGCAGCCTCCAAAGAGTGAATCTCCTCATTCATCTTCCTTCAGGACGGAAGGAAGCCATTTTGGCAGGGCAGGCCAGGGGAGATGCGGGGCAGCCAACCTGCTGCTGTATATTGGAATGCCACCGCTTTTTATGGAGATGTGAAAACCGCCAACAAATTTCTCATTGGCACTGCTGTAAATATACTGTAATTTCAGTGCAAGTCTCAGCAACTTCTTACCCTTCCTCAAGACTCAGAGAAGCAGGTCCCCGAAGAGAGGGATTCAGTTTATGGTATTCGTGCTGCTCCTTTATTTGGCGGTTTAATCTCACAATCCAGATGTTTAAGGCAACGAGGCTGCTCATTTTTTCTCTTCAAAGGGTGGGCTTGCATTCCCTCCCACAGCCGCCCGGGGCCGTGGGGCTGGCAGGTGTCCGACTAATGGCTGTACCTGCTGTGCTGTCCGAGGAACTTTCAACAACAGTGATTTTTAACCTTTACAAATTTACAAAGCTCAGCATTGCAGCTCAGCTCATGCTTTGCTGTTGAATTAGCCCATGGAAGAGCCAATATAGTCCTTATATGAAACTGAAAAAGTGCATATTTTATTTACTTTTCATTTTGAAACTTCCTTTCACTGAGTAAAAATTCAAAGTAGATAAGCAGTTTGACCAATAGCCAACTTTCAATATTACTGTCTTGTCTGAAAATGGATTAAGGACTACAGTCATAAATTACTTACTTATTTTTAATGTCACTCCAGAGTGAATCTTGTTGCTGGCTAAATGCAAAAAGTGCTTCCTGATTATTAAAAAGGATTTTTGGTACCGAATTTTTGCAGACTGGCAACATCATGCAGACTTACCCAGAAAACCTCCTGTTCGCTTCCTTTAAAACAGCTTTTATCTTGCTTTTCCATACCTTGAGAACTCTTGGAAATACCTATTCTAATGCATTTTATGCTTCTCCTTGCTTTATTTAACAACATCTGGTAGCTGCTGTGGCTAGGATTCAGAGACCCTAACTCTGACTGTAGGTTTCTCATCTAAACTATTTTTCAGAATTCCCCATCTAGTCCCTAACTAGAGGAACAAATTAGAAATGGACATAATAAGAAACTGCAGGTTTTGCCTGAGATACTTGGATAGACATGAAAAATGAAATCCCTTGCTTTTAATTTATGTTCTTCTATCAGTTGTGATAGGATCCAACATGACATAGGACAAGTGCACAACTTTTTTTCCGATACCCATCTATTTGGACTACTGTTTGTCTTGTTCTCTTTGTTGTAATAAATTTAGATATAAATATTATGTCATAAAACTTTCTGCAGGGAAAAAAGTGAATGAGTTGACAACTACCTACAAATGGAACTAATGTAATGTGGACGTATAATAAAGAAAAGATTTTAAATTTTAAAATTCAGTAGTCTTAATTTATCGATGAAAGAAATGCAAATATCTAATTTTCTTTTGGAAAATATATATTGATGTGTCACAATTCCTTCAGCTAATCAAACAAAATAAAGTAGTGTTAGATTTAGATTTCAGTCTCAGAACTGTGATGGCAATGTATTAGATTTCGCGTCATTTTCAAAATCTCAATACAGTTAGCAAGTTGGAAAACTGTGATCAGTAGTATTTTCACTGCTGAAGTCTATGTCTCAACCTCCCGAATATATCATCATAATGATGGTAATTTGCTGTAGAATAAGGCACAGAGAAAAATGCGTGATGTCTCTGTATTCCCACTGGTGCAGAATACATAGTTATGAATAAAAATATATATTACTGTGCACTACACGGATCCCCTTACACTTTTTGCCCTTTTGCTTTATGTCCTTTTCTAGACAGTGGAAGAGGATGAAAATTATCAGCCAATAAAAACTGTAGCAAATACCAGACAAAGTAATAGAGGAGTTTAACATACCACTGGCATTCCAAGGTCAAGCTCCGGCGACACAGATTGCTTTAGGAAAGGAAAAATGTAAGTACGAGCATCCAGCTGCTTAAAATAGGAGTAGATATAACACACTTCTATCTGCCTTCTGTGCTGAACTAGAATTTAAGTTGCCTTAATTGCTATTCATATTCATTTTGGTGTTTCAATAATATATTACATTAATAGCAGATATTATGACACACTTCCTTGTCAAATACAGTCTTGTACTGAGCAGTGCACTGGGAGAAAATGATTGAGAAAACTGATGAAGTGGAAAAAAAAAGTCTTTACTACCACGCAAGAGAGCTGAGCTTGCTCTTCTAGTTTTTGTTTTAAGCATGCTGATCAAAAATGCCAACACCCAAGATACTTAAAGTTTTCCTGACAGATTTGGCTAACTTTCCTTACTTTTTTTTCTTGTGTTTAATATCTGATTTCAAATGGAATGAGAAGTGGTTTTTTCCCCAAGTAAGTAGTACATTAGATATAAATTCTCCACTGACCTATGGCCCTATCACAAACTGAAAATAAAGAGTCTACCAGAAAAACCGTAACTGTCGTCCCCCATCCACAACCCCTCTAAAAACAAACCATACCTTTCAAAATGAAATTTAGGACAAAAATAGAATACTGAAGAGTGACATACCTTTTGTTCTAGTTAATCAATTATTTGTTTGATCAATTGATTTTAAAATTTACATAAAGACTTCACCAAAATCTTGGGTTGGGTTACAAATACTGTTGCAAGAGTGCTACTTGCAAAGCACATTTTTTGTTTTCCCGTTGTCATATTTATTGTTTTATTTGAGTTCCATAAGCGTAGATTAACTTCATATTTGTGGGTGCACACTTTATTCTTACAGCGTGTGTTACTTCAAAACTATTTTGGAGGACCAGGTAATTTTCTGCTAAAGGGTAAATGAAGCGTGCACCCACAAAAGTGAAGTTTATCTATGTTCATCCTGCCTTGGATGCGAGACGTAAGCCTGAGTTAAAGAAATGGAACAGAAAAGTCAGAACAAAATGTGCTCTATACCTGATAGATAAAACAAATGCGCATTTTGAAGAAGGTAAGTGGCAATTATACCTGACATTTCCTGAACTGCATTTGATTATCCTGCAGAAGATTAGGTGGGTAGTTTCTGATCTTTTTGGCTTATGTTTAGAATAATTTTGTTACGGGTTCCAGGCTTTGGTTCTCTCACTGGAATACACATCATAACTTTGCCTTCTTAGCAAAGTTTCATGAAAACTCATTTTAAAAAAGAAATTTTTCGGGCCTCGGAGAAGCACATGTTCTACTTAACATAGCCTACATCAGAAAAGGCAATATTATCTCTACTGTGTAATAAAATCTGAACTGATTCAAAGAGCCTACAATTTTACAATTTTACCCTATATTTGCAATAGGCTAGGCACATCAAAAGCAAAGCTGTCAAGCAGAATTTTTTCTTGGTGAATCTCATCCCTGCTTTGGAGGTGTCGTCTAGTATGACTTGTACATGATATTCACTGATCCTGCATTTAGTTAATTTTTAAAAAGTACTCAACTGGGCAGTTCTGCAGGTGCTCAAAGGGCAAAGCTTGTACAACAGCTTTCCTAACCCGGTTCTCCATCCAGGTTCCCAAGTTATTACATAAACAAGAAACAAAAGTGGGAAGGCTAGATTATAAAAAATCCTGGCAGAGGAAAACTAGGTACAAGAAAATTCAAGTGGCATCGTATCTCTGTATTGCTGATGGTGTTCGGGTGTTACTGAAAGACGGATGATTCAGATTCAGACTCACCAAAGTATCTAGTCAAAGGAAGGTGGCACTTCTCATGTATCTGGTTATCTTTTGTAATACCATCACTTCGGAGAACATGAACTTGTATCTGCTTGAGTAGGTCATTAATCATTAATTAAAAAGAAGGCGAGCAAGACAAAAAGGTCAGGACGTTTAGCAGGCCACAGGACTACAGCAGCTTTTATAATCCTCGGAGGTGCAACCACAGACAAGGAAAACATTCAAAGATTATTGGATCCACGCAGTTCCGGGCCCAGTTAATATGCCACCAGCCTGAATGAGGCACGCAGAGCAATTCGTTCATCTGTGTTTGAGCACAGGATCTTATTTACTGCCGTTACGGAGGCTCCATGACACCAGTGGCTCAAGGGCCTTATGCAATCCATCAGCCTCTGGTGGTATTTAAATCCTTGGCGCTCAAACCGATGCAAGGATCTAAACGTGGATCTTGCTGCCGCAAGCGGAGCACAGCTATGAGAACAAAGATCTGTTCATAGGCCCACCGCTAAATAGCACTGAACTACTAGTTTTCTAACTAAAAAAAATTAAAATCTACTAGAGTAGATCAGTAATTTAAATACTTAAAAAACTCTATGATTCTCACCGCAGAAAAATGTAAGCGGTGTGTCCTAGTCCCAGCGATGTGCATTATTTGTGTCGAAGACACTCTAAGTAGTAGTCAGCTGGAAAAAGACTCCATAATTAGGTAATGTGCCTTACAGGACAGTAATCATTGTAAAGGGTAATTTTGAGCTGGCATCAGTGTAATTACAAGACACATCCCTTGGCTCTGTCACAGTAGCTTCCCTTCAAAACCTATCACTTCATAGCGGTCCCTTTCTCCAGACACTCCACAGCTATGGTAACTGGAAGTTGCGCTTTGAGCACAGAAATTAGTGAGAGTTCTCTGCAATGCTGGTCTTGCATAAGTCAGTATCAGGTGTGTAGTCTGCTTAACGCTCTTGAACTGAACAATTGAGTGTTTTTCTTAACTCTGAAATTCCCCTTTGTGCAAATGGTTATTTTGTGTGTGTGTGTGTGTACGCAAAGAGTTAATAACTTGACAGGCATTTTAGTGCCTTAGTACTGCTAGAAGTTGTACTATCTTCTTTGTAATGATGTCCCAACAAATTTTCTGTTAAAAATAAACTGTGTAGTAGGAGGATGGGAAATGGAATTTAGCAGGTGGAAGATCAAAAGGAATTAAGTGCCAGAACTCTGGCCTATGCGCTTGTAAAAAATGATTTGACTTAATAAGTTTAATGCAAAAGGGAATTGCATTGTGTTTCCTGTTGATTTTTAAAAAGTGTGGGAGCACATCTTCCCTGCTGATGTCCATTTCCTATGCCCATGAATACATAAATATAAACTGGGTGCTTCACTTTTTTTATTAACCAACTCTTATCAGCATTTTGTAGCTAAGCACACTAACTGGATTCACACAAAAGACCTGCTAACAGCTGCTACTTTCCACTCAATGAAATGCTCACTTTTTAAATATCAATATGGGAAAAATAAGTCCTGCTTTTTTTTAAATAATTTTTTTAATAACTCTCTGTTTCAACAAAGCATGGAGGTGGTGTATCATTAGGAGGTAAAGGTAGCTGTTAAAAATACCGTTTAATATTACTTAGTGGCATTTTTTGAGTTTTGGGATTTTTTCAGGGTAGAAATTAGCTTGATTTGGATGAAAAGTTTCTGTGGAACTTTGCAAATATTTAACAATCTAAACACGCGAGTACTTTCTGTTTATATTACGTCTTGTAATCAACCTCTAAAAGGTCTTTTAATCTTCAGATGTAAAATCCAGAGACACAATCGTAAAAAAGATTGCCTTGACGCATTCTTGCACTCACTTCTTACCTTCTCAGTTAAGCACTGTCTTGGTCCCTTGCTTTTGCGAGAGCGTCCTAAGCGGTATGACCATTTTTCTGCAAAATCACTTTGCCTGTATGAGGATATATGTGCACGATACCTGCTTGGCTGAGCAGCCACAGCTCTTAAACAATCCTGTCATTTGTTTAAGGACATTTTTCACATATCTGCTGATAAACCGGTAGTCTATTTCCATCGTAGCTGCTACCACAGTCACAAAGCAACAAAGAATTCCAGCTCCAAGAATATCTGAGGTGGAAACAAAAGTTGAATGCAGTCTAAAAAGCAGAGCTTGGGTTAAGACATGACCTTCCTTATCTGTCCTTGACTAGTTAGAGATCTTTTTGCTCCCTGATTTTATTACATCTGTTTATCTGCCGGGTATTTGATGTATATCTCCTAAACTTAACTCTGAATCCCATCACATAACCATCTAGCCATACAGCTGCTAACCATAATGAGGTGCCATGGTGCACCATCAGAGTGGGAGGGCGGTTGTTGCTCCCCAACACTGAAACATCATGCATGGAACTGAGTGGTAAGAAGGCTGGGATTTATCGGGAAGTTTCTTTTGGGATTACTGAGCCCCAGTTGAGCCTGGTTGAGAGCTGCCATATTACAGAGCAGGCAGCAGAATTTGGCTGCTGGAAACTAGTCCTGTGTGTGTCACATATTAACATCGGTCTTGTCTTTGTGACAAAGACTCCAAGTCATCACCTGGAAATAGAACCAAGTAAGATGACCCAATTTATGAGCATCCTTCTGACACATCCTTTGTAACTATTTCCTGATATTCGGGTCTTGTTTGAAAAACACTAAGAGCCAGGCTATGATATTTCATTAACGTGGGCTTCTCTAGCCTTTCTCTTAACACCCACAATACCAGAGAGAAACTAAGTTAAAATAGAAAGTGTTGAGAATCTACCTTGATTTAACCTACCCTGATTTAAGTAGCACCAGGGAAAACAGAATGAAGCTGTTATTTACGCAATGTATTTTTTCCTTTTATAAGTGCCCAGACAGTGGAAACCTGTGTCTTACTACTAAACCAGAGTCCATTCAGATGCTTTTGAATATTTTACTGCACGTATCCCTTCTAAACAGACCGTGTTAAAGGCATATATTTGCTTCTGTGTGCAAGTTCATTAGAGAGTTAGCTATTTATTATAATAATTTACAGGAAATTGCCGTCAACTTTTATGCATGCTAAAAGAGTATTCACAGACCACGACCACGAACAAGCTCTTCTTGTGTGGGGCCTCGTACAAACAAAATGGTTTTGCATTCACAGTTCTGAACCAAAGTTCAGGAATGTGAATGCTTCTGAATCCTTTTAAAATCTGGTCCTGGGAGTTAGTTTCTCACCTGAAATGCCCCATTTCTGATCCTTCACTTGTGAATAATGACTTCAGGATCAGACCTTAAAAACTTTTCTCTGTTTCAAAATATGTTAAGTTTTACACTGCAAGAAAATCTCTACGGAGTGATATCACCCAAGGGGCAAATTCTGCTGTGGCAATCAGTGCTTATGTGTGACAGTTGTTCTAATTCTGTTCGAGTCAGCAGTTTAATCTGCTTTGTCCTGTAAATTACATCAGTCACAAATTATTCTTGCATGAAAAATGGATATCCACATGGACTTTGCTGAGGAAAGATGAAGTGAGCACAGCAGTATTTTTCCCTTTTTTTTTTTTTTTTATTCTGTTATTCTCACAGCCTGGCACCTGCAGCCTGATACTGTTACAGCTGGTGCTTATGTGAACTGATTGCCACCGGCACAGAACTCACCCCTTTCTTCCCCCTCCTCCTGCCCCTCGGTTGTAGCCTTTGGTTTTCATCAGAGACCCAAAGACACACAGGCACAAAGCCTCACAACCCGTCAGCAGAACTGCCCTGATCGAGGCCCACTGTGGTCGGTACCAACAGCGTTTATGAGCAGGAACAACCAGCCAAGGCTGGAGCTCTTTGGGCAGACTCAGTCTGGGAAACATCTGCTCCCTTTCCCCTTTCTCTCTCTCCTTTTGCTGTTCCCCAGAAGTAACTTTTACCATGAGAGTCAACATACGCTGCACACTACAGGCCCTGCCAAAGCTTTGTTCATGTGAACTTATCTTTTGTGGAACACTTCCAATAGCAAAACTGTATTTAACTGCTAGAAATACAGCAAGCTTAATTTTTTAATGCATTTTATTTAGCTGCCTTTTCCCATCCTACAGTATATCAAAAATACGCAAGTGTATATATAATATGCGTATGCATACACATATATACACACATAAAACCATCTCAGCTACTTTTCAAATGCAGCTTCTTACCCCAGTTGATTTAGAAGCAGTTCACATCTTCTCCACTAACAATGCCAAAAAAGCTTCCCTGCAGCAGAGCAAGCGGACTTCTCATTTGTGTACTGCATTGGACAGCCTACACAGAAACGCACAGGGTCCGTTTATTTGGGCAAAGCAAGCAGCACACAGTTCAGTTTGCACGTAGAACCTTATTACCCTTAATTCCATTAACAATGGTCGTCACAGGACTAGTGAAGGCTGCCATCCCTACAAGGCTCAATACAAAGTGCCCAGGAGAGCTCCCGCTTGCTTGCCCAGCAGAAGCAGCATTTGTGTACCTGTGTTCTCAGCGCCAACAAAGGACAGCCCGGAGCAGACCACTGCAGACTATGGTTCAGAAACGCCAGGTCATACTTCTACTCAAATATATGCCCCAAAGTAACTTTGGAAAAAGAATTGGTGAAAACATCTTTTTACTATCATACTACGCTCTCACCTCATTACAGCTGCAGATTCTTTCTCCTTTTCTCTCTTACGTTGTCATGACAAAAATGTGGCTCCCAGTTGACATAGAAGATGAAATCCACAAGCATGCGAAGTGAGATGAGGTATTTTTTAAAGACTGTCGCTTTTATTAGTAAGAAACAAAATTCCTAGGCTGAATGCTAACAGCTTTGTAACTTATTACCGTAACTATTGGTTCCTGGTGCTTTCTATAGGTTACCAAGAACCCTGCAGGTAACTAAAATCTCACTGAATATATCACAGTAAAACAGCTAAACATACTAGCATATGAACAGAGAAAGGTCCCTTCCAACTCCAAAAAAAAAATTCAGTGAAATTCAGTGAAACAAGCTTTTACTCATTGTAGTGATAATACAAAAGGCAAGCCACATTTTATCATATACCCCAAAAGAATTTCTCTTTCCTACATTTCAAGCTAACCATGGAGAACTTACCTTTCGTTGTGATGACTGATCATACAATAAATCTAGTTATCAAAACCAACCCAAAATAAAAAAGCACAGAAGCAACATATTTCCCAAGGTCTAGAATCCAGCATTAAGTCAGTGAAGACAAAATACCACCCAAAGCGTGCTGTGCTGCCTTTTTAGTAGTCTTCATTATGAAAGACGTTGATTCCATTTCTAATACACTAAATAACTATCTACAGATCAATAGTTATGTGAAAGGGGTTTCCTCACAGGTATGTGAGTGTTTTGTTTCTTTTTAATCAGAAAATGCAGGACCCGTCTGGTTCTGAGATGAAAGTTGTAGGAAGGCTAGGAAAAATAGGAACAATAAATTTATGGTCATTGCAGACTTCTTACCGCTGTAGCAGAGCTTTTCTTAAATACTTGCTCCCACCTGTAGGTGGGCTTCCACCGCCTCCTTTAGGAGGGAACCCACTCTCAGCATCATGCACGATCTGCCCTCTAGGCAACACCACCGTAATGAAAATGAAAAATGAATAACAAACAAAAGAAGTCAGAAACATAAAAAATAAACATCACATTTATTTAAATAAAAATATACACACAGTGTACAATGGACATGGCTTACAGACAGCAATGAAACAAAAATGCTAAATCCTGAAAAATAAAAAGAGTTTAATTGCTATAGTTGTGCTTAATTTCTCTGAACAAACACATGCTACGCACTGTAGTCCTGTTAGTGTTACTCGTACATAGCCCCATGTGTTCCAGAGTGTGAGACAGGAACATTACAAGGAACAATTACGCAAAATGAAAACAAATGCCAAACTAACTTGGGATTTCAGAAATTTTAACGTCAGACCATTCATAAACAAAACAGAAGTGCTGAGAACTTTCAAAGTACTTTGCATGCATGAAAAGACTACAAAACACCACTGTCACTTCTTAGAGACCTAACAAGAGCAGTGTGGTCCAAATCCAAGTCCATACCCCACAGATCGAGGGCACTCTATTATCACAGTCGGGTTTCTACCATAACTTTCTCCCTGTCAGCACACAAACCCCAGGCTTTATGTTTCAGTTGTTTGTAATATGGCTACATTAGTTTACAAGTGTCTTCTATTTTATTTATTCTGAAGTATTAAGTTTCACGTTTATTTGAGTAAATGCCTGTTTTTGATCTTGGATCATGAGTATCATGCTGAAATTAATCATTGTTCTATTACTTGCTCAGTCGATGCTATGAGACAAAAAGCAAATAAATGTTTCGGTGCTGCAGAGCGTAAGCTGAATGCTCTGGCAACACAACAGTCGATGCGTTGCGTGACTTGGGAAGAAACCCAACGCTTTAGAGCCTGAAGTCTGGGATTTATTTTTTTTATTTTTTGCTTTAAAAAAGTATTTGTATGATTTACTTTTTCAAACATGCAATTTACAAGGTATGTTTGTGTTTTGAATAACAGTAAATTATTTTAAAGCATTTTGATTGTAAACATCTGCTTTTAAGCTGCAAATAAGCGAAAAGCAAGATGCAAATTCATATCTCATGGCATTGCCTGTACAGCACATTTCTTTACAATAAAACCCCCGTAAATATAGATATCAATGGTTTCAAGTTTATAACATAGTCAACTGATGCAATATACGTTTAAAATTGCTAATTGATTACATACATTAATTCACGCAAGTAATTCTGCTGCCTAGTTTGTGATGCGATTTCTTTATTACACCGGTTGATGATCAGTGCATTTTCTGCTTTTTCTAAGTGGACCATAGGACTTCCTGGAACTTGTGTTTGAACTAGAAATAAAAATAAGCTTATTTTCTGAAGCTCATAATAGGCATATTATGCAGTGGGTTTCAAAATTATATGTTGCACTTCTTTACACCTAAATTATTAACGATGATTTAGAATACCATTACATTTTATTTCACTGCAAATAAATGAATTGTCATCAGGAGTGATTAATTTAGACACAGGAAGTGTTTTTTAATTTCCTTATTTCAGTTATGTAATGCCAAAATTCAGACAGTACAAAAATTAAGATTGCAAAGGACTTCATTAAGGCTCTTTCTCAGTTAATATTTTGTTTCTGCTGTAGTCCTAAATTATTTGTTCTTTATAACACATCAATTGCTCATATTCCAGCAAAATACACAGCTTCACGTAGACAAAAAAAATCAGATAACATAATTAAAAATTTCTGTTTCTTAATTGCTCCATATAAGCCAAAGTATAAACATTAACAAGAACATATTTTAAATTCCCCAAAAGAAGACTTCAGAAAAAAAAGATCTGCTGGCTTAATAATGTCAGGCGTGCACATATTATTTATTATAACAGTATTACAATCATCTCAGAGAAAAAAAAATACTTTAACTTTCCTTATTTTTTTGGCATCTTACACTAGCTCTCTATTTAGACACTAGTCTGTGGTACAAAACCCCCGTGGGAGGGTGTAACGCATTGTACAAATATTCAGAGCTCGAAGCCCTTATTTCAGATTCCTCAAGGCAGATCCCAATGACCTTATTTCTACAGAATTTGGCTTTAGATGCCAGATATATTTTCAAATGTTCATCTTCTAGCCCTTGAGAACTGCTCTCCCCTCAAAGCAGATTATTTTATACCTTACAAAAGTTTTAAGAGAGCAGATATGGAACCGTTTCCTGTGAATCCGCCACCAAGATCAGTATGTTTCCCTTAACACTTTGCAAAACAAACGGCGTAGCTCGCTCATAAAAATTCATTTGCTTAATTTTACTTCTCTGATATTCAGAGTGAACTACAAGAATATGTGCAAGACCCTCAGGGATGATTTAACTCCCCTGTTAGGCATTCAAACCACGCACTGGGCTTGAAGCAGCTTCTGCAAAGAGTAAATGTGCTCCGAGTAACAAAAACTGTCAACCTGCAGCAAGACCCCCTTTGTTTCTTCATAAAAGGCAAATCAGTAAAAGCACTAGTTTTGAATCCGTGCTTAGTTGACAGCTCGGCTTTGATGACACGACCTTTGCCTCTCTGAACTGCAGTAGCCCACAGCAGGCAATGACCGAACAAGGAAATAACTGAGCCTGTCTCGGTACTGAAGCAACAAGGCTCTTGGAACTGTGTCAGCGGGTTTTACAAGGGTCTTGTGACCTACAAAATGATGTTCCAATCAAAAAATTGGCTTGAAGAAGTTCAGGCTTACTTAGCAGAAAAGCCAGACTGCTCTTCTGTAACGGCCCAAGCCCAATGAAGTTTCTTTTGGCTTTTGTTCTTAATTATCTTTAACAAATAACAGATCATTTAATTCACAAGAACATACTGGGAGTGGCTGTCAAAACAAAGAGGACAGTAATACAATACCTTTTTTTTTTCCTTCCCCCTCTCTCCCTCCAAAAACGTGGCTTCAATGTGGAAAAACCTCTTCAATATAAAAGTAACATGACAGTGACAGTGGCAATTTAGAACCTAAGTGGGATTAAAATGCTGAGGCAAGATCTTGAAAACCTGTTTTCCTGATAAGAAGAAAACCCAAAATAAGAATTTTGTATTTTGAACTTGAGAGGATGCCCACGGGACTAAGATAAAGAACTACAGAAATCTGTAGTACCCACCAGTGAATACCATCCCCACGTAGACTTTCCCGGGTTGTTTCAGAATTACTGTAGGAAGGCCAGCATTCTCTATTGTACATCTGTGGGATTTTTTTCAGAGGCGTATGAGGAATTTATCACTAGTTAGTTCTAAACTGTACATGGAGGTTTTTTTAAGCTAATAGTAAACATGGCAGATAGTGAGGGCTAGTGGAGCAGTCTGACAGAATAAAACATTACTTTCCTAAGAAGATTGATGTTACATAAATCCACAAAAAATATTTTTACAGATCAGCTATGTTAAAGATCCAAACATAAATTTATGCACACGCCCACCCACCCAATGAGTAGTGTCCACTTCTACTGGTACACAACAGGAAAAAAAATCAAGGCATTATATTCTCATCTGCCTGAGCTAGTCTGTGAGGCAGTGCCAACTGATGTCTATCATGGAAGTAATACATTCCAGAAGAATAAAGAAGTCATTCATGTTAGCACATGATATAATACAAATATACAACAAATGCACCAAAATACTATTTAAATGACCACCGCTACTTTGAAAAAAACCTCCCAATTAGTTAAATACATTGTATACGTGAATTCCTGGCTTCACTGAAGTCAATGTATATTGGAATGAGGATCTCTTCCTGATGTTTTTCTACTAGCCCCAATGCCTGATCTTGCAAAGTCACAAGATGGTTTAAATTTATTCACAGGATAGATCATTTCCATGGAATTTGCAGAATTTGGCTCTTAAATATGTATTTTTACTAGTAGTTACAGATTTATACCCAGTAATGGGCATTAATGGACTAAAAAGAACAAATTATAACTCACAGTGCATCAAGATTTCTTTCACTTCCATAGGAGCAAGCAAACATTAACTTCTTTATCCGTGGCAATTACAATTTCCTACAGATGCTCAAATTCCCTGTGCAGTTTCATTAGGATGAAATTCTCACACTTCTGCTCTAGCTATTTTATCCTCAAAATGAATGCATTACATAAAGGTCAGTAAACAGTGAATACTTGGGATTTTTTTAATTGTATTTCTGTCTGGGAGGCAGAAGGCAGCAATAAATAGATACAATTAGAAAATATAAATGTTCTTTGCAAGATAAATTTCAGGACCAACACAAGCTGGCAGAAGCATTAACATTAATTTTTAAAGCCGATAGTTCTTCATCCTAGAGAGTCTACATGCAGCATTACAAATTTGACATAAATCAGCTGCAGTAGCTAACTAGTCCTAATACAGCAGGTTACTCGTAATTATAACATTTATCTTAGACTCTGTAAAAACATACATGTTTTTATAGCCTAAAGATACATTAACTCCTGTACATACAACTCATTTTCCCTACCACTGAAGAAAATTTAGTTTTAAGAGTTTACAGTAAATGGGAACGTGATAGGCCGAATTCAGGTCACCTTACTCGAAGAATTAATCCCCCTGTGATTTATGTGAAAGTGAAATAAGTGGTATTTGGCTGTGGTACAGAAAGCCAAGAATGATACATCCAAATGAACTGCAAGGCATCAGAATGAAATTACTGAAATTACAGGCTGTAATTACTGAAAACACGTTATGAAGTTACCATGCTTATGTAAAGAAGCTAAGTGTATTTACCAAAATTATATTTAGCCCAGGTATTAACATTAGCTCCTTTCATAAATACTTCTGTGAAGGATTTAATCATTAGTGATTGAGACTGTGGTGCCGTGCTGGTTCCAGAAATTGCTATTTCCAGCAGTAAGAGAGGCCTTAAATTTAATTTCAGGTTTTGGTTCAGAGTCAGAATGCCACCTTCCAGA
>JAOXJK010000032.1:14065494-14084682 GCA_025774025.1 Xenus cinereus
TATTGGACAACAACCCTTTATGTTGAAAGATAAAGTTGACACAATAAAACCTCCAACAATTTGTAAAAAATAAAAAATGCTTCTGCAAGGTTTCAAAATAGAAGATATAGGAAGGGAACCATCAGAGACATTTTCTGTATCAATGATCTTTACAACAGTTCTTTTTCTGATGCATACTGTTGTCAATCACTTATGAATTTTTCCTCAAATCCTAATAGCATTAAAAAAATAAAAGATGCTAGAAATCAATTTTTGCTGCTTATGTGATCCCGTAATCTCTGCTCTGGTTTGAAGCAAACAACTGCCATTACTGAAGTCGACGAGCAGTCTCAGATCAACCAATATTGATGAATTCAGTCAGCACCAACCACACAATCAATCTGTTTATCCAATTGTCAGGCTACCCCTCCCTTATTTTTGTTTTACCTTTTGTACTGCAACTTTTTTCCCCTATTCTTTTTGCTTCTGCCAGCATCCTCTATTTCCCTACTCCTTTCTTCTCTCCCTTGTTTGATTATAACACATTACTTTTCTAACGCCATTATTTAGGAAATGGAAAGGAGAGCACATCATATGAGGCATGTCCACTGAGTTTGATCAAGCAGCAGATTCGTGGTGTAGTCATGATGACGTGACATCTAGATCTTGAAAAACAGTTAACGTACAGTAATTTGGTTTTTTGTACTCAAAACTATAGCACTGTTACTATGGGTTCTCAGTCTGTCCAAAGGAAAAGATTGCATTTTGTGGAGGTGGCCAGAAATTGCAGGGTACTGGAGGCTCAAGTGATGGTCACAACACGGATTTTAAACACCATTATGGACAGGCTGTAACAGTTCAGTAAACAGCAACAGATTAATCAACAACTTGCAGTAGTACTTAATAAGAGGCAAGGAGACACTTGGTTTTGCGCCCACACAACCACATCCAGGAAACCCTGTTACCTTATGCGATCACACTGACAGACATGGATTCCTTAGAAAGAATGGTAAAGTGAAAATTCAATTTACACGCTTGCTCTCATTCCCTGTGCTGTGTACCTGTTCTTATTGAAGACAACCTAATTCTGAATGTCCAAATTTCCCACCAATTTTATCAGCTTAGCTGTTTTTGAATTTCCTGGGGCAAGTGAAAGAGAGGCACGTCCTGCACCTGCAGGCAATAAAGCACAACTCACACCTGCCTTGGGCTATGGAAACATTTCCCTGCAATCCTCCTCTGCGGCATCCCACCTTAATGATACGGAGTCTTAGAGACTGAACCAGGTATTCACAATTTATTATCCGATCTATTCTTCTCTATTAAGAGAAAAACATTAAGTTAATTCTGTGACAAAATTTAGGAAAATATCCATGCTTTCAAAAAAATAATAATAAAAGGCACAAAAGCATGTGCTCATCTATTGTTTACTGGTGTGCAGTGATAAAGCATCAGAGCACCATTAGCTTGTGCATACGACTACAGTTTAATAGTAACAAAAACAGGTCCCAAGTTAGGTGTTTTGTTATTTACCAAAACTAGAGAATATACCTAGAGCTCGATTATTGTTTGGCATATAATAAATTTCCTGAAAATACAGAACTGATTAAACAAGACCTATTCATGACACCAAACAATACCTGACAGTTTCAGACCAAGAAGGGGGAAGGTTTAAGAGAAATATTTTGTCTTCTTCAGGAACACAATTTTGTCTCAATATTGTCCTACATTCAAGAAGGTTGAAGAGAAAATGCTGGACTATTTAATGCTAGGTTAAACATTTTTAGTTTGTTTAGACAGCATTTCAGACAGATCTGAAAAACAGAAAAGTTTCCATTTTGGTTCATTTCATCCCAAATTTGTTGGCTCACAAAAGAGCAAAACCCCTACTGTTTGTCCATGTTTACTTAACATACTATTAACTTGGGCAGCTTCAAGCTTTATATCTAATATGCACAAAACTTACGCTACTTGATAATATACATCTCCATCAGTGTTAGTCCCAGCACTTCAGAAATCTCTGCTGATTGCACAAGAATTAATGTTTTCCTTTGCGACTGATCCGGAACACCTGCAAGAATGTTTTTCTCCCCGACACTACAGAGTAACTACATGGTAAAATAGTAACACTGACAAAATTCATACAGTGAAAATGTGTAATAAAAATAAACAAAACATTCCAGTTAGAATCACAACCCGTTTTCTTCACTGCTACTTTTGAGACGCCTACGTTAGCAGTTTAAACCCAGCCTCAGCAGGTCCCCGCAGCCCAACAGCAAAACCAAGTTCGCGTTACGTGCCCGTGTCCTCTTATCTGCCAAAAGAGATCGCTGCCGTGTGGAAACAGCCCCTTGGCCGTGCCAACTCCCAAATTGCCTGGGAACCGCACCTAGGAGAGCGCTAAAAAATTCACCAAAATCAGACCAGCAAACATTTAATAATTTCCCTGTATAAAAATCACTGAGATCATGTCCTAGAAACATTCCCCAGGGGCTTTTAATTTACAAGTATGGGCAGAGACTTCGGGTCCTGCAAAGTCATTCTGGTAACTGTGTGAGGGATTAGCTTCAGAACTGAAAAGTGATGGGTTTGCAGAAGAGATTCTTCTTTACCTGTCAAGACAGCTGAGTGGTTTTTGAAACATGATTTTCTCCTCTATTGTGCTGCAAGCAAAGGATTTGCTGTTTCATTCTACTATTTACCAATACTGCTGTGCAGTATTACACATCAGTTCTACAAAGGTTTCTCTTTTTATCAAAAAATATGGTTCTAATAATCTTACCGGACAGTCTTCTATAAAGTATTAGGATTACATATTTGGGAAATCCTCAGGACAAGACTGCAAAATCTTTCCTGACAAACGTCTCTTGCATGATTTGAAATTCAAGGTGCAGCCAGTATTAAAGCAGATGTGATCTACATCTTTGTGCAGGAAAACAACAAAACCACAACCAAGCCATAAACCAAATCTCAGGTTTCTTAGTGGTCTGAGCATGTGTGGGATTATGACTACATCCTTCAAGTAAATTCTGAACACACAAGGTACTTCCTTCCATAAGGTTATGGCACTAGTATAACTGGCTACTGAGTCACACTTCTTTCCAGTCTGTTTCTGTCACAGCAAGGGAGTTTTATTAAGGGTGTGATGACACATTCAGCTCACGTAGCCCAGTGGAACATAAACCCAAGATAAATTCTCTCTTTCATATGTCTAATCAGGTTTTAAATATTTTCTGTTGACCATGAAAAATCTTCATGAATCATCCCTTTTCTTTTGGCAAAGATTTTTTTTTAGCCTTTTTTTCCTCATGGTGAAGGCAAGTGGCAAAGCTGATTTAAGAGGCAGAAAAGGCTTGCTATACAACTAAATAGTCATGCATGAAGAATGATGCTTAAAAACTGACATTAATTTCTAGATGTTCAAATCTATGGGTAGGATGACAAAATTAAGGTTAGAGGGTACTGGTGGTGTAAACAGGGGATCACTTAATCTATGTTGCATTTGTAATTTGAGTCATTTTAAGTGAGGAGGGTGTTGAACAGCAGCAAGTATAAATTCAAACATTTTGACTTAGTGTTTTCTACCTGCAACTTCAGTTTGAGATATACAAAAGGAGCAACGTGACTGCTTCTGATTAATGAGACCAATTCACATAATCTCTTCACGGGATTAGCCAATGTGTGAGTCATAAAATAAATGCCATGACAGATCTGAAAACTACTCTTCCGTTTCAAGTAAATAATGCCAATTCATTAATTATTTTAAACAAGCATGCTGCTACTGTTTTTTTTAAATCACATTAACAGTTTGGGATCTGATCTGATCTGGTCTGGTCCCTGCCATTCTTTGAGCACTAGTGCCACACACAGTACATAGGTATGTTTATGCAGGGGGAGTTACTGCTCATGTAGATTCTTCAATCACAAAAAATGCACCTAACTGTGATTTTAGCTGGTGCACAAGTGCTGGTACCAGGAGCACTAAATGCAGCAAGGAAAGCTCCCCTACTTAGGCTAGGTAGGTGGCTAACCAAAACCACCTACCCAAAAGTGCACAGCCTGGGATGCAGACTGTAGCACTCTGGAGATTGCAACCCAACAGTCCTATCAATAAACCACCCTCTCTTTTCTATAGCAGGTTGATTTTAGTCATAACTAAGAGAGTTTTATGAAATGCTAGAAACCTCCTATTTGAATCCCAAATGCGCTTCATTTTCCATCCACTTCCTTCAGACCAAATGACAGGGCTGGGCTGAACTTCTCATGAAGAGCCTTGAAAGCGTTCGTTGTCCTTTCTGGTAAAGAGAACATGTAGAGACTCTGGAAAACAAACCCTTTCTATGGGAAATGAAGAGAGTGGATGTGACTGTTTTTTTCTTTACTTGCTTTGGTTGGTTTAGGGTCTATTTAGAAGATGGCCAAAGTCTCTTTGGAGCCTAGTAGAAGTACTTTTCCTCCCCAGGTACCAAGGAGGAGGACTGAAGCTGAAACTTTGTAAAATACACAAATATATTGTTTAGAAGCTTTTTGTTGTTACTACTCATGTTTGTAAGGAAATTTTTACGTGGAATGCTGCTGCAGGTTTCTCAGTAATTCAGACGTACTCTTCCAACTCCCATCATCATAGAAAGTGAACATTAGCATAGACCATCACTTTATAAGCAAAAATAGGACTGCACTGATGGGAAGAGTGAAGAGATGAAAAGACACAGAGTTTTGCTCCTACAACTTCAAGAAAAAATGACTTTTTGAACATCTGAGATTACTATAGACTAAAGATTCGATAAGCAGTGCATTTACCTCCTGCATCCCTAAGCCTTTGCTATCAGCAAGGAGTAAACAAACAAATTATAACTCGGGGCAAATACCTTCCTCTCTATAATAATGCTACATTTTCCCTACTGTTAGAAAGAAATGAAAGACGTGGTTTGGCTCAGTGCAGTCACAGTAATTCACAGTTTGCCAAAGATCAAAGATGCAGCTCTCAGGATATGCTCTATGAACTACGTACGTTGAGGGCTCCCTGAACAGAAAAGGAAGAGTTCGCTACGCTGGCAGTATCACTTAACGATGAGGTAAGTCACTGGCAGATGGAAAAGATGCCCATTTACTTCTTGACCTGGATTGAACTATCAGATACATACTATAATTTTTGTAATCATTTCTTTCTGTGTTGCAGACTCTATTCTCTCAAACATGCAATCGGTAGCGAGGAAGCATTCTCACTGGAGTTATCACTACAATGCCTTGGGAACTGCGGCTTGTGAAAAGCTACAGAAAACAGCCAATTCCTGCAGCTTTGGAGTCTCTAAGACAGAGATGTGTAAAGAATGTATGTCCCCAACCACATCCGCAGCAAGCTGCCTGTGGAAGTGCAAAGCAGTTCAGCAGTGGGGCTTTCCACTGACTCTGGTAATTGCCATCACTTTCAAGTAAGCAGAATGTATGCTGTTTAAAAAATGCTTATAACGGGGGGAAAAGGGTGTTTTACTATGAAAATTCCAAAACATGTACCATAAAATTAAAAACATCCAAAATTTTGTGGGAAACTTAACCACCTATAATCTATCACTGTTTTCTTCTGAAGAAGCAGCAAAGCCAGTAGCAACGTTTGAGTATTTCCTTCCTTTCTTCCCCAGGATGGGATATGGAAGGTGGCAGGAGGGTATAAATCTCCCCTCACCGAGATGGTGGAAAACAATCTCTGTCTACAGTGTGTTCTGCTCTGTTGTGTACACTGGTTATTTTGCATGCTGGAAGGGAGACAGTTTCAGAAACGTTTCAGTAAAACAGCATCTCACAGTGCTTCCGCTTTAGATATACACTGCATCAATTTTCCAGAAAACCCCTGTCTTTTGAAATAACTTCAGTGTCCCTAGAACAAAACACCGAACGAGGTTGCGCTCGGGGCAATTTCAGCCCCTCCTATTTTACACTCTCTTTGTAAGAATGCAGTTCTCAACCAAGCCAAGTCTTGAGAGATACTAATCCTGGAATTGCTCGTGTTCTTTCTTTAATCACGAAGAAAAACTGTAACACTTCTTCACATGCTTAAAGTGTTTGGCTTGAGTAACCGTGGGCCAGAGGCCAGGTGGTCAAACAGAAAAATCTACAGCACAGCCAGAAAGCGTACGGGTTGTTAATTGGAAACACCTCATCCTCCCCAAATGCCCATTACCATGGCAGGCCTTAAGAAATTCTGCTTCCCTTTTAATTTCTAATAAATGATAATGCCCTTCAATTATCTTGTAACATATCTCACATTAACCTGGCTGGGAATGATACTGCCTTTCCGGGCCCGATGAGATGTGCCAGCATTCAGTCTTCTCTAGCACTTGCTCGTGGCCAATGACCTACAAAATGAAGCCACCTACTGTAGTCTGAGCAGGCTGCTGCTCTCCTGCTCTTTTGGTTCATCCTGCGTTTCTGTGGCTGTTGTACAGCACTTGCAGGCTTCTTACATCTAAACAATTGCCCTTTCCAGCATGCATTTACTGCACTGGTAAGAACACAGCAGAGATCAAGACTTTTAAACTGCTTAAATTATCCTCTGCTTTGAACACAAATATATATGGACAGGTATGCAATGTTCTTTTTTTTCAAAGATCTCAACCATTCTCATAGTTTTACTCTCAATTAACCTTTATTAAAAGCTAAATCAGCTTCACGTCATCTCACCACAGCCCAGCCAACACATGGAAAGGACGCTGGAATCATGCTTGTCTCATTTTATTAGGGTTTAACTTTGTGTTGGCTAAAAATAAATTCTGCACTGTGCCATTAATGCACTGCTACTGACAGCTTAAATGCAATCAATAAAACACAAAAGCTGCAATTAGACAGCAAAAGTAATTTTTAAAAATTATCACTGCCAAGCTACAGGCGTCTCTTGTTATCTCATTAATATACACAGGGGGCAGAGTTGGCTCATGCACTGTTTATATACCACTAGGTCAATAATATCCTTCCTACTCTCTTAGAACGTGTGAGGGAGTTGGTTAAAGCAAACGAGTAGCAGAAATGCTCTGAACTATTTTTTTCATTGGGTTCTGCTCTTGGCGTGAACACTTAAGTATGGGAGATATGAGATTCAAACAAAGCGAAAGGCACGTGAGTGCAGGGCAACGACTGCACTTGTCAGACCAGTATCTACATCAGTGCAGAGCGAGTATTTGGTGCGTGAAATAATAAAGTTACATTTTCCCAGGTATGGTAGGTAGTAATGAAGTACCTGCAGAACACTGTCGAAAACTGAAAACACAATTATCCATCCTGAACTGGAATTACTCTGAGCTAACGGAAATTTCAGTGGAAAAATGACAGTTTTACATTGGCCCAATAACGTTCTCTTGAGTTCAGGATAATTAACAACTGAAGTAGTAACAGAAAACCTGAGGGCAAGGAAAGAGTTATCTACCAAACATTTACTTCCCTAAAGAGACTATTTAGAAAGCTTCCTCTCCCTCCCGTTCATTCAAATGATTGATGGCATACTTCTACTAAAGAATATTAGCTGTAAATAAGTTCTTTTTCAAAAGTAAATATATCAAATCATAATGGTATAACACTTAAAACAATGTTTACTGAAACAGGCTTTGAAAAAATAACTTCTATGCATCTGTCTACTTAAAAAGGCTAAATATTTGCAGAATTCATAGTGTTCCCAAAATTTCGTAAGCTAAAGGAACTTTGTGTCCAGAAGAGCTATCAAATTAGAAGTTTATAAATAAAGACCTATATATAAACAGCAATTTATGGGAATAGCACTAGAAATAAATTTCTTAATGGCTACTGCTCTCTTAAAACTAGAGAAACTAGTGACAAATCTGTGTTTAAAACGCAACTGGTAGCGTGCAGGTGCCAGCAAAATCTCCCCTATGCTAAGTTTTACCCTCCTGCCTTTACTTTACCTTGAGTTGTTTACTGGGATAACGACAAAATACGCTACTAAGATCTGATCCAAATCCTTCAAAAGGCAGCACATCAAATACTCCCTAACCCGGAGTGGTGAGTCTTTAGGTGCCAAATTTTACAGCCCAGGCTTCCCATATATCTACGGAACAGCCACAAGATGATTCGGATCCCCTAAATCAGGTACTTAACCATCCTCCAAGGTGTGCACTGGGAACACGAATCCTTAACCTAGATACTCACACGATAGGTATCTAAAGTCTTATGATAGAAACAGCTTGATTATGAGCATTGCACTGAATTCAAAGGGCTTTGGAAAAATACTCTCCAACGGTTAATTGCCTGATGTTCCCCCTGCCCCAGTCTTTACAGGGCTCTATGATCTCCAGCCCATACTTGTGTTACCGCTGCATCCCTTACAAAATGAGCCACACGAGCCTC
Organism: Xenus cinereus; assembly: GCA_025774025.1. Lineage (NCBI taxonomy): Eukaryota > Metazoa > Chordata > Aves > Charadriiformes > Scolopacidae > Xenus > Xenus cinereus. The sequence continues at coordinate 14,073,826 of JAOXJK010000032.1, forward strand.
GGGTTTTCTTTCCAGCACCATAAATAGGTGATGACTCACACACTGAACATGATGGCTAACAAACTTCCAAGCGCACTTGACTATCAGCTACTTTTAAAGGACAGCCTTGATTTTTCTCTGTAATGTGAATAAAAGAAAAAGATTTATGAGCAAGCAATTGTCTGTTTTGGGCTATGTTACAATGTGGTACAGAACATTAAGCTTTGCAACAAGATTAAATGACTTACTATTTCTCTTTTGGCGTTTTATACCCAATGGAGTATGGATAGTGAGTTTAAAGTTTTTATTTTTGCCATAAAAGATCATTTGACTTCTTCCTCTCCACTGTAATATGTATTTCATTTAATAAACTTTATAATTAAAAAAAAAAATCTACTAAACCCACTTCTCTATTCAAGGATTACAATTCAGAGGGGGTTCATTTAGTTCCATTAGTTTTAACATCTGTGTTTTAAGTCGCAGATAGCTTCAAAAGGAGCTATTGAGGTAATACATTGCTTCATTTACAAAGGAAATTGGATGTTTAATGCATTTTGTAATGCAGGAATAACAAAGTGGTAGTATTTGCATAAAAGCAGCCCACTGTAATAGCAGTGGTCCTGTCTGGGAAAAGGTCTTTTGACTTCTGCTGGCCCAGTGTGGGTTTGTTATTCCATCTGGTTATATATTATCGTAGAGATCAGTGAAGTCCACACTACAGAACGCCACATTTTGGTAGGTTTGTTACCTTCATCTGTGCCTAGAAAAGCCAAATGCAAGGGCAGAGGATGCTTCCCAGTTTAACTGTGCGGACTATTAGTGGAGAACAGACTGGCCAGAAAGCACCGATCAAAGCATCGTAAATACCTGCATTGCCTTCTGTGCGCACGATGTGGTTGGGGTGGCTGCTCAGAGCCGGGGACGGGACAGGGCTCACCAGACAGCTCTGGTGGCAAATTTCTAGCCAGCGTTCGTTGGTGTAGTTCCTTTGGCTTTGCTAAAGCTATTCCGGTTTTATTTCTGGTAAAGGCTGTTTGTCAATGAGTACATATGTGACACAAACCAGTATTTTACAAGAAACATACCATCCCAATCCAAAGAATTTGAGGGAGATGGTGACTGTTACCACTGCAGAACCCACTGGATCGCACAGCTGGAATTGTGAAACGCGTTTGTGAGTTTTGCTTTCCAAATGGCTTTAATTGGTTTCATCATTCTCTGTATCTGAGGAGCCGTCTCTTTGCCTTACTAACTCATTATTTCCTAGAATTACCACATCATGACAGTCTCACTGATTATCTTTTCTTCTTTTGGGTATGTATTTTGGTAGGTCTGATACAAACCTAAGAGCTGAATTCCAAATGTTCGTACTATATTAACTGTAACAGCAAGCAAAGCAGAAAATTTTGGTTTTTAATCTGCTCAAGAGACAAACAGTCTCAGAACAGAACCATGTCTGGAAAATACCTGTACTGTGTCTAAGCGCTTGTATAAGCGTGCAGGAGATAATCAAAACTGTGAGTTCAAGTTCATTACCACCTCATTTTAAGTTTTACCTTGGAATTAAACTTAAATTGAGACTGAAATGAGTTTTGTTATCCCTATTGTGCTGCACGGAGGAAGATTCTTCATGACAGCAGGAAAAATGATTGCCTTTGGGACTGAAAACATAGAATTTGAGATAACTCTGTCACAAAATAATTTAAAGAAAATCAGCTAAGACTACAAATACCTTTCTGGACTACCGTGCTATGTGTTTGCTCAGCACCATCTTACCAGTGAATACCTGTTGTCTGAAAGTGATAAAAAGTGTTTGATTTGAAAAATGCTAGTACACTCAAGTTTCACTATTCTCCCTGAAAAATCAACAGTAGCTGTATCACATTATATGAAGCAATCAAATTTTCCCTGTAAAATTTTCATCTACAAACAAGTATCTTCACCTGAGTATAGTAAACCTACAGGGCAACACAGGACATGAGGTGTCAAGTGTTTTAACTACAGTTTAATTGCCAATCAAAGCACGCAAAACAATCAGAAACCACAGCAATACAGAAGTACTCTAAAAACTTTTTCTTGTATTGGAGAAATATTATGTAAAGTGAAAATGAATTTTTAAAAATGGCTTTAAGTCAGATATAAATCAGCAAAACGTGACACAAAATGAAATGCACCGATTCCTATGTTTCTACATTTTTTTGACTATAATTATGTGTGTGTGTGCGTGTTACGTGCTATACCACACAGAGCAACATACTTAGGAGGCAAAACTTTGCTGTATGCAATGTTGCCTTGTCAAGGCACTACCAAAAGGTCATTTCAATCCTTTTTAGCCAGAAAAAATATTTTACTGACTTTAAATCTACCAGATTAAAAGTATACAAATTACAGCCAGACGGACAATAACCTTGGTCTCAAAAAATACTCTAGTACTTCAGTAGGGAAGCATGAAACGTAAGGCCATGTCCACCCTAAGGGCTTCATGAAAGAAGGTAATTTTCCCTTTGAGAAAGGGCAGAAGAAGTTGCAAGGAGAATACAAGACAGTATCTTAAAGACCGCAGCAAGGCAGGCTAATGGGGAGGGAAAGCCAATCCTACAGAAGTAAAATGAATACCCCTCTACTTGGCAGCACCTCTTGGGCCACCTCCGCTGCACGAGAGGGACAAAACCCAGCACAGTACCGGTCTGACATGTACTGGCTGCTCGCTTTAAGAATGAATTCAAGTCGCCTCTTCACGTGGCAATTGATATTAGGTGACACCAAAACGCGTAAGAGAAATGTCAAACTACACTTAAAGCAATCGTTGACTAATTTGCTGATAATACCCTTGTAGCAGCAAATTTTTAGAGAGAGAGGGGGCACAGGGAGCAGCCTTCTCCCCTCGGCAGCGACGCAGTGAGAAAGCAAGAGAGGACTTTATCGGGTGTGATGTTGAGGGAGGACTGTGCACCAGCGCCCGGGCAGGACACGCAGCAGCTCAGCAGGCTCCAGCAGGCACAGAGACTTTGCCTGCGCAGCCAGCGCTGCTGCGTGCGGTCTGTCAGCATGAACTCAAGCAGCGAAAAGGACTGGGAAAAGAGAATTATTAACGTGCAGAATGGCCAATGTCAGCAATGAATCTAATTTATAAGCATTGCTATTGAGCATCCAAGTACAGCAACACAACTGTTTTTTAAAACAAATGAAAATGTACAATGGGAAGAGTACAGTTGAGACAATGAGAAAAGGATCAGTTTAAGAAAAAGTAGATCCAAATTCAATTTCCAACAAAGGAGAGGACTATATGGTCATGAGTAAGTGACATCTCTATTCCATCTTTCTCCCATTGAAGAGCAAAAAAGATACAGGTGCTTTTCTTTATCTCACCCTTTGCTTGTCAATTATAAGCTTTTTGAGTCAAGAACATTTGACATTAAGAAGTGTTTGCACATCTGCTCCAATCTCAGCTCTTGACCTACTTCTAATACATTTAATAGTGATTATTAAATGAAATGCATGTAGCACATCTGCAGCTTACAATGCTAGCAGTTGCTACGTGGGAGAGAAAGTGGAGAACACAGTACAAATAAGAAGCGATAAGGTATTAGAATGTTTCGCATTTTCTTCAGGAAACAAACATCTTTTTTATTATAAGATCTTAGAAGACATCTTAGAAATACGTAGTAACATCAACTAGTAGCAACATATAAGTAGGACAGAGCATATTCTAGGTGCGCACTGATGACAACAAAAGGTGAAACAGCAAATGCTAAACACGTCAGAGATTGTTTAAAACCTTATGAATAAATATTCCAACCAGTTATAACCAATACTATCAAAGCAGATGGTCCAATGGACTTCCAATTCATGGACCTTTGAGAATGAGGTATTATTGTAACTGCTTACTTTTGCCTGACGCTGCTTTGATCATTTCAAAAACCAGCCAATAATGGCTGTGACAGAGCTCAGCCATTTTTATTAGCTTTCCTGTAACAGCCATTTTATTAACTGAAATAAACTTAGAACAGAGATCGTGCCAGTCTTGGTTAAACTAAGTGAGCTAAAAAACCCAAACAAAAAACTAACCCAAACTAGACTAAAGGTGTTGATTTTTATTTCCTGGCTGAAATTTGTTAGGAAAAACATTCCGCAACAACTTACTGCGGACACTCCCATTCTCTGCTTGTCACACCACTGGGAGGCACTTTGCTGGAAACTGCTCAGCAAACCTGTCTGTTGCTGAGGACTTTGTATTCTGTAGATGCTCCATTGTCAACAGTTATGAATGAGTTATAAATAGATTTAAATAAAAAAAAACCCAACAAAACAAGAAAACCAGCAACTTTTGAGCAGTGAGGAGTGATTTTTGCAAAATGCATATAAAAAACAACATTATTTTGACAGGACGTGCCACTTTACCCAAGACACAAACTGTTAATAAGATGACCCTAGAGCAAGATCTTTCTTATAAATATGTGACTGTGATCAGATTGCTCCTTAACGCTGTCTTTCCTTTTTTTGGTAATCCAAACAAGTTCTTCACATCTGACAATGTTGACTGGGGTGGGTCTGTGGCTGAGGAGAAAAATATTTTTATAAAGCAAGGCACAGCTCATTGATCTACTGCAGATGAAAATAAACTGCTGCCTTTTTTAGTCTGTCTTCCTATAGAAGCAAAGGTTATGTGTTAGCACTTGGTGTGAGGGGAAGGAAGATGCATTTGTATATTCTCACAACCTTTGTGCACATTGACCAGGGAAATTTAAAAGAAGGATAAGAAACCTTAAAGATTATTACGTTCTCACCAGCGTAAGGAAATACACAGTCAACCTGCAGAGACACCGTCAAAGGGGGAGGCTGTTGGGCCTCAGACAATCATCACCCATGAAGGCCTACAAGCCATGAAAGGATACAAAAAACTTCACCCTAAAAAGATACACAAACCCAACCTCATACTCCTTCAGTGAGCTACTATATCAGTTATGTTAAGCTTCAGTCCTGCCAATAACACTATTTATATTCAAATTACAGATGTTTGGAATATTTCAAGAGTTCTCAAATTCCCCTCCAAAAGCGCTGTTCTCTCCTTTAAGGAATAATAAAAAAGAAAGGCTACAAATAACTGATTCAAAAAAAACCCGATAGCTCTAATACCACAATACTATGAAATCTTTTACACAAGAGTAAGTGAAGCTTCCGAGTACCACAGGCAGAAGTATCTCCTGCCTCGTTAACAGGTAGTCTTAACTAGGAGGCTGGGTCATACACCCAAACCATTTCATCCCATGACAGACGTTATAGGGAACAGTGATTCTCTTCCCACCCTTTGAACCCCTTGGCCTGTGTGACTTGAACCTTGGCTGAGCCTTGCCTGGTATCCCAGGAGCCTGCACAGCTGGAAACTCCCAATGGGCCTTCTTGGGGCATTGCCAGCATCTCCAACAGAGGAGAAAAGCCAGGTGCTTTTCCCGCTGCTGGAAGACGATACCCACGCGGCAACATCCAGGTCGAGGAGAGAAGATAAACTGGCAGGGAGGTAAATCCACAGCTGGGCACAAAACCAGCACTGCCGACGCACAGCCAAACCACTGCCCAGTCATTTTGGCATTAGGTGTGTTCAGTCACAATACAACTACACCCACACCAAATCCCAGGGTTGCAGAAACCACTTTAACTGTTGTAACGGTTAAACAGGAGTCAACAGTGGAGTTATTTTGCTGTGCATTTGGGAGGACTCCAACCTTTATCTCCTTATAAACATATACTTCCTATTCGTACAGATTATAGTAGAGGCTTAGGCTATTAATAATGCAAGTTCCCAAAATCATCTCCCAGATTTATCTTTGAACGATCCAGAGAACAGGGTGGCAGTACAATGCTGCTGGGTCTGTTATTGGGTGTAGTTCCTGCCAACTACAGATAACATCATGGAGGTAGGAAATCCATAATAAGTATATAACATTCCAAACGGTAACTCCTTTGGAAACTACGAACAGCTACCAGGACTTGTACTGCAGGGAAACACTGAGGAACAACTTGTTGCTGTGTAGCTGCACCAGTGAAAGCCTGCCAGTGCTTGCTGTAATGATGAGGACACATTTATGAAACGTCACCCACCAAATCAGAGCTGCCACAGAAAGTAACAACTAGAAATCACTACTAAAACTCCCTCCTGAACTGAGCTGAGCTGGCAAAGGGGTTCTTCAAATTATCATACACCACCGGGATACTGCAGGAGAGAAAAAAATAAGGAAATGTTCACTGGAAGGAGGAAAGAGAGCAGCAGATTGAAGGAAAAAATAATATTTAAAAAAAAAGCAGGGAGCTTATGGAAGAAAACCGGAACAGGGATGCTGTATGAAAAGAGAAGACGATTATCTGATCAGAGAACATTCCTACAAAAGAAACTAAGTTGATTAAGGAAGCCTAAAACGAGAGCAAAAATATACCTAGAAATGTCCCTTTTACTTGCTTTCCACATAAGCCAACTAGAGCTGTAGCCCAACACCCCATCATTTTTCTCCTGTTACAAGCCAAGCTCTCTGGACCAGCAGGTAGTTGCTGCTCTTCTCTGTGTCCTCTCCAACTCTCCACAGCCTGTACGTGGCTGGGACTGCAGGAAGGAAGTTCCAAGCTCTCCCTTGCCGTGTTACAGTATTCTGAGAGGAATATCGTTCCAGAGGCAAACAAATTCTCAAAGAGATTTAATCTGTGATAGTTTTAACCAGCTATTGTATGCTATTATTACCTACTTACTCTCATTTCCTCCTCCTTTCTTATCTAAATTTTAGACTTGGGAGTGTTTTTTTCCCTAAGAGATTTAGCTGTACGTGGTCAAAGCCCCAGTAATTCAGCTGCGACACATGGAATTCTAAAAGATAATAAATATGCATACAGGACTTTTCACCCACGGTTTCCCAGAAGATATTAATAGAAGTGAAATGTAACAGGAAGAAACCTAGTATTACTCACTCTGGTGAGTATAATGCATCTAGTTTCCGATTTCAGGTAAGACCTAGTCTTTCATGGAAGTTCTGAATAAGCAATAACAAGCACTAGGCTCCAAATGAATGAGGCGATTTATGAAGTCTTCCACAGACAACTAGAAGAATCTCAAAAGTGAACACCAAACAATATTTTCAGATGATCTGTCTGCTTGCATGCTAGATGTGCCTAACCATGGCAGGTGAAGTCCAGGAAAACTATGGTCCTGTAATCTATGTATGACAAAAGTGACAGAAACACTTTACACTAGAAGAGCTTTTTGAGGACTGCTAATAGTGTAAGCGCTCTCCTTTTTCTTTTTTTAAATTAATCAAGATGCAGTGTTTAAATTCACTGCTGCACTATTAAGGATCCAAACATAGACTGTGGTACTAAATGGGAAAGCAAATTTATTGGATAAGGTTTTTTTGTTTAGCTCATTTTGAAAACTAAACGATCATAGTGTGCACCTAGTAATTAATCACACACCATTCTCACTGTCTATACTGAATAATTAAAACATTCACTGAGAGAGAAGGCATAGCTCAATTCCCTATACTCTCATTTGGGTCAAGATACGGCAAATACTAATATGGGCTAGTTAACAGATCATTTACCCCGTCGATATCTCAGTGAGAAATAAAAAGTACAAATCAGAGCAGAGGAACTCAGAGTAGGGTGAGTCCTTCATCGGAATTCCATTACATCTGGTTCTCCTCTCGAGAACTGTGCCGTGCACATCCTCAGGTCAAAGGGCAAGGACTCCCTTCAGTAAGAAGATCACCGGGAACCAAGCTTTCTTGCTGTCACAAAGACAAAGCCCAAACGTGGCCAAACATTTTCAATGGAAAAGGAACTTTTTTTCTTCCTCTGTAATACACTGCAATTAATATATTAGCCTATTTTACTACTAAAGTGTACTGTCAGGGTCTGAGTCCTCTTGAAGCACCCACCTTTCCTACGTCATCAACGAAGAAGAAGCAGGTGCATTTCAAGGACTCACCCACCTAACACTGGTGTCAAAAATCGGAGACAATACAGATGGCTTGTGGCACTACCTTCCCCCCACCAACTGAAAGGAAAACTAAGCATTTACTTCAGAAATTCTGGTTTACTGCTTGCTGAAGAGCTAAGTGTTTCGGTGATGTAGCCTGGGTCACATCTCCAAATATTCCTTGCAAAGAGTGGCAAAGGTTTTTACTTTTTTTCCCCTCAAACACTCCCTTCCTCCCCAGTGATTAGTCCAAGAATATTATTATAGGCTCCGGGGGAAGGGCAACTATAATTAAGGTTGCACAATGCTTTCCATTAAGATTCTACTTTTAATTGTTAGTTCATTTTTAATGGATAAAATTCAAACTTACAATGTCATTGAAAGAAGAAAAAAAAAATACGCAGGGTTTGTGGGGTTTTTTTGGTTTGTGTTGGTTTTGTTTTGTTTTGTTTTTTTTTGAGATGACTACTAGTACCTCCATGCTGAAGAGGAGGATTTGATATTCTGCACGGAGGTAATAAAGGTGTGAGAGATGTAACTATTGTAAGAACCTGCTCCTGCAAGAATCTCAAATCACCTCTTCCTAACAAAGGCTTGTTAAAATTCAGCAGGTACATGCTTTGAGGATTCAATCTATGCTGAACGTCTGCCAGGTCAAGGGGTCAGACAAGACTTCTCCTTGCTGTTCTCCCGGGCAGATGATGACCGCTGCAATAGGAAGCAAAAGCAATGAGGTGGTTCTGCTGTTCTCTCTATACTGTTACTCGGGCCAGTGCCCCGACTCTGAAGAAGAGAAGAAAAACAGAGACAGCCACACTGTCGCAGAGGAGGAGGGAGCAACCAGAGGGAAATACTCAAGCAATAGTCTGGCGGAAAAGAGGAAGATGAGAAAGTTCTCATGAGAGAGTTCTTGGGACTGTAACTGGGGTGCTGATCAGGAAGAAGTCCGAAATTAGTATGTGGGAAGAAGGTAGAGAAAGAAGGTCCAGGAGAAATGAAACTTCTGTAGTCAGCTAGAGAACGTTCTCCTGCAAAACACACACTTGAACAACTGACCCTAGTGAAACAGACAAAATGTGTGAGACCATAGTACAAACCAGCTGGCAGTTTTACTTAATTTGCCCATGTAGAAGTCTGAACCTCACTGATGACCTTCCTGAGCCTGATACGGTGCGAATAAAGTGTGGGGTTTTTCTTGTCTTTTTTTTTTTAAAGTCTTAAAAACCAGAGAATTGCTTTAAAGACACATTATAAAGATCAATTTTGTGAAATTGCATACTTTTATTAGAAACCTTTAGATTTAACATGCCCCTTTCAAGTTACTGTTTGATACTTTGTCTGCAATTGTTCTCCTCCTTCCAGAAGGGTGCTCAGAAATAGATCTTTATTCTAAAACATCCCAACAAAGAGCCAGTTGCATTGATCCTTATTACATCTTTTCTCCATCTCTATCTGTTTTCTTTTCCTCTGCAAACTCTTGCTATTTGAAGAAGTAGTAATTTAGTTTTAGAAAACAGAATTGATAGTGGTTCAATGCACCAAAATTGGACCTTGCCATTACTTAAAGCCAGGCCTCTTTCAATACATTAGGTAATGTAAATCTTTCCATCTAAAGTCTGTACCTCAAAATATAAACGTTGAGTTTCTAAAGAACCATAGAATGATGGAAAAATCCATGTTGGAAGACAGCTTTCCATTTTTAAGTTTTGTTCATGCCAATATTCTTAGGGGAATAAAAAAAAAAAAAGGATGAGGAAGCTCAGATGGGCTGGAAAAAGAAAAGGTAATAGGAGAAGACGTGCTATCTTCTATGTGACCCCCCCATGCACTGCATCTATTGCCACAGGCTGCAGGGGCAGGGGAAAAGCTGGGACGTGGCAGAAAGGCAAGGAAGATCTGCACGGGGATCCCATTCTCTCATCCTGACCTTTTGCTCCTGCTTCCTCGTCCTCGTAGCAATCACAACCCTGTGGCGTCTGGTACAGGCCCTTCCATGGCCAAGGGCCATCTCAGCCTGGACCTATGGGTTCAACCGAGAACATCTGAAAGTCCCTGATTAAAGAGCTATTAAGCTCTCTCTCCTTCTCAACTCAGGCATCTTTAACATTACCTTTAAGAAGATACGCCCTCAAACATCTCTTTAAAGAGGAGCTATTTGCTTCACAATTGGGCTATCAAAGCCCATACCTCATTGTCCAGACCATTCACTCTTTGTATTTTGCCTTCAATCAGATTTTTGATAGGCAATTTATCTAAAATAATCTGAAATATCCTTGACTGCTGTTTCAGGTGAAAACAGTGTGTCCCACATATAGTCAAATTGTGTATTCAGTGTCTGAAATATCTGACAGTTATTGTGCCCAGCCAAGAATGATGATAAGGCTGAAAGGCTGGAGGCTTCACCGTGGACAGCGGGTTTGTAATTTCTTTTGCTTGTTTTTTGCTTTCGAGGCTTTATTGGAAACATGCTCAAAACCCAGGAAATTCTGAGGTTACTTGTTACCCAAGGCCTCCAAAAGGAGCCCTGTCACTGAAATACTAAAATTAAATAGGTTCAGAAAAAAAAAGAAAAAAAAATATCAAATGAGTTTTGCAGAACTGCTTCATAGTGTGCTGCCTACCAGGGTCCAACCTCCCTCCAGCAATGGCCAGCTCTAAAGATGAAAGATGAATTGTGTGACAGATACTGCAATGAACTCGGGTAAATCAGTTTTGTCTCTCTACTGTCTCTTGGAATATAGTTAACATTGAATGACAGAAAATATTCACATATTGGTGAATGAAAAAATAGGAAAGAAAATCGATGTTAGCAAAAAAAGGTGATTTGAAAATGGTAGCAATATTATAAATATGATTTTAGTGCACTGTGAATTGCAAGCAATTGATACAGAGATGATAATATACGGATTTTCCTCATT
>JAOXJK010000032.1:14090264-14102400 GCA_025774025.1 Xenus cinereus
GTGGTCAGGCACTGGAACAGCCTGCCCAGGGAGGTGGTGGAGTCGCCATCCCTGGAGGTATTTAAGAAATGTGGCATTCAGGGCATGCTCTAGTGCCTGAGATTGTTGGGTGTGTCTGTTTGGGGGTTTTTGGGTTTTTTTTTTTGTGTGTGTGTGTATGGTTGTACTCGATCTCAAAGGTCCCTTCCAACCATGGAGATTCTGTGTGATTCTGTGATTCTTATAATTTTAAGAGAGCGCGCTGCACACAATCTCATACCGCAGTCGCAATCGAGTGTCTCCTGCCCACCCCAACACCACCGCCAGCCAAGTGAAGCAAGAAACAGACGGTAGACTCAACGATTAAAAAAACAAAACAAAACTATTCTTAGTCCTAAGAATTTTAAGCAAATCACTAAAATGTCTACATGTACTACAGCTTACAAAACCATTGCATCTACTTTCCTGAACTTGAAATAAAAAGTATTTGTGTTAGCCTAGACTATAAAAGGAAAAGTTGCTTCATTTTTTCCTCACTTCATAACAACTGCTATTCAAAACTTAATTGTCTGAACATCTAATGAACGTTGAAAAAAAGAAGAGAAACTTTAACAAGTCTTAACTCAGACTCATGAACTTAGAGGTCTAACTTCTCATGGGGGTATGGATTCAGACACATCTGAATTTAAATAGAGTCCTTATTTTCGAGGGGTGAACTGTTCAATGCGTGACCCAGAATAATTAAAGCTTAACCCAAATGGCTGCCGTGGAGTGCCTACTTTCACTGTATGTTTTGGCAGAATTATAAGGGACGTGGGAAACATGACATATTTTTAAGGAGAATTTCTCACCTTTAGAGTCAATCCATGGTTGTACCAGCCCATTATTTTGTACTTTAGTTTCAAACAATATTTTAATAGAAAACTAAAAAGTTGAAGGAGAGCTGGTGTGCCCAAGTGTGGGTTTGCCTTTCCTCAGACAGAATTTGTCCTAAAGCAAAGGCAGTACTTTGCTTTGCTCGCTCCTATCCCTGGACAATCATAGCTATAACAGTACAAAAAAAGGAAATAGTTATGAGAATAGGGCAAGGCAATAAATTAGAGCATTAAGGCCTCGTGCTAAGGAACTTCTCAGCTTGGCTATCACGTTTTTACTTGGGATCTTGCAAGATGAAACTGGAACATGATCTTCATAATCTCGCTTCAGAAAATAAACACTTTTTTATCCGTTAATCGCATTCTCAGAAATCCTATTAAAATTAATTGCCCAGACAGTATTTAAAGTCTTTAAGGTCTTTGCAATATGGCAGTAAGGGCGATCTCAAAAGTTGAATCCCAGGAATTAAGGAATTGAATCCAACTGTGAACCCAAAGAAGTAAAGGCTAGTAAAGGAGAAGATATAAGTGTATCTTCCCTCCCATAATTCAAAATTTTAAAACTTAAATCTGTTTAAAAATTTGGAAAGTTGCATTGGGATTCAAACAAAGTACTATAAGCCTTTTTTTTTAAAGAAAGTATCAGGCAGGTCTGATAATGCTGTGAAAGAACTTAACTGCTTAATTGAAGAGATTATTTCTCTTTACACTAGTCTCTTTTGAAGTCCATGAGTCATTGTGACTATTCAAAGTGAATGAGTCATAAGAAAAAAACCAGGTAATGTATTTGGGATGAGTGATGGCTCTGATGCAGGGAGGGGAGACTAAATCCCAAATCTGGGCTGGCAGCATATATATAAAGTGCTGGCTAGTCGGAGTCTGTTTTGACCTGAGAAGCATTTTAGGCACAACAAGCAAATGACCATACCCACAAGCTTATTTTGCATTGAAGTTCAGTACAAATGTCTCAATCATTTTAAGGTGGATTAAACAGAAAACTATCTGCTAACTCAAACAATTAAAATCTGTAGATTCTGATTTAAGGAGAAACATGGTTAACCTAATAGGCTGGCCCAGATAAATCCTCAGAATGACTCAGTTCACAAAGTAGTAACACTTAAACAACATAAATAATTAAAATGGGCCAACACAATGATCTGATGCTCTAGAAATCTAGTAAGAGACAATACCAAACATATGGGAATATCATCATATCAGAACACATAGTTTACAATTAGTGCCCAGCCTAAATTTTACCCTCAATTTTGATCATTTCTTCCCCAAATATATTGAAGACATAGGAGGAGAAGAAATAGACTTAACAGTTATTAGAGCTTTAGAAAATCTCCCTTAGGAACACAGCTTTAAATGATTAGGATCGTGATTAAGCTTAAAGTGGGGATGATAAAAGCATGAAGACTAAAACAAGGATGAAACAATACTCTGATTATTTCTCCTGATATAAGACAGAAGATGCGGGGTGCAGCTTAGGAAATAAAGAGATGTAACATTTAAATGTCTGTCCCATTATACTCAGAATAAATGTTTGTGATATCAGTTTGCAAAAGTTGACTTAAAAAATGCAGATGTATTCTCACAGTCCCATTACAACGGGGATTACATGCAGGTAGAGATACCTATGCATATCCATGTATTATCTTATACATCTACTGCAGTAACAAAGTGATATCCTTAGAGCAGGGAATCATAAGGTAATGTAAAGAGAAATAGAATATAGTGAAGGAAAAATCTGAAACAGTTTATATGTCCAAAGAATGCTTTTTACCCATGAAATGACTTTCAGGGAATCCCGAATAGGTGGTAGAATACTTTCTATACCCAAAGATTAAGTAAATTCTGCCATATTCTTTGTAGCTCGTTTCACACTATCCTGTACTAATTTATCTTCTATTTCTTTAAAAAGCAATGTTTCATAGTAATAGCAGAACTGGTATTGCAAGAAAAGCTTATATTTTTACTCACAACAGATTTATACTGCAACAGCATGTGATATTATTTATTAACCACAAGGCAAAATGTTATTAGCAACATAAAAAAAATACATCAGTGTTATTAATACAAAGACACAGTTAATATTGTCTTGTTCCTGCTGTTAATGAAAAGTCATGGAAAATTTTATTAATATTTTGTATGAGATATTTATTTGCCTTGAAGGGTATATGCATCTGAAAGTTCCCCAAAACACAAGGTCTTGCTTCAATTTCAGTAGTGCCAAAGACTCATGTCTCTGCTTGTATAAATTGGCAGAGACATCAAAGGTACTTTTTGTAAATCTAAGACAATTACCTGGTTGAATTTCACATTTCTGAAAAGCTTGAGCTCTTCATAAATATCTAAGGGATGTTTTGTTGCATTGGGGTTTGTTTTTTTGGTTTTTTTTTTGTTTTTTTTTTACAATGTACGTGCAACACCCACAGAATTGGGAAACAAAAAGGAATTATGTGAATAAAGCAAACTAAGGAATATTCGCTGTTTGATGAACATGTTCTCTTTGTGTTCTCCCTGTGTCTGAACATCTGCCCTGTGCACGTCTAGCCTCTTTTGTGTAGCTATCAGTGCCCTTGGAGTGGCTGCCATGGTGACACTGGCTAAAAAAACCCATAAAATGTGATTGACTAAAAGTACTGCTACAATTAAACACTTATTTATAAAACATAAGTACCCTAATTAGAGAAAATAAAAAGTTGAGTGCAGCAATATTAAACAAAAGCCAGAGCAAGTAATCATGTTCTGCATCATACCTCAAGGCTTATGGACACTAAACAACTAAAGGAAGATATTTTGAACAATCAAATTTTATATTCTCAAAGAATTCTAAACAAACAACAAAAAAAAGGTTAGATACTGTAGCTGAATACGGTATTCTCCCTCTCAGATGAGGTGATATATCTAGAGCTATGCGTGATTGTCCAAGGAATCGATTCTGCCCATACTGGGGATGAAGTGATTCCTCTGCCTACAACCAGAATCAGTCAGCTAAAGGAGAAACACGCCCCAAACAGAAAGAAAACCTCTTTTACTCTGTTACACAACTCACTGAGAGAAATGAAAAATCCTGCATCTGGGACAAAACAACCCCAAGCAGCAGCACAGGCCATGGACTGCCTGACTAGGAGAAGCTCTGCAGAAAAGGTCCTGGAGAAAATAAGGGATAAAGTGAACAAGACCACCTCTTGCATCGAATTCTAGCCAGTTCTACCAGTTATGAAAGTGAGAAAAAGAAAATATCTGTAATTTAAGTGTAGGAATATACATTCATGAATTGAATGAGAGACCATCAGAATCGAAATGTTAGAAAACCATTTCAGCATATCTATTTACTTTAATCATTGAGTTTTCCAACCACGTCCTTAAAATCCATTACACTTACAAGATCAGCAGGCATGTGAAAATTAGTTCATCATGTGAACGTGTCTGAAAGAAGAGAGCTTACCGTTGCAGCCAGCCACATGATTTCTACATTCTTTCTCTTTTTGGCCTGGATATTTTGATGGAGATTTTCTAGCAATCCCTTTAAATCATTTTGTTCTTGAAAATGTGGTAGACCTGGAAAAAAAGGATGATAAGGTTGCTCATTACAGTAAAGCTGATGATAGGGTTATGCCGACTAAAGAATGACCATATTAAAGAACAAATCTATTATTTAAAGCCTTATTCAGACACAGGATGGAAAGCACTTGCTAAATATTTACAGAATAAGCAAACCTTATTTCTTTTTAAGTATTGGGTTGTCCTCCCCAAGATCTTCTTCACGGAAAGTCTTCAATTTTTATCTTATAAATGGATGGTGAAAACATATCTCCTCTATAGTTCAGTTCATCGACTATTATAGACATTCAATGGAAATGAGCAGAGAAATAACTGAGTGCATTAAAATCTGCTTTGATGGATGAATTTTTTTTTATTTTTAAGTCAAAATATTTTGCTTTTGTTTTCAAAATGGAACATCTCAGTTTTGTTTTAAAACGATGCTTTTATTCCTAACATAACAGGGGGGTTAAATAGCACTAAATAGTCCCCCTCCTCCCCCTTCCCCCAAAAATGTAGCAGAGGATATTTCTCAGTCTGAAATTAAATGAGACTTTAATTAAATACTAAATTTTGGGTTTACTTAAAACTCAAAATTTTACCTACTTGGTCTGGCTATGGCAGCTGAGCTGAAGTTTTATCAATCATAGATGTCTAGAAGGAATTCAGGAATAGGCAATTTAATTTTCTTTCCTGCTTTATGTGTATTTATAGGAGGAGTTTGTTCTAATGTTACTTTTAACTTCATTAGTTTTGAAAATAAGTAGAAACATCCCAAATCTGGTTTTTTAAATGATTTCTTCTTACAGTAGTGAAATAAAAAGAAATTTAATAATAGTTATCACCAAAGAAAGGCTCAGAACCAGTTGAAACAAATTTGTACTTTTTTTTTTTTTCAACAAGAAAAAGTAGGAAATTCCACCCAGTGGGAAAAAAAACCTATGACACAAGCCCCAAACCCCAAACCTAAGATGTATATTCAATTCAAAGAGCAAAATTGAGGCAACTACTAATGCAGATCAAAATCCATTCTCCTAAGCTGATCACAGCTGGAATGATCCCTCTTATCAACAGGCTTTTACCTTTTATCTCTAATGAATTCTGTAGATTCCCTTATCCATCATTCATAGTAAGAAGTAATTTAAATATACTCAAAAAGAACTAGTCTAAAAATGTCTAAGTTGCCTTACCCTTACTGTATTGCCAAAAAGAAAAAAAAATGCAGGAAAAAGTACATCCAAACTACTTTTGTAATGATCTTAATGAGGATTGTATTATCCACGTATTACAATTCCTGATCATACAATCAGATGATGCAGAGCATATAAAAATACATCACAACCTTCTAGACTATTATACTTATCCTGCACCTGTTTCTTTAAAGCACATAGCATACCATGAGCAGTCTAAAAAGATGCTTCCAGAATACGAGAACATATCACTAGGTAAACGTTCTTTTGGTTCCCAGCAGAAAATGCATCATCTCGGAGAGGTGACTTCACCATAGGTAGAGCAAGATTCTCCTAATTTATAATATTGCCAAATGAGCTGCATCTTGAATGGATAGGATTGCTTAAATTCCTTGTGTAACAAAGTAGTATTAAATCATCAACTCGTTCCCATAGCTAATAAGGTGGAGAAGCCTGGAAGTACAACCAGCCAAGTATTGGCTTGCAGGGTTTCTGAACCTTGCATGCATCCCTCCTCTCACGTGGAACAATACTTGGCAACACTGATTTGCTGTGGGCGTCAGATATCAAACCAGCAACACCAAATATCACTCATGACATAGGTTTCTCTGATTTTATACTTTCAGCTGCTTAAATTGAGTTCCAAGCTGCTCTTTTCAATTAATTATGTACTAATAAGCAACAATCATACTTTTTTGTACGCTCGCTATTGTTATCTATTCTGTAAAAGTGGTACTATTTTGCTGCCTAAACCAGAACTACATTTGGTTGGCATTTTTAGTAGGAATCTTTCTGGAAGCTCGCTATTATTTATTGTTTTCAGAGTTTCCCATTAGAGAATTAAAGAGATTCAGAAACAGGAGAGCGACAGAGAGCATCTTTATCTAAAAGAAGACAGAAAGTTAGTGTTTGGCATATGCAGTTACATGCAGCTAAAGACTTATTATTGAGAATAGAGAGAAAGCCAGGATATTGTTGGCAATGGAAATTACAGAGATGAGAGAAAAACTAATAGCAAAGGTGGCAATACCTTTCTAGGAGTGTAAGATTGAATTCTTTGAAATGGAATATACAAATGAAGCAGCAGGGAAGTGAGGCTGCCTAAGGATGGTGAATGCAATAGCCTGGCTATTCTGTCTGGCTTTAGGAGCGCTATTTGTAACTACCAGCTTTGTGAACCGGGTTCTGCATTTATTTTGTAGCACAGCTTCGGCACTACAGGAAACTACCTGGAAAGATGTGACAAAACCATCAAGGAGCCATCTATACTGAATGGCTCTCACTTGGCTGCAAAACTGCTGCCAGCTTGGATGGAGGTTTATCTTCCTAAGAACTTAAGCACGAAGATGGGGGAGCGGGGGAGGAACTGAAGTTCTCCCCCAGCTGAACAATTTGGAGAGCTTCACTTTTTTTTCCAGGCAGCTGGTTGAAAAGGCACATTTTTCGAAGCCAAAAAGAGTGATTCTGTATAATGGCAGGGAGCTACTGGGAAGGGCACTGGAACCAGAAAGTGCTTTGTCTTCTGTAAAAATTTGGACAAAGAACAGACTCAGATCTTAGAGGTAGAGAAAAAGCAAGAAGGTAATAATAACCAGAAGAGACATGATGAACTAGACAAGTGTAGTTCTCAAGAGCCTGCACAGTCTGGGAGAAGTCCAGGAAGACTGTGTTCCTCACTAATAATCCTTCAGCAGGAAGACAGTACAAGGTTAGTTGCTGTTAATGAAAAGCAGCCAATACTATCTGCATGCAAATTTTTGTTTATATAAATAGATGCATTTATGAGGTAGCAGATCTACCTTAGACCTAACCCTGGATGAGGTTAGTTTTTCAGGATGCGTTCTTGGCAGGATTCCCCTAAATTAATTACTGACTTCTTGTATGAGTTTCTCTGTAGAAATCCTACAAATGCCACAGTCGTGGCTGGCTGGGCACACTGCCCGCCATTTAGAACAGAGCTTTCACTCCTGTCAAAATTATTAACAAATTAAAATCATTCTGATATAGAAGATAAACACATACATACATATATAGCGACACATTAAATATAACTACAAGTACACACATGTAATGGATAATTTGCAAAAGTAATCAACACAAGGTCTGTAAGAGAACAGAAGCTTTGCATGGGCTTTTATTTAGCAGCATTCACCATGAGGAGTTACACACGTCCTGTAGGATTCAAAAGATTCGACCCCCCCAACTCAAGTGAACGAGCAGAGACCTAAATCCAAGCTATTTAAAATCAGGCTGAAAATCTGCAACATTTGGGAATATAGTTTTGGCATTAAGGCTATTTTAACTACTTTAGATTAATACAAATGGTCTTTTCAGTGTTTGCTTTCAACGAAGTAAAAGAATAGTAATGTTTATGATACCAAATTTCTATGAAATTGGAATATAGGGCCTGTTCTAATGGAAGCATGTTATTAATATTAGTGACATTATGACATGGCTCATTGCTTGTATTTGCATCTGCAGATTTCTCAGTGGTTTGCCATACCTTAATACATATTCAAAATAAGAATGGAATGACTGAAACTGATGAAAATTCCCACCGAGCATTTCTGTACAAATATAGTAGGTACAGACTGTCCTCTACTTGAAAGATTAAAAAGCATATTATATTAATAATTTAAAAGAGCTGTTTAGTTCATCATTACTCTGTTTCACTCTCCCTGTAGTTTCTGCTATGGTCTTGGGCCTGCAATTGCTACTGACTTCAGCAGGGCCGGGCACAGACACCTTTGTGCTTAACTTTATGGAACAAGTTATGACACTGAGACCTAAATCTAAAAGCTGCACGCTAATATTGTGCTAAAATTACTATCTTATAATCTTTCACGTATCAAACCTTTGCAAAGCTATTTGGCTATTGCGTTATTTTGTACTCACAATCAGGAGGCATTTTTTCTGTAAACAGCTTGTAATATTCTTTTAGAAGTTCTAAGTTTTCCTGGTTAATGTTTTCCTGCAACGTAGTGTCTCCAAACCTATAAAAAAAGCATAGTAAAATGATGACTAAAAAAACCCACAAAAAACCCCAAAACCAAAACAGAGCTAAATTATCCTTCAGAATTATTTCTTTGCATAAAAAAATAACAATTTTTTTTTTCTTTTTTTCACGTTGAATGTACTAGGTTTTTTCCAACCTATAGTAGCTGATCTTTCATGTGCTTTGGAACCAACATTTGGGAACAAGGTCATATACTTCTGGATAATTCTTCCAAAAACCTTACGGACAAAGTAATCCATTTACAGACAAACATTCAATAAAGCACATATTCTTTTTCCCTTCACAAAGCCAAAATATTTTAGAGAGTTTAGTTTAAGAGAGTAAATAATAAATCATCATCCCTTTCAGAACAAATTGTATACATTTAGGCATTAAAGATTTGAATGTATACTATGTTAGTAAAACAGGACTGCTTAAGAATATAAATTTCTTTGACTTTATTTGCCTTATTCTCTGATATTTGTTATCATCATCTTTGTGGGAATTTCAAATGGCACCACAGGTAGAGAACACCAATTCCTAGTTTTTTTTCTGCTGTTGTTGCTTAGGTATATTCATTTCTATCAGAGATGGACAATATTGAAGCTACATAAGATGGAAGAGATGCAAGCGTCAGGTAGAAAACCTTCTGAACTAATTTCTGCTCTGGTCTGAGAACATTTGGTAGAAATTGATTACTTCTCTGGACCCTTTCTGCCTCACACTGCTCCTGAGCTGTTAGTTATCTTGGTTTCTTGTATCTGAAACTAATGACAGAACAATTTCTCTGCTGTTGAGCACTGATTTCACTATTGAGCTTCCCAGAGCTGTGACTCTCAGGCTGACTTCAGCTGTCTGCATTTCGGCTTGCGGCAGCCCACAGACCTCAGTGGTGCCTCAGGAGTGTGCTACGGGGCAAAGACAGAAAAGGAAGTGCAGATTCCTTTTCTATATATACAGAAAGATACAGAAAAAGAGGCATGGACAGGTTAAGTAAGAAATTCGGGTAGACAAAAGGAGACACAAATCAGAAGATACTAAAGATACTGCTACATCATGCAGAATATTAATAAATAATACAATATTGAAATGGGCCAAAGAGGGAAAAGGCTCAGCTACTTCCTCAGTAGCCACTGGTGTACTGTCACATGAGAGATATTCTCAACTGTGCTTTATTGAGAGAAGAGATGTTTACATCTAATAAAGCAACATTTTTCCGGACATTTATCACAAAGCCTTATTTCTAGTTTTATATTCACTTTTCCACTAAAAAATACTTTTTACCAAAACACAGTGTTTCCAATGTCAAAGACAAATGTGCAGCTTTAGGAGTTAAGCAATATTTTTAACTAAGTCTAACCTTTACATCTGTTAGTGCACGTGGCCAAACTGTTGACGCATGGAATAATCCAACTTGATTTGCTTGGTAGATATATATGTCAACATATATCTATACTTATAGATATACCTATATTAATTTTTCATTCATGGCTTGCTTTGTGCACAATGCAAAATCACCACTGTGAACAATGCTATTCTTCTAGCCACTTTACCTGAAAGCCAGACATCTTCTCACACCAATTCCTCTGCAAGTCCCCATATACCCAGGCTATTTCCAAATCTTGTCAAATCTTTTTGCTTCAGGATGTTCGTAAAATATATTCCTTCCTGCCTATCCCACCCACGTGAGCTCTCACAAACTTGTTTCTTGGTTACTGCATACTGCTTTCTCTGATTTTGGAAAAACATTACATTTCCTAGTCAAAATTGTCATGACTGGTTTTGTACACTATCACTTTGACCACGTCACTCCACTCATAACATCACTTTTCCCATCTTTATGGCATCAAGAATAAGCTATATAAACTTGGAAACTGTGCGAAACAAAGTCCTGCATATGAACGTATCTTCAGTTGGACTTTTTCATTATTTTGCGTTGCTTCCTAGCTTGCACTCAATTCCTTTAATATATTTTAAAATACACCAGGTCAATGTGAGATGGTGCAAGAGCAAATAAAAAAAAAAAATTTATTTTTAATCCTGAGAGATATCCTGTACTAGCACGGCATACTTGGAGAGAAAATGAAACACGATTTTTTTCCTACCTCTCTGCAAGTGTTTGCTGTTCATTGATTCCAACATTAAAGAGTACTGGATACATGCGAAGTAGCTTTCCTTCTTTAATCTCTTGTGGCAGCAATTCAAACATCTTTGCTGGAAGCTGGACCTCTATAACGTAATGCTCACTAGGAAAAATAAAAAGAATAAGGATGGGAATATTGATTGTTTTGCTCAAAATTATAACCTTTCAAAATTATAGAGAACAGGTAGACTTATAAATCAGTTCCCCCTTTTTCCCCTTAATTGTATTGAACCATAAAATGGGATGATTCAGCTTGCTTGTTTTAAGAGCATAACCAAGCTATATGGGAAAAAGCAGGTATATATAATCATACACTCTTGATAGTGGCTTCTTTACTGAGGTGAAAATAGGACCAGAGATGAAAGCAGTAAAAAAGTCTTCTGCTACAAAAGTATCAATAAGAACACCTCAACTCTTAAAATGTATCTTGCCGAGTTACAAAACCAACTTCATTTCAGAAGTCCCAACTTAATTCTGTATCCACTCTTAATGTAATATGAGCAAAAACCTTTCACTAAAGCCCAAAGCAAAATTCACATTTTCTTCAGTGGCTGGATTTTCTCCCTGGGGATAGAAAGCACCACCAACAACAAAATTGACTCCGTGAAGATAATAATTGAAGGCTCATTACACAAACATGAATCATATTTTATGAGAAGGGATATGATATATAGCAGTTCTGGTTTTATGTTTGTGTTTGGTCTGACATGAAAAACATGTGACTTTGGCTTCCAGTCCAAATTCTGATCATGCGGAACCCTCAAGTTGAATTTCACCTGTCTTTGAGGATTGATGTCTGACCCCACAACAGACCCAATGGCATGCTGTTAACTTAGTTTTTATTAGCTTTTCTCTGCTACTAGAGCAAATCAGTCTAATAAATAAATAAATTAAAAAAAGAACAGACTAGAAACAAATCCATTTCTCCACAGGATTTGGCATTTTAATCATTCAAAGAGGGCCAACTGATAACGAGGACTGAAATTTTCTCTCCTGCATTTGGTATACCACCAAGAAGGAAGAGTATTACAGCAACAGGAGGGAAGGAGGATCTATATCCTAACCTACGGAAACCAGGCCTAGGAAGTCACACAACTTCTGCGTGTAAACTTAAGATGGAAAACTGTTTGCACCTATTAAAATAATCTATCATGAAGTCCCTCCAACCCTTATTTTAATCAGTCATGTGCTTGCTAAAGAATTTAAATATGATCTGGATTATCCACGTGTAGAATTTGGGGGCAGGGGGAAGGCAGAAAACCTTGAAGAAAAGGGGCAGTTTCTGCAGTAGCTCTGACACCTTGGGCAAGCTTGGAGGGGTAAGTGGCACTATCACAGAACTGGTGCTTGGATAAACACACAGAATCACATGGGGTTGGAAGGGACCTCTGGAGATCATCTAGTC
>JAOXJK010000032.1:14102591-14113300 GCA_025774025.1 Xenus cinereus
CAACAAAAAAACAAAAAAAAAAAAAAAAAGAAATGGTTCTACTCTCCATAAGTCTATTTGGTTTGTGTTTTGTTTAACTAATTCACCCATTTGAAGGAAATAGAGGGTTAGCGAGGAATACAGTAAAAAAACTCTGTACAAATGATCTTGGCACAGCAGCATTCATTCTCAGGCTGCATGTGAGCACCCCCAGCTGCTGTCAAATGCTACCAGAACGTTCTTCTGTGATGGAGTGCTTTCATGAGGTTGAGAAGAAATGTTGGTTTAGACTAATTGAAATAGCATACGCTGCTGAACCAAAATGCCACCAAATCACTGCATTGCTACATTTCACGCCCTCCCCTCCAAATCACTACAAATCTTTCAGTTAGTGAAAGAACATTGAAAAATGCTGACCTTTAGGCAGGATAAATTAACATCAGTACCATTTGAGAGCTTTCCCTCGTCCATCTTTTTCTTTTTCAAAACATTTTTTGAAGTCTCAGAAGCAATCCTTGGTAACTTTTAAAAATCTGTAACCAACTGCACAATGAAAACAACCTACTTCTGATCATGTAAGGAAAAGGCTACCAAGCTGTGCCCAGAGAGCTGTCTAGAAAGTCCAGGAATAGTACTGAAGTCAGGTGGGGGAAAAAAAAAAAAAGAGAAAAAGAATGCAAAGTATGGAAATCTAGGGGACTTGTTTGACAATAATTTACCAAGTATCTTATATGTCCTATGCTTCTACTTAAACAAGAAACAATAATACAGCAGCAAATTTTATCACCATGTAGTTTCTCTCTTTTACGGTTAGACTCAGTGCAGAGATACCAGCTGACTTTGACATGAGATGGATAAGGTGGCTACTACATTTTCCAATGAGAAGGAAAAAACAGTACATAATTTTTAACATTTCATGATCTCTCAGGAAAACAGGGTGCAGAAATCCAGCACGTTTAAGAGAGTAAATAATAAATCATCATCTCTCTCAGAACAAATTTTATACATTTAGGCATTAAAAATTTTAATGTATATGATTTCCGTAAAACAGGACTGCTTAAGAATATAAGTTTCTTTGACTTATTCTCTGCTATTTGTTATCATCACGAACAGACGAACGCTTGCAATCCTGTTAGAGGCTTCTAAAAATTACCACCACCCAGCTGCAGCCCTCAGCTGGGAGGTGCTTTACACAGCTCTTGTTTCAGCTAAGTGACAACTTTTTAGACCCCTTCAATGTGGCTCCAAGTGCTAGTCCGATTTCAGGCTTCGTTGAAAACACGGTATCAAACCTCGTGATGCCTCAAAGTTCGCCTCTGCAATCAAATGCATTCTATCAAAGAATTTTATAAAAGTAAGTGTTAGCTACTTTTGTCTATAGTAAAAGAACCTGAGTGCCTGAACAGAGCTTCACTTCCCCTGGACGGTCGGGGTCAGCCACCCACATCAGCAGGTTAGTGCACTGCTAGCCAATGCCACGCTCTTTGGACTGATTTCTTTGTGTACATAGAATCTCAGTCTTAAGCACTTCCCTAGAAAAACAATTACAAGTGAATACTCTGAACTCTGCAAGGTAAGAATTTGTAGGTTAATTTTCTGTCTTGCATCTCTATAATCCCTTAGTCGTATTTTATTAAGTCACACCTTATAAAAACCAAAATGATCTAAAAATTGTGGTGCTTTCAAACTTTAATTAGAAAATAACTAGGTTTTCCACTGTCTTCTCTTTTTATGGTTGACTTACAATGCTGTCTGATAGGAGCTGTCTCATCATAGCTCTAACAGGAATGGCACTCCTTCACATAAGCCTTAAAGATTTTTATTTTTTTTTTGTCTGATACCAATTCTACCCAGTGAATTCCTGCCAGTAAGTACAGTACAGCAATCACAGGCAGTAACTCTTCTTCCTAAAGACTGACTACTCCATCAATCCAGAATGCCTGAGGCAGCTTAAAGCCCGAGCCTCTTTCAAACCCAGGACCTCCTAGCGTGACAGTTCAGTGTCCCACAGTAATGGCAGCAAGCCAGTAAATGTAGCTGCTGGATTTTTCAAGATTTTTGACTGCTGTGATTTACAAAGGATGTATTTCTTCTGTTTTATCTACACACCATAATTACTCTTAATTATTCCCAATGTGTCGCCTATCATACTCCGGCCTTCCTGCTATTTATTTCAGTGCTTTCTCGGAAGGCCCATAGGATGAGAGTGTATCATCCAGAATAATTAAGTAAATCAGTGGTGAAAGCCCCCTTCAGAGGAAACATATCTTTTTTAAAAGTCACTGCTTTTAGTTGAATTTCATTTACAGCCATCTTACAAACAATGATACTACTAAGGAAGTGATTTCTGCAAAAGTAAAAACATTTGGAGCTTCAAACTGGGATAATGATGATGATGAAAAACTCATTCCTCCTGTATAACAATCTTGTTAACCCTCTTATAGCCACAAAGTATTTCAGTTTATGTCCTGATATTCAGCAGTGCTTATCTGTAATGTATTAGCGGCTCTATGCAAGGATTGCTGAGGTTGTCGTTTGTCCTGTGTGATCTTCAGCAACTCAGATAGTGGTCACTTTTGAAAAATGAAGCCTAAAGTTTTGGCATCTGAGTTTTTCAGTTTCCACAATCAAGGTGTAACTCTTAGAAATGGAATTTCATTTGTCACACTGAAAATACAAGTTCTGTACACCTCAAAAACAAGGTTTCTTCAGTTAGAGGCCATTTTTGTAAATACTGACCTTGTCGCTTCTTTTTGATTCAGTATCTATATATGAAAAATGCAACAGAAACTCTGCTCAACCCAGATTTTGATCAATTTGTATTAATAATTGGAGCTTTTTAGCTTTTCATCAGGAAAGTAACCAGAACCCCTATTACTACTAGCTCTACAAATCCCTACTACCTCATTACATCTCTATTCACCTCATGAAAAGTAAAACTACTTCACTTTCCATATAATAGAATTCAGCAACAAGAAACCCATTATCTGGGTTTTCATGTGCTACAGATTGAAACTACATGCCATGGGCTCCAGGAAACAAAGTTCTTACCGCCTTCCTGTTATAATAGGCAAAAAATCTTCCGATTTGGCTTCAATGACTTTAAACATCACTTTCTGCAAATCTGAAATTCCCACAGCCATGTCTTCTAGCATCCCCGCTTCTTCACCTATATGGAAAGATTACAGAGGTTATTAGCAGAGTAGACAAGATCAGTCACTGAATAGGCTACAGTAAAGCAATATGGGGATTGTATTTTCCAGTCTGTGCATCTAAAAATCACAGCCCTAAATCCACATTAAAGTAACCTACATAAAAGCAAACTGATTGTTAGAACTGCTGACAATTCTCTGTGGCCTAAATGATAACTATGAGTTTTAAGCACCTCTGAAAATCAGCCTGCTCTATATGTGCATAGAATAACCTCGGAAAAGCCATTTTTGTCTATTCTGAAAGTGTTTTTAAAGACTGTCCTGCTGACGGAGGACAAAGGTTTTGAGAATAACAACAATGAATATCATGCAAAAGGGAGCCAGACAGCAATCTCCAAGTTAGGATCTGCAATTTCCCGTGCATTAAAGATCTGCCCAAATGCTAAATCCCTGTACTTCGGTCAAGATCTCTAATTTGGGGAAGGATTCCAATACATGTAATTCAAAGCATTTTGAAACATACAGCAGTTTCTCCTCCAAATTTCCTTTTTAATACCTATCAAATTATGTAATCTGTAAGAAACTAGGATTTAAACAGTTTTCAAGTTATCTTCACATCATCAATACTGACAGAGTCAGGGCAGAGGCTGATAGAATCAGTAACTGTTTAAAGCTTCTGTCTGGGTTAGCTGTATAAATCTGCCTTTTTGGGTCAGGCCAAATGCTTATACAAATGGAGACAGTTTTTATTAAAATAAAAAGTTCCAATAGCTGCACTGAGGAAGCAGTCTCCTGTATGTAAGACAATGTAGTTCAGCACTCTGCATGGAATAATTAGCAACTAGTGTTCTCAGGGGAATTGAGAATAAAATATCTGAGTAATTTTTGATGCAGAATCCACAACACAGTATCAATGACTTTAACTGTGCTATTATATGGAAGTCTACTGTCTCCTAAGGATAATATTTGTTAACTCAGTAAGCAAAATTACTGGAAGCAGAACAGAGGTTAAAATAAGAACCTCCCAGGTAAACTTCTGGTCTGGATGCATAAGGAACTTTGTCCAAGAACAATACTTACTATATGTACTGAGGAGTCCTTCATACTGCACAAGTAACCCAACAGGATGAAGTTGTTGTAAAAATCCTTGATCATGTAAACCCGTGTGCAATTTGATTATAAACCCACAGACCAATCCAGCAAGCTATAAAGACAACGAAAAAATATGAAATTAACAGACATATTGCTAAAACATAGTTAAAATGAGGCTTGCTATCATTATACACAAGAAGTATTTAGATATTTGAGAAAACAGCACAGATATTTCTGTTTACTGACTACATACATAATTTCATATCAATATAGCACTGAGGTTTTTTTTTTTGGTGTAAAAAGCAATATTCCCTTATTTTACATTAGATAAGCTTCATTTGAAGCTTCATTTGTTTTGTGGGATCGTGTGCTATGTACACTGACGTAAGCGAGACCAGAACCTCCGTTGGCAGGTTATAATTATAATGGAATTTGAAACTAGTTCATGATGAATGAATTATATGGATATATATTAATTATAATGATGAATTATGATGGATTTGAAACTAGTTAGGCACCTAATGCAACTGAAACTCCATGGTGGTTGCACCCTAACTCCTTAGTTAAGTTAGGAAAAACATGTAACTTCAGGGAGAAAATTAGATGAATCATTTAGAGAAAAATCTATCTGGAAAACACGATCTACAGGAGAAGATCGAAAGAACTTCAGTTATTTATCAAAAGAAGAAAAGTCTGAGGAGAGACATGCTAATAGTCTTCAAACATATAAAATACTGCTACAAACTGAAAACAAATAATCTGCTCTTCATTTCCAAGGTGACCAGGAGTAAAAAATACCTTGCTTGAATAGCAGCAAGGAACATTTAAGGCTAGACTCCAGAACTTCACCTACGGGTGAGGATATTGGCATATAATCTAGGAACATTAAAATGAGTGCGCTTCTTTGTGCAAGTATTTGTGCAAAATTTCCTTGTGCAAAAGGGAGATTAGGTAACCTTTTCCAGTCCATTGCAGACCTACTTCTCTGACTCAGTAATACAGTTACTATGGATTTTCATTTACTATTAATTTCTCTATCACATTATAAAATATATAAGTGGATGTAAGGGAAAACATATGAAAAAGTTGTGTTAAATTGGGCAAAGGAAAAAAAAAACAACAAAAAAGAAAAACACAAACACCGGCATGAATAGTATGCTTAATTATAGCAACAGTAGGAGATACGTGACACAAAACAACCTACTGCTTGACTGAAGACGATATCTCTTCTTAGGGTCAGCATCAAACATTGTGGCAAACCACAGGCAAGTTCCTGAAGCAGAACAAATGCCATCGATTGCTTCGCCCTGGTCACCACCTCTCCCATGCAATCCTTCAGCGTAATCACCAGGGGATAAAGCTGTTCATACCAGTCACCTAGAACGAGACAGATCATCCGTTCCAAAACAGAAAACTTGCAGTGAAAATTCTTTTCAGAATGGAGAAAGGGCTGCAGTGGCTGTGTACATCATCCTGCACTTAAAAACAATCCTGCAGCTCCATCCTAACCGTTGTGGTACAGCAAAAGCCACTGGAGAACAGGCTTAGAGGTAGGACTCAAGCTTACCACTGGGGCTAAATCCTTGGCCTGAATTCAGCCGTATCCCGAGACCTAACTTCTCTGTACAATTTGCATTAAAGTGTCATAAACAGAACATACAGGGATACAAGTGAAAACTCAATTAGCACAAGATAAATACAGTGGAGGTGAAGATCTCCTGTTCTTTCCAGCATTGACAACTAGCTATTTTAAACAAATGAAGTACCATCAAAAAAAAAAAAAAAAGGTGGGGGGGAAGGGGGGAAAGAGCCCATATTTAAGAAAAAGTGGGTGCTGGAAGGCAAAACAAGAAGAAATAGATATCTGGAAAGATATTATCTTTTTAATGTATAGGCTGGAAAAATACTAACCCTCAGGTCACTTCCCTTCTTTTTAGCTTCTCTCTGTATTGTTCTCTTTAAATATTTAGAGATATTGAACTCATTATTTTTTTAGCTACTTCGAGCAGAGAGATTTAGAACTATTTTGTAATATGTTTTGCTCTGTTAAAACATATGTTAGGAATATCAGAAAAACAAGCTAAAGAAATGCTTGAAGAATGAGACTCCTTAATACGTTACAAATGAAGCAAAGTGATAACTAGGAATGGAGGAAAATCAGAACAGCTCTCTCAAACTTGCCCAATTGCCCAAGCTGTTCCTGAATTTTTCAGGATTTAATAAAATCAGACCTGCATTGTAGTTGCATATGGTTTTGCCTACCCCTCCAAGTTGAGCAAATAATAACTAAAAAAATCTCACCCTCCTTCAGAATCTACATCTCAGTTTCATTGTTATAGTTTAAAATGAAAGAGAAATCAACACTCCAGAAGAATCTATATAAAAATAGGAAGTGCAACCGACTTAATATAGTCCATCGCTGACTCATATTTTCTGTAGATTAGTGCAATTAAGAATCAATGATAATTAAAATCTGTTCAATTTAAATTGTAATTAAGTGGAAGATAACAGCACGCTGTTTCAGGTAACATTCTGAGTCAGGCCAATGACAGACTCGTTAGTACTGAAGAAGTTCTTTAGGCAGGAAGACATAGCTGCCTGTTTCAAAGTCAATTTGGCTATGTTCCAGATAAATATGTAAATGAATAAAACTGTAGCCAAGACGACTGGAGAGAACTTTGAAAGCCAGGAGAAACTGCAAAAAAAAATAAGGCACAGGAAAGAGGAAATAGAGACGAGGACAGAGTGGTCACAGGGAATAACTTGGGTTCTTTTGCAAATAACGCCTTTGTGGTTAGATGGCGTGTGTTTTAGCACAGTCATACGTATTTCAGTGTGAGTTATACAGATTGAAGTTAGAACCATTGTGAACAAAACAGAACATCTTAAAGGTCCCTTCCAACCTAGACGATTCTATGATTCTACAAGCCATCCCCAGTTTCATGTTCCAGCAAAAAGAGGTGTATTTATACATGCTATTGACTAAGAGAGTACCGATACGCTGCAGGCCAAGGTCTGGTGTACACTTTTTAAAGAGACTGCTGAAAAAAATGGAGAGCTTGCAGAGGAGAGGTACCAAGATTTAGAGTTTAATCTCCTTAAAGCCTATGAAAAAGGAGGAGCAGCAACTTGATTCCCCCTCTTCACGAGGAGAAAATAACAAGTACTAGCAGGGATGTTTATTCCAGGGAATAAAAGCAAAAGAACAACCAAAGGTCAGAGGCTGCTGTGAGACAAATTTAGAAATAAGGTAGGCAACAAAGTGTGACACACTGGAAATCAGACTAGACAGACCAGACAATCTAAACTCTCCTTTTGAGTCTTAAATTGTAGTAATTTCTTAAACTAATCAATAAATAAATGCCAAGGAAAGCAACTGCAGCAGAATAAGATCAAAAGACGTAATGCATACTGAACCAGTGAACAGGACTGTATGTGATAAGAATAGAGGTCGTTGTCTCCTGCTAACCTGAGCAAATAACGAAAAAGATCATACCTGGCCACTGTAAAGTAGATGCCAAGGCACAGATAACAGACATCTGTTCCACTTTCATGGGAAAGCAGAGCTGGATACAGACACAGCCAAGGGTCTTCAAGTACACTGACAGCCAGGGCAAGAGAGAAAAAGCTGAATTTCTAGAACTAGTCACACTTTGTGAACCTGCTATTACAATTTCAGGTTATGGGGATAGGGCTAAAGGGCTTTACTGACGCTCTTTTTCATAAAAGAGGGGGTCATATACTGGTCACAAGTCACATAACACTTGGATCTGTTTCTACTGAGCTGCCGCTTAACCAGTCAATCTGCACTGGGTATTTCTGCTTCTTTAGGAACATAACTTTGTACTTGTCCTTACTGAACTGCATCCTAATATTTCAGTGCTCCGTTTCATCAAGATCCATTCTAATCCTGCTCCCACGGTGCTTAAAGCCTCTCCCAGCTTTAAGCATCTGCAAATTTTATAAGCATCATCCATATTTCATAAGCCAAGTCAGTAATGAAAATATTGAATAATACTGGACCCAGAACAAATGTAAGTGGATTCTACTTCATGCAGGCTTCCAGGCTGGCATAAACAATTGATAACTACCTTCTATTATGATTTTCCAAATTATTTTGCACATACCTTGTAGAGGCTTCAAGATCATTTTCTCACAAGGATTTTTTGGGGGAGACTACATGTTTGGAATACTAACTTACTAACATAAACAATTTTTGTCAGTAACATTTGCATTAAGATGGACTTCAAAGATTTGAAATTATGAAGGCCATTTTTTTCATTAAAGGACATTCATGCTAAATATATGAAAAATTTTATGTCCCAAAGAATACAGAGCTTTTATTACATATGTATTTTGCTTTGTAGAAAACAATAAAAACTCTAAGTTTGTAGGAAATCTTACCCTAATGACTGAGGAAAGATAAATTATTTTATCATAGAATATAAATAGAATTGTACTTGCCAAAAGGAAAGAAGATAAAACTACCCTCATGGGATTAAGTTCTCCATAAGAATCATCGACTCCTTGATCACACTGAAAATTCTTGTTCACAATTACTAAGGATGTTCAATCCCCAGAAGGTGGAGCTAGTTAGCAAATCTAAGAGAGAGCAATTGCATTGTTTCTTGAAAACAGTACATTCATGAATGGACTAATATAATCTCATATTTATCCTTTTATTTTAAAGGAAGTTTAGCGTGTTAAGATAAAAATAAGAGGTGTATCTCTGACTGAGATCTTGGAAAAGTCAACTCTAGAAAAAAATAATAATCTACATAGCTGCTCAGTCCTTGGTCTGTTAAAATCACCATATGTCACTTGTTATGCAGGATATCCGGTTGCAAATACTCCAGTCAGAATATAAAACAGGGTCATTCATTAACAGCACACAAAGCTCCAAATATCCAACAGAAGCACGCACTTATAAGCAAATACTGCAGCTTTTAAGTTGCTCCTTGAAACTGAGCAGCACTGTGAAACTAAAGTTTATGAAACAAACAAAAAAAACACATTGTATTTTGAAGCTTCCAAATTCTTGGAAAATAAAATTTTCTTATATGCAAGAGCTAAATATGGAATATTCATAAAATTCATAAAGAAATACTATTTATAAAGGGAGCTTTAAAGTCCTGGTCTAAATTAAGGTTTAGATTAACCTTATCTAACTTGCCACAATGTTGTTGATATGTGAGGGTACTGCTTGGTTACAAGCTACTGGTTACATGGCTAAAAGAGTTTGGAGAGAGATGCAAGATGCCTTACAACTCCTCCTTCCTGAGAAAACCATCACTCAGCTCAGAATTGGTTGCTGCTGTAAAGCAGATGCAGGGGGGCAACCATGGCTCAGGACCTCTAGTCCTACAGAGACTGATGATAGCTTTGTAGAATCATTTCAAGGACTTACACAAAATTCTTTTAAGCTACAATTGCAAGATTTGCATCCTCAACACAGAGGGAAAGCCTCTGAAAAAGGCTGCAGAATTAACTGAATGAGTAAACATCTCAAAAAAAGACATCAGGAGCAAGAACAGAAGCAACAAGGAGACTACAAAATGAACGTCAGGTTGCTAAAATGACAAGGGCAGCTTGTCCCGTTTGGAGTATTTAGTATCCAAACAAAAGAGTCAAAGCCTACTAATGAAGTAAGGAAACTCAATTCAAAAATTGCGCTAGTATGCGGTTGGAAAGGAAACTAAAACAGGGAATGAAAGCCAAACACATTAAAATGGAAAATGGAAGGATGAAATTAAAAGTAGTATCACCATTATGCACTTTGGCATAAGATTAAAACAAGAGTAAGAGCAGGGAATTACTGAGTAAATACTCCTCTTCCATTGCTATCAGAGAGTTGTAGAAATTCAGTTTATGACAGGATTTGCCCTTTGGTTGCTGGAAAACGCCCTTCAGTCCCATGTTCTCTTAATCAACACGCCTGCACAGGCAAATGACCTGCTTGGCACTCAACTAGTCATTTCTACATGCTAATATTCAAGTTGCAATATGTCAAACTGCATGTTAAATTTGATAAAGTTTGGCAGAATAGCAAGCTTCTGCTCTTTTCAAAGTCAAGCCCATTGAAGTGCTTATTAAAATGTGCTACTAATCAAACAGGAAAAGCCCTAAGGCTTTGGAATAGCGCTCCTATCTCGTTTTGCCCCGGCAACAGAGAAAAAAGCCAATTGTGTCACTGCTGTCTGCACCACCTAAAAATCAGTGGAAATCTTTGATGGCTTCAAGTCACCTCAAAATGTAAATGGTATGAGGTTAAAAACTAACCATAGAATTAAAAGTAGAAGAAAACATAACATCATACTCTTAAAGGAACAGAGGGCCCTACAGACGTATGGTAATGAATTTAACAGCAGCTAGAATCAGACAATGGTTAGAGTTGGAACAGACTTTAAAGATCGAGTTCCAAGCCCCCTGCCATGGGCAGGGACACCTCCCACCAGACCAGGTTGCTCAAAGCCCCATCCAGCCTGG